>CM053506.1:30269725-30429735 GCA_028627145.1 Eidolon dupreanum
TTATTTTTGTCGCTATTGTAAATGAGATTGTTTTATTAATTTCCTTCTTGGATAGTTCATTGTTAAGGTATAGAAATGCCATGGATTTTTTAATGTTGATTTTGTATTCTGCAACTATGTTTTTGTTAAAATAAAAAAACTAAATTTTAAAAAATAACTGCCAAGGAACAATGGCAACAGTATAATTAATGTTAGATAGGTTTCAGAGAAGGACTAGTTCAAATAATTTGGAAAACTAAAATTGCCATTGGAAAAGAAAATTAGAGAAAAATAAGACATGTTTAAAAAACAAATGTCAACAATAGATATATATCTAGACTTTGAATAAAAATTACTTCAGTATTTAAACATAGCAGTATAATACTGTATTTTCAAATGTCAAAATATAGAGTTAATTGTTATCATTGACCTAATGTTGTAAACAAATGTCTTCTAAAGATGGGGAAGAGAGGGCTCTCATACATATGACCTTGACACAGTCTCTGTGCATTATCTTTGTGTCTTACGATTTTTCATTTAATCATTTGCGACTGTCTGCTTTGAATAGGTAATAACATTAAAGGATAGAGTTCAACTTGTATACATTGGCTGAATATGTTTTTTACATAAATGGAATTTTTGTTACTGTTGTAGATCATTATTGTAATATCAATGTCAATGGCACAGGGATACAGAATTCTTCTATTATGACTGCTAGATTCAAAAAATCATTTCTATAATTATAAGAATAACCTAATAATTGGAAAATCATCCATGTGGCAGCTATTAAAACTTAAACAAATTTAATGTTTGGTTATATTACTGCTTTCTTTAAGAATAGTTTATAATGAGATAGTTCATATCTGCTAAAATTATATAGAATTATGAACATTCATACTTATCACACACTTCTATTAATTTCTTATATTTTCATATTGTTTTTGATTATGTATCCTTTATTTAATGTTGTGGAACATACCACCTGAACCCTTAGTAACTTTTTATTAAATTTGATTGACTAGGATCAGTGGGTGGTTCTTCTGTTCTACAAGGTGTAGTTGAAGTCACTTGTGTGGTCATATTCCCTTGAGAGGACAGAGTGGTGCAGGACAAAAGGTTACCTCTCTGTCTTGGCTGGGAATCAGAATGCTGTGAAATAATCCACTTACACTTCTCAGATGTCCTTTTTTATGTGTTGGAGGCACTATCTTATATCATCCTCAAGTCAAGTCTTAACAAAGGGTCCTATACCCTCTACGTAATTTGATCTTGGTCCTAAGACCACATTTTACTAAAAGCAACCTGGATTTGATGTTTTCCATAAGGCTATTTCTTACTTGGAAAATATATGTTGCCAGCTAGAGATATTGAGATGAGAAACGGTTTTATTTTTGAACTCAGAAAAGTTCTAGTGCGGACAATTTCTACTTAAAAACTAAACAGTTTTATAGTAAATAATCACTTTCTTGAAACAACATATCAAATATAGCAAAAATAAGCTAATTGACACTTCTGATATTCTGTATGAAAATTTCTTTAACCGTAACCACAAGTTTATTTGGTTCATATCATATTTTTTAAGTTACCTCTAGAAATAGTCTCACTAAATAGTTCAACCAAAATTTAGTACAAATTTCTCTTCAGATTTCTAGCAAAAATGTCCTCATTGATATTTAAACTTCCCTTACTGTATGGGAAAAACTTACTGCATTTTTCTTTAACACTCCAAATACCTTTAACACCAGATTTTGTGTGTGGGTGTGTGTTTTCTGATATTGATCAATTCTCCAAAAACACCTGGGGGTCCTGCAATTTAATTCAGTTCTGACACTATTTACTTGAGGTTAACACAGACCCTATGGGTTCAGGACTCAGTCCTATAAGATTGCAGCCCTCTTCAGACACCAGGCCAAAGTCCAGGTTTCTAGAAAGTCTAGGCTGCCATTTCTGACTGACCATCTATAAATCAGCATTCCCATAACCTCCTCCTGAGATTCCATAATTTGTTAGAATGGGACAACAATTTACTTATTATTGTTGATTTATTACAAAATATATTTTAAAGTATACAAAAAAAACATATACAGATAAAGATACATACAGCAAGGTCATGAAGGGTTCCGAGCACACAACTTTTTTTCCGCTTGGAGTAGGGGTGTGGCACCCTCCCAGCAAGTGTATGTATTCACTGACCTGGAAGCTACCTGAATCCCATACTCAAGTTTTGTTTCTTGTTTACTAACTCATTCCTAGCCCCTCTCTCTTTGGAGGATGGGGGCTTGGGCTGAACACTCCAAGCTTCTAATAATGGCTTGGTCTAGAATTCTAACAACCAGGCTTCATCCATGAGCTCACGAAAAGTTACTTCATTAGAACAAAAAATGCTCCTATCACCCAGGAAGTTCCAAGGGATTTGGAAGCTCAGTGTCAGATGCTCCTATCAATCAGAAAATTACAAGGGTACTCTGTGTTTTAGGTACTCTGTGTCAGAAACTGAAGTCAAAAACCAAATATTAGCAGGAACTGGGGGCACGGATACATATTTTTCTTATTATCTCACAGTCTATCCTCTGGTCTCTAGTCACAGACCCCTTACAACAAAATGATCACATCTGTTTGTCATACCCACTAATCTTGGGAAATAAAAAGAAATCTCTATTTTAAAGTCAAAGGTCCACCTGGGCCGGGGATGTGAGGCACAGATTCCCTGGAGATTACTGGGGAGGGGACAGAGGGCAGGAGGTAGAGCCAGCGAGTTGCTGCCTGTCATGTAGAGGTCTGTGTGAAGCTAGGCAGGAAGACTGGGAAAGAATTCTCAGAGTATGTTTGATATGCAGTTTTCAAGAATAACTATTTTTAATAACTATTATCAAGTCTGTCCTATACTTTGAGAATAACAACAAATGAAAATCAGTGAATGTTCCACCACCAAGGCCATAGTGGAACGATCAGCTGCTGACACTCGTAACAGAATTGTGCCTCTCAAACAAGTAGATACCTGAAATATGATGGAAAATGGCCTAAAAATGCAACAGATGAGCTACAGAAGAGAGGAATTATATGTCCCTCTAATGGGGCTTTAGGCAACCTGAATGGATTTGTGGAATGAGGATGTTTTCCGGGAATTTTCAGCTACAGCAGAAAAAGAAAATCTGGTGTCAGTTTTGATTTCGTGAAGTTATACATAATAGACAATTTTATTACAATTATCTTGAATAAAAAGGTGAAAAATAATATCCCAATATTCAGAATAAAATATAAGATGTGTATCTTACATTTAATTATTTTCAATGATTAGAATTTCAAGTTTTATCATGTATATTAGTGAAGTAGAGTCATATATTTACCTTCTTTGACTCAAAAGTGCATTAGAATTTAAATCTGTCATAAATGTGATGTACTTTTTTTTTTTTTGTGCCTAAAGGTAAGATTGCTAAGGACAAAGATAAATATTGTCCTTACTCAATAAAAAGAATTACTTTAGGCAAAATAGCTATTTATTGACTAAATTCATCTTTTCTTTTTTTCTAAATTAACTTGTATAACATTTTTTTTCAAGCTTGGTTTTTTCAAGCTTGGTTTTTTCTGAATACAGAAAAAATGACTTATTTTTATCTTCTATAGCCACTTTCACTCAATTTTTCCTTTTTTTCCAACATATCTTTTAAAAAAGAGACATAACTAGATCTATCATTTTACATAATTAAAAAAAAAAACTCCTTCATAAATTATTTATTTGTGGCCTTAGTCCTTAGAATGCAAAGAAGTTAGAAGATGCCTATTTTAAAATATTATATAACCAAAATAGCAAATCAAAGTAATAAGATGTTTTCAAGGGAAAGTATTAAAACAACTATAATTAAATATCATTGCAACAAGTTTAATTTGTAGGATGGGGTCCCTTCCAGATTTCTATGCTAATTATACAGCTAAACAAACACCTGCATAATCTGTAATAAACTTGTTAAATTTGTTTTTAAAGCAACAGATTCATTTTGAAATCTGAAAGTGAGTGACATGTATGATTCATTGTGATCCTGAAAAAAAGATAGTTCCAATACTGTGCATTGTCTCTGATTTTCAAAACTCACACTTCATTAGTTCCTACAGACCAAACATCAACATAAAGTGGTCAGGCCATAATTGCTCAAAAAGGCCTTTATCTTGAGATTCCACAGAACATAGAAGACAGAAGTTAACATACTATGGAAGACAAGACCTTAATCTTTATTAGTGTTATTATTACCTTGTCAATTAGGAAAATAACATAGAAGCAAGTGATGTGAATGGCTCATTAGTAAATTTTGAGGGGAGGACATAACAAGTAAGAAAGAATCAAACTTGTTTCACTGATTTTAGAATATTTAAAATTCTAATTTTTCAAATAAAAATAAACACTTAGATTATACATTTAAGTGTATTTTTAAAATATTTTTATCAGTCAAGAAAGTACATTCTAGTTTTTTGTTTTTAATAATGTAAGTCTTAATAAGGAAATTCATAGGTGCTGAATAATCTTTCATGCCACAGTTAAAATGTAGATTAAATTTAATTCAATTAATAAGAATCTTATAACATTAATTTAGTCAAACAGGTTAATATTATAACATTTATTGTAATACAAAGTATATTAATAATGGAGCTCTTGGTAAATGCCTAGGATGTCCTTCCAGTTATTACAAAAGAAATAAAGAACTTCTAAGAATGAAAGAAGAATCCATTAATTAAGTGAGCATACAATTTTTAAATACATAACATGCTTGAGCGAATGTCCACATGGTAGCCAGTAAAATAATAAATAAAAGACTGTTGCTTCCATTTAGTGAAAAGGCAGACAGGAAAATAATTACAACAATAAAAAACACTATGGTAAAGCTGTAGTCTCTATGCAGTTAGAAAGGAAGGGAATAATTGTTTGGTTAATAAGGAAAGACTTCAAAGAAACAGCAATATTTAAACTTGGTCTTGTGATGAAGACACAAAAAAAGATTGAGAATAGATTATGAAAGTCTTTTTTTGCCATACTATAAAATATTGGGGGTCAAATAAATATTTGAAACAAGTGGGTAATATAAGCAGATTTGCATTCCATAATAATTGCTCTAATCTCAGTTACAGATGACAGATTTACACAGGGAGAGACTGGGAACAAGGACAGTATTTGTAAGGCTGTTGTACAAGTTCAGACAATAGAAGACTAGGAGCTGAACAAAAATAGTGTAAGTTAAAATGCAGAGAACAGAAATATTCAAAAGTAATAAATAATGTTAGAGGTAGTTTCTAGAGAATTTTGTGCAGAATAAAACTGGGTGTTTCAAATACAGAGATATTAAAATAATATAGAATTGAACACATACAAAAGAAAAATATCAGTTTTAGATATTATATTAGTTTTCTAAGGGTGCCAAAACAAAGTGCCACAGACTGAGTGGCTTTAATAACAGAAATTTATTTTCTCACAGTTCTGGAGGTTAGAAGTTGAAGATCAAGGTTTCAGCAGATTTGGCTCCTCCAGAGCTCTTTCCTTGCTTTGCAGATTGCTGCCTTCTTGCTGTCTACTCACACGACCTTCTTTCTATGCCTGTGCATCCCTAGTGTTTCTTCCTTTACTTATAAAGACACCAGTCATATTAGTTGAGGGTTCCACCCTTATGAACACATTTAACCTAAATTATCCCTTTAAAAACACCATCTCCGAATACAATAACATTGGGGTTTACGGCTTCAAAATATGAATTTGGGACAGAAGGAACACAATTCAGTCAATAATAGATGTATTATATGTTGGGACTTTATATGCAAATGTCTAGAGAAACGTTAAATGAAAAATGCACCGGTTAGTAAAACAAAGCCACCTAGGTTGTGTGTTTATTTGTTACAGCATGCAATTTAGTAACAAATGAAATAGAAACTGAATGTTTATATTATCTTAGTTCTAAGATATATTAATAAGTGTCTTAGCATAATAAATATTTATTTCTCACTCTCTCAAACTTTGATGTAGGTTACATAGCCTTCATTTATCTTGTAACTTTTCCTTCTGGAACATAGGTCCTCAAAGGTTATTACTGGAAGTTTGTACCTGACATTTCTAAGGGTCCAGTACTAGATGATATTAATATTTGCTCAATTCTAAATAATAAAACATTAGAGGAAGTCGACTAGGAGGTTAAGATGAGACTATATGAAGACAAAGTTTCTTCTTTCTCTGGTGATTTTTTAAAATCCGAATTGACGCCTTAATGTGTCTGAATCTCTTCCAACCAGGAGAGTTACTGCCTTGAGGACAATGTTGACACATAGAAAAATAGCAATATACAAAATATAAGCCCCTGAGATCTTCATGTTTTTAAATTTTTAGTTAATTTAAACTGAAAGGATCTACCTCTCAACATTTAGATAGTATAAGGAAATTACATTATCTTATTTTTTAAAACATTTAAACTTGATTTTCTCTTATTTGCACCTTAAATATTCCTAATGATAACATGTACTAACCAAAATGTCTTATATGATTTTAAAAACTGTCTTGAATTATTAACAGTTTATTTATCTAGGGAATACTGATGAGATGGAGAAGAAAATTATCACAGTGGTATGTTGTAGTTCAGGTTGTCTCACTCACTCTTTCAAATGATTTGAATTGCATTCACTAATTTTCTGTCTTGTACAAGAACTAGAAGTCAAATCAAGTTTCAAACGTCATAATTTTTTTTTTAGTTTTTCACTTATAGCAATTTTAAATTAGTTATTATACCTTGAAATACTATTCATTAAAGTGTTATAAAGTTTTTAACATTTAAAATTTGATAATAATTTCTACTCCTAATAAAGTAGTTGCTTTCAATTTTTAACAGTTGCATAAACAAATAAAGCCTCATTATCCTTGGATATCATATTTATGAATTCATCTATTTGCTAAAAAAAAAAGTGAGCCTAAAGTATTAGCACCAATACTGTTGTGAATCAAGGTGAAATATGTTGGAATTATATTAATTACATGTAAATTAATTTTACAAGAATTAATTCTGAGTTCTGAATGTATTTTTAAAATCATTTTTTATGATAAGAACTGAAAAAATGTTATTCTCACATACTTTAACCTTACTTCTTGCAGAATAGAAATCTATCCCTTTTCATTAGTAAAGTAATCCAATGGTAAAAATAAAAAAAATAAAAATAAAAATAAAATAAAAAAAGTAGACCCAATACTATAAATTCCCAGTTTAATATTATGTCTCTAAATAGTATATTTGCTAAAATTTTAACAAGATTTTTAGAAACAAAAGGGTATCATATCTTCATATTTTAATGTCTCAGTTACCAAATAGCTTAGGCAATCACATTATAAATATGCAATTTTATAACTAGCTTCCCTTAAGATACATATGCAAATAATGTGGTTGATAATCAAATCAGACTCAGTCCTCTATTTTTTATTTCTTCACAATTTAAACTGAAGCATAATTTTATTTTATATACCAACAAAACTGTCATTCTGAGAAATAGCCTTCAATGAATTATTATTGTAATTAAATGTGCACTGTAAAATATCCTAGTAAAACATTAGATTGCATGCCATACTCTTGTCCTGCTTAACAAGTGCAATAAAGTAGAAATAATAGGGCTCTAAAAAAAAAGTGTAGAATTAGAAATAGAAATTACAGCACATTACATTGCCATTTGGTATGATGCACTGTAGCTTGTTGACAGTAATCTTAATAAGAATTATATTAGAGATATAAAAATATACATTGCTATCTACCAACAATCAGATACTCAAAGGTATTAATCTTGTGTCTACATTTGAATGCTACTTTTAAGGCTCTTATTGTAATTAATAGAACATTGAAATCCCATTTAAAAGAAACTTAATGCTCAATAAAACATCAATAAAATTCAAAAGAGACAACAAACTGAGAAATGCAGAAAATTTGAATGGTTTGAAATTTGATCGTGAAGGACAAATTAAATTCAATCTGTAAGTTGTATCATCTGGTACCGACATTTAGAAAATCATGCAAGTTTTGGCCATTGGCTCAACAGGTGAAAAACATGCCTTTGTGTGTATCTATTCCCATGTGATGAGCAGGGTATATAGTTGTATTTAAATCCTCAAGTCATATGTGGTCTATATTTGCTGCACTGATAATGAAGAACACAAATGTACATTTCATTATTTAGTACTTTTTCAATTTAGTATATCAGAGATCCTATTCTAAGTAATATAGGACTAAGGTTGAGGGTAGAATTTATTGGCTAAATAAATTCAAGAAATTGAACAAATCAACCAAAAGGCAGGAAGGAAGCTAGACTGAGAAAGCTCGGATTTCAAACACTGACTGTTTTATCTAATACAGTTAGATAAACTGTATTTTTTCTATTTGTGTTTGTTTTATTATTTTTTCACATTTTTTTCTTACATGATGGACTTGGCCAACATCAATTTCAAAGGCTCTATCTTAACTTTTTCTGATTTCAAATTTTACAATCCTAGGTAAAGTTTCTAGTTAGCTCAGCTTGGGTTTGGTTCCTACATATGACTAGGGTTTAGTTAGATAATGGAAGGATAAAGAAGTTAAGTGATAGGCAAAACTGTAGTAGGGCAAGGTTTATGGAAGGCACTGTTATTCTCAGAAGAAGGAGTAATAAGCAGATCAAACAATTGTTGCCTTGCATTCACTGTTATAATTGCATATGTAATATATACATAATGAGAAACTATCCAGAGGTCTCAGTTTAGTTTAATTAATTCATCCAAAATTAGTTATTGAGTACCTACAATGTGCTAGAAGCTGTGCTAAGCACCTGGGATTCCACAGTGAGGAACACTGACAGATTCTTTGCTCTCACATAATATACATTTCAGTGTGGAGATAGCAAGACTACAGGTTAACAAACAAATACAAAAACTTTGACACTCATAGATATCATGTGTAAAATAAACAAGGAATGGAAATGACTAATTTAGGGTGGCTATTATAAGTAAATTGGCCAGCAAATAACTTTCTGAGTAATCATTTTAGTAAGTAAAAAAAAAAAAAAAATGCATATATCTATACCATGTGTAAAGTCTCTGAGTTAGAAAAGCTGATGATCTGTTCAGACAAACTAGTTGGTCTATAATTAGTTACATACAGAGTGCTCTTCAGGTTAAAGAAACAATGAGATCATATAGAAACTCAAAAGCCTGGAATATAAATTTTATTCTAAGTACAATTTGAAGTCTTTGAAGTGTTTCAAGATAGAGAGCCATGTGATTTCATTTATATTTTTAAAAGATTCACTCTTGCTTTTATGTGAAGAATTATTTTGGGTGATAGATGACAAAACTTATTTGTTGATATGTTAAATATGGGGGTTGTGAGAAATGACGAATCTAGGATAATTCCTTATTTGGCAATTGAGCAGAAAAGATTTCAGAGTAAAAAGGTATAATATCTGTGTCTAGATTCATTTTCTGCATGTAGATATCTTTGTGGAAAGTGATATACTGATTCTAAATTTTATATGGAAAGGCAAAAGACCCAAAATAACCAACATAATATTGAAGAACAAAGTTGGAGGACTGATACCACTCAACTTCAAGACTTATTATAAAGCTACCATAATCAAGACAGTGTGGTATTTGTGAAAGAATAGACAATTAGGTCAATATAACAAAGCAAATAATCCAAAAACAGACCACATGAATATAGTAAACTTACCTTTGACAAAGAGCTAAGGCAATTTAGTGGAGAAAAGATATTCTTTTCTACTAATAGTAATGGATCTACAGTCTCCAGTTAAACATGAAAAGTAGTTAATAGTATTAGGGAGAAACTTTAGGAATTATGCATGTTCCACTTTTTTGTGCTGATGAATTTTAGAGACCAATAAAAACATTTCCTTTTCCTAAATATTCCAGAAAAAAATACATACCAGAAAAATAATTTATATACTCTACTAGATATAGAACTAAACAGTATTTAACAAAAAGCACTTTATTATTTTAATATATCTGGGGCTTTCTTATATAAATGGTTAACTCTCAAAGATGCTCTCAATAAAATAGCAAAATTATCGTGAGTTCATTAAAACCATCTTTTCAATTAATATTTAATGGAATGGAGAAATCATTATGAAGTAATATTAAATTCTAAAAAGTCAATTTATTTTGTCAATATTAAGCAGACTCACACACATGAAAACACACACACACATGCTCATCAAAAAATTTTTGAAGGGGAAGAAAATATATTTACATTTTTTAAATGATTCCTCTACATGGTGAAATGCAGGTGAATTTTAGTTTGTGTCATGTCTCTCTAGATTCTCCCGTTTTACTCTATATGTCTATGTCTATGAGCTTAACCTAGGGATTCTGAAGGAATCCTCTGTGAAAGTAGTAGTGTGTCTCTTAGTGACAACAATGACACTTTAATTTTGTTTCAAGAGCTAAAATTATCTTTGCATGTAATCAATCATAGCATAAACTTTAGTTATTCAGGGGATAGTTTTAATTTTGTTCCTATTCTTTGATTCAGGTTAAAAAAAATATCCCTTCAGCATAGCTGAAGATTAATTGTAATGTTTTCATTTTCATTGTTAATTCATTTGTCATAACAAAGGCAGTTTGAGGAGAGATTAAGTGCTGGTCTGGAGTCAAAAAGATCCAGGTCTGTATCCTGGTATTATAATTCCAGTTATACGGCTTAGGGAGAATTGCTGATCCCATATAGTGTTAGTGGACATTAACTGAGCCAATGTATTCATGTCAAATTCTTAGTCTTATTATTCTAATCACATTTAAAAAATTGAGGTTAACTGAGAAGTACTAAAGCATTTCTTTAATAATATCAGTGTTTTATTATGAAACATTTTCTCATTTAAATAAAAAAATGCTTCCTCAAATGAGTATGCATTTTACAATATTATTTTCCAGGTAGCTTGTTTTATTATATTAAAGTATTTACATCTTAATTTTAGAGACCTTATAGTAAATAAAGAGAAGGCTGTTTTATTTCAGTATAGACTTTTGTTTCTCAATTATCTCATTGTGCAAATGTTATAATCAGCCATCAACTATACGTTAAATGCATCCATAAAATTTTTCAGTGTAAGTATTGTCTGCAAATTTTTGGATTTGCACAGTATACTAATTTTATACTCTAACCTGGTAGAATATCTTCATAAAACAGCATCTACAAAAAGTTTATGCCACTGCAAATGTTTAATTTTTTTTCAAACAGCTATCTTATTTATATATATTTGATAAATCCAAATATATAATTGACTTAAACATATAAAAGTATACATCTGAATGCCAGAGAAGCAAATATATTTTAGGTACTTAATTTAGAGGTAGATGAGAAGTATGCAATATTGTGGGAAACCATGAGTAGGAAAAATGGCCCTGGTTTAAATACCATGGATACTAATAAAAGTTATATCCTGATGTCAAAAATTTATTCATTTCTAAATTTATCATCAAGTTGTCATGACAACATGCATTTTGCCTAATGGGAACATTTGGAAAAGGAAAAAAAAAATCAAACTTCCAGACAAGGTGTTGCTCAATGATATGCAGTGGACATTTCATCCTGTTTTAACCAATTTTAAGTTAAATATTATAAGTTATTTGCATCATAGTTGCCTAACTCGAAGAGTAGGATTAATTCCAAATTATCTATAGCATTAAAATGACTTTCTTAGTTTTATATATCATGTGAAGATTTATGTTTTTATCTAAAATGAAACCATTAAGTATTACTAGAAATAAGTTTGTCTAACACTTCATTTAGTTAAAGTTATCTCTAACTAAGATATCTTTAAACACTTCACTTAGTTAAAGCTATCTTACAAATACGTAGTGAAAAAAATGGCACTTCTACATTTTTAGATTAGAATTGAAATTGAGTGTAGATGAAACTTTTTAAAAAAGATGCATTTCTTTTACATCTTACTTTTACCACAAAGGAAGACATCAGTTGGTCTAAAGTCTTTTTGTTAATGTAACATCCTTATATTTATTAAACATTGAAAATATTTGATTAATTCTTTTCTGTTTGGGTCACTGTACCACACAAACGACTTTTATTTTTGCTTATTTTTAAAATATTTTCTATAAAAATGAGTAAAATCTGTTTTGCCTGACTTTTTTCCCTTATTTTTCCCTCTGAACTGACTGTATTGATGGTTAGGGTTATTGTTGCAAATAGCTGATGCTGCCTTATGGAAGAAAGGCATAGTCTTATCATCATTTAAATGATTTCCAGGTCATGCCTTATTACCAACAGGAGTGAGTGATCACAACTACATTATGAAACATGTACTCCTTAACCATTTTCATTATTTTTTTGATGCCATAGGCCTCTTGGTTTGCAACCAATCCATGAGGTAATACTGTACAAATGACTGAGGAAAATGAATAAGAAAAAAAAAAAATCCTGGTGTTTCAGATAGAACCTCAAAGAGTGACTACATGACTTCCATTCTACAGTGTGTGGATCTCAAATTTATAAATATTTCGACTGGGGTTCCATTCTGGGAATAGATTCATGCTCATTAACTCACAGTAGAATGGTTTCATATATAAAAAAGTAGTTTGCACTTTACAATTGAATTATGCAAATTTGAAACATTAGTCTAGAATTCAACCATCTAGGACAAGATTCAGTAAAGCTTGGAATCTGATTTCATCATCTAAAATTTGCTTGACCAGCAAAAAAAGTGCATTGGAGCTAATGTGTTGGAAAATGAGATTTTAACCAAAGTTTTTCTGATCCTCGTCCATTATACCACATTTTTCTCCTTTAAAACAAGATTAAGAGGTGTTAGGTTATAGTACCAGTCTTCCTATGCAATAACAGTAAAGCATGCCAGACTTTATTCAAGCCATGAAAGGAAACCCAATCCACTGAAAATAATACTTTTAAAGAGGAATAAATAATCATGTCTGTTATAGAGAATCTCTCCTTTAAAGAATGTCAGTTAAACAATGCTAAAGTTCCATAAAAGTGGAACTTTACCATTTATATCTTATTGACGTATTTTCTAAAATTATATAACTTCTTTTTATTAGAGCTCTTTGACTTTTCTTTTTTTCTTTTTCTTTTTTTTTTTTTTGGTGGTAGTAGTGTACACTCATCTCTCATTATCAACATTCTTGTAAACATTCTTCTAGATCTTAGATGGTTAATTCTATTCCTGAAACTTATTCCAGAGGCCTCTAGTATCAGTGTCTCTGGCAATGCAGTCCATGTAGAGCCCATGGCACTCCCATATATCCACACAGCCTCAAATTATCTCCTTACAATTTTACTCCAAATCCTAATAGTCATTCTCTTGCTTTCATTCTGAAGTTCAGAGGCACATTACAAAGTATACCTCATGGACAGTTTTACCCAGAGATGTTGCCAAAAACTTAAGTTTAAATTTTACAAACCAAATGTCTCTTCTTCTAACCCAATATTCCCAACTTTCCTACTTCTTTTAAGAGTCTTACTGCATGTAAAAAGAAATATATGAATTAATTTTAGCTTCTCCTGTCATCTCTTACATTTGACTGGTATTTAATTTTTTACAATTCTATCCATCTTTTCACTCTTCTTTTGAATCAAACTGTAATCACCACGTTTCAGAATCTCATTCACTTTCTACAATACCATAGTATTATTTTACACTAGATTTCCCTAGACCAGGATTGCTCTTCAAAACAAACAATAGGTAATTGTGCTCACATACTAGTCATTCTGAATTTTAATGCTCTCTGTAACAAACAAACTACATCCCAATTTCTAATCCTAGTATACTATTCCCTCCATACTATGGAACAGGATTTTTTCCCCCTAAATGTAATTGTCATTATTCATCTTCAAATAGTAAATTATAATAAATCTAGATTATTTTCAGTTTTTAAATATCTATTCCATAGTTGCTAGTTTCTGTGACTTTGTTCATACATCTCAACTCCCTTTCATTATTTCCCATTTCACCATGGTATAAAGAAATTCTATATGTCCTTAAAGATCCAGCTCAAGTGATTTATTTTCTCCTGAAAATGTTTTTGTTTAAAACAATCACTCCTCAAATCCCCATGGATATCTGAATAACTTTTATCTATTTACAGCCATGAGTCACTTAAGGAGGGGGATATATTCTGAGAAATGTGTTGTTAAGTGATTTTCTCACTATGTTCACGTTATACAGTGCACTTACACAAATACAGATGGTTTAGCCTATTATGCACCTCAGCTATATGGTATATCCTATTGCTCCTGAACTATAAACCTGAACAGTCTGTTACTATACAAAACAAGATTAAGTCAACCATAAAATGATGAAGTCAAGAGACATGGCAAACATGAGATGTATGAGGCTCCTGCTGGGGTAACATGGCATAGTGTTTTACAGCAAACTGTATTTTTATATAAGTAGAAAAAATACATTCCAAAATAATGATAAAATGTGTAGTACAGTAAATATAAAAACCAGTAGCAGTCATTTATTATCATTTTTAAGTATTATGTACTCTACATAATTGTATGCGTTATACTTTTATAGGACTGGCAGCATAATAGGTTTGTTTACACAGTGTCATCACCACAAACATGTGAGTAATGTATTCCATTATGATATTACAGCTGCTATGACATCACTAAGCAATAGAAAATTTTCAGTTCCATTATAATCTTACAGGACCACCATCATATATATGGTCCATTGTTGACCAAAATGTCATTATGTGGCTGATGACAATACTGCATCATATTGGATTTATTATCACCATCTTCATTAATTCTGTCCTCTCCCTAGTCATTTTTGACTTAAGCAACTTCCCATATTTCTTCCTATTTAGCACCATATATCTTCTATAAGGCCTTGATATTCCATACAATATTGCTGAATCAAAGCAATCACTAAGAGACTAAATATCGATATTTATAAGACTGTACACTTTCAATATTCTAATTTTAAGATATTATTTTTAATATCTTATTTTTTGCATTGATATTTTATTTTTTATCTCAACTATTTTACTCCTTTGTTTTCCTGATCCTTTAATCATCCTATAACAAAAATGAATGGTCTCTGACTACACAGTTCAATAAGTTTACTTTTCACAGCCTTGCAGAAATTTCTGACAACATATTACAATGTTAAAATATAACCATTTTGGTCTTCAGTTTAAAATGCACTTAATAGTATGTTTTTGTTGTAGAAATAAAGGAGAAAACATGTCTCAAAAATGTGACATAAAAGAAATATAGGCAAATGATGAATACTTGACAAATACTTGAAAGAAAACATCACTATAATTCAGAGGTAACATACCGTCTTAGAGGTAATTACTTTACTGGAAATTGCCTTTTTTGATTTCTGTCCATTACTCTGCTTTATCACCATTGTTATCTGATAAACACATATTTATTGTTCATCTAAAAATGTGCAATTAATGTTGACAACTTAAAATAGTCTTCCTCTTAGTTTGCACAATAAATTTAGTAAAATATCCATTACTCTTTCTATGTCATTCACCTCCGTAAATTCAAAATAGTTATTTTCTATTTTAATGACAGCTGAGATGTCAAAATAAGAAACATTTAATATAAATTTTTAACCCACTACTGGAATCCTAAGAAGATGAATTACTATGACAGAATAATTATTTTTAATACTCAAATAACAGGTGTAATAACATGCAGACCAAAGAAACAAAAAAGCAACAAGAAAAAAAATATTGTGATTTTTTCCCTTGGAAAAAGGGAAAGGTAGGTAAATCTTGGAAAAAATATTTTCAAGTGATAAGTCTAAGATCACTAGTGATAGAGAAGACCAAAAATAATTTAGAATTAAAATCGAGCCATTAGATGTTAAAGGTAGGAAAAGAGAGAAAAGTAATATATACTATATGACCGTAACCTCATATCCCATGGAACTGTATATGGAAGACAAAATTGTAGTATAGAAAGAATTAGTTTAAAATCTCTGTGGCCACTTTTAAACCAGAACCTCAAGTAATTAATTATTAATTTACTTTTGTTTTCCAATGCAATAGGGCTTAAAATGCCCACATTATCCTTTTCATAGGACAGTCACTTCCAACTCAAAAAATATGAGAAATATCCAAGCTTTATGTAAACATGTGATATTAGTTTTTGTTTCTCAGATAATCAAAAACTTCATATAAAGTTATTGCTCTATAAACATAACAGCTATTTCTTTTTTTAATTGCATTATTCAATTTTTATTATTTTTAAAAAATTTATTGGGGTGACATTGGTTAATAAAATTATATAGGTTTCAAGTGTAGAATTCAATAATACGTCACATGAATATTGCATTGCGTGTTCACCATCTAATATCAAATCTCATTCTGTCACCATGTATTTGCCCCCTATAACTTTCCCCTTTTCCCTCTAGTAACCATTAAACTGTTGTCTATGAGTTTTTGTTTGTTTGTTTTGTTCATTTGTCATTTTCATTTTTTTATCTCACATATGAGTGAAATCATATGGTTCTTAACATTTTCTATGTGGCTCATTTCACTTAGCATGATTATCTCATATTGTAACAAATGACAGAATTTTTATCTTTTCTTATGACTGAGTAATATTCCATTGTATATATGTATCCCCTCTTCTTCATCCAATTATCTATCAAAGGACACTTCAGTTGTTTTCACATCTTGACCAGTGTAATAATGCTGTGATGAACATTGGGATATGCATATCTGTAGACAAATGTTTTCAAATTTGGAGGGCAGATACCCAGAAGAGGGATTCCTGGATCATATGGTATTTCTATTTCTTAATTTTTTGAGGAATCTCCATACTGTTTCCCATAGTGGCTATACAAGTTTAAGTTCCCACCAGCAGTGTATGAGGGTCCCTTTTCCTCTACAACCGCTCCAACACTTGTTATTACTTGTCTTGTTGATGATAGCCATTCTTTAGAAAATTTAATTTTCAATTAAATTTTACCTGCTCTTAGTTCTTCTGTAGCACCTTAAAAAACTCATAGGAGCTAAAATTTGTTGCAATGTCATAATTAATATGACCTCACTCTCACCAGGGGAAAAAATTAAACAGGATTTCTAATAAATGCAGATCTTAATAAATAAGAATTTGCTTTTCTTCAAATAAAGCTGTTGTAAACTAAAGTTTTAAATATAAAACTTCCATTTCTACTCATTTACTTTACATGACTCCCAACATGTTAAACATAAACCTATGACACCTCATACATCAACAAAATATTTTAAAAATAAATATATTATTTGCCTTAAATTGTAATAATTACCTAGTGACACTATCTACAAGCCTCTTAAAAATTCAATAATTAGGCACAAAAGCCCTATATTTAAATATACCAGAAAGATATCAAAGTTATAATTTTCCTCTCAGTAATTTAGGAAAAGAAATTACTAAATTTCAAATATAGAAATAAAAAAAAAAGGTACTCTTTGTACATGGTTAAATGTTTCTATCAATTCTGTTTTTAAAAAAACTGTGAGAAAAATAAAAATTTTGCTAGATTAATATTTGCTAAAGAAAGAGAGAGAATCTCCTTTACACACAAGAGAAAAACATGGGGGAAGCTTTATATTTTATTCTGCTTTTCATTTAGATGAAAGAAGGTCAAGGATCACAGCACTCTGTAACATGTTTTACTACTCAGGTCTTAGAATTCAGTCTTTCATAATGATTATCACCCAAACTGATCCTGACTTTCTATATAAATTGCTACTAAGGTAATAGGACTCCTCTGTGAGAAGGGATTACAAAACCTAGATCCAATAATGTGTGGTATCTGTTATCAAAGTATAAATGGCAGAGAAGCTTTTATCTTTTCTATCTATACATGATTTCACAAAGGCCAAATTACTTTTGTGCTTTTAGGAGACACAGGGAAATTTTAGATCATATATCTTGATCTAATTCTGAATCTCATTCTTGGCCTCCTTGGGACAAATTTGTATTGTTATAACAGTGTTCCCTTAGTGCACATCCACAGAGAACTCACAGGAGAAATTGTCTACTTCTTCAAAAAGTCACTAAGGTATTATTCCTCATTTTTGACACAAATTCAACATAAAATGAACCATTGAACTCTGCTTTATATGTATTAGGTTTTTAATGAAATTTTGCTTGCTTATTTAATATATCTATCTTTATGCATAGGAGTCCACATTTGGTAGTCTTTTTTTTTTTTTTTTTTAGGCTTGAAGCACTATTTTAAATTGTAAGGAAAGGGAAGCCAAGTATGCTGATAAATATATTATACTATAGTTACTTTGTTCAGTAAATTATGTTAATTAGAATGAAATTTTGAGCTGAAAAGTTAGAAGAAATGTATTCTTCTTCTGGGAATTTCCATTGGCTTTGTTAACTTGTAGAAAAGAAAAATGCTCTGAACATACAGAATTTGGGAGGAAGAAAAAAAGACTGGCAGTGGCCAAAGTCCATTTTATAACTTTACTATTTTCTTGCTTATTTTTGACAGGAGGATAATCTTAGAAAAAAGATGAGCTGGAACGTATCTAGATTTTAAATTTATAGTATTAGAATTCCTGTCTTCTCTTCTGAGCAAAACAAATAGATGTTTTTTCTACCTTATTTGAAAATGACAATGTTTTTACGATTTTCTTTTTATGATTGCAGTTTATCTAACCAATCATCATTTTCATTTGCAAACATGTGACTAAGAAAGGAAACAGCAATCCCTGACAGCTAAGCTATGGCTCTAAGAAATAGAACTTGTTCTCCTGTTAAATGCAAACTATTTCAGAGTTCATCATCAGATACAATCACTCTAAATTATGATAGAGATGGACCAGCACAATGCGACTTTTTAATCGTCTAAGCATAGATAAATATAAGAAGTCTGTCTAAATCACAATAATGACCAAGCACTCCCTTTTTCATTATTATATGAGTTACTGATGCTTTCTTTTTAAACCAAAATATTATAGGACACCCAATTATAGAATCATCTTTGCTTTCCAACAAGCACTCAATGCAGAGCAAAACACTTCCTTCCTGAATCCTCTCTAAAATCACCTAATGGAAGCTCAAATCATATAACAACTTCCTCTTCTTACCTTCTCACTGAGATGCCTCTTATTTCTCCATGGTAAGCTGTCTTCCTTGTTGCAAGTTGCCAATGACCTCAACCTCATTTGCCAACACACATGATCCTATAATATTTAACTAAAGGGTAGTAGCATAACTTGCATGGTAGTAATTTTGTACATGTATGAAACTGCATATATATGACACTGTAAACATGTATGATTTTTTTGCATTTCCATTATTATATTTGTATAAATGACCTCTTTTTTAGATGCATGTGTACATGAGACTATCAGAATGGAAACTGAAACTTTAATTTCTCTTTAATGAACTTGTGTTAAATTAATACTTTAAACATGTAAACACACTCAACATATATATTTCTCAGTGCCTGTTAAGAGTGTGAACACTCTTATTCGTGCTTGGCAACAAATTGAGAAAATAATAGTGTTCTCACTCTTTATTTAAGGAGCTACTATGTACCCTACATCTGACCACTCGGGGACTCAGACCCTTCTTGTGATGCCACCATTCTGTATGTCCTCAGTGTCCGCTCCACTCTCCCAGAAGATAGGGAAAAAGGCTGTGGGGGAAAGAACACTCCTAATATTGACCACTTGGCTTGAAATAGACATAGAAAACCATTCTTATATTTTATTACCCAGGACTCAGAAAATTACTTCACTTAAGTGCAAGAGAAATTGTAAAATATGGTCTAACAGGTTATGTGATAGGAAAATGAAATAGGTTTGAGTGAACATATCACAATCTCTGCCAAAGAACTTCAAGCATTTATTTCTTTTTTTTATACTGATATGTTGTCACAGCTTTCCAAATCCACTGTAGCAAATGAATAGAAATAAACCTAGGGGAAACAATTTCTATGATATTTCTTTTCTGAACTGTCATTTTGTTCTTTATAACTTCAATTAAAGAACTGTCATTTGTTACTTGACTCATAAAAATTAGAGAGAACAACTGTTGTGCTTCAATTTGCATGTAAGTTCTCATTTAAAATGTTCTCTTAATATCAACCAGCTAGTTTAGAGCATTTATTCATAGACATTAACACTTTGTACAGATTTTGAGAAGCGAGAGAGAGGAAAAAAGCTAATTTTGCTTGCATTTCTATGACAGTTATTTTTTCTATGATTTTGGGGACATGACTTAAATTTACCTAATTTCCAATTCCTGGGTTAAGGTTGATTCCTTCATTGTCATTGTTAAGTAAGAGCCTCTCTGACAATCTGGCTGGCAAAAATTTGAGCGCAAACTATGCAAGCTCTTCTATTTTTATAATAACTTTAGAATCATTCGTGAGAAGAGGAAACAAAAGTGCTGCTTCATGGTAGCTCTTGCTATTTTGAATATGTGGATTTGTTTTCTAAATTGGCATATAAAATTAATGTTTCAGAAGGCAATTTTCTAGATTATTTCCTCACAACACAATAAATAAGATACTCTTATTTTTTTTTCTAAATCAAGGTGAATGATGGCTAATCAATACATATTTAAAAGTTAGAGAGTCCTAAATAAGTTTATTTGATGACTTTTCTTTATGATCTTACTTATGCACTGTTATTTTAATCTTATATTTCAAAATTGTTCCCTTTGTTTAGATAAGATAGTTTAAAACAGTCTAATCCTTGATTTTTAAGAAGACACATGAGGAAATAGATTGGTGCATGAAGAAACTGAATAAAAAAATAAATTGATTCATTGGTGCATATTTTTACAATAGTTCTTTTATGCAAATTAGTAGAAATAAGTATCTTTCCTCTATTGTCAACATTATTGAGTATTACCAGTCCTGAAATGCCCACAGTGGGTAAATCTCAGCCAGGGACCCCGGTTCAAGATTTCACCATGTTCTAACATCAACATTTGTGAGGAATTATTTTTATCCCAGTTCTTATACAGAAAGAAAAAAACTTCCAAACTTCTAGAAAGAATTTAAGTTTAAGCACTCAAACACTAAAATCTATGGAGATAAATCTGGTCTCTCAATGACAGTCAACATGAGCTACATGAGTAGAGGGAAGGGAATAATCCTTCTAATAATTTGACATTCAGGTCCTTATTTGATCACTGTTCTTAACATCAGAAAACTGTGTTTAAGAAGAAAGAAAGCAACATAAATGGGAAATTACAGATTATAGTGCAAATTAAAGGATTAGAAATATAATAAATAATATAGAAACTGGATAAACACTTAAAAATTGGAATTATAGTATATTTTCACATATTGAATCTGATTTGAGAAGAATATATCTGAATTATTGAATGGAAAACTGATTACAACTTTGAAAACTTTAAGAAGTTGATGAAGTAACATTTACTCATCAAATATTCAGATTCAGTTGAACTCAACCTATAAAAGTATAGATTATAAAAGCAAATCAATACAAAAATTTTTAATACAGGATTAAATCTTATGTATATTATTGCATTTGCAAGAGGAGTGGCTACTCTGAAATATTCGGTCCAGACTCCCTTGATTTCATGCCATACGTTGTTACATTTAATTATTAAATAAGCCTGTTTCTCTTTCTATTGTTCTGATATTCTGTTTAGTTCTAACTCATATTAAAAGGTAGTTTAGAAGCAGGAAGTGAGTGATTATCTTCAAATAAGTCACATGACAAAAACAAGAAATAAAAACCAACACTGAAGGAAGAATTATTCAGCAATTTCTGGATAATTAAATGATACAAGTCCATTTCGTATAACTCAAAAATTCCAAATTACCAATGAATGTATTCTATATATTATATGTGTCCCTGGTGTGAAAAATTGTATATGACTGAATGGCGATCCAGAGAAATCAAAAAGCTTTAAATTCAGACCAAGATAAAGTTTAATGAAGAAGGGTCCTATTTCCATCCAAAGGAATTTCAAGTTTTAAAGATCTCCCCACATATGGAAAGATCACTATTCATAAAAGATTATTGATCAATGATGTTCCCTCCCAAAGGATTGTTGTTTCATTATTTCAATCAAAAAGATTTTTTTTTTTAATGTGACCATTCTTGTAACATTAGAAAACAAAAACAGCTCAGGTAATGTTTTTTTTTTCTTCTTTAAGTCATAATTTGCTAGTGTGAAATTTATCAGTCTTTAAAAGATGATTTTTAAATTATTCATTAGTCAGATTATATTCATAATTACATTTCTTAGAATTCATAAAATGTCTATAATCATATTTCATTATTGTCTTTTAAATGTATCTTGCCATTCAATACCATAATGTTTCAAAGAGAGGCATGTTTTATAATAGGGGATTAACTTTGTCAGTTGCATTTGTTAATGTGTTTATTTTGATGTGTAGTTGTTATTGGAAAATAATATCAGTATCTCTGATTTATCACACAGACAAGGCTTCATTCTCTTGATCAATTTTCTTATTTTCACTTGTTTCAAGATGTACTCAGGTATCTGTTTTTCTACTCTGGTGGATCACACTTTCTTAGTATGTTTTTCACCACAGGGCTTTTGAAAGTGTGTTGTAAGATAGTTATAAGGCAATAAACTCAGGCTTCTCCTGTAGTGTGTGCACCATTTGATATATTGTTGATTTTTCTACACATTGCTTCTATTTTTCTCAGTTAACTCATTACATTTTGTCTTTCTTCCTTTGCTTTACTTCCTACCTTTTTTTGGCTTGCTGTTTTATATCATTCTACGTCTTCACTCCCATCTCCAAAAATCTGTTTAGGAGGTAAATCACATTCAGAAATTTATTTCTGAGAATTCTTAGATAATTCTAACAAGGCTTCTTTCTTTCAAAACTGGTAGCATCTGACCTCTGTAATGCAGTGTTCAAAGCTGAAACAATGGTTTGGTGCTGTAGAGTGATACATTTTCTTTGCTCTCAGGGATAATTTATGTACCATAAAATTAACGCCTTTTATGTTTGTAATTTTTTTCTTTTTCTTTTTTTTCCCCTTGCTGGTGGTCCAAAG
Organism: Eidolon dupreanum; assembly: GCA_028627145.1. Lineage (NCBI taxonomy): Eukaryota > Metazoa > Chordata > Mammalia > Chiroptera > Pteropodidae > Eidolon > Eidolon dupreanum. Next base: position 30,292,722 of record CM053506.1, read on the forward strand.
CCCTGCTGTGGACAGACAGACTGTACAGGGCAAGGGTGGGGGAGGGGAGAATGGGCTGCCTGTGTTGGAATACATAGGTGAAGATCATGGCTAGGTAGAGGGGGTAAGGATGATGGTCAAACAGGAGGAGGGAGGGCGGTCGAATTGGCAGCAACGGAGTGTGGAAACGTGGAGGAGGAAGGGAGTGGGCTGGAGGCCGAAGAGGGTGGAAGGGTCCTGGGAGCGGACTTGGAAGCTGAGAGGAGAAGAAAAATGGAATGGGGTGTCTGGAAAAAGAGTGGGGCTGCTGCATCATGGGAAGACACAGCAGAGGAAAGAAGGATATGTTTGTAATTTAATAATTTTTTTTTTGTAATAATATAGAGTTGTACAAGCATTCTTGCAATCAAATTTTAAAACATTTCTAATACTCTAAAAATAATACTCTTGCCCATTTGTGGTCACTATTTTTTCTTCAATTTATAGACAACCATGAATCTATTTTCTGTCTGAATAGATTTGCTTTCTATGGGCATTCCATTATAAACAAAGTGAATAATTCGTGGTCTTTTGTCTCTGGGTCCCTCCACTTAGAATGATATTTTGAAATTCATCCATGTTGTAGTATACATCACCACTCCATTTCTTTTTTTTTTCTTCAAAACAGTATTCCATTGTATGAATATACTACATTTTTATTTGTCTATTCATCAGTTGATGGAAATTTGTTTTGTTTCTACTTTTTGCTATTATGAATAATGCTGCTATGAACATTCACATACAAGTCTTCATATGGACATATGTTTTCATTTCACTGGATATCTTGGAGTAAAACTTCTGGATCATAGGGTAAATTTAAAAATTAAATTATGTTTTAAAAAAGGCTGAACTGTTTTCCAAAGTGGCTGCACCACTGTACAATCTGACCAGCAATGTATGAAACTGAAATGTAGTTGAAGTTATTTGACAGAATAAAGGCCACAGTGATGTAGTTCAAATATATTCTAAAAATTGAACGTGTGTTTCTAAATGGTACTCCATATTAAAACCCTCTGAAATGTTTCTAGCATATTCATATTGAATGCATTATATGAATATTTTATAATAAGCATTTTAAATGTTATGTGAAGCATTCACATCATTTTTCAACATTAATATATCATGTGCACCATTCTATGTACTGAGTATATAGCAGTGAACAAATGACACAGTCTTCTCCCTCCATATATATCCTTTGCAACATAGAGGATAACAAAATATCAAGCACATAGTCACATAGTTACCTTATTATTTTGATTACTATTGCTACATAACACAAAAGACCCTAACTTAGCAAAACCATTTTATTTTGTGGGTTATAGTTTAGGATTGGTTTACATGAGCAGTTCTTCTTATGGTCTCTTATTCAGTTATAGTCAAGTGCTGGCTGGGTTGCAGTCATCTGATGGTTCTTCTGAGCCAGGCCTCCAAGATGACTTATCCATATGGCTGACAGTTGGAAACTGAGCTCAGCTATTGACTGGAGTACCCTATAGGTCACCTCCACAGCATGATTTTTCTCAGGACAGTCAGACTTCTTATGTGGTATCTGGCTTTCTGAAGAGCTAGTATCCAAGGAGAGTCAGATGAAATATGAATTACCTTTTATGAGCTTTTCTGACCTCAAGGTTATCTTGCATCACTTCAGATCCTTTCTATTGGTTACAAGTGAATCACTGAGGTCGACCCAGATTCAAGGGAAAGGAGCAGAGAATCCATTTCTCAATAGGAAGAGTATTAAAGATTTTGGAAACTAATTTTAAAACTGCCCCATACAGATTAATTTAAAATGTGATAAGTGCTCTAGAGGAAATGCAAAAGGTACAAGGAACTACTATAACAGTGAGACCTAGTGTAGACTCAGGGTCAAGGAATTCTTTTCACAGAATGAGATCTAAAACAGTTCAGAATTATGAACAGGAATTAAAAAATCAAAAAGTTGGTAAAAGAGTTTTCTATTAATGTACGGAAAATCTGAAACAGGAAAGAGCTAAGCATATTGGACAAAGACCAATGTGGAAGGAGTGCATGGGAGAATGGCAAGCAGTGGCCTTAGTAGAGTAAAATGATGCCGGAGCCAGATCATGCAGGACTTTAAGAGACTTTAATGACCTGACCTTATATTATAAACTCAGTGTTCAATCATTAAATGGTTTTAAATAAAGGATTGTTTTTGTGTGTGTGTGTGAGAATAATTGGGAATGGGTAAAGAATATAAGCAGTAAAAAACAAAAAAAAAATAGAAATTTTGTTAATCCTTCTTCATTTCTTTCTCTTTTATTTTTTAAAAATCATTACTATTATTCATTGACCTATAAAATTCATAGAATACTAGAAATGGAAGAAAAAAATAGGGTATACCTCAACTTGCCCACTCCCAAATTATAAAGATAGGAATAATAGGCCCAAAAGATTAAAAATGTTCACTGAATTTCCTACTCTCAGTTTGTGGCAGAGATTGGATGAGAGCTTAAGCCTCTTGACTTCTCAAGTCCTATGTTTCATTTGCTTTATATATGCTGCCTTGCAGCTTGTTGAGTGTAGCTGATGTCAATTTCTCAGGTCAAGAATCCCACATGGCCTGTGAACTTTACATTTGCAGGCAAGAACACATGCAATTCAGAATTAGAATCATTATTGGCATTTTCCCTTATTTGCTAAGCTATTAATTATTTTTGTCATTGCCTCTTGTATCCAGAATGCTGAACAAACATAGCTATTAAAATGACAGAAATAATTTTACAAACCCTGAAACTAAAACATTTCAAGGTTTGTTAGAAGCAAAAGTAACAAAGAGTAGAGGGAAAATTATGGTCAGAGAAGGTGGTTCCCATCGTTGAAGGCGTCAGAAGCATTTGCAAATAATGGGCATTCCTGTTTGAGGTTTATGGGCAACATACAAGTCTCAAAGTGTAAGGAGAATCAAGATGACCTAAAAAGTCTAAACAGATATCATCTGATAGACTATATGTTAGAACAGTTTTAGATTTACAGAAAAATTGAAAACATAATATAAAAGTAGTACCATTTACTCTTTAACCATTTGCCCTATTCTTAACATCTCATATTAGTTTTGCATTTGTTAAAACAATAAACTAATATTTACGCATTATTATGAATTAAAGTTGACTCTTTATTCAATTTCCTTAATATTTGCCTAATGTCCTTTTCCTGTTCCAGGATCCCATCCAGGACAGCACTGCATAAAATTATCATGACTCTTGAGGAGCCTCTTGGCTATGACGTTTTTTAGACTTTTCTTGTTTTGGGTTACCTTGATAGATTTTTTTTTTATTACTAAATTTATTGTAGTGACATTGGTTCATAAAATTCCATAGGTTAAGAGTGTACAATTCAATGATACACCACCCAAAGTCAAATCCCCTGTTACCATATATTTGACCCCCTTTACCTTTTTCTACCTCCTCCATCCCTCTTTCCCTCTGGTAACCACTAAACTGTTGTCTGTGTCTGTGGGTTTTTGTTTGTTTGTTTTGATCATTTTTTGGTTTTAGTTTTATATCCCACATGTGAGTGAGATCATATGGTTCTCACCTTTTTCTGTCAGACTTATTTCACTTAGCATGATAATCTCAAGATCCATCCATGTGGGCACAACTGGCAGTATTTCATCTTGTCTTATGATCAAGTAATATACCACATCTTCTTTAGTCATCAAAGGGCACCTTGGTTGTTTACATGTCTTGGCCACCATGAATAATGTTGCAGTGAACATTGGGGCACATATATCTTTACAAATAGATGTTTTCAAATTTTGGGGGTAGATATCCATAAGAGAGATTGCTGGGTCACATGGTAATTCTATTCTTAATTTTCTGAGGACTCTCTATACTGTTTTCCATAGTGTACCAACTGACATTCTCACTGGCAGAATATGAGGATTCCTTTTTTCCCCACAACCTCTCCAACATTTGTTATTACTTGTTCTGTTGATGATAGCCATTCTAACAGGTGTGAAGTAGTATCTCATTATGGTTTTGATTTGCTTTCCCTTATAATTAGTGAGGTTGAGCCTCTTTTCATATATATGTTGGCCTTTTGTCTTTCTGGGAGAAGTGTCGGTTCAGGTCTTCTGCCCTTTTTATAATTGTATTGTTTGATTTTTTGTTGTTGAGTTGTATGAGTTCTTAATATATTTTGGATATTAAGCCCTCACCAAAGGTGTTGTTTGCAAATATCTTCTCCCATTCAGATGGCTGCCTGTTTGTCTCGTTGATGGTTTCTTTTGCTGTTCAAAATGTTTTTATTTTGGTATAGTCCCATTCATTTATTTTTACTTCTACTTCTCTTGTCTTTGAGGTCAAATTCATAAAATCTTCTCTAAATCCAAGGTCCATGAGTTTAGTGCCTATGTTTTCTTCTATGTAGTATATTGTTTCAGGTTTTATATTTAGGTCTTTGATCAATTTTGAGTTGATTTTGGTGTATGGTGACAGCAGTCTTAGTTGCTTCCTGGTTTCGATGATTTTAAATAAATGCTGCTATGTGCACATGCAAGTTTTTATAAAAAAGGTTTTCAGATTAATGGAGGAAATATCTAGGAAGGTGGTTATCTGGATCTTATGATAAAACTATATTTAGCTCTGTAGTAAACTACTAAAATATCTCCTAAAGTGGCTTTATCATTTTGTATTACCACAGAGAGGTTCTCTTATATCCTCAGCAAAATTTGATTCATATTTTTTTTTAGCCTTTTAGTAGTCACAGAGTGGTAGTCATTGCTGTTTTAATTTGCAACTCTCAAATGAAATAATGTTGACCATCTGTATCTTTTATTGTTTATTTTCCATTTCCATGCCATCTGTGGTGAAATGACTATTTAGATCTTTTGGCCATTTTTATTTGACTTGTTTATTTCTCCAATTTTGTTCTTTTTCAGTAGTGTGTTAATAATTCTAGGTCTTTTGCCTTTCTACATAAATTTTATAATATGTTGTTGATAACTCCGTAATAATTTGCTGATGTCTTGATTGAAATTATGATGAATGTACACATAAAGTTGGGTAGAACTGACATTTTAAAAATATTTAGTCTCCCAATCTATAAGCAGAATATCTCTCCATTTATTTAGGTCTTTTATTTCATCAGCGTTTGTGAATTTCTGCATATAAATACTGTACACGTTTTTGTTAGATTTATATTTAAGTATTTTGTTATCAAAGTATTTCTTCTTCACTTTTAAAGAGTATTTTCATTAAGTATAGAATTGTAGGGTTATGTTCTTTTTCAACATTCTAAATATTTCATTCTATGTCCTTGCTTTCATGGTTTCTGATGAGAAGTGTGATGTAATTATTTTCCTTATTCTTCTATAGGTGAAGCTTAGTTTTCTTTGTCTTTTGTTTTCTGAAATTGGAATATGATATGACTAAGTGCATTTTTTTCAGTATATATACTGGTAGCTGTTCTCTGATATTCCTGGACGTATGGTATTGTGCATGTCAACACTTTTAGAAAATTCTTAACCTTTATTACTTCAAATATTTATTTTGCTCTCCTATCTCTTCTCCTTTGGGTATTTCTATTATGAATGTTACACCTTTTAAAGTTGTTCCATATTTCTTGGACATTCTGTTCTTTTTCTTTTCTTTTTTTTTTCTTTCTTTTTTTCCATTCTTATTTCTCATTTAATTTAGTTTGGGAAGTTTCTATTGACATATTTTTCAGGTCACTCATTCTTTCCTCAGCTGTTTCCTGTCTGGTGATAATTCCATCAAAGGCATGCCTCAGTTCTGTTACATTGGTTTTAATTTCTAATATTTCCTTTTTATTCAGTTCTGTTACATTGGTTTTAATTTCTAATATTTCCTTTTTATTTCCATTTCTATGTTTATATTATACAGACATTTTTGCATGTTGTCTACTTATCCCATTAGAATTATATCTGAGTCTGGGTCTGATGCTTGTTTTTTCAAAGTGTTTTTTTCTTTTTTTCTGGCTTTTTATCATGCTTTGAGTATGTTTCTGTTGTTGTTTGTTAAAGCCAGGCATGGTGTATTGAGAAATAGGAATTGGGGTACAAGACCTATAGTGTAAGGTTTTATGTTAATCTGGCTAGGAGTTTTGCTTAGTTTAATGTTTGCTGCACGTATAGTTGCCAGAGACTTCAAGTTTTTCACTGTTCTTGTTTTGTCTCTCCTGTTGTCTTTTGATTTTCCTAAAACTTTTTCCTTAAATAAGTCTATAATTTCCAATTCTTTCAGTTGATATCCAAAGTTTTTATAGTGATGCCCTCTTTATGTGGTGGTAAAGTGTGGTGAACTGGAAGCATGCTATAATCTGGGAATTAAATATTAGTCATTTACTTGACTTTTGTACATGGGCTACGAAAATCACAAGTGTTTTCTCAGCTCTACCCATCCCCTTATATGATGAAGGAAAGTTAAAGTTTGTTAGAATTTTGTAAATGTTCTTCCTCATGGAAAAATAAGGCTTTGATAAAGTCTTTCACTTAGAGAATATGCCTTTGTTGTGGAAAACGCTCTAGGAATATGAGTAAATTGGTCATTTCTCCCTCTCCCTGACAAAGCCCTGAAGGGATTTTTCTTGTTGCTTCACCTTGAGACTATTGTGCAGATCCTGAAAGTAAAACTCATGAAAGTAAGGCATCCTGTAATACTATGGTCATCACTAGGAATTTCTCACTCTCACTGTAGTCCACACTTGGCCTCCAGAAATTCCTCACAATTACGATTTCTTCCTACCATTTTATGCCTCCAGTGGCTTATGCTCCTCTATGTCAGGGTCAGCTCTGATTCTCTATAATTACGTTTTACCAGATTTCAGTGTAGTTGTTTGCCCTGGAACCTTAAATCTCTAATGGGTCCAAGAAAAGGCACTGATTTTCAAATTTTTCAGCTTTTTTCTTACTGTATGAATAGGATTAATGACTTCCAAGTCTTTTCCATGTTGGAGCTGGTATCAAAAGTCTCAAGTGAAAATTTAAAACTAAATATTTGTCATGGCATATACCATGCACATCTTCCCAATCTTACTTAAAACTATTTAATGGTTACTTACTTTTTTTTGCGGCAGAGACAAAAATTATCAAAGGTTCTGCATGAATAGGTCTAACTGTACCATCTCATCTTGTATCACTCAACAATATGATCACGTGGATCTTTACTTTCTCATTCATATCATGCTTCTATGACTCAGGGTCTTTGGAAATGCTGGCTCCTCACCTTCCTGGAGTGTTCTTTGGTTCTCTCTCTTTTTCTCACACACACGCACAGTTGATAGTATTTTTATACTGTTTCCAGTCCTAACCAAAGAGCTTGGCACAGAGTAGGTGTTCCATTTTTATGTAATGACTAAATGAAAGACAGGTACAACATGCAGTATTTATAAGGTGCACAATTGCATAAATTGCCTTTTTTATCTTTTTCATCTTTGAGACAGTTATCAGTATGCTATCCTTAGCATGTTTTTAAAATATATTTGTTGAATAAATAATTTTATCGTTTACTTATATATCAAATTTGTATTGATTGCCTACTTTGAGCCAAACATTATAATAGAGGTTTTATCTTCATTAACTCATTTATTACTCATGCAATATGAACAGGTAGTAACTACATTTTACAGAAACTAAAACTGGGTTCAAGAGGCTAACTAAATTGCCAAAGGTAACAGTGCTATTAAAACAGTAATGGAATTTGTTTCTAATAATTTTAGCTACATTTCATTGAGTACTGGCTGCCTTGTACTATTGAAAGTCTTGTTTGTATATGTCAATCTCCCCTACTACATGTGATAACCATCAGATTAAGAACTAGGCCTTATATATATTTGTATCTACAACTTTCTCTAAGCAAGTACAATTTAATAGTTTTATTCTCAAACATGTGGCATAAATTTTTCCAATTTTTGTTGCAATGTATTCATTCTATAGATATTTATTGAACCTGTATTATATGTTAGCACCAAGAAAACAGCAGTAACTAAAATATAGTCCCTATATGGATCCTATAATCATTAAAGAGAGGCAAAAATCAAATTCTTATATAAACCACCCCAAAAAAACATGTTTATATTACAAAAATAATGAGAACACTATAAGTAGAATGATTATTTAAAGATAACAACATCAATATCAAATAATGTAGAAAGTCAATTGTTTAATGTATTGCTATTTTTTAATTTTAACTCTCCATTTTCATGAATCTAACAAGATATTGTCAATAACAGAATGACTAACATATAGTAGGAACTGAGCTAAGCTGTGTTGAGGGATCTTTGAGATGTTTCTGAAATAAACCAGACAGCAATTGAACTGGCAGCAAAGTCTTTGCGGTTTTGAAAGTCTCAGATATCTGAAACAGACACCACAACTACCTTTGCCATTTGAAAAGTTAAATTTCAGTAGGCTTAGACTTTACATATTTGCATTTTTGTAAACTCTGCAATGAGAAGGTAGAGGCCAGAATGACTGATTACTTACCAACACAGTCCAAGACCCTTTAGCCAGAGCTCCAATTGTCCGAGAGTAACCTAGAAAATAAAAAGTAAAGAAAAAAGAGGTTTACAGGCATTAGGGGAATTCTTTTATATTCTTGAAATCGGGAGACTTCACACAGGAGAGTAATTTGACCTCTCAAACTCATCTCAAAACTGCACATTTTCCACAAATGTGTATAAAACACAAAAACAACTTCTCCCCAAGGTACAGCAGGAAGTGAGAATTTAAGTAGATTTTTTTCTTGAGTCCTATATTCTATATGAAATGCTAAGGAAGATTTCAACTGTTCAAATCTTCACAGGCTCAGTTCAGCAGAATCTAAATCCCTGTGAGATTAACAAATGGCTAGAAAAGAGAGGTAGATGGGGTACAAAGAAGGTAGCAGTCTGGCAATTATAGCCTGAATGATTAACTGGGTTAGTAAATGAAGTAAAATAAAATTTCATATGCACATGTGAGAGACGGAATTCAACCATTGAATTAAGATCTGTACAGTGAATTGAAATTGGGAAGAAACATAATGAATTAAGGTATTCAGCATGTTTACATAATTTACTCTATTAATTTATCACAAGGAATTTCTGTAAATTTATTTCATGACAACTGTCATGAGAAATTCATGTAGCTATTATCATATAACTCTTATATAATTTCCAGTAGCTATTATCTTCTCCTTTGGCAAAGACTCTACCCATAATATTGAGAGAACTTTTTTACCTCTCCCAATTGTACCTAGTGTGTAAGTTTTTACATGTTTCCATCAAACTAAATGAGATCCTCAAAAACAGATTGTACAGGATAGCTTTAGCTCTCTTTCTCTCTTACTATTTCTATTTTCCTTTTCTTTTTCACTCATATTAATTTTTCTAAATTGTAAGATAATCTTATTGGTAAGATGCAAAGGAAACTAATATTCTGAGCACTTAGTGATTCCTTGAAGATTTCCTATTAATTTTGAAACTGCTTTAAAGACATCAAATTAAGAAACCATTATTCAACAAATGACTACTGTAGGTCATCCATTAATTCATTTACTCTTTTATTTCAACAATCATTTATTATCTCCCATATTTCAAGAACTCTACTAGGTAGAAGGGCATTATTTTTTTCACTAATTCTATGAATAGTAATTAATCACTCATAAAAGAGTCTAAAATATATTTCTTAAACATTCATAATAATACATTTTTAGTACTTTCTACTGGAGAATTATGTTAGTTTTCATCTTAAAATTCATCTTAGTATATTGGTATTTGGGAAGTAATTCAAAGAGGAATTGACTAATACAATTTAATGTGGATAAAATCATATTCATGTCAATAAAAACAGATTGATTATTGATTATTTGCCTAATCACATTATATTCCTCTATTCTACTTAGGATTTTCTATATTTATGTAAATTATTCCTCTTTGCTCTACTTACACAAAATCTTCCCTCATATTATGATTTAAAAGACTATTTGGTAAAAGAGGGGTCATGCAGTTTAGTTGGAAATAGAACTGGACTTAGTTCCAACATCAGGTCCTGATCCAAATCTACTCCCTTTCATTACCTCTACTTTCTAGTTAAACTTAGGGACAAAATCTATGACATTTCTTATAGTTTCTTTCAGAACTAAACTTCCATAATTTTAAGGATATCTAAATTCAATAGTATTCTGGGATTAAATATTTGCTCTCACACTCAAATATATGTCATTATGGATTCACAGGGAGTTTCAGCAAATTTAATCTTCAATAATCTTCTATCTTAGTCTCTGAAATAAAAGCAATTATAATTGAAAATGTGTGATCATTGAAACTTTTAAGATTCACTTGTAGCAAACTGAAACACTCATCCCTTTCTTTAAAAAGCAAACTTATAGTTAATAGACTCTGATGCCACATGCACATGCAAAGAAAAGAATACATATTTCAAGTCATACTTTGATAAATACTGTATAAATACTCAACAATCAAATGCTCAAAGGAAGCATTATGGCTCAGAAAATGGAGAATAGGAGGAAATTTCCACTACTTCAGAAGCCCTTTAAATACTACACTAAAGCATGTTTTTCTCATTTGTTTTAATTATTTTGTGCCCTAGTTTTCTTGAACCAAACCAAATTATTTTATCTGGCATTTATAAAGTATTTACAGGTTTTACAGTACTTCTATTCACATACTCTTAATTTGCTTTTCATGAATTAAAGTGGTGAACAATCATAGTAATCCACATTTCTTAAGTAGCTAAATGTTTTAGTTATATATGTTTAGTCCATTTATAGTCATGAAACTTATGGTGAAGGTAACAATGTTATGATCGTTTCACTGATGGGGAAACAGAATTTGAAGAGTTAAATCCCTTGTTTACAATGATGCAATTAGTAGGAGGTAGAGCCAAGAATGAAACCCACCTCTGCCCTGTGCTTAACAATCCTATTACATTGCCTGCAGGAAGGCAATTATTCGTATGAAATAATACAGGACAAACTGAGCTGTAATTCATGTTACCAAAGAATTTTAAAACACTGTTTACAATTGAGGTTATGGAGATTTAGAAGTCTGAGGATCACACAGAACATTTCTATTGGATTGGTTTTAATTTCTTCCAATTCAAAGACCATTGCTATAGCTAGTGTACCATATTTGTCTTTGCCATAGTTCAAAAAAAATTAAAAGGTAGGGATCTCAAACCTCACTTAATAATCCACCAATATTCTCCATCCCTTCTGCCTAATATACTGGCTGATACTCTTCACAAGGTGGATACTTTCATCTAAATATTACTCTCAGGTATGCTTGCCTACCTATTCCATTAACCAAACCAGCTTCCAAGCTAGGTTTTGTCGGAGACTAGAGTTTATACTTTATAAATACATACATACATACATACAAGTAAATAAATAAATAAATTCCAATTCATATGCAGAAAACATATCTTTTCTAATTTAAATGTCTGTCATTTCATCCTAGCACTTACAATAGAATAGAATGATTGGAATATCAAGTTGGTCCATTGATAGAAACTGTAATAATTTTTGTAAAATAAACTGAAAATCACATAAAAACCTAGGCTTTTATGGTTGACTTAACCCTATAAATACCTGCAGTTTCAGAAGTTAAACTTACCATCTGAATATCAGTTCCAGGACATTTGTTTTATTCACTGCTATTTCACCAATCATTAATGCCAAGAACAATGCTTGCCATAGAGCAGATGCCTAATAAATATTTATCGAATAAATGGCATATTTTAAACAGCACTCACTTTCATCATCTATTTCTCCATTTTGAAAAAGTAATATTAACCCCCAAATAAGATGCATTTACTTGTCTCACAGAAGCCTCTGTTACAGGTCCTTAGATATAAACCTGAAATTCTTAAACTATCTTAATAACAGATGAATAATGATGTATCTATTTCCTAAAATAACTATAATAGGGTTCAGCTCTTATTGCATTAGTTTTTCAGCTTTGGAAGTATACACACAATTGCTGATGGCAGAAAAGGTTCTGCTTGCTTGAGTCAGCTCTACAGTTTCAAAAGGCTCTTCTATATGATTTCTATACTAAAAACCAAGAAAACTGTGTGAATAATGAGTTTCGCTAATTTGCTATGATTTCAGGCTTAAATAAGTGATTGTTTTCTACATTATGCTAGTAGAATCTATTCCTAGATAAGTTTTAGATGGTTCTGGAGAAAAGAAATTGTTAAGGTAACCAAGAACATTGAAAAATGATTCATAGAAGAGAGGTGTGATTTAATTTCTATTTAATAAGGGTCTGTGTAATTTTAAAAAATTCTATTGTGACTGTTCTCTTTAAGTCTTAAGTTATTTATATATATACATATGTATTTATATATATACATATGTATATATATACACATATGTATATACATATATACATACATATATACATATGTATATGTATATACATGTATACATGTGTATAGGTATATATATATATGTGTACATATATTTATATACATATACATATATACATATCATGAAAAAATAGCTTGCTTTCTTCACCAGAATAATTATATTTGCTAATGCAACATTAGCCGCTTCAACAAACTAACCTCTAAATGTCTCAAAATAGAGAAGTTTATTTTTTGTTCACATAAAGTCCACCAATAGAGATTGTACCTGCTTTGTTGTAAGCTATTCTCTAAGTGAGGATTCAGAAACACAGGTTTATTTTACATAAAGCTTCCAAAATGGCCATGTTCATCAATATTAAGGCAAGAAAAGAACATGGGGAATTAGGTACAGGATCTTTTAATGAGCCCAGTCTCCCGACTTGAATAAGGTACACTATTTCTGCTCACATTCCATTGGCTGGCATTTAGACATATAGCTATAGCTAACATCAAAGCCCTGCTGTATTTTCAGAAAGAAAACCAAATTATTTTGTAAAAATGTAAACCAATCTATAAAGAATGCTTATTTTCTACCACTTGAATCTGATATTTTTCACTTTCTGCATAATCTCGCCTGACTGCTTATCTTCTAAACTTCTCTCCTTCTCCTGCCCATCCTCTGGCTCTCTCTCTACTTTCTTTCCTTTTTTTTTTTTTTCCCAATTATTTTATTCATTGAAACAAGTAACAAGTATTTTGCCACCAAATTTCTACCAAATCATTGGCAGCCTCACAATTTCTATGTAAGAATGAAAGAATCAGTTTAGTTGGAAGAGAGACCTATGGATTTTCTGAAATCTCAAACACCCTTTAATTATGTTAGATTACACTTGTGTTTGAAGTGGGTTGGAGAAATGAAGTGAATTGGAAGAATGATGATAGTTTTGGGGATTAAAAATTGTGCACTTTTTTCTTTAGTTTCTTAGTGAGATATGGTGTGGGGATGATTAGCTTCTATATCATTTTAGCCACATGCTAGTTTTCATAGTCTCTTTGTCTATAGAAAGGTTTTCTTTATTTGGGGATCATCGAGCCATATTACTCTTTACTATTGTCAGTATTTGGCGTATATTTTAAAACTAGAATATTAAATATGAAATAAATTAATTTATTTATTGCTTCTATGTGCAAATTACAGGCAGCAAAGCATGCTCACTTTATTTCAGGGAAGATGCCAGGGATTCACTAAGCTTCTAAGTAAGTGCTGATTTCAGTAAGGTTTATATAAAAGGAAAGTATTCTATCTTTATTTTTAATATACTCATAAAAAGATAAATACCCAATTAACCATGATTTTGAATGCCTTGCAGAAAGATGTCTGATTTAAAACGAAAAGCCATTACTAATTATGATGATATTCTAAACATTGGAAAAGACATTTAATAGTTGTATATGTATCAAATATCCCATGAATCAAACATACTATCTCTATCTTATAGGCACTAAGGATTTTAAGATTACAGTGACTGGCTTAATAGTGACAAAGAGTATATTGATATATCAACTAGTTATTTTACTGAACAAAAAAAAAATCAAATATTCAAAAATGAGCTTCATTCTTTTGAATATATAGTTAGAAACTAGTATGTAACAAATGAATGACTGCCAGTATTCCAAGACACTATTTTAGACACCAGGGCAAATATAGGGAAATATGTAAAATCATTTATTTCCTAAATATATTCAATGTAGTTATAAATATATGTCATATACACCAGAAGACAAACAAACAAAGATAACACAGTTAAACTAATGAGGTATTCTAAAAGCCAAATTCATTAAATGGTTTGTCCAAAGAATGGTAATACGTTAGTTGATTTGGAATGATCAGGAAAACCTTTAGATAATAATAAAAAGATCTTAACTACGTCTCAGAGGATAAGTAGGATATTAGTCATGGTTCTCTACAGAAACAGAACCGACAGGATTTATATATTGAAAGAAATTTATCATAAGGAACTGACTCATGCAATTATGGAGGCTGAGACGTCCTATAATCTGCCGTCTGCAAGCTAGAGACTCGAGAGCTGGTGGTGTTATTCTTTCTAAATCCAAAGGCTTGAAAATCGGGAACACCAAGGGCAGGTGAAGATGTATATCTCAGCCCAAGTAATCAGTCAGAAAGCAGCAAATTCCTCTTTCCTCTTCCTTTTGTTTTATTTAGGCTCTCAATGGTTTGGATGATGCCCACCCACTTGGGGAGAGAGGGCTATCTGCTTTACTGAGCTCACAGATTCAAATGCTAATCTCATTTTGGAAACACTCTCAGAGACACACTCAGAAATAATGTTTAATCTAGGCACCCTGTAGTCAGTCAAAAAATTAAGCATTCTAACTAGTGATTGGTTTAGCAGAGTGAATAGATGCACGTATCTTAGATGAGAAGTAAAAATTGAGTAAAAACACAGCTCTGTGAAGGAATAAATTTAGAAGATGTATTATTCTGATTGCTTTGGTTAAAAATTACAAAAATAAACTTAAATTAATGGAAGCAAAACAGAAAATTGCTTCACATAATTAAAAATTCTGAAGCACTGCTGAATCCAAGAATCAAATATGCTCAGGGGCCTATCTATATTTTCATTTCTGGGCTCTGATTCTTTCTGACTTAATTCTCAGATAGATTCTGTCTAAATAGCAGAAAATATGACTGTTGTCAGTCCCAGGTCTGGATTTTCTCTATAGAACTTCTTCAGCATATAAAACTTTAGAAAACAACAATTTACTTTTCTTGAAAACACATGTATTAATCATATTCTGCATAAAAATTTAGTGGCATAAGACAAAAAATATTCACAGTTTCTATGGATCAGGAATTTGAGAGCACATCTTAGATAGGCACCTCTGGTTCAGTTCTCTCACAAGGCTGCAATCACAGTGTCAGCAAGGACTAAAGTCTTAAGGTTGCAGTTATGGAGAATATACATCCAAGCTCACTCACAGGCTTTTTGCATGCCATAGGTCCTTGTTTACAATCTTGGCCTGAGACTTTAGTCCCTTGCAACATTGGTCTCTCCATATGGTTACTCACAACATGGTAGCTTGCTTTCTCCAGAGTAAGGAGAGAGGAGAGAGGAGAGAGAAGAGAGGAGAAAGCAAGAAAGAAACCATAGGTCTTTTGTAACTTAATTCTGGAAGCAATAGGCCATCATTTCTACCCTATTCCAGTCATTAAAAACTAGTCAGTAAATCCAGTGCAGAGGGTGACACAGGGTGTGAATACCTGAGGATCACTGGGGATTATTTTACAGACTGCTTAACACAATCATTGAAATAGTCATTGTGATCTAAAAGATAAAATAGTCTGGCATGGACCAGATTATGAGTTTATTCTTCATGTGCGGTGAGTGATCTACATGAATCACATGGGAAAGGTTCTTTATCAAAAAGAGGATTGATTTTACCAGAAGATGAAAAGGATTTACTGAGAGGCAAAAGCAACTGATATTGAGTTCATGGGACACTGAATTGATGGACTGTCTTACTGAGGTACAGTGACTGTTTCTGGGAAACTTGGGCAATTAGAGAGGAAATTTGTGTTGCAATGATGTTGATTTTTTTACTTTATCTCTTAATTAATCAAGTTTTGTTTCTGTTTGTCTGGCTGCTGTGTTTGAAAGAGAATAGTGATGCTATGAAAACAAGATTGATCTGACAGAGGAAGCAGAATAGATTGTAACAAGAAGCAAGTGAAAGCATTTGAGTTAGAGCTATTTCAGGGACCTAAGTGTGAGAAAATGCATGCCCAATGAGGCTTACTGACTGTGAAAATAAAACTTTAGACATATATGAGATATTGTGGAGGAAGAAGTGACATAATTTGTTAAAGATTTGATAAAAGAGTTGGAGAAAAAAACATATTAGAAGAGAAAATTCAAGAAATGCTCAATCAGAACCAAGTTTCCCCTATCAAAGCATAAAAGATTTAAAAAAAATTTTTTTTCCTCATTATTTATCTCCTGAGCCTGAATTTTCCATAACACATGAAAGTTCTATAGTTTCATAAATTCATCTTATTTTCATTTTTACTTCCAGTGTATTGTTCTAAGATTCTTCTACTACATTAGCATCTCCTTCACATACAGGGCTTCCCTAGCACCTCCTCTTATATGCAAAGATTTTGTGACTAGGAATCTTGAAGTACTATGTCAGACTTAGATATAAAAGGATTGCAAAGTCAGGAAATTTGAGTGACATTATAAACAAATGTCAAGGCACTGAGAGGCAAATATCTCAACCTTCAATTTTTTTTTATGTAGATTATGTTGAAAAAAGAGTGAAACCTAGAGAAGAATAAACAAATATATTATTTAACTAATTCAAAAATATTTACAGAATGCCTACCATATGCCAAGCTGTATGCTAGGTGCTGGGGGTAAAATTGAGAGCAAAATCCCATGCCATTTTGGAACTTCCAGTCTGGTGCTGAGGGAGGATAATGCTTACATATAACAAATAACCAAAATAAATATAAAATGATAATACTGATAATTGTGAGAAGAGCATAAGATTATGAAACTTGGCATTAAAGAGAAATAAAGAAAGTTTCTTTGAGAAGTATTTCATTTCTAAAACTGAATGATAGTAGAGCATTAAGTAGGCTAAGAAGGAAGGGTGGAGCCTTCTGACAACAGAAATAACAGGTGTACAGTTTTACGGTTAGAGAGAACATGGTGTGGTAGAACAACCAAGAGATGGTCAGTAACGCAGAAGTACAAAGAGTAAGGTGTAATATAAGATTAATCTGAAGAAGCAGAAAGAGGACAAAATATGATTGAAATTTGTAGTTCATATAAAGGATTTTAGTCTGTTGGGAAAATTTCCCAAGGTATATTGGAACCAACCTCCAGAGAAAGATGAGGCCAAGAGACTGAAATAAGAGGCTTACAACTCCAGAATTAACAGGATTTTCAGACAGAAGCAGATTCTTAGGCTGCAGCAAGATGGTAGCTCTGCACACCAGAAAGGGGCTTAGGTGCCATGGGCTTCATATATATAGGCTACAGGAACACAGCTTGCTTGTAGCCAGGTTGCATGTACTTGCTAAAAGTTGTATATTCCAAAGAAGTAAACAATTTAAGAACATTCCTTTCAGGTGATACGGTCCCACCCCTCCTGGGACAAATAGGCAGTCACTGAAAGTAAATTACTTCTTAAAATGGTGCTGGTCGCACCAGAAACTGTTTTACCTAACAGGTCTTTAACCAAAAATGAAATGAGAAGTATTGAAGTAGTTTAGGGTGTGATATCTTAAAATAGCTACTGGCTAAAGATTAGAGAATGGATAGGGAAAGGCAAATACAAATAGAGAGTTCTATTTTCCAAAAGTGGGGGACAGCTGGACTAGGAAAGCAAGCCTCTGGTTATAAACACCGTGTAATATACTTTGCATAACATATATCTACAGCAATGACAAAAATGCAATACATATCTGTATTTGTCAAATAAAAGAGAGTGCTCATATTCCATTAATGAAGTGGGCTCTGAAAAAACACTTTTGAAAAAGACGCTGGATTTGCTCTGGGGGTTAGATTGGTAATTCTTTGTCAGTTCCACCAAATATATGTATGTAAATAATATATATATTATATATAAAGGAGAATATTATAGGGTATTATGTATGAATTGACCTTATAAGAGCCAATACCATCAATGTAAGAAGACATTAGAAAATTTTCACCTCTTGGACCAGAAAGATGACAAAGCATATGTTCTGGAGACCTCAGCTTAAACAAAAGGAGAATAGAAGCCCAGAAGACTCAAAATTAAGAGCTGGACTTAGAGTGAATTTGAGCTTCATTTCAAAAAAATTCTTATAATTCAGAAATATATAAACAGAAAATAATTTAAATATTATCTGGACTAGTGATATCCCAGTGTACTGTACAAAAGCAAAAAGAAAGCTTTGCTGGTATGGAAATAAACTCTCTAAGAAGGCCATGTGTACATGAAAGTCTTACACAAAGAAGGGAGTCTTTTAACAGAGAAGTTCAGATTTAAAAAATATATTAATTTATTTGTTATTTATTTATTTTTTTAGGTGAGGCAACCCTTGGTTGACCTCACAGATTGCAAGGACCTTGTCAGTTTACAATCCCTTACTTTTTAATTTTTTACACCTACAGCACCTGGTCTTCCTAGTACTAACCAGGCCTGACCCTGCTCAGCTTCTGAGATCAGACGGGATCAGGCTTGTTCAGGGTAGTATAGCTGTAGACTTAAAAAAAAAATTAAGAAGTAAATGTTGCAATCTACTATAAGCAAGAGTCAGCTTTGCAAAATCTAGCTAATAGCACCTGGCATTATGGTCATCACTGATGTTGCTGGTTCACTCCACTACAAATGCAACTGATGTTTCTGATATCCTGCAATGATGTCAACATCTTATGGAGACTTTTAATAAAGAAGAATTGTAGTTGTAACACTCTCGCCCTATGATTTGGACATTTCCACAGGAAAATCTAAGATATAGATGTAATTCTATCCTTGTAAATATACTACCCTACTGATCTTGATCCATCGTCCTTGAAATAAACTTGGCAATTTTTGTCTTTCTCCTTCCAAAGACATCTTTCCCAGGAAATTCTTTGACCATTCAGATAAATAGACTCCCAATGAGCCTGCTTTACTAGTGCAGTATACATATCTGAACATACTGACATTTTGATGTAAAAACAAGTTAGACTCACTGTGCATCTGTTGCAAAACAATTATACTCACACTTTCTATCCTATGGAGTAACTATAGAGTTCACATGAATAAAATGTGTGAAAGCATTTTGAAGACTATAACCATGTATACTACAAGGGATTATTATTTAATTTATCCTTTTTTTTTTTATTCTTTACAAAGATAATCCATCTTTCTAACATTAGACGTTTGGGTACTGCTAAGGACAGGTAGCTACTTTGTTCATAAACTACTGACCAATATTAAAAGAGAGAATTCAATACCTGGTTGATCCTGCCAGGAGAGAGAGAGAGAGAGATTGATTTAAGTTTTCAAACTTCAATTACTTACTGTAATAACTATCAAAAAGACTGAAACTCTCCTTTTAACCCATGATAAAAATACTCAAGAAAGTGCATTATGCCCTAGCTATCCTCTCATAGATCAGGAAGAAATGGATATAAGTATTTGCATCTATTTGGGCTACAGGGGTGCCAAAAAACTACCAAACAATTCTGTACAATATGCTTTCAATTAAGTAATTTAAAGCTGTCCATATTTCAGAAGTTTGATCTGTAAAGCATTTCTCAACACCCTGAATGGACTATCATTGTGTTCACTGCTTCCTTTTACCCTATAGAGATTTGGACAATAATAGACAGACTGGTTGGTAGCCACTATTTCTTTAGCAGTGCAATATACGTGCTTTATTGAAGGGCAATAAGAAATTGCTTTAAAAAGGGCAATACAAAACCAGCTTTCAGATTTCAATAACTGAGGTCAGTTTGACTTTTGGAGACAGTGGGCTTGTTAATGGTGTGTCTGCCTACTTTTGCATAACTTAAATGCTAAATAAATTGCTAAATAAAAGTTAAGCAAAAGTAAAATTTTCTGCTTGACTAAAGAGACTGATGAAAGTTTATACTTTCATTATTCCAGAGATTATTTAAAAATTTGTTTTAATTAAGATCAAGTGAAAGGGAAACAAAATAACAACATTAAAAAAGTACCTCATTACTATAAAAATATAGAAGACTTGAGGTCATTTTGTGTTCCATTTCCAATGACTTTCCTCAGTTCAGGAAACTATACTTGTATTATTGTACCTTCCAAACTGGGGGTTTTAAAAATAAACATTTAACCAAAACTTCTGTCCTGCATTCATTCCCGTACTCCCCTCTGTCCCTAACAAGCTACCCCCATGTCTGACTCTTTGTCTGAAATGTTTTACTGGCATGATGCACACTACTCCAGACATCTGGCTCCTCTGTACCAATACTTCAAATTGTTTCAGTTCTCATCCCCTTTCACACGTTCTGTGCCCCACTAGTTTGGTAGATCATCAGCAAAGTGGCATTAACTCTGTTCAGTGTCCTGGTCTACCTGAAGTTTTTATGTAAAAACTTGAGTTTAAAAATTTAATTACATATAATCGATAATCACAATATTAATAAAACAATTCCACAATATTTTAATCAGTTGGTAATGTCACACACAAAAAAAAGAATGAAATTAAGACAATATCATCAGTTTACTACTGAACTAAGGAAGTCTCATTTGATCGCCAATTACCTTCTAATCATTTCTCTCCTTTCCACCCATTCTACCTAGAGGAGATAAAAGATCTTTGTAGAGGGAGTCAAACAACATTTGTTATATCTGAAATTCTGCTATGTGATTTATCATAAGTTTTATTGTTTCATTGTTTGCCTTTAATAAGCTAAAGCAGCAGTGCAAAATGTATGAGCTGAAAATCCTACCTAAACAAGTAAGAAAAAACTTACTCATTATTAAGGAGACGGAAATTTATGCTTACAAACTGAGCTGACCTATTGACTTACATTACAAAGCAGTTATATTAAAGTGCACTTCCTTAATATTTACCCTGAATTACAAGTACAAATATTTGGGTTCTGGTTCTACCTGTTATTAACTAGTTTGGGGTAAGTTGCTTAATCAATCTAGCAATTGATACAATATGCAAGTTTAGTTTGTAAACAGGAAGTTGGAGTGAATGAGTTTCAAAGTTCTTCACAGCTCAGCAAAAAAAAGAAAAAATGTTCCAGATTTTAAGAAGGCAAATATCCTCAGAAGGATGACTGGAATTAAAAACAATCTCTTTCCGGTTTCTGATTTCCCTTATTTTCAATGTCAGATGACCATAATAATATAACCTCTTTGAAGTGCATTACAGAAATGTGATTGGATTGACTTCCAGCTTCTGCCCAGCTGCTGTTGTCAACTAGAGGTTTGTTCTGTTAGGGTGGAATGGGTAGTTGAAGAAGGGAGAGCAAGGGCACGAGTCAAATGCTATGGCTACTTTCCACTATTCTTTCAAGCCCAATCTCTTCTGAACAAAAGTATGCAATAGGAACCAACTAGTTGGGAAATTCTTGGAAGTCCCAGCCAGCCATAAGACTTAAAATTGTCCTTAATGATATTTAAGTGGGATATATATGAGCAGGTGAGGGCAAATAGCAGTGTTCCTGGACAGATTTGAATATGCAGTTGGTTGGATCCTCAAACTCTAGACCAGATAGATGTGACTCTCCCTCTGGTCATTTCATTATAATTAATGTATCCCTGCATTTTATGCAAGTGAATTTTGGTTTCCACTGTCACAAGATGATAAGAATTTTACTTTTACTTATTCAAAGATGTATAAACTGTTTTATTTTCAACAAACAGGTTTGATTTAAATCTTGCCATGGTTTGCAAGATTCAGTGTGCTATAACACACCCTAATTTATTCAACCAAACTGGAAAAGAGAGAGAGAGAGAGAGAGAGAGAGAGAGAGAGAGAGCGCGCGCGCGCCTGCTGAAAACATGCAATGTTTTGTAGAATTAGAATTCCTTGTTTCATTTAAGAGTTCAGTATAAGACTCTTTGGTTCTCATTTTCCTTTTACTGGCTCTGTTCTTGGATCAAGCATACTTGCAGCTCTTCAAGAAACAAGTTGGAGCTCACATGAGACTTACCTATTGCTAGCTTTGGTGGGCAATTAATTTTTGTAAGAAGTATCGAAAAGCTTTCAGAGAAGTATGATTTTCATAGAAGTCAAAGCTTGGTCTCGTACATTATGTACTTCAAAATTCCTTGAGAAATGTCTTATAACTTCAGTTTTCTAGAACCCACTCTAGAACTGCTGATACAAAAACTATGGGTAAAAACATGGGAATATTTATTCTAAACACATTATACATTATTTCTACTATATATGAAGTTTCCAACAACTACTCATCAAGGAAGAAAAATTCTGATTTAGTTTAAATTTATTTCTGTGTTTAGATTGTTTACACTGTGATTTTTGCTTACTAAACATCAATTTGAACACTAGAAACATTCCTTACCCTGACTTGTGCACCCTGTTAAAAGTCCCACTTGTTTTCTAGGGTACAGACATTTTAATGTTTCAGATTAAAAAAAAATTATAAAAGTAATTTTTAAATAATTGTAGGTATTTTACAAGAAAATGTATTAATTTAAACATTATGGAAATGTTAGGAAAATACTTTTGGTATAAGAAAAAATATATATACAAATAAAATCTTAAAAGAAATTAGTACAACATTACAATATTAAATAGGATTTGAGACTATCCATATAAACTCATGGTATAGTTAGTTATTTTATTTTATTTTTATTTTTTCCTTGTATTTTTAAATGCATATTTCATAATTTTGGCCACCAAAAATAATTACAGGGAAGAAATTACGAGTAATGATGTATACTATAATCATATACATTTTTGTCTTAAAGTTTCATTTTTAAATGAAAGAAACTAGGGCATCTTGGAAAAATGGCTGAATTTAGGTGAGACAAGCAACTTATAAGATGGGACTGGAACATGATTTTTGGGGACGAAAACAAAGAAAACATCAAAGACTAATGGGTTATAACAAGAAAAGTATGGTTGCAGGTCTGAAAATCATCTTACAAGAGAAAGATGTGATAGTTTCAGCAACAAAAACAATGATGTCTGCACCCAATTGAGACATACAGGTTATCTGAAAGTCCATTATTTCATGATTTTCTAAAAGCGAACACCAAAAAATTGGCACTATTAAAAAAAGATACTTAATCAACTATTTCTAAAATTGATAAAGGAAAAGAATTAAGCATTTATTCTGATTTGCCTGATCAAATTGTCTGTAAGGTTAACTAGAAGGTCATGACTGAGTAAATATGCTTTACTTCATGATAATTCTGATAAAAAAAAAAAGTAGGCAAAAAATTATATCAGAAAATTGAATTTTTATACTCCTTAAAGATATAATTGATGTAGCCGAAAATTACCAACAGATGTTAAAACTATTACTTGAAAATTCGTTTGGGGACTGGACATTCACAAGACACTAAAGTATTACTATCCTAATTATTTGCTTATTATAAGGGGACAAAGATAATCTTACACTGGAGGGATCAGGCTGTTAGCATCTGAATCAGCTGAGTAGTCACTAAAGGTAGAACTTCCAGCATCCTGTGCTTCATGACCTAAGGTAAAATGAAATAGATAGAACCACCTGTTTTACATTATTGCAAAAACTGCTAAATGAATTTTATTGAGGGCTTTGAGTCTAATTTTCCATTTATAAGAATTTTGGACATTGTATAGGAAAACTGATGTTCTCTCTCCAATAAGCCAAAGTGTTGGATTAAAAATGATTGATAAATGGTAGATGTATTCTAAAAAATACTGTTTATATACTTATTCAATTAAGTCAATGATAAAAGTACTATTTTTGCTTTAAAGAAATTTGAAGGTAGATTATTAGCTGAAATTAAGAAGACATTTTTGTTATATAAAAACAACCATTTTTAAAAAAAGAGATGTATACTATCATTTCATGATTGCACTACTTGATTCAAGTACTTCAGTAAATTAAGAATTAAAGTAAATATGGCAAATGTTAAAATTTGTTAAATCTTGATGATAGGTTTTGTTAGATTCACTAAAATAGCTCTATTTTCATAATTTTTCACAAAATATTTAAAAGACATTATTTTAAGACATCTTTAGTATTCTCTTAATTTCTATTTAGTATCCTCTTAACTGGTCAACTTTGATGACCCGATGACTACCTGATTTGTAAAACCAGCATTTTTGGTCTGTTTTCCCCATTGAAACAGATATAACTAGTGTCTTAGTAAGTTTAGGCTACTATAACAAAATAGCACAACCTGGGGAGCTTATAAAACACAGAAATTTATTATTCACAGTTCTGGATATTTAAAGTACAAGATCAAGGCACTAACATGGCTGTGCTCTGGTGAGGACCCTCTTCTTGGTTCACAGCTGGTGATTCTTCTTGTGTCTTCACATGGTGGAAGTGGAAAGAAAACTCTGGAAGTTCTCTTTTATAAGAGCACTAATCCCATCCCTGAGGGCTCCACCTTCATGACCTATGCACCTCCCAAAGGCCTCACATCTTAATGTTAGGTAGGTAGTCAGATATGAGCACAGGAGCCAAGGCCCAGCTCTGTAACCATAGAAACTTCCCTTGAAAACCTTTCTTAAAGACCTCCCAGAAACACCTCCCTTTTAGGGTTATAAATTAACCCAAATCCTAGAGCTCAAAGGCCATAAAAGCTGCTGGCTAAACCAGCTACAAATGCATGCACAGAAAGTACTGCCCCTAACATCGGCTTCATTATACTATCATTATAATACCATGACTATGCCTGGAAGTTCATGAATCTAACTATAACAGACTAAATTCTAGGTAAGCACATGCACAGTAGGCAAAAGTTATAGCAGCAAACTGTTACTCTAGGCGACCTCACATATGGATCATCTAGGCCCTCCCATCATACCCCAAATATAAACAGATCTTCCCATCTCTGCATTGTTACAGCTTTCCTGGCTGGAAACTCGCTCCTCCCTTTTGGGTGTACTATTGTATCTCTTTATCTCCTGAATTCCACAGGGCTACAGCCTTCCTTAGTGCATCCAATTTCCTTCTAAAATGTACTTTCAATGAATCTTACTTTTTCTAAATCTCGCCGACTGCAATTCTTTACTGTATCGGTGGGCAAGAACCAAGGAACAAAACACAATGCTACCATCCACTGTTCTCTGCTGTCTACCTCCTCCTCCTCCCCCATGCCGCTGGGGTGACGTTGGATTTCAGATTTCATATTCACCCCACTGGTGTCAATAATATCATCACACAAGGCATTAGGATTTCAACATATGAATTTGGGGTGAGGGAAGGTCACAGACATTCAGATAATATTGATATGGGACATCACTTGTAAAATTCTTAATCTTTTAGCAGGAAATGACATAGGATATCTTTTGCAGAGTTCTTACTCTTTTTAGTAAACTTAGTTAAGTTTTTTTCCCTCTTTTCTTTAGGAAAAAGGCCCTCTCCCTCAAATTCTGATAATTGCCCAGAAACTGGTGACTCAGATCCTCTGGTTACTGACAAGGGTATCAGCCCATTGTTAGCAGAAATGGTGTTAGGCCAGACAGGGCCCTTAGAGTCTGAGAAGGGAGAAGACTTTAGACCAAAGGTCTTTTTTTATTCTTTAAGAAATATATTATCCAAGCCTGTTTCCTTTTACTCTCCTAATAGGCAAACCAATAATAGAAATTAATAGATATATGATTTAAATAACAAGCTTGTATCTTCTTTTCCTTGTCTAGGGACTGAGGCAGCACTTCAGCAGGAAACCCAAGACCCCGCCCTGACTAAGGCAGAAAGGAAAAGAGCTCCATGAAACTCCAATAGGCAGGGACAACGCCCTTATCAGCAGTAAGCAGATACAGGAGACCTCTCGTTCCTCAACATCCATACTAATAATAAGGGGGTTCATGGCTCTGAGAAAAGAGGAAAGTTAGGGGGTTTCAGGTCTGTCTGCAAAGACATTGAGGTCATCCTATCCTCAAAGGGATCTGCCCTAATCTGCCCACAATTAAGCAAGCCAGAAGGCATTTTTTAAAGTCATACAAACAAACAAGTAAGCAGTTGAAACACAGAAACAAGAAACAAGGTACGTTTAAGTCAGTCACTCGCACCTACGTAATGAAGCCCTCAACAACCCTTAACTCACCTGAGCCTCATTATACCATCATTATAAATGATGCATATGCCCAGAAGTTCATTAATATCATATAACAGACTGAATTCTGGGAACAAACATGTGCAGAAAGCAAATGACGAATCACTGAGTCCTTTCAATCTTAGTTGTCAATCAAGGAAGCCCACCCCTCTAAGAAAAGTAACCAGCCACAGAAAATAGGGATAAAAACCCCAAAGGCTTTGCAAACAGTCCTTTTGAGCCATGCCTCTCTTGCTCAGGCCCCCTTCCATGTCTGGAAGGGTACTTTCCCTTCTAACAAAGCTTTTCTTATCTGCTGTATTTCGGTGTCTTGCTCTGTTCTTTGTTCAAGACATCAAGAACCTGGACAACACACCAGGAGAGAATCCCCACTCTCCAGTAACAATACCAATTGGTGAAAAAAATAGTAAAAAAGCATGTTTAAAGTTTCATAAAATTGTGTTAAGAGCAGACTGTAAATGAAGAAACATTTATTCAAGAGAACCTACTAGTAGTCAGTAAGGCAGTGAGAGGCTATGGCATTGGAACCAGAAACTACTCTCTCCATACTATGCACCCCCTTGAGCCCAGTAAGGTTGAAACTCAACTCTAGGTGGGTGCACACAGAACACAGGACATGCCCTCCTACCTCCTATTGATGGCTATGGCATCTTATGGGGAGCTGTGGGAAATTAATATTTCTCACCTCCCCCCCTTACCCAGTTACCTAATGCAAATTGCAGGTGAGTTTGGCCAAGAGGTTGGAGGCTCCATTCTTCACCCAGATCCCACTCAGAGTTGGGGCTCTCCCACAGGTACAGCATGCTAAAATATTGGTGCCCAATTGCCTTTGACGGAGCTCATTTTTACAGCGAAAATTACATTCTTCTCTATGTATAGGTAAAAGGAAACCAAAAATACCAGAGGTTGCAACCTCTACCCAGAGCTCTGCTTCCAAAGCAGCAATGTCACTCAAAAATAAGCCACTATTCCCAGCATTACCTCCAGATTCATAGCCCAGAGAGTTTGTCCGTGGGGAGAGATGGGCCATAAAAGAGTTCTGTAGCTCTCTTCAATTGGAAACAAAGTTCAAGTCTAAGGACACCCTCAAAAACAATGCTTTTGATAGAAAGCAGATAAGAGGAGGCTTGAGACTTCATTAGAGATGTAAGTGAAACCACAAGGCAGCAAGTTTTCCAGAGAGAAACAGAAAAAGAGACAGCTAAAAACAAACATCTAACACTGTGGCATTTGAACAAACCTCAAATACTGACCTCAAAAACAACCCCTTTAAAGAGACTATAATATAACTGAATCAGTTTGTTCAGTAATTTATACTGAGGGGCATTGCTGGAAACAATATAGCTATTATATATAGTTGAGTTTAACAGCTGAATGTGGTCAGGAAGGAAACAGTCAAACAAACGAATACTAAAGGCAACAAAAATTGTCTTTGAGAGGGTCCAGGTTTTGGATTTTAAAAAAGACTTAAAAACTGTATTTATATTGAATATTTGATTAATATTTTAGCTATTTGAACAAAATGTAACTAAAAGAGCATTTGTTTACAAAAAATATTCACCACTGTAGGACAATTATGTTGATTTACAAAGTATCTCTACAAAGGTGAAAAGAACTTTCAAGTTCAACCAGTGGTGGATGATCAAGAGTTAATGTATGTATACTTTCATTACATATGTTTTTATTTTAACATAAGAATTATTATTAAGTGTTGTAGTATAAAACTAATCTTTGTATATTGAAAACATTTGTAACTTAGGCTATGACTTCTATTTTTATTTGTAAAATATCATAGCTTATTTGATATAATTTTGTCTTCATAACCAATTCCAAGTACATTGGTGCTTATGTATTAATTTCCTATAAATAATTTTAACCACAATATTGTGCTCTACTTAAAATTGAATGTTTTGTCACAAAACCATTTTTTCCCAAATTTTAAATTTTTAAATAAATTACAATAGTATTATTATGCGTGGTGTTTCACCTTTGTGGAATCAACTTCTATAAGTTTACCTGTTGCCATGATTTGTGTTAAAAAAAAATGGAACCCTTAATTGGAGATAACCTAATTTGAAACCTCTGTTGACGCTGCTATGAATAAACCAAGTAAAACTTAAATATTTATATAATTCTGTTAATAATCGAACACTTTAAAATCTATCATTACATTTATATTTGTGCTCTAGAACTGTCATTTTTTTCTCAGTGAAAAGCCAGTCTTCTCAGAATGATAGGTAAACTCAAATTTTGCAACTGCATCTGTTTCCGTTGGTTTCAAGTCTAGTCTTTTAAAATATTATTGACTTTTGGAGTGTGTGTTAATATTTCTTTTAATATATTTACGTCTTCTGATTTTCATGTTTTCTGTGATATCATTATAGCTCCAAGGGTAGGTGTTAAACATCAGTGAATATTTTATGTACATTATGCTTTAATTACTACCCTGTTACTTAGATGCATAACTAAAATCATATTTTTAACTTATTTCAGAAAGGGTTCCTGAAAAATAAAAATATGTTCCTAAAAACTAAAATCAAACCTCAGTAACAAAAATGTTCATACTAATTATAAGCTCTATAGCAAAACTGTTCAGCCATTTTGTGAGTATATTTCATACATATCTAAAGTACAATTTCCCATATTTCTCCTTGACCCTACCTACTAGTGCCTTAGAATAGTAGGGCATTTTAAAAGCAGCAGGATAAGTCATGACAACATTGCCAAACATCCAGCAAATATCCATTAGGCTCAATAGCATTGAATAGTTCTCCAGTTGTTCTTTTGAGCCCACTCTGCATGACAATTTTTGCGAGGAAGGAGTTAGAAGTTAGTTATGCTGCATCTAGTACAGATGAGGGAAAGAGAGTTGTGCTATTAGCCATCTTTCATGTTTAAGCATATTAAATAACAACGATGTTTACTGATGATGCTAAATTAAGAAGCTGAAAGTATAGAGTGGAGTCCTGGGGAATTCATCATGTGTTATTTTCATACATTTCTAAGCAATTATATATTCTTAAAAAAATGGAAATCCTGCAGATGCTGATACTGATTTGAATGGGATGCAGGACTATACCTCTAACTGGGATTCTCATAAGCAAACCATTTTATATGGTTATATTAACATCGGTATAAAAAATGTAAACTCATTCATGATATTTGACCAACAAGGGTAATTGATTATAAGAATACAGAAGGATCTAATACAATTAAAGATTACCTAGAAAATGGAGCTGTGCTTTGAGAGGGACTGGATCTAACGGGTGCTTCTCTGCATATTTGCTCTTTCTGAGTCTCCCTGTCTATAACTAGTAACTAGTCTAATATAGTAACCAGTAAATTTAGTCTCTGTCTAGTGTCTTGTAAACATTTTAGAATTTATTCTTTAGGCAATGGGGAGTTTAAGAAATTTCACGAAAGAAATGTGATCAGATTTACATTTTAGAAAGATGACTTTGATTATAGAAAGAACTGTCTCCAAATGATTCCTCATCCTCTTTAAAATCCTCAAAGAAAAAAACATAAAATCTCTTTTTGGAAATTTTCTCCTGCTTCCCCAACAGCAGGCTCCCAGGAAGTGATTTGCTTGCTGATAGGATATGTCCCAAGTGTGTACAAATTAAGCATTCCTTCTATACCAATCTCATAGGCACTAAGAAGAATCCTTTGAATTGTACTTATAGTTCTCATTATGCTCCAGGTGCTCAAATTAGTGTGAAATGGCTTCCTCTGTGAATAGTATTTTGGATACTATGTCAAGGGGAATACACCACAGGGTGATAAATGCAGATGTTTTCTGAGTGGAAGCTCTGCTAGAGTAAGATCATATTATAATTTTGAGCAATTTTTTTCATTAATTTGAATATAAGCATTATCGGAATACAAAGATAATGGTTTAATATGCATAAATGTTAAAATTTAAAGGCTCAAATATTAAGTATTAATATTAAAGGTTGACTTCTGTTACTGTATTTTATTTATATTTTATATTTTTAATATTTCCTTTAGAAAGTATGTTTCAATATAATATTTACTTAATATTCCTTATCTTCATTGGCCATGTAGACTGTGTTCCAAAGGTTTGACTGTAGAATAAGTAGAAGTCTGGCTCTCTGAGATGAATCTCTAGAACTTATTCATATACAAATTTCTTAACTCCCCTCCTCAAGAGTCAGAATCAGTTGGTCTGGGAATGATTTATTGAAGTATTACAAAGACAAGTAGGGGATATTCTCTACCTTCAAATATTTACAGGTTAGAAAGATTTTATATCAGCCCCTTGTATTCCATCCTCCCTGCTCTACGCAAATATATATTCACCTTTATTCATGCTTGAGCTATCATATAAGCCTTTTCTATGAAAATCTTCCTGCTTATACTTTCATCCAATCCTACCTATCCTTATCCATGGTATACTTCAAAGAACTTTGAACGTACAAATTCCTATCGATTTTGCCTACTGCCAAACCCAGTTACACCTCTCTATTTTGAGTACCACCACCTTCATCAAAGTTATATCTTTAATAAACAAAGGTGGAGCTTCCTAACTTAGGTAGCTTCCTACCTCATTCATTCTTCCTTTGAATCTATTCCTCAGAATACAGATGTAGTTAACATTTTAAAACACAAATTGAATCATGTCATCACCTGATCCTTTTCCTCATATTTCCCTCTTAAACATTTTTCTCTCAGTAGCTTTTCATTTGCATTTAGGATAAAGTCAGAAATTTATAAAGTACAACATAGTCTACATGTCCTAGCTATAACTACCTCTCCAACGTCATCTCATGTCAGGCTTTCATTTTCATTCTCTGCCCCAACCATTACACCCTTTTTTTAGATCTTCTGTACTATGATTGAGAGAATAATGCTTCCTTCCTCTACCCTCAAAGATGTCCATGTACTAATCTCTGGAACCTGTAAATATGTTACATTATATAACAAAAGGAAATTAAGGTTGCAAATGGAATCAAGATTGATAGACTTGATTTCATTGCTATTTTAAGATAGTAGGACGATCCTGTTATCTTATTGGTTCCAATCTAACCACAGGAGTCCTTAAAAGTGGAAAAAGAAAGGGCAGAAGTGTAATTTAGATAGATGTGACTTGCCCCCTTAGCCAAGAAATGTTACCTTTAAAGCTGGGAAGGGCTCCTTGATTACAGTCAACAAGAAAATGAATACCAATTCCTACAACCACAAGGGGCTGAAGATGACAATGATATGAACGAGCAATGGATTCTCTGCTAGAACCCACATAAGGGAACATGACCTGCCATAACCTTGCTTTTAGCCCATTAAAAGGTGGAGCAAAAGCAGCATCTGCTGCATAAGTCTCTGCTCCCAGGTCCACTGTCAGATAAGACCAAGTTTCTCAACTTAACTTCTTTCCTTATTTCACAGAAATAAAAATAGATCTTCAAAATATATTTTTGAAACTTTGTGTATGTGTGTGTAAAGACAGCAGAGTGAACAAAAATAACATTAAGAAGTTAACAAAAGATGAACAAATATAAACTTAAAAATATGTCACCAGTCTTTTAAATCTGAACTCCCTGGTGTGCTTGACTCATATATTTTGGCTTCCAACTGCATCAGGGGTAGATTTACATAAAATTACTCAAAATTAGCTCTGGGAAAATTTGGTTAGCATTATGGCTAGATCTGGTGGGTTTCTGATTCTTTTGGTTTCCACTTCTTAGATTTCACTCCAAGTATAGCTCTAATGTTTTCTCTTGGGCCCTGAGTTATGATGATTTATTGTAATTTATTGTTACCCTCATACTCACATCCAGGGCCTGAATCTATGAGGAGCAGGGCCAGAGCACCTCAATTTGTGTGGGACTTGTCTGAAGGAAATCACTTAAAAGAAGGCTGCATTGTCACATTTTTTTTATAATATTGTTGGAGGCAAATATTTTTATTTAAAATATTTAGAAGTAATGAGCCATGTCCCTGAGAATCCCTCCACCCAACCAATAATCAGACTTAGAGCCGCTTCATTTGCTCTACACAAATGGACTTAAGTATTTCCAAAACTTACGACTTTCCTATATCCCAAAGACTTTTTCCTCAGTTCAGCTGATTATTAAACCAGTTTGTTTTCAGTGTTTCCTGATACTCAAAGTTGAAAGATT
Organism: Eidolon dupreanum; assembly: GCA_028627145.1. NCBI lineage: Eukaryota > Metazoa > Chordata > Mammalia > Chiroptera > Pteropodidae > Eidolon > Eidolon dupreanum. Next base: position 30,325,005 of record CM053506.1, read on the forward strand.
TTCTAGAATTTTATCACTGCAGCTTTTCTACCTGGAATGAAAACTGAAACTTTTTGTTATTCTAAAGAGAAAACATGTTTTCTTACTAAAAGTACCACATAGCTGTCTACTAATAATTCTTAGGACTAATAATTAGATTCATAACTTAATTTGACTGCTGATAGGTGCTCCTATGAACATTTTATTTGTTTATTAAAAGATTATATTCCTCTTTTGGCTTTTTGTAATTACTGGAGTCATTACAAGATCTATTTAATATCTTGGTTATGACATCAAAATAATAAGGTTTATCAACTGTCAGAAAGCATCAGAAATGTATTCCATTTTGATTATCAGCTTTTGTATCAATGCTATTTAGTGACTTTAGACTACCATTTAAAAATCCAAGCCTTCTTTTAGTTATTAGATAGCATGAGTTTGTGTTCTTCAAAGAGAATTCACAAATATTTTTGACTGAAATATTGAACTGCAGTTCAAAAGAAAGAAAAATATGTTAGAATAGTAATTAATTTGTTTATAGACAGCTGTGTTTTTCAACACAGTTTCTCTGCCTGAATTTTTTTCAGGATCTCCAATGGTTTCCTACTCTACCTATGTAGTGCTCACCTTCCATGAGAACGGTTTCACCAGCTGAAGTGGATAAACAAAGTTATGACAAGGAAATTACAGTGGGTATCCATTTGTTGGCCACAGGTTACTTCCCAACTTTTGGAGATCTCACAATCCATCCAATTGCAGTCAACATCATGACCAACATTTGAACATAACAGTTTGTTCTTTGATGCTACTGAAGAGTTAGTTGCCCAGGTCTGTCTCTGCATGGAGGATGTGTAATGTAGAAGCAATGCCACAGGCTTTGCAATTTGACAGAACCGAAAAATGAATTTGGCTCAATTATGTGTTAAATGGTTTGAACTCTGGGAAACTATATAACCATTTTGAGCCTCGAAATTCTATTCTATAGAATGAGAATATTATTTGACTTAGATTGCTGCCAATTAAACATAGTTGAGTAGAATGACTGGTTTATACTCAGTAATTCAATAGTAACTGTATTAGTTCTGTACTGCTACTTAATTGCTGCATATAACATCCTAAAATAGCATACATTTATCTCAGAATTACTGTAGATCAGGAGTTTAGGTTTGGCTCAACCAAGTGCTCTGTTTAAGGACTCACAAGACTGCAATCCAGTTGTCAGCCTGGTTTTGTCCTCATCTGGAAACTTGGCAAGCATATATTCACATTTTATTATTAAAGTTTTCAAACAACAGAATAGTAGAGAAAATAGAATAATAAAATAACATGCACTTACTCATCATCTATTTTTAAAAATGATCAACATTTAAATGTTGATATGACCCATTTTATTTCATCTCTACGTATCCTCACACACTTTTACCCACTAGATTATATTAAAGAAAATTCAAAACACTGACTAATTTAATACACAAATCCTTTACTGTGTACAAATCAAAAAGATGTATATATCTTAACAATAACCACAACGACATTATCATAATATAAATAATAATTTCTTAGTATTATCTAGTAGGTCAGTGTTCAAATTTGCCCAATGATCCCAAAAATGTTATTTTACAAGCGGGTTTGTATGAATTGGGAAACAAACAAGTTACATTGCATTTGATTGGTATTCTCTTAAGTGTATTCTTTTTTACTTTACGTAGATTTTCATTAAAATATAAATTACAGAAAATTACAGAAATTAAAAGCATACAATTTTATGAATTTAAACTCTGCCAACCACTGTCTCTGTTCAAGGGCAACCACAGTCCTGACTTCTAAGACCACAGAGAGTTATTCCTGATTTTAAACTCTGTAAATGAGTGCATATGTGTGTGTATCATCACAAGAAAAAAACAATAACAAAAAATAAACAATGGACCATTATGCTTGCCACATACCATATAGAAAAAATATTTAAGATAATAACCTAAATATAAAAAATATAAAAGAGGAAATAATAAAATTTTTTATAAGAAAACATAAAAGAATATAGTCATGGCCTTATGATAGTCAAACTTCTTAATCAGGACATGAAAAGCACAATCTATCAAAAAATACAGTAAAGTGAACATCATTAAAATCATATATCATATTAATCAAAAGAGAGCCTGAAAGAAGATATAAAAGACATGTATAAATTGCCAATAGGAGAATTAAAAAATTGTATGACAGTATTAGTTATCAGATGAATGTAAATTAAAAATCACAACAAAATACCATATATACTCACAAGAAAGTTTGAAAACAACAACAAAAAAACTGATAATACCAAGTTTTGGAAGTGTATTGAATAACTGAAATTGTCTTACATTGCTGATGAGAGTGTAAATCAAACTAAATTGTATCAAACTATAATGGGTCATTTTAATGTATAAACTTTGGATAAACATATGCTTACTCTATAACCCACAATACTACTCCAAGTCATAGGGCCAAGAAAAAATGAGTATATATTTGTATCTCTATCTATGTATCTATCACAATCCATCTAGATTAGGTAGACGATAATGACAGATAGATGAAAGATAGATAGATAGATAGATGATAGATAGATAGATAGATAGATAGATAGATAGATAGATAGATAGACAGATAATAGATACAGACAGATAGACAGACAGATATACTCAAAGGTAAGCAGAACAATGCTTTTTGCAATTTTATTAATAACAGTGCCAAACTGGAAATAAATTAAATGAACATCAAGAGGTAAATGGAAATATAAATTGTGGTCTAATTATACAATGAAATAATAAAACACAATTAAAAAGAGCAAACTGCTGATATGAACAATAGTTGTGAATCTAAAAATCATCATCCTAAGTGAATGAAGCCACACAGAAAAGAGCAAACACTGATGATTTAAAGGAAGTTCAAAATAGGTTTAACTCTTGATAAATAGGATAAAGTGGTAATACATGTCCTAATGGATGGTTTCCTCTGAGTCAGGTATTGACTGGAAGGAGCATGAGCCACATTCTGGAAATTTTCTACACTTTAATATAGATCATGGTTACAGGAGGGTATACATATATAAAATGTACTTAAGCTGTACACTTAAGAGCAACACAGTTTATGTACTTACAGTTCATAGGTTATAGTTCAGTAAAAAATAAAGACAAGCACACTGACAGACATACCTTCTTCTTGGGCTAGAGGAGATTGGGGGTAAGCCTTAGTATAGCAGGATTAATCTCTTATACCATCTCTTATCTTAAATAACACTTTGTTCTAACTTGACATTCCTTTCCAAATTTTAAACTCGGTAAATCCTGAAATCCTCTACTATTCTGAGGGTCTATGAATTAAGGAGTAGCTAAGGATAGTATCAAACCTCTTAGAATTCTACTACTCACAAAAAGGCATGTTTGGAAATTTTACCAATTATACATTTTATTAAATTTTATATTTTACTAATGTACACTATAGACACAAATTTCCCTTACCCTATCTCATTCTACTCTGAGAAAAAAATTATGAAAAGAGATATACATTCTTAGAGTTGTCATTTTAAATAATCTGAAGGGCTGGTGATTACCAAATATCTTTTCTCTTCACTTTCATATCATCTCATAATTAAACTTCCTGGTTATATTCTGTGCACCATAAAAAGTAGAAATTAGACCCAGAAATCTATAGTAAGCTTAAGACTTTTTACCAGCACATCATGATAACCAACATGACCATATTATTCAATAACTTTCTATGGTACTCAGTTTATTAAATGGTAACTAAGACTACATAATATGCATTCAAAGAGTATTTAGGTATAGATGTGTCTAATAGTGAAGCCATGTTTTGAAGTACTCACTACAGAGGATTGTTTATCTTCCTTACCTTAAATTCTCCTCCGTTTTGCTTTCTATGAAAATTGTTGATATATTTTAAAAGCATTGCTTTGAAATGTTTTGTGTGGTTCATGCCTTTGATGTCAATGAAAAGCTTTGGTTTTAAATACGTTCTAGGTAACAGTGGACTAGCAGATATTTTACTTAACTAATTGAAATTGAAATTTGTCACAAATAGTTTGAAATTATATAATCAATGAAAACTAATCATATTCCTTTTCTTCTTAAAATCCTTCAGTTGCTCCTGCTTATCATCATGACTTAGAATTCTATGCTGTGTTTTTAATTCTTATATAATTGAGTCTGCTTCCATTTCCAGTTTCAACTCACACAATTCCTAATTCTCACAACTGTTTATCCTTGTTGAAATGCTTTCAATTTCCTAAACATAAGCTTTTCTTTTGCCTGTGGACATTTGAAGAATGTTAATGGTATTATATCCCATTTTATAAAATATACTTTTCCAATATTACAATTATATAACAATATAAGGGCGTTTTGAAAATAATACAGTTAAATTTTATTATGCAAGAAAATAAAGTAGAATCTAGGCACTGCCATTTAACTGTCATTTCCCTAGCAATACAACACTTTTTTTTAATTTGTTAATTTTCAAGCCCTTTACACATATATAAACATATACAGAAGAAAAAAACTAACATAAATGACCTTCATTGATCTACTGATCTTAAAAAAATATTTAAACAGTTTTAAATATATACAATGTCTGAATATAACATTACTTTTTTCCTATGCAGTGAATAAACAAATGAAGTAAAAAATGAAGAAGCCATATTAACTCTTTCACTACTAGCTGTGTGACTTTGGCCAATTATCAACTCTTTAAGCTTCATATTTTCCATGTATAAAATCATATAATATTGAAGTTGTAGATTAAATATTTCATGAATAAAATTTCAAAATAAACTAAGTAAAGTAGACTTTCAGCTTCCAGTACGATGCAGACACTGCTGGGCGCTTATGAGAAAGATTAAAGGCAGGATGAGAGATCTAAGAAAGCCATACATAACCCATGGTGCATGCCTGGGGGAACAAAATATAACTTTCTGTAAGAAAGACCCAGAGACTCCCATAGATTATATTGCCTACAAAAAAAAAAAAAAAAAAATGCCTTAACCTTCATAAGAAGTTGGCAAAAAATAATGCCTTAAGACAGTCACATTATATAATGATAAAAGGGTCAAGTCACCAAGAAAGCATAACAGTGTTAAATATCCACACATCTAAAAGTAGAGGCTTAGAATATCTGAAGCAAAACTGATAGAATTAAAGGGAGAAATAGAAAAGTCTGCAAATATAGCTGGAGACTTTAAGACTTATATTGCAGTTTTGTGTAGAGTCCAGATTGAGTAGAGAGAATATCAACAATGATAAAAAGGAAATAAGCAATACTATTACCCAACTTGATCGACTCCATATCTACATAATTTTTTATACAACTATAGGAGTAAACAATTCAGTGCAAATATACCATTCACCAAGGTAGGCCCTATTCTTGGTGATAAAATAAAGTTGAAAAACTTGAAACCACAAAAAGTATACTTATTGAAACATGATGAAACATCCAATTGCAGAAAGATAAACAACACAACTGAAAAAAAAAATTATTAAGACATTTAAAAGTATGTCTAAATAAAAAGTAGGCCAAAGAGAAAGTCTAAAGGGATATTGAAAAATAATGTACAATCGAATTAAAAATTCTTAAAAGTTGGATATTTATAAGATGAAACTAAAATAAACTATCCTACTGGTTCTATTTCTCTAGGGAACTCTTTCCAACACAACACACAAAATGATTATATACATTCTGATGTAATTAAAGATGTTATTGATAAAATATTATGTGACTATACATGTAGATATAATATATATATAAACATATATTATCAAACATACATTGTTGATATTATTATTTTGAACCAACTGTTATCTTTTAGGTCAATTAATAAGAAGAGAAATAAAAATTTTATTTCACCTTTACTTATTCCTTCTTTGATGCTCTTTTCTTTATGTAGATCCAAGTTCCTGACATATTAGTTTCCTTCTCCTAAAGAGCTTCTCTTAACATTTCTTGAAAAGCAGGTCTACTGGGAACGAATTCCCTCAATTTTTGTTTGTCAAAGAAAGTCTTTATTTCTCCTTCACTTATAAAGGATAATTTCACAGAATACAGAATTCTAGTTTGGGTGGGTGGGTGGGTGGATGTGTGTGTGTGTGTGTTTTAACACTTTAAATATTTTACTCTATTCTTCTTGTTTGCATGGTTTCTGAGGATAAGTTAAATGTAATTCTTTTTTTATTTTTCTGTAGGTAAGATAAGTTCCCCCCATTTGGCTTATTTAAGAATTTTTTTCTTTATCAAGAATTTTTTTCTTTATCATTAATTTTTTTTCTTTATCATTAATTTTCTCTAGCTTGATGATAATAGGCTAAGTGTAATGTTTGTTTGTTTTGTTTTGTCTTTTTTATATAAATTATTTATTTATTTGAATTAGTTTCAAGTATATAGTACATTGGTTAGACATTTATATAGTTTGTAAAACAATCCCCCTAATTGCTAAGGAGAGAATCTCTGAGCTGGAGGATTTATCAACAGAATCCTCAAAAACTGAAAAGCAAAAAGGACAAAGACTGAAAACAAACAAACAACAACAACAACAACAACAACAACAAAACCAGAATGTCCAAGAGCTGTGGGAGCTCTCTCTCCTCTGGTTTTCCACCTAGCCAATATATTAATGCTAATTGCATTCCCTATGCCGTGTACCCCATCCCCATGACCATTTATCAACTACTAATTTGTACTTCTTTAACCCTCACCCCATTCTTCCAGCCTCCCAACACCCCTCCCCCTCTGGCCATCACCAGATTATCCTCTATATTTGTGAGTCTGTTTTTGATTAGGTTGTTCTTTTTGTTCCTTAGATTCTGCATGTAAGTGAAATCATATGGTATTTATCTTTGTCTGACTTATTTCACTCAGCATAATAACCTCTAGGTCTATCTATGTCTTTTTTTTTTCTTCTTCTTCTTCTTTTTTTGCATTTATCCTGCTTGGTGTGCTGTGAGTCTTCTGGATATATGATTTGGTTTCTGACGTTAACTCAGGGACATTCTCATTATTGTTTCAAATATTTCTTTTATTCCTTTCTCTTTTTCTTCACCTTCTGGTGTTCCCATTATGCGTGTTACAACTTCTGTAATTGTCCCACAGCTATTGGACATTGTTTTTTTGTTTGTTTATTTGTTTGTTTGTTTTAGTCTTTCTCCTTTTTGCTTTTGAGGATTCTGTTGATATATCCTCTGGCTCAGAGATTGTCTCCTTAGCTGAGTTCAGTTTACCAATAAGCTCATCAAAAATCTCCATTTCTGTTTCAGTTTTTTTTCTCTAGCATTTCTTTTTGTTCCTTTTTAGGATTTCCATCTCTTTGCTTACATTGCCCAAATGTTCCAGCATGCTGTTTACATTATCCATTAGTTCCCTTAGTTGTAGTTGTTTTTAAATTTCTGAAATTTTAATTTAAATTAAATTTCTAAAAATTCCAACATCCTGCAATATCTGGTTCTGATGTTTACTCTAGGTCTCTTCAAATTGTGTCTTCTGCCTTTTAGTATGCCTAATAATTTTTTTTCTTGAGTTGTGTATTTCCCTTCCTAATAACACTCTGTTAGGTTAAGCTCTGGTTAATGGTTTCTCCAGCGGACAAACATTTTTAAGAAGACAGACTGCTCTGGCATTTTAAAAATAGCTCTTTTTCCCTCGCCTGTTGGATGCTCGAGGAGATTTTCTCTGCTATTTACTGTGGGAACCTGGTAGAGCTCCTGAATATAAATCTCACGACTTTGTGAGGTCCCTCTGAAGTTTTTAACTCTTAGAGTTGCCCACTGAACCTCTGGCATTTCTTCAGGACAGTTTGGGTTTTCCTACCCTTGCACTGGTTCCCGCAAAGGTTTTTGCTCTTGAGTCTCTGCTCTGGTAAGTTGCAATTCCTTGTATTTGCCTGTCTCTCCATTTTGGGGCAGGCGTATGCTGTGTCCTTCCGTCTTATAGATCCATGAAAAGTTGTTGATATTTCAGTCTTTGGCTTTTAATTGTTAGAACAGAATGGCAGCTTCTAAGCTCCTTAGATAAGGAACTGGAAATCACAATATATTTTTTATTCATCCATCTATCTTCTTTAGGTTGTGCATGACTCATTAGTATGTATGTATATAAATAAATTATGAATGCTGAAAATTAAGAATAAATTCATACAAAAGGAGGGCTGTCTATAGGGGTAAAAAGTGGGTGCCTACATCTCATAATGCCAAACATCACAGAAAATCCTCATTCACCTAAAACATTATCTATATGCTTGATGATAATTGTTAATCGATTACAAAGAAAGAACAGTTAAGAAACAGTATAGAGAAAAACACGAAGTTGGCAAATAAAATGTGATTTTGACAGATCCATTCAAAGATGTGACATCAAATTCTTTTTTTCTGCAGTGGAGATAACTGTTGATTCACATGCAGTTCTAAAAAATAATACAGACAGAATCCTAATAAACTTTAACCAGTTTCTTCCAGTGTTAACCTTTTACAAAACTATACTATAATATTGCAAAGAGAATACTGACATTGATACAACAGATTTCCTCAGTTTTACTTTTATTCACCTGTGTGTGCATGTGTGTGTGTGTGTGTGTATGTGTTATGTTCTATCTAGTGTTTTCATCCACATAGGTTCTACCACCACAGTCAAGATATCGAATAATTCCAATACCACAAGGATCCTTTGCGTCAGTCAATGTTTTTTCCATCCCATAAATTTTTTTGAGATACATTTTATTTATTATTTATTTATTTTGTTTAGGTAAAGATCACATAATATCTCAAAGAAACATTTCAAATAGTAGGAGAGAGAGAGAGAGAGAGAGAGAGAGAGAGAGACAGAGAGAGACAGAGAGAGACAGAGAGAGACAGAGAGACAGAGAGACAGAGAGAGAGAAAGAGAAAGAGAGGAGAAAGGAGAGGTGAGGGACTTTGTTATTTATTTAGTTATCACAATGCTGTTAAAACAATATTAGACACTAATAGCCAGATGTTTCACTATGCATAGGAAAGTTCATAATGACAAGTAATACAATAACTTAATTTTTTTCTCAATTGTGTGAAGGGGTCAGTATGAGTAAGATAAGTAGCTTGGGATATTCAATAAGCAATCCTTGAGACATACAATGATAAGGAAAAAGAGTGGTACAATACATATTAAACTATTTCTTGATTAGCTTTTAATGGATACACAATCTAGACTTATGTGCAAACCCATTTTTACAGAATATTGTCCAGTCATAAATCATCCATAGATTATAGAGAATTTGAACATAATTTTCTCTAGAGACTGCTTTCATAATTTCTGTACTCTTAAGTGTTATATTTTCATCCTCAAAATTTATAACTAAATATTTGATAATATTATTTATTACACCTCTTGGAGATTCCCTTGATCTGTCTCTCCTCTTCAAAAACTGTTTCCAATTTTTGGGTGGCAAACATTCTGAGAACATATATATCAGAGCGTATTTTTATTAGGATCTTGTAATTGAATGAGAAATTATCTGAATTCAAGATTCTATGTTCTAAGTACTCTATATTCAATATAGTGAAAATGTTATTCATATATATACGTGTATATATATATATATATATATATACACGTATATATATTTGCTTTTGATATTTCAAAATGCAGAAGATTCCTGAAACTGCAGCTATTTTGGCACCATAAGAGCAACCGACCTAAAAGATAACACTCGTATGCCAAAGATGGGGATGCTGAGCACTGCATGGAACCGAGGTCTTCATGTTGCTGAGACGCTGAAATAAGCAATCTTGTGAAGAGAAACTAGGGAAAATATTATTTTATGTTATCTTTCATCAATGTTGCTGTTGGAAAATCAGACTGTTATACCTTAGTATATAATTAATTTTCTTTTTCTCTTGCTAACATTTATCAGAATATTCTTTTTATAATATTTTGAAGTTTTACTATGTTGGTCTAGACAGAATTTAAGTCTATCTAGCTTCACTCAGGTTAGTTCCATGGGGCCAGAAGTTAATGGAGTGTCAAGAATGCTTTCAGGGCTGTGGCAGTCAAGCATCTCTAAGAAATCAAATCACTGATGTCAATATAGGTCTCTTCTTAACACATCTATCATCTACTATTATGCAACCACGCCCCCTTTTAAATGTAATTTCATTGTGTGACAGGTCTTCACAATGTTGGAATGGAGTGAGTCGAACTCTAAGAGGAATGGTGGAAGTGAAAGAAAAAAGCCAACACACCATGACTTTATTATTATTATATATATTACATATATTTAGTAACTTTATTACCATATCTGTGTTTTGGGTTTCCATGAATTAGTTCAATCTTGGTGCTAATATGTAAACTGCCTCAGTCACAAAATAGCTTTTAGTCTATCACTAGGTTTAATTGAGAATTTAGTTTTCTTTCTTTTACTGTGCAAAAAGTTTTTCAATTAAAATAAATCTAGTTCATTTATACTACGCTTTTTTTTGTATCATTAAGTTTTTAAACAAAAATCATCAAATCACCAACTTCATAGAAGTCTAATTAACTTTCAGAATTTTATTAATTCTGTTCTTTTAAAAAGAGTTTATATACATGTCTCTTTGATATTAAATATTTTTCACTAATTAAAGCTATTAAAGTCTACTTAAATTAGGTCTTTTCTTTTAAAAATATCATTTTCTATTCTTTCTAATGTTTTATGTATAAAATGAGTAATCTAAATTTGGAGTTCATATTTCCTCTATATATATATCTTTACTTCTCAACTATTAAAACATAGTCACTTCTCTAATTATTTAATGAAATTTGTCTCTATTAGTTCAATAATCATGTTTTATTTGGTCACTATATTAACAAATATCAGGCCTTCTACTGCACTGGCTGTTGTAAAAGTAAAAATTCAATCTTTATCCTTTTAATCCCATAAAATTATTTTATATAACTATGTACTTCCTTGGCTGATTTTAAATTAAATTTTATTTAAATGTATATTTTAGATATTTGCAAAGAATAACATTTCTTTGCTATAACAATTCAAGACTTATCATCAAATTAAAAATATGAATAATTTTTCCAGTGTTCAGAAATTTATGCTGTTTTATTTTCTTGCTGTACTCATATATTCTTTTCACTTTCTTTATAGAATTATATCATTATGTAATCTATTTAATTGCTTGAAAATATTTTATTGATTAGCCTATCATAATTTTGTGCATGCACTGAAATATAATTTTTCTACAGGGAATGTAAATCCATAAATATTAGAAAATGTCTTCTGTTATTGTTAAATGATTTATTGTTGATATTACAATATACAATCAGATATGAATAAATTACTATATTATACAAATAATGATTAAATAAAAATAGTAAAATATTGAGAATTCATCAATTAATAATATTAATCAATGAAGAACTATTATCAGCTTTTATAAATAAACTATTGAAGAGGTGAATTTTATGACTGCCAGTGATTGTTATTAGCCTTCTTTTTGTCATGAAAACTATCAGTCAAGTGATTATGATTATCACTTCTGCCAGTGAAATTCTGAAATGCTTATGTCAATTTCCTTTTAGATTCAGTTAATATGATCATCTAATAAGGTTATCATTAAGATGAGACAGTGGAGCAGATCCTCTCTTGTTAGAGACAAGTAATTTGGAAGAATACTCAGAATGTAAAATTATCTAAAATAATAGTAGCTACCATTTTCTGATTGCTTAAAATGTATGAGGTACTGTGATTAATACATCATGTATACTATTTTGTTTCTTCTCATTATAACCCTATGAGTTAAGATAGTATTACAGCAATATTACATATAAAGGAACTGAAGGTTAGACTATCAGAGAGGTTTTAAATGAAATTAAATAAGGTTACACTTATTTAATAGGTTGTAGAATCAGAATTTAAAAGTCAGAATTGTCAACATCTAAACCTCTTAACTGCTATACTATTCTGTTACCATGTAAGACGTCTCATTAAGAGCCAACTTTGTCATTTTACCTAAAGTAATTACATTGATAAGGCATTTAATTCTCTGCATTTTTGTGCTTTATTGATAAACCTAGTAAAATGTATAATTATATATATATATATAAAAAGTTATTTTTTGTGAGTTGTTTCTCTTATCTTATACATTATAAAGTAAAAATAAAGGTAACTTATAAACTTATTTTTTAATATGATATGTTCAGTCAGATTATTTTAGAAGAAACTCATATCTCTAGTTTGATACTCCAATGTCACAATTTATTTTTTATACCGTTATCTTTGTACTACTAGTTGAAATATAGTTAAACAATTAACTGTATCTCTCTTAATGATTAAATTCACATGGTGGAATTTTTAACAAAGTAAAATAATTCATGTTTTATGTGCTATCACCTTGCAAGTCATATACACATATACACATATGAATTTTAATAAAATATACTGGGATCACAGAGTATCTTAACTTTGCTTTATTTCTATAATAAACATAACATTAATGTTCATGCAAACTTTCTCTGAGTATGCAATTTGTGGAAGATACCATACTAGACATTATGGGACATAGAAAATAATCAAAATTGTTGCCTGCTTCATGAGTTTAACTCACAGAAGAAATAGCCATGTGGGTGACAGTTGTAGGGGATGGACACAGAGGAGGTTATATGAAATAAACTTTGAAGAAAGGAACAGAAAGAGACAGAATTCCATAAAGTAGGAGCAATTCTACTTGAGTTTTTTATACGGATGGATTATATGTCAATAGCTGAATGCTAAAACTGATCTGATAATAATTAGGTAAGGCATATTGAAAAGGAAAACCAGAAGATAGGGATTTGGTTGAGATAAATAGTAATAAAAACACTAGTGTGAAATGATAGAAGTATGAAAATATATTTACTTTCCAAAATGATGATTTAACAGATTTATTAAGTACCTATATGATCTTAGATTACTGTATCTAAGAGTTCAAGAATTTTACTTGTAAGTAGATATTCATGGAATAAATATTAAACATAAATAATAAGATATTATATTTACGGAACCCTAGTAATTTCAAATTTTTTAAATATCATGCTCCAAATCGTAAGCTAACAATAAAACATTGCTATTTCAGTCCCTTGAAAGGTCTGATATTCACCTGGTTGGAGATCATGCATTGTTCATCTATGAATTCCCTTTACCTTGCAAACTGCCTACATTAAATAAAGAAAAGGAATACTATTTTTCAAGATAATACAGAAATGTGGAGATGTTTGATGCAATTATACACAGCAGAGTACAGTGAATCAGACCATATAGAAAGTACATTGGAAAGAAAACGGAGAGAGAAGATTTAGGGGCTACTTCAAAGGTTGATGAGTTTTCAGCTGGATCTCTAAATATGAGTAAGATAGAGAAAGAGGAGAGAGTATGGGAAGGGTATTCTAGGTCTGGGCATTAGAAAAGATAGTCTGTGGGGCCAGAGACCATAATATAAATACAAAAGAATAGATTAAGACTATTTTCTTCTATCACCACATATTTGCCTCCCTCTTCCCCCTCCCCGCCCCCAGAAAAAAAATCTAACTAAGAGAGGGAAACACACAATGCAATATATTATATGTCTTACTATTAAATTGTACACCTGAAACTTACTAGATTTCGTTAACCAATATCACCAAAAATAAACTAACTAAATAAATAAAACTTGAAAATTAAAAAGACTTTTCTTAATACATTAAATATTTATATTTCATCTCAGATTTTTGTCCTTGTTTATAACTTGGCAACTAAAATGGTGGGGGGAAAAAAGAATGAAACCTGATATCGATATTCTGCCATGATAACATAAATATTGCTGTATGCTCTTAGTTGTGAGATATAAAATGTAAAATAGCACCAAAATCGAAGTTAATAAAAGTTACAAAAGGAATGAGAGGAAAGCAATTAGTATTCACTTATGGTATTGCAGAGACATATCTAGGGTGCTTCAATAATCATTCATAGGTATTTATTGAGCATTTACTCTGTCAAGCGCTATGCTACAGAATCAGATATAGAATTGGCCTTGGCCTCCTGGTGCTTAGACTACTCTATTATAAATATCTTTTTTTTCTCTCTCTCATAAACATTGTCTCTTTCACCTCTGCTCTTGCTTTTCTTCACTTATCCCTGCCCTCTCTGGGAAATCACCTCTTTCATAGTCCATGTGTTGTATATACATGTAAATAACCCAAACTCGGCTATTCAGCTAAGCAGTTTTGATCTTGATCCAAGTCACATAGTGATGAAAAACATTTGAAGCTCAATTGTCAGATTTCAGAAATTTAGAGATAGTCCTTTCATTTCTGCAATAAGGAAATCTGGGAGGAAATGAGAAAGACCATAATTTCTGAAGACAGTGCATGTGTTTTATTTGGGCATTTAAGTACCTGGATGTAACCATTCAAACTAATATTGTCCATGGACTTGCAAGTGATATGAAGCAGTAAAGTTCTTATTTTTATCTAATTGTTTTGAGTTGTGTTTCTGGCTTTTAATAACTAAAGATTTCTGCTTAATACATAAACATGTATTGCTAGTTATTATTGTATATGCTATGAAGAAAAAATTATAGCTTGTAAGACAGTATATTAGAAAAAGAGATATATTGGGGGAAGCAAGCAAGACATATATGAGGGAACAAATTCATTCTTGGACCTAATTATTTTAAACAATAATCAACTTTGTACAAAAGAACTAAAATATATTCCAAAAAGTCTACATGATAATTTAAAAATAATAAAGAAAGATAAGAATTTGTTATCACTCTTCTCAGCAAAACAAACTGAACAAATGATCAGAGGCACTGCATAGCTGATTTCTATTTCACATTTTTTTTCTGGTAAGAATAAGAAAGGGAATAACTGGGTGAAGAATGTGAAGTGGATAATTGATACAGTTAATTACAATGTCTAGACCAATATAGCATCAGAGGTATTTTTTTTTAATTAATTTCAAGTATACAGTACATTGGTTAGACATCTATATAGATCATAAAACAATCCCCCCAACTGCTCCCTCCCTCCCCTTGCCCTCCTTCTAGACAACATATTAATGCTAACTGCTTTCCCTCTGCTGTGCTCCCCATTCCTGTGCCCATCTATCAGCTACTAATTTGTACATCTTTAATCCTTCACCCCATTCTCCCAGCTCCCCAAATCTCCTCCCTTCTGGCTGTCACCAGATTGTCCACTATATTTGTGAGCCTGTTTTTGATTAGTTTGTTCTTTTTATTCCTTAGATTCCACATATAAGTGAAATCCCATGGTATTTAGCTTTCTCTGTCTATTTCACTCAGCATAATAACTTCTAGGTCCATCCATGTCATAGCAAATGGTAGAATTTCATTTTTTTTTAATGGCTGAATAATATTCCATTGTATATATGAACCATAATTTCTTTATTCAATTATCTGTTGATGGGCATTTAGGTTGCTTCCATAGCTTGGCTATTGTAAATTGTGCTGCCATGTAAATTGGATAAATACCCAGAAGTGCAGTTGCTGGGTCAAAAGGTATATCCTTTTTTAATTTCTGAAAAAACTCCAGACTGTTCCTCATAGCGGCTGTACCAATTTGCAATCCCACCAATAATGTATGGGGGTTCACTTTTCTCTGCATCCTAGCCAACACTTGTTGTTTTTTGATTTATTAATGATAGCCATTCTAACAGGAGTGAGATGATATCTCATTGTGGTTTTAATTTGCATTTCTCTGATATTTAGCGACCTTGAGCATCTTTTCACATGTCTATTAGCCATTTGTATTTCCTCTTTGGAGAAGTATCTGTTCAGGTCTTCTGCCCATTTTTTTAAATGGAGTGTTTGTTTTTTTGTTGTTGAGTTGTATGAGTTCTTTATATATCTTGGATATTAGCCCCTTATAAGATGTATCTTTAGCGAATATCTTCTCCAAGTCAGTTGTCTTTTTGTTTTGTCGATGGTCTCCTTTGCTGTACAAAAACAAAATGTAGTCCCATTTTGTTTGTTTTTCTCTTTTGTCTCCCTTTTCTGGGGAGATATATCAGAAAAGAAATTACTGTTAGTAATGTTAGAGAGTTTATTGCCTATGTTTTCTTCTAGAAGTTTCACGGTTTTGAGTCTTACATTTAAGTCTTTAATCCATTTTGAATATATTCTTATATATGGTGTAAGAGGTGGTCCAGCTCCTTCTTTGTTGCTTGTATCTGTCCAATTTTCCCAACGCCATTTATTTAAGTGACTGTCTTTTCCCCACTGTATATTCTTACTTCCTTCGTCATATATTAAGTGAGCATATATGTGTGGATTTATTTCTGGGCTCTCTATTCTGTTCCATTGATTAATATATCTATTTTTATGACATTTTTCAGAGAGATAGAACAAATAATCCTAAAATTTATATGGAACCATAAAAGACCCCAAACAGCCATGGCAATCTTGAGAAAGAAGAACAAAGTTAAAGGTATAATATTACTTGATATCAAACTATACTACAAGGCTAAAATAATCAAGACAGCATGGTAGAGGTATTTTTAGATACTGAATTCATAGACTAATCATATGAAACTAACTACTTGGAAATCCAACTTTCCAGTATGTTTAGCCTGTAAAGAAACAGCCCAAACTGGAAAAGATGATAAAACTAAAATTCCAAAAATAAAGAAAACTGAAGCTAAAATGGCAATAATTTATCTCAACACTGATGCAAGAGGAATCTTAGGGCCTTTTTGATATGATTTAGCATCAAGTAGAGGCCTGCATATTCGATGTTGCCTTTTCCCTCTAGTTTTGCAGTGACTTTCTCCCTCTGTAACCTCCTTCTGTTTGTTGTCTTCCTCAGAGTCATTATTGCTAATGTCAGTCTTGCCAAAGAGACTTGATGTTGACTTTGTTTTTGGACCAAATATTTTTAGAAATTATTCAAACCTACAGTTATAAAGTCAGCACTGAGATAAATTACACATGTCTAATTCATCAACTGACAACTTTTGCCTTTTTTTGGTTCTGTTTATACCATTTTTTTCCCCTCACACATTAGTGTTCTCAGAATGAAATATTGTATGAAATTAAAAGTTGGTTCATAACCAAAAACACTATGTTTTTGACAATTCTTAGTTGAGAAATAGTACTTCTACACATCACTGTCAAATGAGACTAAGCTTATAAGTGCTGTTTCCTAAAGCTTAAAAAAAATCAATGGTTATATCCTCTGGATTTCTTGGTACGGCCATTGACAGCTGAGGTACTATAAAGTAGGTGGTTATAAATTGCAAGTAGGCATTACAGCCATCAAGATATCACTATGAATAAACTCAATTATAAATAACAATTGAGCTAACCTCTTATGTGTATTGGGAGTGAAGCAATCAGCTCACATTCCAGAAAACAATAAGAAAAATAAAATTAGTATGCCAAATTGACTTTTTAACATGAACTTTGGTTTATGTTACACGAAAAAATAGAGATTTTGTTTTCCTCTGAACATATGCATCTAGCATCTCAGTTCATGAAATAATTGTCAAGACTTCTTTACATTGAGTCCAGAGAATTGAATTAGATATATTGCATGATTTCTAAATTCCATGTTCACCTTTTACCAAAACATCTTTTTTTCATCACTAAAATTATCTTCTTATATACACTGTCTTCCAATTAGATAGATGCCCCTAAACACGTAGATATTTTAAAGAAAAATAAGTTGATCCACATATTCGTGCCTTTTAAAAGCACAGTTCTTGTTGATTTAAACCTTTTACCTATAGATAGTAATGGTAGGAAAAAACATAACAGAAAGTTGAAATGAGACATCACATCACCTGTCAGAGAAAAACAAAGTATATTCCACCTTTACTTATAGGAAAACTACCTATTGAGCATCTTATATCAAGAAGACTAAAATCTCTGCATAACTTGGTGAAGACCTGGCAATTATATGATGGTCACCAGACTTCTCATTACTATACAGCATCTTGATCATAAAAGAAGTCTTATACCAGAAAGACAACTTCCATTTTAGTGAGTGAAAACTCTAGTGCTTTCTGGCATAGAACTCACAGACACTGTGCTGGCTTTTGTCTCTGTGCTCTCGTGTTTAATGAAAGTTTCCCTTTAATCCATTGAACTTTACTTAAAGCATTAAAGAGATCTGGAGAAATAAAGAATGCCATTATTATATCTTTTGTGACAAAGTACTATTATTTGGTCATAGTTTCTATGTCTATGGACATAATTTTGAACATAATTTTGAACATAATTTTTAAGTTTTCACCTTTATCGGGTATGCTCCATAATTAGATTGCAAATTCTAAGGACATTTCTACAAAATGATGTGTTTTTTGTTAGATTTACTTTACTTGGTTGGATACTTTTGTCTCAGTTATGCTGAAAAGTTTGTCTTAATTAGGCACTCACTTCTCAGCTTACCTAAGCTCTGTGGGATACTGCAGTCAGAGGAAAGGAATGGAATCATCAAGAATATCTTCAGTGCTTTATTTTTGACTTCTGTTTGACCTTGGACTAGGTAATACTTTTTAAAAAATAAGAATAATAATGCTTAACTGTCAGTATCGATAGATCACATTAAATAAGGTATCCAAGGTGATGCCAAAGATGTGACGAGGTTAAACCTTTAACACATTTTTAGCTCAATGTCTACACCTTTGGGTTTAAGGTAAATGTTATATTGTAGCCAATTCTCTGTGAGGGCAGAGAAGTTTTCCTTTTGTATCAGTTGTCTATAATAAATCAGAGAATCTCATTATTTTTCTTTTGATTAAATGAAAATGATCCTCAAAAGCGATATAAATTATAGTTCAATTTTTGAGTAAGGATTTAAAGCTTTTTCTTTTTTCTGCATATATGATTAAAAGTAAGATTACTTTTAATTAAGTTGCAAATTATAAATATTTCTTACCTTTCTTAAACATTCTTGCCTTATAACAATGGAGTGCCTTTCTTATCTGGCAGGGAAGAATAAAAATTATCTATTTTTATATGTTCCTTCTTTTTATGTAATAAAATAAAAAAGTTGGGGAGCCTTGGAAGGCCTTCAACTATAATGTATTATTTGAGAACACAGACTTTCATCCAGACTGAATGTATAAAGACCTTGACTCCACATTTTGGGAATCCTTCTGAGTTTCAGCATGCTTATTTATAAAATGGGCATGGTAATAATGTCTTCCATAAAAAGTTTACTTGAATGATTGACTACATTAATGTAGGTAAAAATCTAGCATAAAATAAATTCTCCCTACAGCTATTATATATCGCAATCCAATAAAAGTTTATAATATTTAAATGAACTTTAGGAAAGTCATTTATTTGTGCTCGTTATGAATAACTTGGGGGAAAAAAAGAAAAACACTTGATTTAAAATAACCAAATGACAATGGATTTATAAACTACCTTTTATGAATGTGTTAATTTGTCTCTATTGGACAATAGGGTGTTCTGAGGGAGCTCAAGTAAACACTCAGAGTTGGATGCCTAACGTTTTTGTGAGAAATGTTTTTTATAATTAACACTGAAAGAGGAAGCAATGTTTTTGTTTTTTAAAATACATTTTCATACATTTTTACTTGAAAACTAATGGTTATAAAGGAATCAAAATTGCCAATACTCTATGGGCTGTTTTTGATCTAAGAAAAAGCAAGGAGTTGATTAATTTAGAGCCTTCACAGGACTCAGATACAAGTAGTACCACTTTAGTGGCCAGGTGGGAAAGTGTGAGTTGTAATTTTGAGAGAGGGCCATCACTCACAGGCCTGGCAACTTCCTGGAGGGCTGAGAGTAGTGTAAGCATCAGGTGGCATAGGCATTGACATTCAAACTTGAAGTACTGTCAACAATGGCTGCTATATGACTCATTCAAGCAACCTGACACATACAGAGTTGTGACAAGGATGAAATGAAGCAGAGGAAAATAAAAAAAGATTGAAGCCACTGGGTAAAACCACACACATGCATGCACATGCACACACACACACACGTGCACACACACACAGTTTGTGAGCAATATGGAATTTACCTTGGGAACATGGCCAAATCACTGTAATCTTTAGAAAGAAGAACATTTTGAAGAAGGGCTGGGTGTTTCTAAAACCTCATTGAATTCACAGACCTAGGACATTTGTCTACATCTTTGTTCAGTGGTTATTTAATTAACAAAGGATGCTGCAAATGTGAAAGAAAAATTTTACGAAGTCTGGCAGAAGCAATGGTAAATTCTCTTTCTGATGCTATGAGTTACTAATAGTTTTTGTTGACCAATGAATCTTCAGTAATGAGTGTTTTATCTACTGATAGTTTTAAGTCGTGATAGCAATCTTTTTCATAAGTTCCTTGTACTCATAAACAATAATTATTTTTATTAATTTATATTATCAATGGATATTTTAAATTATAAATTGATCTTTTAATACATTTACAAACATACATACATACAGATATTTTTAATAAAATGCTTTCATACTATTAATATTTTTATTCAAGTTCTTTTCTCATTTTAGGGTTACAGCTATCTCTGGGAAAGGAACTGTAAATTAAAATTCATTCTTAACATGTGCATAATAGTTTGCAGTGTTGTCACATTAAAGGTACTGTGCCTTTCCCAACTTGTGAATATAGTGGCTCTTCTCGACAAGCAGTGATGAAATAACTATCCTGTTATTATAGCCTTATAGATGGAAACATCTCCTCTAGTGCCTTCTGAGAAAAGCAATTTGAGATCAGATGATAGATGCATTTTAAATACTAATAAATTTCTCAGATTTTTTTTTCTACTGGGCTGTTTGATTCTTTCCTATAAATTTGTAGGAGTGCTTTGCTTATTAAGGTTATTTTATGTTTTGAAATTCTCAGTATAAGCAATACAAGCTGGTTCAGGCTGAGTTAGGGGGAAAAAAAAAAGAATTTATTAGAGGATACTAGATAACTCAGCCAGTTATTGGGAGGGTAAGCAGTGAGGAAAAAAATGTCCTAAATCATTTCACAGAATTTTAACTGGTAAGGAAGCTACTGGGTGGGAAAAAAAACATAGCTACCCATCCCTTGTACATTATATGACTGACTGCCTTCATAGTTAAAGCTCAAAAATTAAGTTTGAGTGTATTGGGCTTGAGAGCTCAGGTCATATGTTTGTGTCATAGTTGCAAGAAAGGTTGAAAAGCAAGTATAGAGCATTTTCAATTCCTACAACTCCTAAAATAGGAATATATCATATCGATAATTGGGAAAGAACTTTGCAGGCAGAAGAAATTACCAACGTGATGACCTTCAAGAAAGAACAAGCCTGGTATGTTTATCATATGATACAGCAAGCTGAGATGGGCAATGGGGAGGGTAAGCAAAGAAATGGGGTTGAGGTCAGGTCAAATAGGGCTTAGTAGACCATAACCAGTACTTCATATTTTCTCTGAACTACAGATAGAGTCACGGAGGCCTCTGAGCAAAGAAGTGACACTAAATGGCTTACATTTTGAAATGTTCATTCTGAGCCTTATGTTGAAAATAGACTGAAGGGGATAAGACAGAAGGTAGAAACGGAAAAAGATGAAGCAGAATATTGGTGAAAAAACTCAAATGAGAGACATAGCTTAAACTAGAGTAGTACAAGTGGACCTGGTGAGAGTGGTGAGATTGTGGCTATAACTGGAAAGTAGAGCCAGTATTACTCCCAAATGGGTTAAATATGGTTGTAAAGAAAGAAACACAGGTTAACGAGTTCACATTTTTGGTCTGAGCAATGGCAGGTTGACTTGCCATCAACTGGGATGGGCAAAGCTATAGGAGATTTAGATGTATGTAGGTAGAGGGAAGCTGGCAATTCGTGTTTTGGAATTTTTAATTTTGAGCTATATTTTGAACATTCAAATGAAAATGCAAATAGGAGTCAGAATTCAAGAGAGTGGTCTGAAACAGATATATGAATGTGTGAGTTACTGGCCTTTAAAAGGTGCTTAAAGCCATAATAATTAATGAAATCATTAAAAGAAGTAGCATAGTTACATAAAAGATGTCTAAGGACTTATACAAGGAGTATTCCAACATAAACAACTTGGGGATAGGCAGATAAACTACCAAAGGATATTGAGAGGGAGTGACTAGTAAAGCAGGATTAAAATCAAAAGTGTTTGATATCCAGCTCAGAAAGCACAAATGACAATTTTGTGCAACACAAAGTGTGTCCTTTCCCTATGGCACAGTCCTGCCATTTACTACAAAAGGTCTGTAAAAACTACATTAATATACCATGGCCCTAAGGTAAATGACACTTAGTGTTTCCGTGTAAGCAGTATAGAAAAATGGGTCAAGGTGGAGGAAGTATGTTAAATGTGCACAATAGGTTAGGGCTTCTAAGTACTGAGAACTGATTCATCTGTTTAGCAACCTGAAAGATACGGTAACTTTAACAAAAATAATTTGGAGTCCTTGAAATGAAGGTCTAATTACTGTAAGCTTAAAAGATAATGAGAGGTAAGAATTAAAGATAGTGGCAATTGACAATTAAGTCAAGGAATTTTGCTGGAAGGGAAGGCAGAGACATTGGTCAGTAGCTGACTGGAAAAGTTGTTTCAAGGGAGTAGGGTGGAGAATAATTGGCCATGACATAGAGAGAAGAAAAAAACTAAGACAGCAATATTCTGTAGTAGATGAAAGCGAATGAGATCTAAGGTACTAATGAAGAAGCTGGCTTTAGAGAGGGGAAAATACTATTCATTTATAGGATCAGGTGAGAAGAATGTATGGAAATGGAAGAAGGAAGGTAGAGGTGGTGATTGAAGACTGTGGACATTTTATTCTTTCCATAGTATAGTAAGAAGATAGGTCAGCAGAAGAAAATCGGAATGAGAAAGGAGAGCTCTCTGGCTAACATCCTCCTCAGATGCTTATTGTTTTTACTATTGCTATAAGAACTAATAGAATCTCAAGGTGTTCTCATATATCTTGGAGAATACATTTTTTTTTTCTAGTGAATGTTTAATATCACTAGCCTAGGCAATAGAAAATGTTCATTTTTAATGAACTTCTATCATCACAGCGCTACCTTTTAAGGTTTGCATCCCTCTCTGAACTTGGGTAGTGGTGCATGCTTCTAACTTGGTTCTTTCTCCCTATTAAAGGGAAACATTATGATGGATTTGATTTGTCAATCAAATGGGTATTGATATAGCCCTGTGATAAAATAATCACTGTTAATTTGGAGTATTAATGTCTCCTATCATTATTGTATTGCTGCCTTTCTTCAGATGTGTTAATATTTGTCACTTGTGCTTTATTGGTGTTGAACTTCAATGCAAATATCAATCTTAGTCCAACTCTACATCATCTCTTCCCCCATTTGCTGAACAAGGTGTTCAGACTACAACATAGCCATTCAGTTCTATGCCTTTTATATCTTCCCCGCCTTGATATTACCCAAGAGGGATAGTTTTCATAGTTTTCATAGTTTCAACTAATGTTAACAGTCTCAGTTGCCTTTGCTTTATAAGATAAATATGATGAATTTGATGAAATAATTAATAAAATAATATATAGTAAACTACTGGATGGTGGTAAGTACAAAACTTCCCCCCATGTCAATATAGTCACTGAAATATCAGTTGAGTTTCTATCCATTTTGTTTTTATTCTTGAATGATGAGCTTTCCTATCCTGAAATATAGCACTCAAGAAGCCACTCATAAGAAATAATTAAGGATAATAATGGTTATTCTCTTGCCTCAAGTGGACAGTTTGCATCTCCAAGTTTTAAAACTAATTCCTACTAAGTTGTTGCCTATAACCAGTTTTTTCTTTCCCCTTCAGTTACAAACTACAACCTGTATGACTGAAATTGAAACATTATGACCGATCTTGTCACTTTTTGGCATACTATCACCACTGAGCTCTCTAGTGCATTTGCATGTAGCTATTTAAGCTAATATGACTCCTTTCACCGTCCACATTCCTGCCACCATTTGATACTACTTAATGTTAAAATTTCTGCCAATCCAGTGATTATTGATATCTTGTTATTGTTTTATTTGGATTTTTCAGACTATTAATTACTTTTAGCTCTCATTTTATCTTTATTTCCCCCATATAATCTACTGGATTAGATCTTTTCCTTAATAATATTTCAGGACTTCAGTGTATCTTCACTCTTTATCCAGTTCTTCTAGGTTATCCAATTTGTTGGTAAATAATTGTTCATAGCAGTTTCCTAGATCCTTATTATTTCTGTGTTAGTAGTTGTAATGTCTCTTCTCTTACTTCTAATTTTATTTGAGTCTTCCTTTATTTTTTTAGTGTAGCTAAAAGTTTGTCATATTTTTCTTTTCAAAAAAATCACCTCTTGACTTCATTGATATTTTCTATTGCCTTTATAATATTTATTTCTGCTCTGATCTAAATAATTTTCTTCCTTTTACTAATTTTGGGCTTAGTTCTTCTTTTTCTACTTCCTTGAGATGTAAAGTTAGATTGCTTATTTGAGACCTTTCTTTTTTATTAATGCAAGCATAAATCTCTATAAACTTTCCTCTTATAATTGCTTTATGTTGTAACTCACAAGTTTTGGTATGTTGTATTTCCATTTTAATTTGTCTCAAAATATTTTATAATACTATTTTGATTTCTCCTTTGACTTATTGGCATTTCAGGAGCCTGTTGTTTACACATATTTATAAATTTTCCAGTTTTCCTCTTATAATTGATTTCTACTTTCATACCATGTGGTGGTCTAACATAATTAATCTGAAGAATGTTCCATGTGCACTTGAGAATAATGTATATTATGCTGATGTTGGATGAAATGTTCTGCATATGTTCATTTAATCTAATGTGTAGTTTAAGTCCAGTGTTTCCTTATTGATATTCTGTCTGGGTGATCTATTCATTGCTGAAAATGAAGTATTAATGTCTCCTACCATTATTGTATTGCTGTCTATTTCTTTCTTCAGATCTGTTGATAATTTGCTTTAAATTTAAGTGTTCCAATGTTGGGGTACATAAATATTTATAGTTGTTTTGTCCTCTTGATGAATTAACCTCTTTCTTATTACATGGTTATATAAACTGAAAACATCTTCTCATGATTTTTCATTTGCTTAACTTTTAGTTTTTTCAGTAGGTATCCTTTATTGATAAGAAATCTTTTATTTTTATGTAGCCAAATTCACATGCTGTTTTCTTTTTGCCTTTTACCTAAGGAAACTTATTCAAGAAAATCTATATTAAATGTTATAAAATAACATATTATCAACATCTTATAACATTTATGACATTTATGTAAAACATTAATGTAAAATTCAATTCCACTTTTTTATTTAGATCGTAAGTCCAAAAAAGATTTATTTTTAAATAGTGTCAAATAGATGATCTTATTTAATTTTTATTAATACATGTAATCATTTTTTCTAAAATAATTTAAATAAAATAAACATTTTCCTAAGAAGGGTGATACCATCCGTATTATATATCATAATTATGGTATTGTATGGGTCTATTTTCTTAGTTCACATTTTTATGTGTGCTAGTGCCAAAGGTTTTAATCACTGAAGCTTTCAAATATGTCCTAATATCTGCTAAAGCATATCATATTCTCCATTTATTTTTCAGAATTACTTTGCTCTATGTGAATATTCATTTTTCCATGTACATTATAAAATTATCTTTTTCTTGAAAAGTCCTACTGATAATAAATCATGATCGATTATAGACTTGTTCGAGAAGAGTTGATGTTTTAATAATACTAAGGCTCTCAAACCATAAATAAATCATATCTTTCCATTTAATGAGATAATTTTACACAATTTAATATTTTTAAATGTTTTTATAAATATATTTCCATGTACAGTTAAGTTGAATTATACATAGTTTATATTTTATTGCCTTAAAGAATGACAATTTTTGAAATTATTATATTATTATGATTATTTAATTATAGAAAAGAGCAATGATTTTAATATATTGATTTTGTATTTAGCTACCTTGCTGAGTTTCATTATTAGTTCCAATAGCCCTTTATTTACCTTGAATTTTTATGTAAATTAAAATAATGTATGCATAAAACAACACCATTGTGTCTACTCTTTCAAACAATAAACAAGAGAAACAACAGTTGATTTTTACCATCGTGGTTGCAAAACTGAGGCTAAGCTGCAGCCCTCAACCTCCAATACAGAGGGCCCATTCTCCCATACCCTCCAAAACTAAACACCATGGAGCCCCAGGGGAATCTGAGCAAAAGCTACCGAAACTGTTGATAACACTGACAGGGACTGAAACTTGGGGTAGCAAGCATGATTAAATATCTATAAGAAAGTTAAAAGGCATTATTAAGGCTTTATATAAAGCAGAGATCCAAGAGGCTTAGATGCCACTTACTGGAACACAAAAGAAAAGCACCTTCTTTGCAACAGGCTGAAGACAGATCTTTATATAATAATTCTTCTTTCTGGAAAAAAAGCAGAATACATTTCCATTAAAGCCTAGGCAGAGAAATAGTCCATTAAACACTATGAACAACCAAAGTGACAAGGCATCTCAGAAAGAAAAAGAAAAATCTCCAGAAAATAAGCTTACAGATATAGAAATATGCAAATTAAATGACAGAGAATTCAGATGGTACTTCTGAAAAAACTCAGTGAATTCCGAAATGAAGCATACCAACAATTTCAGGAATTGAAAAAACACCTAGATGAGCAGAGCAAGGAGATTGAAACCCTCAAAAAGAACAGAATAGATCAATGCAAATAAAACACACACACACACACACACACACACACACACACACACTGCAAGAGTTGAAAAGTGAAATAGCAAGTCGACTGAATGGAGGAAAGGATTAGTGATATCAAAGACAGAAATCTAGTAATAAATCAGAAGAAAGAAGAGAGTAACTGAAGAATGAAATATAATGAAAGAGAAATTCAAGAACTAGCTGATACCATCAGGAGAGGAAATATAAGATTAATGGGCATTATCAAAGGTGAGAAAAAGGAGCAGGGACTAGAAAGCATTTTAAGACAAATAGTTGATGAGAATTTTCCCAATCAAAAGAATGAGCTAGAGCTTGGTTTTCAAGAAGTCAATAGAACACGCAATTATCTCAACCCAAAAAGGCCTTCTCCAAGACATATTGTATTAAAGTTATCAAAAATCAATGACAAAGATAGAATTTGCAAGGCAGCCAGAGAGAAGAAAACGGTAACTTATAAAGGAAAACTCATTAGATTATCCTCAGACTTATCAGCGCAAACCTTACAAGCCAGAAAAGAATGGAATCAAATATTTAAACAATTAAGTGAAAGGACTTATCAGCCTAAAATAATGTATCCCACTAAACTCTCCTTTATATATGAAGGAGAAATTAAGACCTTTCCAGATATACAAAAATTGAGGGAATTCTCCGCTATGTGAGCTGACCCCTTTCAGTATTTCCTGTAATGTAGGAAAAAATACATAATTAGGAGTAAAATGACTATAAGTCACATAGAAACAGAGGAGTGCAACCCTTACTAAGAACAGGGCATTATAAACTTAAATAATAAGAGAATTGCTATAGCAAGATAGTAATGAACATTCAGCAAATTGAGATAGTGACTGAAAAGGAGAGGATTTAAAGATCCAAATTCACAAAGAGGAATGGATATAAAGCCTGACAAAAGAAAAGGGACGACTATATATATATATATATATATATATATATATATATATATATAACTATCCATTACATATTTGTGATAGTAATCACACACGGAAGATTCAGAACTGAAATATATAATATAAAACAAGAAGAACCAGAGGCAAACCCCGCAAAAGCCAAACAAAATAAAAAAAATAAAAACACAAGGACAGGGAAGCAATGAAAACACCTAGCTACCAGAAAGCACAAGATAAAATGGCTATAAGAAGACTTCATATTTCAATAATCACCCTAAATGTAAATGGACTAAACTCACCAATAAAAATGCACAGAGTTGCAGAATGGATCGAAAAACAAAACCCAAACATATGCTGCCTCCAGGAGACACATCTCAGCTCCAAAGACAAATACAGACTCAAAGTGAAAGGGTGGGAAATGATATTTCAAGCAAATGGTATTCAGAGAAAAGCAGGAGTAGCAGTACTAATACCGGACAAATTAGACTTCAAAATAAAAAACATAAAAAAAAAAAAGATACTGAGGGACACTTCATCATGATAAAGGAAATTATGCACCAAGAAGACATTAGCATTTATTAATATTTATGCTCCCAATTAGGGAGCCCCAAAATATGTAAAGCAATTACTAACAGAACTAAAGGGAGAAACAGACCAAAACACTATCATAGTAGGGGACCTAATACCCCACTGTCGGAGATGGACAGATCATCCAAACAAAAAATTGATAAGGAAATAACATCCTTAAATGACACATTAGACCAACTGGACATAATTGGCATAAACAGAGCCTTCCATCCCAAAATAGCTGCTTATACATTCTTCTCTAGTGCACATGGAACATTCTCAAGGATTGAGCTCATACTGGGACACAGAAATAGCCTCAACAAATATAAGAGGGTTGAAATCATATCAACCATATTCTCTGATCCTAATGCTTTGAAACTAGAGATTAACTGCAAAAATAAATCAGGAAGAACCACAAACACATGGAAATTAAACAACATACTACTGAAGAATAACTGGGTCAGAGAAGAAATAAAAAGAGAGATCAAGAGATACATAGAAACAAATGATGATGACAGTACAACATATCAAAACTTTTGGGACATGGCAAAAGAGGTCATAAGAGGAAAATTCCTATCATCACAGGCCTATCTCCAAAAATAAGAACAAGCCCAAATAAACAACATAATACTTCATCTTAAAAAACTAGAAAAGAAAGAACAAATGAAGCCTAAAGTCAGCAGAAGAAATAACCAAAATCAGAGCAGAAATAAATGAAATTGAAAACAAAACAAAAACAACAAAAAAAATAAATGCAACAAAGAGCTGGTTCTTTGAGAAGGTTAATAAAATTGACAAACCTCTGACTAGACTTACTAAAAAATTGAAAGGACACAAATGAACAAAATTAGGGATAAAAGAGGAAAAATTACAACTGACATTGCAGAAATACAAAGGATCATACAAGAATACTATGAAAAAGCATATAACAACAAATTTGATAACCTAGAAGAAATGGACTAGTACTTAGAAAAACACAACCTTCCTAAAGTGAATCAAGAAGAACTGGAAAGTCTAAATAGACCGATCAGCAGTATGGAAGTTGAAACAATCATCAAAATCCTACCAAAAAGTAAAAGTGCAGGACCAGATGGCTTCACCAGTGAATTCTACCAAACATTCAAAGAAGATTTAATACCTATTCTCCTCAAACTCTTCTAAAAAATCGAAGAGGAAGCAATACTTCCCAACTCATTTTATGAGGCCAATATTACTCTGATACCAAAACCTGGGAAAGATAACACAAAAAAAGAAAACCACAGACCAATGTCTCTCATGAACACAGATGCCAAAATCCTAAATAAGATACTAACAAACTGAATACAGTAACATATTAAAAAGATTATGCACAATGATCAAGTGAGCTTTGTCCCAAAGGCACAGGAATGGTTTAACATATGCAAATCAATTAATGTGATACACCACATAAACAAATTAAAATATATCTCTTATATGTGGGATATAAACCTAAAAGTAACACATGAACAGGACAAACAAACAGAGACTCATGGACATGGACTATAGATAGTGGTTACCAGAGGGTAAGGGTTGGGGGAGGATGGGGATGGTAGACGGTGTTAAGAGGGTCAAATATAGGTGGGTAGGGGGAGGTCGAAGTTGGTAAAGGGGATCATATATATGATCGCTGAAGGAAACTGGACTTTGGATGGTTAACACACAATAGAATATACAGATGTCAAATTATAATGTACACCTGAAAATTATATAATTGCATTAACCAATGCTACCCCAATAAACCTAATCTAAAAAAATAGAGATTTTGACCATTCATTTGCCATTTAAATATATGGAGACTCATCCTCTTTTCTCTTTTGATATATTTAATTCTGGGTTCATAGATACAATTATTCCTAAGGCTCAAGATCAATGTATTAAATTTTATCCATGTTAGAAACTCGAAAAGAAAGAGAAAAGATATAGCCGAAAGTTTTTAGCTTTAGCTGTCTTATTAACCACTAAGCCATTTAACCATTTATTAAAAAGAATCTCAAAGATATTGGTTTCTATACCATTATAATGGTTTCAAACTATATCTGATGATCTTCTAGAAAACAGAGATCTCAAAGGACTCCATACATTTATAAAATGTCAACATAATAAAAGTTTAAATGAGATGACCCAGTGATTTTCGATCAAATTATACAATAGTTATAAGACTACAAGATGCAAACTTCTATCACACAATTGTATGAATTACAGAATAAAGAAGTTGATAAAATAATACATTGGAGCATAAGACATATCTCATTATTCTTTAGTAGAAACAAGCAGTATATGCTTGTTATAAAATTTAATGACTAATATTCAGTTGCCATAATTCAAGCTTCTATGTTTTCATAAAACTATTTATCATATTAAAAACCTAGATTCAAGTTGATTGACTGTTGGTCGCAGAGTGAGAATCAGTGTTGTGTATATTAACTGAAGCTTATGATGAGAGATTTATCTTGCAAATTGACCAATAATACAAGAAAATCTAACTATAATTAAAACAGACTGACACTTTTGTACAACATATTAACACATTTTTGGTATGGGCACATTTTGTGGGCAATGCTATTTTAGAACTTGATTTCAATTATTTTAATATGCATGATTGAAGGTTAAGAGATGTTTCTCACAAAGAAAAACTAATCATATCAGAAACTTGGCATAAGGAAAGATTTTCAGTTTAAAGAAGTAAGATTTCTATCTTCTCTCTCTCTCTCAACCTATATCTTTTATTCACTAAAAATTATTGAGCATCCACTGTGTGCGATATACACTATAATAGGAATTGGTACTACTCTTTAGTAGCCAAGGAGCTGTAAATGTATTACAAAACATCTTGAGCCTCAAAACTCATATTTTAATTGTGCTAATAAATCTGGTTTGGCACAATTAAACTTCTAAAGGAAGTAAAAAGTAAGGTGGATGTCAAAGAAAGATACTAAATAAAGTCACTGAAGTCTATGTTTACTATTTTGTCTTTATAATTTTTCCATTTTGCTGTTTTAAATCTGTATTCACATCAGATAAAATGTATGCATTAATATGAAGTAGGAATAGCATAATTGTTTTATCAGTTTAAATATGGAGTAAAAGACTATATTATACTGATGTATAAGTGAGTCTTCAAACAAACAAAAAAACAAACCTCCATGATTTTTCCCTCTAGCAACTTTGTTTGACGTGCTCTCTTCATAGTCAAGCTTCACTTAGTATTTACTTGGAGAATATTACATTGCTTCATTTAAAGCTGAGTACTAAGTATACTAGCTTCTACCCAGCATTTGACATTTAATAATGAACCCATCTATTATTAAGCAATTAAAATATTAGTTATTACACAAGTGTTAATTCAGTATATACCTCCTGTTTATTACTTTGAGAATGCAACAGAAGATGTCTCTGCTCTTCAATAGCTCTGCTTTCATTGGTCTCCAGCTTCTTGCTGCCAAATCTCAGTAAACTGGTTACTCATGATATGTGAAACTCTGTCAATGGTGAATCTGTCTCTTTGCCACAGAATTTATTTAGTATAAGGGTAAAATGTTTCAGTTCAGAGGCAAGAATTATACTGATGAATATTTTAAACATGTATTGTTAATGTGTGACCATTATAAAATTGAGAAGATTGTAAAGGAGACTCTGTGATGCAAAGGTTCTTGCAAGCCATCATATAGTAGAGAAATCAGACAAAATTACACCATGTATATCTTGCAAACCATTTAGATTCTCAGCAGAAATGGTTGAAAATAGTAATAACTTCAGAAAAACAGAGCTTTTTATTCTATTAATTGCCTATCTGCTTATAGGGCAAAAATAGCTATTTCTACAGGTGTACACATTCAGTGTGACATTAGGACATTAGGACTTCAACAATTCCTCAGTATTACCTAGCCATGTAAAATGGAAATACACATAACTTCTGCAGCTATTGTTCTGTGTGAGTTTTCCAGAAATCATTCAACCAACCAACAGCAGCAATCTAACAATGGAATGGATTTTCATATGCTACCTGCACACTCATTCCCCAACTGCTTCATGTTAATGTCCAGAAGATACTCTCTTCATTCAGGCACTGATAAATATATTAATGAAAGTAGATTCTACATCAATGAAAAGCTTAATGGTTGCTTTCTGCTGTAAGCCAGTTATGACTTAAAGAGGATGCCACCATTGAGACATGTTCACAAATTTTAATAGGGGTGATGTGATCTCAGAGCATCTATCAGATGCCAAGCTGCAGTACCTAACCAGCAAAAAATAAAAAAGGTGGACACATCTACTGTCAAGGGTAGCAAGTATGTACAGCCAATCAATATGACTTGGTTATATGTCAATTATACTTTGATTTTAAAATAAATAATAAAAAAGAATGCCTTGACCCACAAAGATCTTTGGCAGTGGTTAACTGATCATGACATCCCTAAGAACGAACTAGATGGAGAGCCTGTAAGAATGCTGTTTAATTTATATAATAAGGAAATTTCCAAATCTGGGAGCCAAAAATCCTATTCAAGTTACCACAGTGGAGAAACACAGCTTTCTACCCAGGTCCCAGTTCTATGTTAATTCACAGACTTGGAGCTCCTTGATTTAAGGGAGGACAGGGAGGACTCTATACCATTGTCACAACTATTCACAGTAAATCTCTCCAAGCCTTCCTCCAAGTGACACTGCCCCGTGAATAGCTTTTTTTTTTTTTCTGGCACCCACGAGGTGCCAATACCTGTATTCATGAATTTCACGGGCTGGCATCACCAGCCAAACCCTTCTCAGAATACTTTTTTCCCATTTGGAATCATGGCATGTTCTCTCTTGATTCCACCTCTGTTTTTATCTACCTTTTCTCTTTTTTTACCCTTTTCCTCTTTTCATGTAACACACTTTATTATTGGAGCAAAATATACACTGAGAGAGGGTCGCAAATCATGAATTTCCTCCATGAATTTCCCAAACAGAATATCCTCATATAATTAGTACACAGATCAATAAACAGCATTATCAGCACCTCAGATTTTCTCCTCCAAGTTATTGACTCTGTATAGTGGCTACTGTGACTTCTAACACCATCAATTAGTTTTGCCTGGTTTTGAACTTAAATATATCATACAGTATTCTTTTACACATGGCTTATATTGTTCAGCATGATAAAATAAATGTTTTAGGAATTACTTCAATATTGTTGTGTATAGCTATAGTCTACTCATTCATTTACCTTCTGGGTATGAATAAACACAAGTAATTTATCCATTCTACTACTGATGGACAGTTGGGTTGTTTCCCAGATGTTTCTTTATAGTAATGAGAAGTATTATCAACATTACTGCAAAAGTTTTTGGAGAACAAAGTATACATACATGTATAGATATATACTTATATATAGTTTGATTCACTCATCAAATATCATTGACACCAGTGTTCTGACTTTGGTCCTACTCTTATCTCATGCCCATTGATTTTCTACAGTTCTTAATATTACTTTTCTTATTACTTATTTCCTTAAGATTTTTATAGTTCTGTTTACTAAGAATTTCTACTTAGAATAAACTTTCAAAAGACACTGCAAATATTTAATTATTTTTTCCCTTCAACTAACTTTTCTTCTTTATTTGGTTGTGAAATTCATCAATCCTACTTAATAAGAACTTTTGTGCTAGCGACACTTTTTTACATCTTTTGTTACTGTATTAGTTTCTACCTTCATCTTCAATAAGTATGTTTATCTGTAAAACTGATTTTATGATAGTAATGCTAATATCCTGGTTTAGAATAGATGGGCTATTAAACATAAGTTATTATATTTCAAAATAACAGTTCCTATTCTTGTATCAAACTTTCTGAACAATTTCTATTATACCAGTAAAGCCCAATTACAAGAATGGATGAAATAAATATTAATTAGAAAACTGGAAAAGAATCATCAGCAAAAAAGTTTGCAAAAACCACCTGAAAAACCTAATTTTTGTGTATATGTAGTGGATGAGAAGTCCCTGAAAAATTAATTGCTTGGTAATTGTGCCCCAATATAGATCTAATTAAGCTCAAAAGAGATCACAGGTATGACAAGAAGAAACTGATCACACTGGATGATGGCTGATATAACACATCTTTGCCCCACACTCACTAATATCTTGTCCTATTAAGACACCAAATTAGAAAATAATCAAGTCAGCAGAGAGAACTGAAGGAATTTGTGGACTTTATATAAAAGTCCTGGAAATATATATAAAAAGATTGGAAATAAAATCAAAACATCAAAATATTAAAAAGTATCAAAATATTAAAAAGCTCCATGATTATTATAAAGTTAAATTGTTGAAAATTGTATATATCTGATGATAAAGTTTCATAATTAAAATACATTTACAAAAACAAAATTTTATGTTTATTGGTAATTTATTCTAAGCCTCATTTCCAATGAGTATAAATATATGTATTCTGGTTTTGACTTTATCTCTAAATGCCTCAGATAAGCACCTAGATACTAGGTATATAAAATTTGTATGTCTTTTAAATACTTTAAAATATGATTTCAGTATTATCAATATTTCATTAATATTAATAAACAATACAATATTAAAGGCTTTTAAATGCTATTTTAGTTTCTGAGCCTTGGCTCACATGATTTAAGGTTTCCGTAATGGACTTCCATTGCTTGACCACCTGGACAATTCCTATTCATTTTTAAAACTCACCTCCAGAATCTTCACATTTTAAAAGCTTCTGTAACATTCTCAAACAATCTTGTGTTTTTTCTTGCTTTTTTCATATCGTAAAGCCTTGGTTATTTAACTTTAGTGTTTTTAAAAAATATATTGTTATCATTTTTAAAATATGAACATTCTCTAGCCCCACATTGTAGAAGTTGATAATATACAACCTGATGAGTTGATACACATATATATTAATAAATGATTACCACAGTAAGACTAGTTAGCACACCCCTCACCTCACATAATTATATTTTTTTGTGTAGTGAGGAAATTTAAGATCTACTGCCTTAACAACTTTTGTGTATATAATACAGTATTTTTAACTATAGTTGCCATGCTGCACATTAGATCTCCAGAACTTATTTACTTTATAACTGGAAGTTTGTACCCTTTGACCAGCAAAACCCATTTCCCCACTCCTCATCCCTGCGAATTAACATTCTACTTTCTTCTGCAAAGCAAATGAAACACTCAACAAATAAAAAGTCAACCTAAAGAATGAAAAAAAAAATTTTTCAGAAAGATATATCTGAGAAGGGGTCAATATTCAAAATACATAAGGATTCATACAAATCTGTCACAAAATAACAAACAATCTGATTTAAAAATGGGCAGAGGAGCTCAATAGACATTTTTTTCAAAGAAGAAATTCAAATGGCCAACTGGTACATGAAAAGATGCCCAACATCAATAATCATCAGGGAAATGCAAATCAAAACCATGAGATATCACCTTACACCTGTAGAATGGTTATTATCAAAAATACAAGAGATAATAATTATTGGCAAGGAGATGGAGAAAAGGGAACCTTTGTGAATTGTTGTGAAAATATAAACCAGTTCAGTCACTGTGGAAAACAGTATGGAGATTCCTCAAAAAATTAAAAATAGAACTACTATATGATGTAGCAACTCCCATTCAGGGTATATATATCTCAGGTAAATGAAATCACTATGTCGAAGAGATTTCTACACTCTTACATTCACTGAAGCATTATGCACAATAGCTAAGATATGGAAACAATATAAATGTCTGTCTACAGATTAATGGATAAAAAAAGATGTGATATATGTGCATATAATGGAATATTATTCAGCCATGAGAAGGAAGGAAATTCTGCCATTTGCAACAACAGGGATTAAACTTTGGGGTATTATACTAAGTGAAATAGGTCAGGCAGAAGACAAGTAATGCATGATGTCACTTACATGCAGCATTTAAAAAACCTGAACTTATAGAAAATGTATTCATTTTCAACAAATACGCTCAGAACATTCTGATACAGGTAGTTTGGGAACATGTCATTTCTAGCTTAGTACTAATGCCATACAAAAACTTATAACAAAAGAGTTCAATCCTTTGATATTTGTTATGCTAATTTTTAATCATGTGCACTATTTTATTATGTATTTTGGCATTGTGCAGTACACTCCATTTATGTCAAGTTAATTAATAACTCTGAACTCCCATATGATTACTGATATTTTATCTTTGTTATCAATTATCAAGTATATTCCAATCTTACAATTTGATTTTTATTTCTCCCACATATTCTATTTCCTTTCTCAAATAAAATTTTATAGATAATCAAACTTATAGAAAGTAAATATATAACTCAATCTTCAAGTAAATGTGCTTAAAATCATCTGTAGTGAGCATGTTATCCTTCTCTCTAAAAGTCTTGAGATACAAACATTTCATATGAGAATCTGGTGTTAGAAAACCATGATCCCAAAGGCATGGAAGGAATGTTTTCCTGGTTATGGAATGTTTCCATGCTCACCTTCATTTCTCCACTCAATCCATTCTCTAAAAAATATGAGAGTTTAAAGAGAGAAGTAAGTTCATATTCTGTGATATTTCTACTATGATAAATGATGTCTTTGGAGTGATACAAGCCCTATAACAGACAGACTGCCATGTCACACAAAATTCTATCAACACATTTATTTCAAAAGTAAGCATAGTAAATAGCATGTTTTTCCAATAGTAGAGACTGATAAGCAGAATACTGGCTTAAAATAACAAGATCTTATTATCATATAGCTTGAAATAAAATTATTGAATTTAACTTACTTATATCACTCAGAAGCTCATGTATCTCCTGTATCATGAGCATAAATTGATAAAATATGCTAAGTGGTTCCTTTAATATCCTCCATTTTGTCCTAAAAACACAATAAGCTAGTATTTTAATAAAATTCTTTCCATGTCATGCAGTTTTGTGTAGAAATGGGAGCAAGTACTTTAAGGAAAATGCAACTTGTCTTTGATCCCAGATCTTTCCTGATTTTTGGTCCAATTTATTTTGTGTTATTTACATTTTGAAAAGGAGTGATAAGATTTAATACATACTACTACAAGATAATTAAATCAAAGGAGGTAAAGTATCTTGTGCAAAAAAAAAATTGAAAGAAGTGGCCCTAACAATAAATGAAGAATAACACTGCATAAAGTAAATTCCTACAGTTTTTATAATAGCCCATTTCACTTAAATTAAATGAGCATAATGTGCAAACAGATGGTTCGAAACATTTGGCATGTAATAAGGCAACTGAGTCCAATTAAATACACTGTTTGAATTTTATTTCCATTATCTACTAGTCATGTATTGCAAACCAAAACACCCAAAACCATAACTACATAAGGCATTTTTTTCTGATCTGTAATGTTTTTAATATTAAGAGTTAAGAGATGTTCTTATTTCAAACAAGTCCATTTTTTATGTGAATTTAGTATTAGAGTATATCTACTCTAATGTTTCATGATCAATAAATTTTTAAAAAACATTAAGAATTATATAATTATTTGGTGATTTTTGTTCATCAAGCATCTAGTTAGTTGTACACATATAGTAGACACTTGGAAAATATTATTCTGGATATGAAGAAATTTTTTCTCTTATGAACTTCGGGAAAAAATGGTAAGAAAAAGTCAACACTCAATCACACTGAAGTATTTTTTATTGATCTTAGCATTGTAACAATGGGTTGATACAAAGGCATTAACAGTGGTAATTCAACAAATATTTTGCTATGTCATAACAAATGTCAATAACCTCAATCAGCTATGCTATTGCAAAGTAATGCCACATACATTAGAATGCTATTTTACATAAAAGTAAATCACTTTGGGTATGAATTATTAGTTCTAGGAAATTTTAAGCACCATGTAATAAAAAGAAATTTTAAATGACATAAAAGCTTTATTTTTATCTACCACAAAAATTAGATAATCTAAGTTTGGTATGGAGGCTCCAATCCAGGGGACTGAGTTAACAAACTCAGATAACCTGTATATTTTTAGATTGCCAGTCTAAGAATTGTGTCATCTGATTGCATAACCCCAAGATTAAAGAAGAACATGTCAATATTCTGTGTAATAAAGTAAATAGAGAAGAGGAGGTGGTAATATCCATTCTGTTAATGACATTAACAAGAATATGAATGTATCACTTCTACTCACATCCCAGTATTCATCATGTAGTCATGTACCCAAATGTAGCTAGGGACTGGGAGAATGCAATGTTTGTTCTCAGAAACCAAATTCCTAAATACAAATTGCATTGATGTGAAATAAGAAGAAAATGAATATGGGAGATTTTCTAGTCTTCATTATTACATATGAATTGTAGGATTTGGCTACTTAAGACAAGAACTTGTTAATACCAATTTTCCTTCAATCTGTTATATCATGGAGAACAATTTAATCAAATTAGATCAGAATCCTAAATGTAAAACTTCAGCTACAAATCTTTCAGAATTAAATAAAATATAAATTATTTGTGGCTTTTCACTAGATAAATATTTCTTAGATATGCCTCAAAAGCACAACCCATGAAAGAAAAAATGATAAATTAGATGTCATAAAAGATATTCTATACTTCTACTCTACAGACTACACTGAGAGAAAACATTTCAAATCATATATTTGATAAGATATGTAACCATAATATACAAACTCAATAATAAGGAAAAATAAAAACTAATAAAAAAACAAAAAGCAAAAAACAAACAAACAAAAAAGAGGTCTGAACAAACGCTTTGCCAGAGAAGATATAGAGGCAGCAAACAAACACATCCAAAGATTTTTAATACTATTTCACACTTATTAGAATAAATGCAATTAAAAAGAGTGGTCATATTGTGTGGTGGCAATAACATGAAAAAAAAATGAAACTCTCATATACTGGTGGTGGAAATGTAAAATGGTATAGTCACTTTGAAAAAAATTTAGCAGTATCCAAATTTAAGTAAGCACCCACCATTGAACTCACCTGTTCTACACCTAGGTATTTACCCGGAAGAAATTACAGCATATATCCTTACAAAAATATGTATATAAATGGTCATGGCAAACTTATTTGTAATTGCCTCAAACTGGAAACAACTAAAAAATTTATCAACAGGTAAATGAAAAAAACAAATATGGTATAGCTAAAAAACAA
This sequence comes from Eidolon dupreanum, assembly GCA_028627145.1. Lineage (NCBI taxonomy): Eukaryota > Metazoa > Chordata > Mammalia > Chiroptera > Pteropodidae > Eidolon > Eidolon dupreanum. Next base: position 30,364,360 of record CM053506.1, read on the forward strand.
AATATAACTCAGCAATAAAAGAGGTATGTCTTTTCAACAAATGGTAATGGAATGACTGAACACCCACATGCAAAAAGTAAATCTAGACACTGACCTTATACCATTCACAAAAACAAATCACTGACCTAAACACAAAATGCAAAACTATAAAAATTTTAGCAGAAAATATAGAAAAAAATCTAAGTGATCTTAGGTTTGGGGATAACTTTATAAATATAACACCAAAAGCATGACACATTAAAAAATTTGGTAAGTTGGATTTCACTAAAATTAAAAACTTTTGTTCTAAGAAAAATACTATTAAAAGACTTAAAGGACAAATTAAAGACTCAGAGAAAGTATTTGTAAAATATATATCTAATAAAGGATTTGTGTGTACAGTGTATAAAGAATCCTTAAAACTCTAAAACAAGAAAACAAACAACCCAATTAAAAAGTGGGGAAAAAAAATCTAAATGAATACCTTATCAAGGAAGATATACAAGTGTTAAATAAATAAATGGAAAGATGTTCAGCATCATATGGTATTAGAGAATTGCAAATTGGAACAAGATAACACTTCATACTTATTAGAATGGCTAAAATTCAAAACACTGACACCACCAAATGTCTGCAAGGACATGGAGCAATGGGAATTCTCATTTATTACTTTTGGGAATGCACAATGGTACAGTCACTTTAGAAGACAGTGTGGTAGTTTCTTGGAAGGCTAAAGATCTTATCATATGAATCAACAATCATGCTCCCAGATACTGAGTGAAATGAGTTGAAAATATGGCTGCATGAAAATCTGCACATGAATGTTTATAGAAGCTTTATTCATTATTTTCAAAACTTAGAATCTACTAAGATGCCCTTTCATAGGTGAATGGGTAAACAAAGTGTGGTACATTTGTAAAATGTGATATTTTTCAGCATTAAAAAGAATAGTACTATCAAGCCATGAAAAAAGCATGGAAGAACCTGAAATGCCTATTCCTAAGTGAAAGAAGCCAGTCTGAAAAAGCTACATACTGTATGATTCAAGCAATACAACATTCTGGGGAACCTAGAACTATAAAGACAATAAAAAAAAATGAGTAGTTACCAGGGGTAGTGGGGTTAGGGGAGAATGAATAAGTGAAATATTTTAGAGAAGTGAACCTATTCTGTATGATACTCTAATGGCAAATACACAACATTATGCATTTATCCAAACCCATAGATTGTATAACACCAAGAAAAAACCTTAATGTAAACTATGAACTTCAGCTAATAATCATGTATCAATATTATTTATATTATATTATTAATATCATTATTGTTAACAATGTATATTAATATTATTAACAATGTATTGACATTGATCTACCAATTGTAACAAATGTAACAAACTAAAGCAAGATGTTAATAATGGGAAAAAATGTTGGTAGGAGGAGAAAGAGGTGTATAGGAACTCTTTGTACTTGTTCAATTGTACTATAAACCTAAAACTGTTCTAAAAATAAGTCTATTAATTTACAAAAGAAAAAACACTAATGAATTATAGTTGCACGTACCTTCATGGATTAATCTCAAAGTAATTACGTTGAATGAAAAAGCGGCAAGAATGACCGCATTCTGTGTGGTCATTTACATAACAGTCTACCAAATGTAAACTATTCTATAGTGTCAGAAATAGATGGTAGTTACACATAGACTGAGTGCTGTAGGAGGGGAGACAGGGATTACCAAGGGCACAAAGTAACTTTTAGAGAAGATGGAGATTTTCATTACCTTGATTGTGGTAGTATTTTCTCAGGTGCCAATATGTCAAAACTTTCCAAACTATATACATTAGAGATTCAGTTTATGTCAATTATACTTCGATGAAAAACATTTTTTAATAATTGCTTTTGCTTTTATTTTTACAAGGAAAGATAAATGTTCTATATCTGCCATACATGCTTTTTGGTATAGTATAGATGTAAGCATGGTAACTATAATATTCATATTCACATGCAAAGTATAGTTTACACTGAATTTTCAATCTTCTATTTTTACTCTGTGTCTCTAGGCATTAATGTTGAAAACTGCATAAAAAATTAAGTATTTAAAATTGAATTATTTCTAGTATATGGAATTTCAACAATGTATGATCACACAAAATATAACTGAAGTTGCTTTATAGTGATTTATTTTTCTTATTAAAACATTTTCATTGCCTGATGAATATATTCAAAAGTATTAAAATATATTTAAGTGTACTATGTAAAGCAAAATCATAAGATGAGAATCACTAATTTTCACTAAATTGCAAGTAAAAATACACTGAATAATTATAGTATTTAGTTTTTTTAAAGGTAATCCAAACATGTTCTATATTAATTAGTAATTTATGTTTATTTTTCAACATCTCCTTTTTGGTGACTTTCATGTATATAGCTTTATGCTGGCTGTTAATGGAAATAGAATAAGTGCATTATAATATATCTAGAATACACATATTGTATTTGTCCCAAGGTTTTTTTTCTGTAATGTTTAAATGTTTCAACATCTTTTATAACTCTAGGAAATTGGAATGGTATATAAAAATGTTCTCTAGGTTAACTGTGTTTGTATCTTTATCTACTTTATTCTTTCTTGTCTTCATTCTTCCTAAGGATATCTAAAATTTCTTTCATATTATATTTTATTAAAATTCTATGGAATCTTATTACCTTTAAAAAAGTCCTATTTCACTTTAAGTAGTATGTTTTATATTTTCTGTTATATATGAGAGAAATAAATCTGTGGCCTAAAGAAATAACACATTTTTTTTTAATTTTCTCTAATTGTAGATAGTAGAGTATATACATTGTTCTATTTATCTAAAAATATATTAGAATGTGTTTTATTTACAATAAAAATGAAATAAGGCAGTGTTTTGTTGGCCATCTGTAATAGGAAATGTATTTGTCTCCCTGGGCAAACTAAAGTGACAGGCATATTGAACTGAACAACCCTGAGTAATTAAAGCTTTACTTATAACCATAATATTAGAGAATTTTACTTAATAAGTTAAACCATTGTTCAACTGTTAATCTATCAAAAGGATTTATACATTTCACGGAGGGGATTCAAGCTAAGCTACAGGGTTTATGAGAATTACCAATTCCTTAGGGAATTTTAAACTTGTTTTTCCAAACCTAACTCTTTCATGTAATAAATAAGGCTTGGTATACAAACAAATGGAAGTGAAGTGTAAGTAGCCAATATAAAATTAAGTGGCCCATAGCTCCACAACATCTGATAATCCATGTCACCCTCTATTCAGCTCCACAATGCCTTGAAAGATCCATGGAGCTGTTTGAACACCACTATTTTAGGGTATTATGCTTTTTAGCTTGCCCACTCGAAAATGTCTTCTCTGAAATCTAATCCATACACCATATTTGGAAGTTTGCTTTTATGTGTCATTCAAGCCCATGCTGCCTCATGAATTGGACTATGGATGAACAACTGACTCAATTGAAAGTTTTCAATTCACTAATCAGAAATCAATAAGCCTCTTTCACCATCCCAATGGGAATGGAGAATATAGTTGTGACACATACTGAACCACCAAAGTCATACAGCTTCAGGGAAGATAATACCATTGTCACTAAATTTGGGCCACATGTGAGCAGTGGTTGCTGAATGAAAAACTATAGATACAAAGAATCAAAAAGGAGAGAGAAAACTACTGCTCTGAAGTGAAACAAATTGATAAAAAGCCCCTGCCTTGATCCTGGACAGCTTCTCAGGTCTTTGCTCAGATATTTTACCTGTCCTCAGAGTCTATATCATCCATTTACAAGCAACACATGATATATTTACATAATTACCTTTAGTAAAGTTTATTAACCAAAGAACTTTTACTAGAGTAAAAGCAAAAGTGCTAGTGGCATGTCATTTATGAAATATTCTGAGAAAAATAAAGACCGTTAAGAGCTTTTCAGAGTAGGTTCTGAGATACATAATATGAGAAAAAAAACTTTTACTAATAGCTCCACAGCTTTAAAAATTAAGCAGTCAAATTTCTAAACCGACTGAGAATTTCTAATAGTCTATTCCATTAGAGTTCACAATGTGGTACAGTTTGATGTACATGACTGTTGTTTGACTAATATTCAGTTTGAAAGTTTGTTTTGAAAGTTTCTTTTTGATGGGGAAACATGCTTAGAATTTTACTGTAAAATCATTCAAGCTTACCTCCCTTTTCTATATTCAAGCTTAATATTCTTCAACGAATTAGTTAAAGCATCTTAAGGCTTCCTTCTAGACAATTTATATATCTGCCTTAGTTCAACTTGCTCTAATCTCAGAGGGTCACTTCATTAGAAAAGGTAGGTAAAGGCAAAGTGGAATGGAAATCGTCATATTGCAGTTTGTGATAAATTTAGTGGCAGTAGAATTACACAGATTGGAATTAATTATGAATTTCCTATATATACAAATAAAAGTAAAATGAAATTACTGTATAAACCTTGTTACAACCATGAAAATAAATTATATGGCAATAAAAATAATTTACTGTTAAAACATTTGTAGAGTTATAATCAGATATTTTGTTCAACAAAATGTGATTTTTTTATTATAACAACTACAAATTAATGTTGAGGTAATAGTTTCTTAATAATAAATAATTAGTTATCAAAGCAACACATAGTTAAAAAATGAAATAGAATTGTTAAAATGAAAAAACTGTACATTAAAATTTAAAATAAATAAATCATGTTTGGAAACTACTTTTTTGAAAAATTTTAGGAATCTCACTAAATTGCTATCTATAACTAATCTATCATTTACCTATCATAATGAGTAGTTAATACTATGCCTATTATTAGACTAAACAGAAAATGTAACCATACACCAGGTTTAGTAATTATCTCATAAATAACAAAACTCAGATAAGTGGAATGGATATTTGAGAACTCTTGAAAATGATATTTAAAGGAAACTGTTCAAGAAAAGCATACCTGTCAAACTCAAAATGCAACTTAAAGCATTAATGAATTCTTTAGCAGGATAAATCATTCTTCATATTTTTCTAGGGATATTTCTAAAATTGTCAAGTTTCCTGATTGAATGCTCTCAGAACCACTGAAATGCCATGTTTGATGGTTTCGATCTCTTTCCTTTACCACGAAGGTCACTGTAGGAAATCACCTTAAATACAGTGCACGCAAAATGTACTGCTTGTCAAATTTTGCAGCATTTTCCTAGATTTTTCATTCTCATCACATTACTCAACAAAAAGTAGCCCAATGGATATGACAAAGTTTATAAACATATGTCCTTCCTTTTTCCATATATTGTCCAGATACTACTTGAAAAATTATATAGAACACTGAACTTGTGAACTCTCTCTGACCTTTTGGTGCTGTTTAATCTTACTATATCCTTTCTGATTTTCTGCTTGCTAGAGCTGTCCATTACTAATAGAGGGGTGTTACAGCCTTCAACTATAATGGTAGATTCATCTATTTATTCTCGAGGTTCTATCATTTTCACCTCATGTATTTTGACAATCTGTTGTTAGGTTCATAAACATTGATTGTTACATCTTCTTAGAGAATTGAACCCTTTATTATTATGTAATACTTTTTATCCCTTATAATTTTTCTTGCTCTGAAGTTGGCCTTGTCTGAAATCAATACACTTACTCTAGCTTTCCTTTGACTAGCATGACCATGATATATTTTTCTATAAGCTAAATTTCAAGCTTGTCCACAACGAGCGTCCAGCAACTCATCAACTGCAGTTTAAACTTTTCAGCCCTGGTACTGACTACCATGACAGTTTGTTTCTGGGCTTCTTTCTGCTCTACTAAGCTCTGATTCTTTGCATTTTCCCATCTCTTTAATTTGGGAAACAGCAGTTTGCTCTGTGACCTCGATTCTATGATGGATCTAAGAAAAGTTGTTGACAGTTTGTCCAGCTTTTTTCTTGTTGTGAGATGGGGGTGATGACTTCCATCCTTCTTACATGTTGGATCAAATGGCTGGCATATTTTGGATTATGCACCTACCATTGTATTGCAGATAAATGTTATAGTTTGTGGTCCCATCAGAACTGTAAGTATTAGGGGAAGACAGCGAAATAAAGGATGATGGCCAGTTTCAAAATAACAGAGAAACTGAAGCTTTTGAACACAAAATAGGTTATAAATAAAAAAAAGAGAAGGCTAATAGAAGGACATAGGATTGGATATCTGTTTAAATATTTCTTTGAATATGAATATTTTGAATTGAGATGCAATCATCAGAACTTATTTGACATGCAGAAAAAATAATAAATTTATTCTTCAAATATTCATTTTATCATATTTTATCCATTGGATATATTTTAGAACATTCGTAACTGCTTGAATAAAACTAAAATTTTAAAAAGCATTGATCAGTGCAAAATAAATATCCCTCAGTGTGTATTTTATTATATAAATTATTATTGGAGGGAAAAAAGCTGAGAATATAAACTACTATAGTGCAATCCTAAATGAATTGATGGGTACTAACTGGCTACTTCCTTAACAATAAAGTTATGCAAAAAAAAAAAAAAGGACATAAATGAAGGTGTTATAGAATCAAAAATAATTTCACAAGTTGCAGCACTATTTTTGACCATGTTAAAGTAAGAAATGTAGCTATCAGTATCTTGCCATTATGTCTTTATTGGGAAAAAATAATTTTCCTTTCTTATGATTTTACTTAAATTACAAAGTAAAAATACATTTTTGCTATGTATGAAACATGAGTTGCAAACTGAGATGAAAACTGGAGCATGAAAATTAACATAAATTACAGCAGTTTGCTGGATGAAAGAAAATTATGAGAAGTAGAACCTAGAGAGTATACTCCTGTTCTGAAAGCCACACAAGGCTGGCTGAGACTTAGATGAGGTTAGTGGGCACAGAATTTAAGAGGGTCCAAAAATCACTAATCAGGTTAAAAAAAAAACAAACAAAAAAACGAAAACAAAACAAAACAAAACAAAAAAGTGTTAATTTCAAAGTTAAAATAAATGCAATAGTACATTTGAAGAAAATATTAACATTTTATTTGAAGACAGGATCAATATTAATCTAATGCAAACTATTATCTCACCTGAATCACTTCAGGAACCTTCCAACTAGTTTTCTTTTGCCCCCTCCAATAAGACTAATTACTACAGAAATCAAGACCATTTCAAAATATAAATCTTTTATCAGTTTCCTTCATAAATCTCTTCAATAATTTTTTATTTTTTTCATTTTCTTAGGGAAAATTCCCAATTCCTGCATGAAAATGAAGCCTCTCAGGCCAGTCTCTTCTGATTCTCTTCAGTCTGACTACTTATGTCTTCCTTTTGTTTTTGAGAGAATACTGTTATTCTTTCCCAGCTCCTAAAACCGTGCATAATGTGCATGTGTCCTTCCTGCCAAAAAGGCACCTTATCCCCTTAATTACCTAGTTAACCCCTCCTGTACTTCTGATTGAAGCCCAAGTATCACCTCCTGAAGATATCTTCCATAAGGACAGCCTATATAGAATTGAACCTTTTTCTTAATATCCTTCTAATACTCTACTGCTTTCCCTGAGAGCCCTTAACCAGACTATAAACTTCAAGAAAACAGGGAAAACCTGACTGCTGCTCACCATTATGTGTCTTCATTGCCTACCTCAGTGCTTAGTACATAGTAGATTCTCAATATATATTTGTTGAATTAATTAATAAATCAAATAAAATAGTAAATGCTTTGAATATTATCTATGACTGCTAAGTCAGTTAAATATAGTTAAAATGTAGTAAAAAAAAAAAAAACTGTAAAGAAAAATAACCTAACAGAATACAAGGGCCTTTCAATAATTTAATTGAGATTTATAAGATTTGAATGAAGAAAAATCAATCACAGTGATACTGGAATCCTTTGTTGGAAATAAAAGGTAATCTTAGAAATTAGCAGAAATAAAGTAACATTGACAATGTCAATTTATGGAAAGATTAAAAAGTGATTTTTTTCTAGATAAAAGAGTGATCTTTAATAGTTGGCAATTTCCTTTCTGATAGGAATGTCAAATATTACTGACACTAATATTAACAAGAAAACAAAGATTTCTGCAAATGAGTTCCCACCCTTGACTTAAGTCTTTTAAGCCATTCCATATTCCAAAGCTATTCATAAATCAAAGGCAAGAAAGATCAAATCCATCATTTTGTCTAACTACTCCCTGCCCCTCCTGTAGCTGCTAACAGAGTGTGATTTATGATACAGAAGTTGTGCTATGGGGCTTGCTATGGTGAGTGTGATTTCATTTAATATTTTCTTAAATCGGCTTAGATCTACACTTTGATAAACATTTCATCTGCAAGTATTCTCAGAACATAAAAATAACTTAATGAAAGCAAGCATTATATTCTAAGATATATTTGCATTCTCTTTGCATTTGCAATTATGTATTTTTCTAACTATTCAAATATATACATTTATAACAAAATCTAACTATTTTCTGCTTTGATTACTGTAGAAAACGGAAATGTTTAGTTCTAATAGATAATGTCTCCCTTCCTGGTCATAGCACAAACATAAAAATCAAATTTCATCAGAGTTTAGAATGGTTTCAATTGACATTAGCTATAATATTTTAATTTGTGTTTTAACATTTTGTTCAGTCAATCAGCAAGTTAATTAGATAGACTCAAAAACCAAACCTCTCCAACTGGCTGTGATTTGTATGCATGTTATGGGTTCTCTCTAGTTCAAAGGAATATAATCAATAAAGAGGTAGAATTTCTTATGTATTAGAGATTCAATCGTTAGTCTTCATTTCTTAACCCTATGAGTTATTTCTTCTGTTTTTTAATGTGAGAGTAATTTACTCAGTACATTAAGATGACCAAGGCTTTATTTAATCTTTGTGTAGGTAAAAGAAATGACTTGAAAAAAAGATCCTTGACAATGAACGAAACCTTTAAACATTGGCAGTTTCATAAAATACAATGTTGGTCACAAGAAAACATAATATCAGGAAATTAATAAAAATATAGAATAAATAGTAAAACCAATTTCATTCTTATTCCATGATGATGTCAGTAGAATTATTGTTATATGCATGGAGCTATAGTGTATTTAACATTTATCCATTAATAAATTTAACATATTTATTGAGAGCTGTCTTGCAGGCATTGTAGACATAGTGTTGAAAAGATCAAAGTCTTTTAAAGACATTTTAATTTTACCCCACCTTATTCTATAAGAATTTGGAATGACTTACAAAATCCTAGACAAAACAGGATATTATAAATTAAGTATGATGATTAAGAAAGAGAAGCAAGGGTAGAGATAGAAAATAAAGTACAAAATATGAAAATCCCAGCATCGTGATTGACATTAATTTCCAAGAGCCAGTTCTGAGCAGCTACCATACACCTGTGAGGATAGCCTTTACTTGCCAGGGAAAAGTGAGATGAGGCCAAGGAATTGGTTTGATCAATGTAGCCTGAGTATACAGGATGTGTTTTCCTTAGAGGTGGAAGAATTTAAAAGCTGGTTCATGATTCTCCATCTTCTTTCTTACCTTGCCAAAATGATCAGAGTTGTTAATTAAAAGTAACACAAAATCAAAGCCACCTAGAATACTGGGCTCGACGCATGAGTTACATCTCCCCTGCAGGGTTTTTTGAACCTCCATTGATTGTGGGAATAACAAAAAACATTTTTTTTTCTGTGTTAAACCACCGAATTTTGGATTTCTTTATTAATGCTAAATAAACTAGTCTGTCTTGAATAATACAAATGTTTATGAAAAGGTCCTAAACTTGACACTAAGATTTTTAGCTGCTGGTAGAGCTGATCATTTATCTAATCCACAGACTGTAAGATAAAAGACACATAGCTCTCTGGAGATCAATATCTATATATGATTCTAAGATCAGTAGAAATTCTCCCGAAGATCACAAGAAAAAGTCCATTATGTGATGTAGTAAATGAAAATAATAATAGTTACTAATATTTACTGCTAATTATATTCCAGAAACTGTGCTGAACATTTTCTTTTGAGAATTACTTTATTTAATCCATACACCAGCCTCATGGGGAAAATACTATAATTATCATCCTGAATTCATAGTTATCGAAAATAAGACACAAATAGGTTAAGGAGTTTGCCCAAGGTCAGAAGCTAGCGAGGGCTATGAAATTAAGAAAAAAATATGCCTTTCTTATCTTAAGGGAAATTTGGAAAAACAAATATCTAAGCTCTCTTTTTATTCGAGAAAAATATAAAATCCAAAATGAGTCTCTTAAAGCTAGGAATTAACTTTAATTAAATTGAAACAATACAGGACACTGTCATTCAAACTCTATGTGATTAATCACTTCTCTCTGATGATAATAAAAACTAATAGAGAATATTTATAACCTAGTTAGATAATGAATCTAATTTCTAAGTAATCAGAATAAACAAAGAAGTGAAACTAAGACATAATTCTTTTTAATTACACACATATGGAATTATTGTAGGTTTTAGTCACCAATTTCAATGTGTGTGTGGGTTACCCCCACATAAACAAACATTTCTGACACTAGTAGGGTATCCTACAATTTAATTCAATTCCGACACTATCGACCCTGAGATCACATCAGATTTGACAGGTTAAGGGTTCAGTCCGATAAGACTGCAGCCCCACTCCCACTCCAGATTATTATCTGTGCTTCTGACCTACCGGCTGAAAACTGGAGGTTCCAACTGTTAAATAGTCAGGCATGAGTGACAGGAGCAAAAGCCCAGCTCTGCAAGGACAGAAATTTCCCTTGATCTCCTTTAAGGACCTCCCAGAAATACTTCCCTTTTAGGGTTATAAATTACCCTAAATCCTAGAGCACAAAGGCCATAAAAGCTGCTGGCTAAACCAGCTACAAACACATGCACAGAAGGCACTACCCTAATCTGCCCACAATCTAATGCTCATTATACTGCCATTATAATACTATGTTTATGCCTGGAAGTTCATGAATCTAATAACAGACTGAATTCTGGGTAAGTACATGCACAGAAGGCAAAGGGTTACATAGCAGCCAAGTGTCAATCAAAATGACCTCAGAGTCAATCACATAGGAATGCCTTTGGACCACCCATCATGGCCCAAATATAAACAAACCTTCCCATTTCTGCTTTGTTACAGTTCTGCCTGCTAAAAATTGCTCCACCCTTTGGAGCCTATTGTCTTATCTATTTACCTCCTAAGTTCCACAGGGCTGCAGCCATCCTTAGCATGGTGGTCTCCTTCTAAAATGTATTTTCAATAAATCTTACTTTTTCTAAATCTCATCAACTATAATTCTTTGCTGCGTCGGTGGGGAAAAACCGAGGGACAGCACACAACACCACCATCCTCCTCCCCCACACTGCTGGGGTGACGCTGAAGTTCAAATCACCCTCACCCCCAGCAGTAAGTAACACAATGGCCTCCTAAACCTCAAGATGCCATTAGCAAGTTCAGGTTACCTGTACTTCTGATAGACTGGCTATAAATTAGAAATTCCCAGGACTTCCTCCTTGTGTTTGATTAATTTGGTATAGAAGTTTAAGAACTCAAAGAAACATTTTACTTATTAGATTATCAGTTTATTATAAAAAATAATAATAATAATAACTCAGGCACAGCCAGATGGAAGAGATGTCTTGGCCAAGGTATGGGGAAAGGGCATGGGATTTCAGTGTTTATCAACTAGGAACCTCTCTAAACTCATTCATTTTAGGTATTCATGAAGGCCAATTACTTAGGAATGACTGATTAAGACAACTGATTCATCCTCCAGACCTTCTCCCCTTCCTGAAATTAAAGGGTGGAACTGAAAGTTCTAATCCTATAATTATAAGGCTGGCTCCCCTGACAACCTGAGAGTTTTCTAAATGTCACTTTCTTAACATAACAAAAGACACCTTTATCACTCTCTTCACTTAGAAAATCCCAAGGGTTTTAAGAACTCTGAATCAGAAAAGGAGATAAAAACTAAACGTATATTTTTTGTTTATAAATCACAATATCAAAAAATACAGAAGAATTTTTATTGTTATAATTTTACTAAGATCGATAGGTACAACTCCAATATAACATTTTAAATTACAGCTAAAGGCAAACAATCCAATTAAAAATGGGCAGAGGACCTGAACAGAGGCTTCTCCCAAGAAGACATACAAATAGCCAACAGACATATAAAAAGATGCTCAACTTCACTAGCTTTTAGGGAAATGCAAATCAAAACCATAATGAGATACCACCTGCTAGAATGGCTATTAACAAAATGACAAGAAAGAACAAGTATTGGAGAGGTTGTGGGGAAAAAGGAACCTTCATACACTGCTGGTGGGAATGCAAACTGGTGCCAAACCTGTGGAAAACAGCATGGAGTATCCTCAAAAAATTAACAATAGAATTACCATATGACCCAGCAATCCCTCTTCTGGGTATTTATTCTCAAAATTTGAAAACATTTATCTGTGACGATATATGCACCCCGATTTTCATTGCAATATTCACATGGAAACAACCAAAGTGCCCTTTGATAGATGATTTGATAAAGAAGATGTGGTACGTATATAGTGAATTATTACCCAGCCTTAAGAAAAGATGAAATACTGCCATTTGGAACTACAGAGATGGATCTTGAGATTATCATGCTAAGTGACATAAGCTATTCAGAAAAAGTTGAGAGCCATATGATTTCACTTATATATGGGGTATAAAACTGAAAGCAACAAACAAAAAGACAAACAAATCATAGACAGACAACAGCTTAGTAGTTACAAGAGAGAAACAAGGGGGAAGTAAATAAGGAAAAAGGGCGTCAAATATATGGTGATGAAAGAAAATTTAACTTTGGATGGTGAACACACAATGCAATATACATATGATATAATATTGAACTGTACACTTAAAATCTGTATAATTTTGTTGTGGTTTGATCGAATCTAAGACTCATGGAGCCAAATGAGATGAATTGTGAGCCTTTATTAGCCAGCTGGTGACTGACTCTCTACCAAGCAGGGTTAGAGGAGATCAGTCCTGAGCTCCCAAAAGAGGTAGCTTATAAAGCCTAGAACAAGCAAGCAGATTACAGAAGCAGAAATTGGCCCTTAGCAGATTACCATTCTGGTTACCATCAAACAAGCAAGCAGATTACAGAAGCAGAAGTTGGCTCACTTGAAAATTTTCCACCCTTAACAATTTTATTAACCAGTATCACTCTAATAAATTTAATTAATTAATTAATTAATTAAAGCTTAAGATAAGTACTTGGCATGAGATTTTCATAGGAAATAGTACAAGTTATATTATTTTAGTGTAAATAATAGCATACGAATCATTTCTTTAATTTTCCTTTAAAAAGTTACAACATTTTAACTTTTCTCCTATTGCTTGCTATTACTTCATGAACAGCCATTATTTCTTTGGGTAAGGATTTTTGAGGATTAATTTAAAAATGTATAAAGAAACTAAAATAGTTGTGAAAGTTTCTAAAATAAAGATAATGAAATAATTGTTTATATATTACAAAGTTAATAGGAATGTGAACACAAACCTTTGATTCTCAGAGCACATGTTCTTAATGAGTATTACCTGTACGAAATAAATAAAATAATCTCATTTAAAACAGAATTGGGAAGCCATGAAAAGGTAGCTCTCATGCACTACCACTTGTTGCCATTCACAGACCTCAACAGGAAAAAGATTGCATTTTTTTGACTCCAGCAGGAGGAAGGAGGTTTTCTCCTTGCTCAGCAACAACCTAGTCTTGACAACCTGAACTCCTCCTACTCTCCTCCAATGATCTTTGTTCAAGACCACTTCTCCCAACTCCCTTCTTTCCTCTGTGAAAGAATGCCCCTCTCCTTTGTTCTCTGTACTTAACTATGGTTGGCCATAGCTTGCTTATCCTGAATTGCAATTCTGTGCTATTCCCGAATAAACTCATTTTGCTGGTAAACAACTGGCTATTTCACTTTTAAGGATGACAGCTATATGCTGATACATTACTTAAAATTTCCTGAGGGGTATCACATACGAATATAAACATTAATAACAACATTAAGTTATACACTGTTTGTCCTGGGAATCAGGGCAATCTTCAATAGATTCAAATAGAACATCTCCGAATCTTTGATAAAGATTTCTGCAATATTGACTCATGGTATGGGCTTACTGATTCACATTTTTTTGGCCTCAGTGTGGCTTGTGGGAGGAATTCATGAAAGAGTTACTGTAGTCTAGGAACTGAGTCTAACTCTCTATGGACTTCAGTTTCTCTAGGAAAATTAATTTCACATTAGCAGAGATTTAATAGGTTTTCTTGGCCTTTATAACAAAATATCAATAACACATGAGTGTTTGACTTACCTTAACATTTCCATACTTAGTGCTTGATGTTTAGTGACACAAAAGCACATATTTTGTTTGAACTGATCAAATTAAGACACTTTTTAGATAGCAAAATCCTTTTCTAAACACTTACAAATCACATGAAATTGCCTCAGCAGTATGTAATCATATTGATCTGCCTTCGCCCCACCCCCCACAAGAATGCTTGCTGCAAAAGTTCTTTTAAAGGAGAATTTGATTCTAGGGCATGGAAAAGGACAGTGAAAGGTCAGATGTAAATGCTTTGTCAAAAACCTAAATCCAATATCAGCACAAGAGCCTAAAGTACCAATTTTGAGAAGGCCATTTGGCAGGAAACTGTTATCATCTGTTTTAAGTTGCTTTTATATATTATTTATTTTTCAGCTTCTATTCTGCAGTTATTGAACTGTAAATGCTATTTGCTATATTGTACACTCCAACATCTTGAACAGAAGCCCTTAATTATAATTTAATTACATTAATTATTCATTAAAGAAAAAGCATTTTTTTAGGTGTTTTTCTCCTTGGATAGAAATATTACTAGGCAAACAATAAATAACAAAAGAAAAGAGTACATTAAAAATAAAAGCTGCATATTAAAATTTTAGAAACTAGAAAATAAAGAGTTAAAACAAATTTTAAGTATGTGCATTGAACTTCATAACTAAAATAAATGACCACTTTAGTTACAGGCGATTTGATTCAGTGTTTTGTTCCTTGAAAGTATTGGAATATCTGTTCTGGATAATACATATATGTCTGTTATTGATAAATAAGCTTTAGATAGTTGACTCTATTCTAATTTTTTTCTTTAGTTTGTTAAGGGTGGAAAATTTTCAAGGAGTCAACTTCTGCTTCTGTAATCTGCTTACTTGTTTGATGTTAACCAGGGTGTGGTAATCTGCTCAAAGATATGCTAGGCCAACTTCTGTTTCTGTAATCTGCTTACTTGTTCTAGGCTTTATTAGCTGCCTCTTTTGGGAGCTCAGGACTGATCTCCTCTAACCCTGCATGGTAGAGAGTCAGTTGCCGGTTGGCTAATAAAGGCTCACAATTCATCTCAATTGGCTCCGTGGGTCTTAGATTTGATTGTACCACAACAAGTTGATTTTATTTTTTAGCATATAATGGTGGGAAAAATTACTAGAAGCATGGCTAAGGCCATTAAAAAGTGCATAAACTGTTTGGTACCAGCATTTTCAACTAACTCTCAGACTAGACTCCGTTTTTTTGCTGTTGTTGTTGTTTATTTAGTATGTCTGCTTTTTTTCTTTTAAAGTGTGACAGGATCTGGTACTACACACCTATATGTCTTGAATCCTATTATCCACATCAAGGTACACTGAGTTATGAACAAATTCTTCTCTTACAGGAAAACATGAATATATTTCAAATTGAAATTAGTCTATGGTAATTATTTTATGCACTGTAATGGTTGAATAGTATCCCTTAAAAGGTATGCCCAAGATTTATGTTCCCATCTCCCCGCTCAGCACACACACAACACTATCTATTAATGTGACATTATTTGGAAACGAGATCTTTCTAAATATAATTAAGGTAGGGATCTCAGGACAAGATCATCCTGGAATTAAGGGTGGTTCCTAAACCCAATGACTGGTGTCCTTGTAAGAGAAAGGAAAGATTGGAGACACACAGAGACACATGAAAAAAGTCATGTGGAAACAGAGGCAGAGATTGGAGTTATGCTGATACAAGCCAAGAAATGTCAGAAGATTCCGAAAGCTGAAAGAGGTAAGAAAGTATTCTTCCCCAGGGACTTCTGAGGGAGTGTGGACCTACAAATACATTGATTTTAGTCTTCTGGCTTCCATAACAGTGAGAGACAAAAAAATTATTGTTTTAAGCCAATAATTTTGTGGTAAATTTGGTTAAAAAAGACTGCTATTATACACTTTAAAACAATGGTTATCGATGTTGATTATGGCAAGCATATTATTATATTTATTTAGTTATGTTTTACTCTATACAAATCTTGCTTGGATATTGAATATCATCCCCTCTGATCCTAGGCCTTTTAGAATTTATGGGGCTTTGATATGGATTGAAGGTTTGTGACTCCCAAATATTCATACATTGAAGTCCTAACCTGCAAAGTAACTTGTTTTGGGAGGTAGTGTCTTTGCGAGGTTGTTTTAAAAGAGGTCATGAAGGTAGAGCCCTTGTGACATGATTAGTGTCCTTATTAAAATAAAAAAAAAGAGAGAGAGAGAGAGACCAGAGTTAGAACTCTCTTTGCTACGTGAGGACATAGCAAGAGGGCATCTACCTGTAAGCCAGAAAGAGGGCTCTCACCAGGATGAGAATCTGCAGGTATCTTAATCTTCAACTTCCCAGGCTCTAGAATTGGGAGAAATAAATATATGTCATTTAGGCCACTCAATATGTGGCATTTTGTATAACAGCCTCAGCTGAATAAAGTGGAGAGACTGGTGTGATATCAAGTTCTGGGAAACCATTTTAAGTTACAAGAATTTGATGCAAAAAATCATTTAAATATTACTACCTTTTATACTACCAAAATAAGAAAATTTGTGTTTGAATCAAATCCTTTAAAATGAGCATACTCTTCTTACAGAAGTAATTAATAACCCATGAATGTTAATTATACATGCCAGATTAATTTTCATCCTGTATTACATTGCAGGAAAGGTTTGAAATTGATGAATCATCTTCTATGTGAAGTGTCACTTACAGAACTAAGGGCAAACCATATGAATTTTAGAGATGTAGCTTTGTCAAGGCTGGGATTCAATCTTCTAAAGCATCTCAGTCTTAAGAATGGAATTGATCATTAGTCAAACATGCAGTAAAACTTTGTGCAATGAGTTCTATCCTGCTCAGCTTTATCCAGTGCACTTACACAAACCAAGACTGTATAGCCGACTACACACCTAGGCTATAGAGCCTATTTCTCCTAGGCTACATGTCTACATAGCATGTTATTATACTCAAACTCTAGGCAATTGTAACACAGTGTTATTTGTGTATCTAAAGATAAAAAAGGCATAGTAAAAATATGGTATAAAAGATAAACAGTGGTACACCGTAAAGGGTACTTGCAATGAATGGAGCCGGTAGGACTGGAAGTTGCTCTGCGTGAGTCAGTGAGTGAGAGGTGAGTGAATATGAAGGCCTAGGACATTACTGTGCACTACTGTTGTCTTTATGAACACTTCACATTCAAGCTACACTAAAATTTTTTTTTCTTATTTCTTCAGTAACAAATTAACATAACTTGCTGTAATTTTTTTTCTTTAAAAACAAAAAAAAAATTAAACTTTTAGACTCTTTTGTAATGATACTTAGCTTAAAACACAAATATTTTATAGCTGTACAAAAATGTTTTCTTTGTATACTTATTCTATGAGCTTTTTTTATTTAAAAAATTAATTTTTTAAAAACTTTTTAAACTTTTTTATTGAACATTAAGACAAATACACACATTAGCCTAGGCCTACACAGGGTCAGAATCATTAGTATAACTGTCTTCACCTCCATCTCTTATCCCACTGGAAGGTCTTCAAGGATAATAACATACATGGGACTGTCATCCCCTATTATAACAATGCCTTCTTCTAGAATATCTCCTAAAGGACTTGCCTGAGGTTCTTCTTGAGAAGGTGCCACTCTTTTCAGAAATATATCCATGGTGTTTTGCTTTTTTTTATTTTTTTATTTTTTATCATAGATTTGCTTGTAAGCCGATAATGTACCATGAACATTTCTCCCTATCAATAAAAATCTTCCAGGGTTGCATCTCAGTTTTCCAACTTTTTAGGTCTAAAAAAGCTTGTTTAGGTCTAAAAAAACTTCTGCTAAACCCTTCACTGTGAATTTTCTTTTCTTTTTCTTTCTCTTCTCCTGCAGTTTCCTTTTCTCTTGCCTCTTCTTTAGCTAAGCATTCCTGTTCTAGTTTCGACAAGTCCTCATTAGTCAGTTCCTCAGGAACCACTTCTGGGAGCTCCTTAATCTCATTTCATCCACGCACAGGTTAAAGTTATTTGCCATCTTGACCACAGCCTAGTTGATTTTTGCAATCTCCTCATCTTTGACAAATCCTTTGAAAAGCATCTGGAAGAAGTCATGTATGAACCTCTTGAGTGTCTTCTTCCAGATGCCATTTACATACGTCTTGTTGACATTGTCCCAAGCTCAAGCAAGGTTCTTGATGTTGGGATCACAACTAATAAGTGTTGTATTCCTTCCAGAACTTTATCAGTGTCTTTTCAGTGCCTTCCTCAGTTGCAGCAATAGCCTGGGCAAAGGTCCTCCTCAATAGCTGGCCTTAAAAGCTGCTATTATATCTTGATTCATTGGTTGAATAAACAGATGGCATTAGGCAGAGAAACACCACTTTTATATTGGGATGAAAATCACCAATAAAAGGAGAATGTCCTGGAGCATTATCAACAATAAGCAAATCTTTAAAGGTATATTATTCTCCAAATAGTACTTCTCCATTTTTCTGGCACAGGAATTCAGGAGAGCACCTTGGAAGAGCTAGGTCATCCATGACTTCTTATTGCCCCAGTACACTGGCCCTATGTGCTTCCTGCCATGCTTGCAGACCCTTGTGTTCTCATTGTGCCAGATCACAAAGAGTTTGAATTGTAGCTGCAGCATTATCCCCAAGCAAGACTGTTATCCTGTCCTTAAAAACCTTGAAACCTGGCATTGACTTGGTCTCTTTATAGATGAAAAGTCCTTTCAGGCATCCATTTCCAGAATAGGGAGGTTTCATTCACACTGAATATTTGCTCTGGCAAGTAATATCCCTCCACAATCAGGTTATCTAGTTTCCAAAAAATCTTCAGCTGCTTTCACATTAGCACTAGAATATTCACCACTCACTTACACATTATATAATGAATAATGATTCTTGACTCATTGAACCACCCAGAGCTAGCAGGAAATTCAGCACTGAACATGGGTCCAGGCTTTTCTTTCAATATAGTAAACAAGCTTTTGCTTTGTATGTGACTATTATCATGATGAGAAGTATATGCTTCTGTGTCTGGTCATCAATCTGTGTTATCGGAAGTTTCTCCATGTCTGATATAGGCCCTTCCGGAATTTTTGTTAGTCTGGTTGTCTTCAATGAGGCAGATCATTTAATAGCTTCCATCACTTTGTTCTTGTCCTTTAAGATCATAGCTATGGTGGAGTAGGACATGCCTGACAGGCTAGCAATAACCATCACTGATTCCTCACCTTAGAAGTCTTAATCACTTTTAATTTTGTTTCTAGGTCAGTCCCTTGGCTTGTCCTTTTACTCCCAACATTAGCAGAGATTTTTGTGTGCTTAGGGGTCATGATGAATAAAACAATATGATATTAAATCAAGTACAGTGGAAAATAATACAATCAAGAGACACATTAAACAGAAGGTATATGATATGAGGCTATTGCTAATGTGACACAGCATACAGTTTTACAGAAAAGTTTTTTATAAGTGGAAAGAGTATACTCTAAAATACAATAAAAACAGTATAGTAAATATCTAAACCAGTTATACAGATATGATTATTAAGTATTATGTAATGTTTATAATTGTATAAGCTATACTTGTATGTATGACTGGCAGAACAGTAGGTTTATTTACAACAGCATTACCACGAACACTTGAGTAATACACTGCATTATAAATTTAAAGAGGCTATGACAGCTCTAGGCAATAGGAAATTTTAGCTCCATTATAATCTTATTGGACCACTGTTATATATCTAGTTCTGTGTTGACTGAAATGTCATTACGTGGCACATGACTATACTTAAATCCACTTTCTTTACTGTGGTAAAATAAACATAATATAAAAATTACCATTTAACCATTTTTTAACTATACAAGTCAGTGACATTGAATATATTCATGATGTTGTATAACTATCATCACTATTTCCAAAAGTTTATCATAATTCCAAACAGAAACTCTGTACCCTTTAAACAATAACTCTCCATTCCCCTTTCTCCATTTCCCAGTCTCTGGTAAACTGAAGTCTACTTAATATGATAAGTAGTGATAAGTGCTATGGAGAAAAGTAAATCAGGAGAAGGAAAAGGGAATATCAGGAGGGATATTTAATTTTAACTAGGGAAATCAAAAAAGGTATGATAGAGAAGGTGGAATCTGGACATAGATATTTCCAGTCAGAGGAAACACATACAAAGATTCTGATGTAAAAGAAATCCCTTCTATGTGTAAAGAGCATCGGAAGGCCAGGCCAGCAGTGAGGGTGGACCAGACTTTTCTATTGGAGAGCAATAGAAAATGTGGTCAGAAAGGTACACCTGGCAGGGAGCATGGGCAGGGCCTTGTAAACTAGTACAATAATGACTCTACCTTTTATCCGTGGGATGAGAGTTATTGAAGGTGACTGGACAAATAAATGATATGATCTCAATTATGTTCTATTATGTTCTTGCTCGAGTATGGAGGATAGCCTGAAGGTGAAGACAAATGTGGAAGGGGAAGGGAAATATTTAAAAATTCATATGAGATATAATGTTGGCTCGAATGAGCAGATAATAACAATTATGAGAATTATTTAGATATTTTGAAAGTAATGTTGCCAAGAAACAAGGGGAAAATTGGATTGAGAACTGTAAATTGTATGATATTGCAGATCCAGAGATCTGGATCAAGAGATTTTTGGAGTTGTAGTAGTAAAAGGCATTTAATGTCCAGAGAGTAAAGGGCTTGAAAGTTAGATTGTAAATTTTTTAATTATGAGTAATGACATGGTTTGAACTGAGCTTATGGGATTGAGTGTTTAAGGAATTGAAAATGGCAAGAGTACTGAAAATGACGTCAGATATCTAAGGAGATAAAGAATTTTATGAAACACCAATTTTTGACAGTGGCAGGATTGCAAATAATGAGAGTAAACCAGGAGATGAACTTCAAAGAACGAGGGAACATGCTTACAAAAATGGAAGAGAGTTGTTAATAGAGTCTAATAGCATGAGATTCCAAAGCGGAGAGGTTTAAGGAGAAGAAAGTAAAAAAGTTCTGGAAGTGGCAAAGTGCTAGGGAGGACATTTATCCACTTCTTGATGCAGTGGGTAGGGAGCTAATGGCGAGAGATAATCTACCACTTAGACAGCTATATGGGAAGCAGTATCATGAGGAGAGACAGGCAACAATAAGAATGAGAAGGCAAAGGAAAAATTGAGACTTTTGCAGATTGAGAATCTTCTGTGTTTTCTGCGTTCTGAAAGAATCTTTTAGCATAGTTAATTTCATTCAAACCATACAATAGCCTTGAGAATGGGACGTGTTAGCTATCATTCCCTTTTGTCAAGAAGAAGCTGAGTAGTCAAGTTGAGATGAATATTAAAAGACAGAAATACAACTTCAACTTATCTAGTGTTACACGATCCAAACCATTTCAATCTATTAAGAGAGCATATTAACCAATTAATTAAATAACTATTTCAAATGTTTTAAAGTTATCAAGTTGAAGAAAAATGAACAAATTACTTAGGAGCAGACCTGGATTAAAGTCCCAATTATACCACTTAATAATTGTGTCGCTTTAGGCAAGTTATGTAAAATCACTGTACTATTTTAATTTCAAAGGAAGTCAATACCATTTAAATTATAGATTGTGATAAAGACTTACATATAATGTTATTATTCAATTAGAAATTGGTTACTCAATTATAAATGTATGATAAATATTAAATGGAACACTTAATATTAAATCACAAGGTCATCTCTTAGAAAAATATGCAAATATAAGGTAATATATCACTTATTTTAATAAATACAAATATAAAATAATTTACAGCCTTAATAAAAGATTTTAGTAGCGCATACTAAGACTAAATTTACATTCAGTAAAATGAACAAATCTTAAGATGATTTCTGCCTTGAGAATGTAGTTATTTTACCTAATTAATACTTCTGATGTGGCATTGACTATTCAGAGGTAAGTATAAGACACTATATGTAAAAGTGTGTTAACAATGGAACCAGTCGTTTTAATAAATTCTTTCCGATAATGACAATAAATTTTCCATTTTTCTCCAATTCTATCACCTTCCACTGTCACCTGAATACACAATGTGCATCTAAAATTATTTATAAAAGAGAAAGGAATACAGGAATAAGATAGTAAGCCTTTGGGGAATCTTATTTACTATGGCTTCCAACAGGTATTTTGTACACTTCTATTTCCTGCAAGGTGATCACTTAGGGTGGATTGTACCTTGTATATTTTCTATTTTATCCCATTTAAAAATTTTCCATATTTGTATATTTTGAGGTACAAAATATATCAGTATAGTTATATATGTATAAATTTAAGAATAAATTAATATACTTATATATTCTTTGATCAAAATTGTATTACCTATATGAATGAAAAAATATTGTTTATAAAATAAAATTCCTGACTCTTCAAACCATTTCACACTAATGTTAATGATAATCATTTAAATTCTCTTTCATTATTTGGCCATTATGTTAATAATAGGAATTATATTTAATTCTAATTGAGTACTCCCTAAGGTCCAAATAATGTACAATAAACTCTATTAGGCATTCAGTTAATCATTACAACAAAAATGTGAAGCACATGGTATTTCTAGGTCAGTGTTAGAAATAAAAAAAAAAAAAAAAAAAAAAAAAAACAGGAAGGATTGGGAAATTGCTCATAAGTAGCTGGGAAAAGATTGAAATCAAAACCTTTTACTCACTTGAGTTCAAAGTCTTAAATACTTGGCTACATGGCCCCTCATTCAAAAGTCCTACGTTAGCTAAAATTTATATAACAATATTCATACAATTATTACTTTTTACTTTTCCCTTAGAAGGGCCTTTAACAATCCCAAGGGGGGGGAGTTAAATCTTTTCTACTTGAGATATTGGAATTATGGAGTGTGAAAGAAAATATTCTACCAACATTTAACTAGAAAAACTGAGAAGGGTGATTATGTAAATAAGGCTGTCAAGCTTTAGGGAAAATATAGGGCTTCGAATGTATTCCTAATAAACACAGGAAAAAAAAAAAAAGAGAAGATTTTTATTTAAAAAACTTCATCCATCATCAGAATGTATTTGGATTCCACTTTAATATCAAGCTCTATGTGGTTATAATTAACCCCATGTAGTTAGAATTCTGAAATATCAACACACATAAACAGTCATTTTAAAAATGAATAAATCCATGAATAACCAAACACAATTCTATTCTTGTCTTTTCCAACACTGTACAATCATGCTTATTTCTTTTACTCTCTTGCCTCATTCTCTAAACACATAGCCAATAATTCATTAAACAAACAAACAAACAAACAAAAAGCTTATGTTCCAGCTCTGAATCATATCTTCTTTTCTGAGCCATGTATTAAACCCTTCCACTGACTATGCTGCCTTCAAGGTCTTTTACTTGCTTTGTATATACTTCTGGACCATGTTACTTGTCAGAAGACCTTCTAGCCAAAACTCCATCCAAAAAATTTAAAATGGTCCACTTAGGTTGGGAGGGTGTGAGAAACAGAAAATAAAGAAAATCCAAAGGACAGGAAGTTATCTCACTTTTTTATACATGTGTTCACTCTTTCTTGGATCCACTTATAGTCACTTTCCCATTCTTCCCTGGATATTGACATTTACAGGTAGAAGGCAAATTCAAAATGATGCATGTGTTTACACTCAGAAAAGAAAAGGAAAAAAAAAAGAGAGAGAAAAGATTGAAAGAAAAAAAATGGCCTATATGAGCTAGTGAGCTGGTACACAGAATCCTTCTTATTGAGTGTAATGTCTTTTTTATTTTTTTTTTTATAATGAGAATGGAATAGAAGAAGTATAAAAGATGCCTTTAAATGATATCATTGAATGAGAAAGCTGGTATCCTTGATTATGCATAAATCCTTTACTACAAGTAGATACCCTGTAATTTGTATTATGGATGCTGCAGTCATTTTTGCACCTTCCTCAGAGTTCACCCTCTCAAAATGTTTTCCAATTGCTCCTTGATTCTATTAAATGCAGATAGTATCATTAACGCTTCTACTAACTGCTTGTTCCAATTCATCATTTCTTAACTAGTGACAAGAACCAAGAAAAAGCACCACTAGATGATATTGAATGACTCCTGATTTACTGAGGGCAGGGCTCAGCCCCACCTCACATACTTCTGTTGCCATGGTGCCAAATTAAATGTTTTCCTAATCAAAGTATAAACAACAACCTTTTATTCATTGTCATTTCACTACAAATGTCATTGTGCACATCTCTGTTCTCTCCCTCATAATAGGAGAAAAACTGAACACAAATGATTAGAGAACATCACCTGCTCAATATTTAATACAGAAGAAAAACACAACTGAATTGTTTGAAATTTTAAAAATCTATTAGCTTGAGCTTAGCACATCTCTTAAATTATCAACCATAAAAGAAGTTACTGAGGGTGTAAAATAAATATTGCATGAGATATACCTATTTTCTTTTTGAGAATTTTTGTCTAAAAACTGTCAAGCACCGAGTGTGACTGATGAGGCTATTGAAGGCCTGTCTCTAGATTCAACATTTGCTGTTTGGAGCATGGTAATAACAGTTGTTACAAGTAAAAATAATAAGTCATCAATACAGTACATCGGATACCCCAAAAGGTGACCTGTAGAGCACTCAGTTGTGGCTGACATCTGCTCTGATGTAAAGAATGAGGAAAAAGATGGTTTTCAGCAGGTTTTATTGATGACTTTAATTTCTCTCTAACAGGAGAAGGGAAGACCACAGATGATGTGGTTTCATACCTATATTACTGAGCAACACAATCAAGGGCGACAAAGAGTCAGTGAACTAACTGCAAAAGGTAACAAGAATCTCTAGTGAAGTAATATTTTGTTCTCTCCATTCCCTATCCTTTAGTACAATTCCAGGAACATAAATTCTTCTTGCTTGATATTTCTTCTTGATATTTCTCAGTTTTGGCCTATTTGTAACCCATTTCCTAGGTTATTATTATTTTTTAGTTGGAGAAGTAATATTTAATAAAATATATTTCTATTAATAACAGTTTTTAGTGTAATTAGAACATGGAATAAAAATTTTGAATTTAACTGAGTCATATAAATTTTGAGAGAACGCATGTTGATATTTTAAAGAAATGCAATTACAGATTCTATCAAGCCCTAAACCACAAAGTAAAAGAATGGCAATTTTATTCAGATCTTCTGAACAATACTGCAAATTTTCCTTTCTGTATTTGTGGAATCTAGGGCATAGAAAACATGCAAAGGTAACATATTAGGTGCTAGTTTTGGCAGAGAGGTGGCATTCCAAAGGGTCTGAGTCAGTTTCCAAAGATAATGTAGAAAGCTGATGATGAAAATAACAATGACAGCAGGGGCCAAAATGTAGGCAATATTTATTATATGTCAAACACTGTATTGTGCATCCTAGGTACAATATTTCTTTAAAAACTTCTTAGTGATTTCGAATGTAGGTGGTCTTATTATTGCCACTTTATAAAGCAGGAAAGCTAACTTAAGGTTAAATAACTTGTTTAAATTAACATGGACTATGAACCCAGTTACCTATGCCCCTGGAAGAGAAGCTGTCAGCACTGCTCTGAAATATACTGGGCTTGACAGTCTTGAAATGGTAATATCCTAAGAGAAATGGCATCTATTAAACAAAATTTCATCTCACAACTTCAGTAATTTACATTATCCATCTGTTAAATGCTAAAGCAGACAGTCTAATAGAAAATATGTATCTAAATAGCCTGCGTAAAGAAATAGAAGTCAAATAACAGGCAACAGGATCAAATCTGAGGTTACAGGTTTCAGCAAGTGCATTTAGAAAGGACAATAAGAAAGAAGACTAGAATGTAACCTCAGAAAAATGGTATGAAGCACCAACGTTCTTGCAAGAGTGTAGTAAGCTGATATAAAGGACATCTAGTTTGTTCAAATAATTGTGGAAAAAATTGCTTATTTTGGATGGAGTGGCAGACATAAGAAATAATTATCATCACTTTAAAATATGTTTATTCTGTTCAGGAGAGAAGAGTGTAACTATGGCTTACAATGTTTATGAAACAATAAGGAGAAAAATAAATGATGCTTTAAAAATGCTAATGGTATATTTACAATGACTGTGGTGTGTTTTATTTACTTTTTAATAAAGTTTTCAGAAAACTTAAGAAAAATTTTAACAACAAATACAAGATTTAATCTGAATAATCAGATATTTTGGGAAACATAAAGGTTTATTTACATACCACAGTGGTTGTAGCATGTAATAAATTAATACCCATTGTGGCAAATTAATAGCCATTCTACACTATGCTCTGGCTCTATAATTCTAAG
Organism: Eidolon dupreanum; assembly: GCA_028627145.1. Classification (NCBI taxonomy): domain Eukaryota; kingdom Metazoa; phylum Chordata; class Mammalia; order Chiroptera; family Pteropodidae; genus Eidolon; species Eidolon dupreanum. The sequence goes on from CM053506.1 coordinate 30,391,065, forward strand.
AGCATAGAAAAATTCTATCACATTAGAGGAGATCTATCAATATGGTGAAGAAAATCAAACAATACATATTAAATAAATAAATAAAAGTCAGGTATTTGGGGAAGACAGAAATGTAACACTTCAATACAGAAAAGCAGAAAAATTATTGTTTCTTCAATGTTCCTCTAAGAGATGGAACTAATAAATATGTATAATAATGGTAGGAACTGTCATTCTATAAAAATATATAAAATAAATTTTGAAGATGAAAATTTTACAACTGTGGAAACATTTGCCAAAGTTAATAATAATTCCATCTATACATTTTGCAAGCATAAGCAATTACTTCTTTGTTGTGTTATCAAGAAAATTTAAGTATCGAATGGAAAGTTGAATTTTGACAGATAGTTGGGAGTGAAAAAATTAATTTTCCTCCCACCTTCTAAGTTCTAAGCTGGCATAATAATCAAATTAATATGAGACAGATTAATGGGAGAAAATGTTCAAAATTTACTATGGGTGTACATTTCAGGGTGTCTTAAGGTATGAGACCCAAAGACTCATTGGGCAACTGAGGTTTACATGTCATTTTGGACAAAAGAGAAGGGGTTAGGGGTCTGGGATTTCTAAGGGGAAGTAGGCAATTTATAGGTAGATGGAAAAGAGTAAACACATGATAAACAAATTCTTGCTGTGCCACCCAGAAACAGTGGGATACAAAAGAAGTCCAACAAACAGGCTTTGCTAGACTTCTCCCTCTCTGTCACATTTAGTTTATATTATACTGCTAAGTTGATGTTCCCTTCCTTTAAGCAGGTTTTTCTACCTGAATTTCTTTAGGCAGGTAAGGGAGGAGGGTCAAAGTTTCTTTCTGAGTCTTTTGTTTCTTTATAGCCGATATAAAATCAATATCCAAAAAGGCACATTTCGGGGTGGCAAAACTTTGATGCCCTTCATAACAAACTGGTCTTTAGGCTGATAATATATTTGTTCGACTAAAAAACATCACTACATTTTAAAATAATAAAGTTAATTACCAAAATGTAAAAATCAATACTTCATATGAACATCTTAATTTCTAGTATTTTGAAAAACCAGAACATCTCATATTCTTCATAGATAGTCATGAAACTTAATAGCTGCTGCCACAATTAGGCAGGGTGTTTTCTCTGATTATTTATAATGCCCACCATCTAATAGTGTCTTTAATTATGACGATGGTGACATTTGTCATTTATCGTCATGCTTCAGATATTGTTTTTCACACATGGTTGCTTTCTTCATTTAATTTCTTCTATCTAATGTGCATGTCAGTTTTCTACTATTGCTCTATTGAGATGGCAATAGATCTGTTTTGACACAGAACCTTCTTTTCTCTTTAAAATTCTTTCCTCTGATTTAAGAGTAAAACCCTTTAAGAATAGAAGCTCCAAACACTACATTTAAGTTAGATCACGCCTAGGAAGGAAATGCTAAATTACCTAGGAAGAAAGAAGAGAATAAATGAATTCTTCCAAAATCCAGAATGAATGAGTGACAGATCTGAAAATAAAATGCTTGATTCTTGACTTATAGTCTAGGGCTGATAGGAAGTGTAATTTGTTAATCTAATTAATCCATTTGAATAATTGGAATAAATTGCTAAATAGTTAAATATTATATCTTTAAAAGTCCAAAACTAGCTTTTTATATGTAGTCGACTAATTCCATTTTTCAATTTCAAATAGCAAAATGTTTTGATGCAGAGTATGGGATTTTCTATGGAAGAAAGTTGCCCTATAAATCTAAGTAAAACTTTGATTTTCTTATTATATAGCTATTATTGTACATGCATTTTAGATTCATGGATATCCTATGAGTAGAGTATTGTATTGTTACCACCTAAGTTTACCAATTTAAGATTGCTTACTTTTATTTATCACTAGAAATTAAAGGCCATATAAGGTTTTTCTAACTTTCAGTAACTTTCAAGGTCTTACAGATAGCCAGAAATGTAACGCAGCCATTTCTACCTCAGACTGAGGCAACTGAAGAGAAAAAAAAAAGGCAATTTTAAAACACAAGCGGCTGGACTTACAAGTTACACCCTACTCCCAACTTTCCTCAGCCTCTCTAAAACTGTCAAGAGCAAGTGAATTATTTCTTTGCTTAGCTCTTGACTGCCATTAGTCTGAGAAAGGAAATTTTGTATATGGTCGAGCCAAAACTCAAATATGAAAAATAAACTAATACAAAATTAGAGTATGTACATGACTTCTGATTTATATTTGTCGATGTTATGTGTAATATGGTGGTTAAGAATTCTAATTATGATGGAAAGGAAAATATACGTTTTTGGTCCTTCTCAGGGCCTTTACTCTCTCTCTTTATTGTCTCTGACCCGCAGAGTCTCTCTTAGACTCTTTCGTACCTTTGAATTCTTTCTTATACTTTACCAAATAACCCCTTTTCTCAGTAAAAGGCTTGAGTTTTCTCCCTACACTGGGAATTTTCACTGTCTAACATCACTATTACCTTACAGCCACTCTGCTCCCTTCCTAATCAGTCTCATCATCTACCATTTCAATCCCCTCTTCTATACCAATCCATACTACAGACTTTATCAGACCAGGCATTAGAGGTCAGGCTCACAAAATGTGAAGACAGAAGCTAGGATTGCCAAAAGGGAAAGGACAGAAACTAGCAGCCTTTAAAGTCCAGATCTATGGGTACCCAGCTCCCAATGGCAAGAACTCACTGAAGTACATCATCTGCAACCAACCTGACCATTGGGCCAAAAAAATGCCCCCACAAGGACAAATCTTCTAAATCTGCTTGCTATAAGTGTCAGCAGTTGGGTCACTGGGCTGCCCTCTGCCCCAAGAGTCAAAGGACTCCTGGGTCAGAGCCAGCCACAGACTTCCAAATAGTTGCGTGGGACTGAAGAGGCCCCCTCCAGTTGGCAGAATATCTATATCTGTCTACATCACTGGACTGGAGCCAAGGGTACCAATGGGCATGGCAGTTAGGACAATTACTTTCCTTTTTGGATACCAGGGCCACCTACTTGTTCTTCCTTCTTTGGACCCTTCTCCTCTCGAACTTACACCATTTGGGGAGTCAACAGTAAGCCAATTTCACATTCTTTTTCATCCCTCTTATTCTACATTCACAATTTCTATGTGCCTTTGCATGGGACTCCCCTAATGGAATCTATCGGCACTGACTTGTACAGTATTTCCTCAGGGATTCCAGGACAGTCCTCAACTTCTTGGTCAATCATTAGCTCATGAATTACAAGACTTACAATTTGAGGGGGACCCATTTTATAGTAAATACATAATCTCCTTCTCTGTTGTCCCACCATGCTGACTCTATGGCCTAAGACTCTTAGGTCACTCAAACAATTATTAATCGAGGTATATAAGGATAATTCTCTAGTCTCTCAGTTACAGCCAATTTGGAAAGAACCGTACCTTGTTCATTTATGTTTCCCAACTACAGTAACAGTCCCCAGAATTTCCAGTTAGATACACCACTTTTTGAGTCAAATCTTATCTTGAAATTCCAGAGGTCCCTACAGAAGACTCTACTTACACCTGTGAACCAAGAGAAGACCTGAGGTTTCTCTTCAAGAAGGACAAACCAGGATGAGTTTTATAATTCCTCTGACTTTCTCATCTTTGTTAATTTTTACTATAGCTATTCCCATTCCATCTACTCCTTATCAATTAACCAACTGAACTGATTCACTTCTTAAGTTTTCTTGGCCCTGTTTGCTCTGCCTTTCTACTCAGAGCAGAGGGTGGGTTACCCCAACCCCTGACTATTTGTAGACTACCACTTCTAAGCCACCTTGTTTAATTTGATTCTTTCAGAGTCCAGGCAATTCATCTGCAGATAGTCCTTCAAGGAAACTATCACCCACTCCAGTCAACAGATCCTGTAGCATATTGTAGTTTCCTAGATGGGCATCGACAGCTGTTGCCCCCTGTCGACAGAGAGCAAGTATAAGGGACCCAGTTCTCCATCTTCTTCCCTTCTCAGCCTGAAGTAGCCAGAGTGGTCATTGCCCCCAAACCCCAAAGATTTGGGTCCCTAGTACTTGAGGGGGGAATGTTAGGTAGTTAGTCAGGCATGAGCGATAGGAGCCAAGGCCCAGCTTTGTAACCATAAAAACTTCCTTGAAGACCTTCCTTAAGGACCTCTCAGAAACACCTCCCTTTTAGGGTTATAAATTACCCCAAGTCCTAGAGCAAGAACACAAAGGCTGCTGGCTAAACCAGCTACAAACACATGTGTAGAAAGTACTGCCCCTAACTTGAGCCTCATTATACCATAATTATAATATCATGACTATGCCTGGAAGTTCATGAATCTAATTATACCAGACTAAATTCTGGGTAAGCACACGCTCAGTACACAAAGTTATCACCTAGTGTCAATCGGGTGTCAAACACGATGACCTCACTAGCCAATCCCCTAGGAACACCTTTGGAACCACCCATCATGGCCCAAATATAAGGCGTACATTCCTGCTTCTGGGTCCTTTTTGCTCTTTGGGGCTCTCCCTCCCTTTTACCCTCTGGGGCCCCCCTCCCTTTTTGCCTTTCTGGGTTCTCTCTCTTTTTGGTAGCCTTTTATGGCCTTTCTGTCCTTTTATAGCCATTTTGGCCCCTTTGTGTTGGTTATAGAACTGGGACCATGTGCCTTCTTGGGGCATACTTTGTCTTTCTAAAATATGTTTTTAATAAAACTATTAAATCTCAGTGAACTGTGACTCTTCACAGAGTCATTTGAGGAAAAACTGAGGGAAAAATGCTAACAACACATCTGTGCCATTCTTATCCCTCTACTTCCCCCTACAATTGGGGAGACCCTGAACTCCAATTGGCCCCAAAGGTGGGTGACATTATCATCCTCATTTTTGGTGGATCAATTTTCTACAATCAAAGATTAATTAGATGCAGGCAGATCATTTCCAAATTCACAATTGCCAATAAAATTATTCCAACACAACAATTTTTCTCACTCAATTATTTTCATTCAATGATTTAATAAGTGGAAGCAGTGGGATTACCTTTGATAAATTCATTAGAATATATTTGTGAATTTGTGTGTGTGTGGTGGAGGAGGTGAGGTGGGAGCAGTGAATTGATAATTTTAATAATAATGATATATATTTTTGATCTTGGTGATTTTAAAGTAAGAGAGGAGCTGGTTATTCCCTATCTCCATCAGTGAGTATTTTAGTATGAGTCTTACTTAGTGATTTTAATTTTCACATGATAACCTAAGGTTAATACAGACCTAATATAAGAATACTAACTTACATAAACTCACTCAGAAACATTTCTACATTTCTAATGATGTTTATAAATGTATCTCTGCAATAAAGTATATGGTGTTACTTTTTCCTAGAAATTTGTAGGATACTTAGACAAACTCATCCAACAATTATAAAAATAAGAATTGAAATAGCTAGCGCATATTTTGAATGAGAAAAATCATCCAAAGTAATACAAACCTTGTATCCATGGCCAAAATTACCTACTTTCTTTTTCTTCTTAAAATAAAAGTATTAAGAGCTAGAAAACAATAGCCATAAAAGTCCAGGAGAGATAAAGGAAATACAAATGAGAAATAGTGTTTTACAAAAGCCATTAATTTATGTGCTTATATACGTGTACAGTTGAGTAAATTTAAGTGAACAAATGAATTAATTGAATAAAAAGTCCATTATGTGTTTGCATGTGCGTATGCATGTTTGCCTGTGCACTGAGAATATTTAGCTTTTACAGAATACTCAAATAGAAAATAAAAGTGTTATCGCATACAACACAGAAAGAACCAGAGGAAAGTTATATAAATAACCTTGATAGAAATGTTAAAAATAAATTCAGAGAAATCTATTTAAAATGAGAATGCCCAAGTATCTTACAATTCTGAAAAAGTAATTAAACAAAATAAATTACTTTTAGATCTTATAAGAATTTAGTGTCACCACTAAAATTTGAGTTGCATATTGCTCCATTAACAGAATATATCCTCAAACACTGCTATCTTGTGCATTAGACTGCATTAACTTTTGTATACTAAAAAAAATAAGTAAACAGAAACCTCATTTAAAATGAAGCGAGGAAGGCCAAGAATGGGAATACTCATGCCCTACATAAGTACAACAGGGAGAACTGTTTGTAATAGCTCCCCCAATTTCCTCTTCCCATCTATAAAAGTTTCCTCTCCCGTTTTAGTGGACTTGCATGTGGCCCATCATGATTGCATGTTCCTGACTACAATTCTTTATTGTTCCAGAATAAACCTATTTTTCTGGAGAAATACATGGCTGACTTTTTGTTTAAAGTCAACGATACAAAGACATAAAGGCTTTCATACTGGACTATTGCTGGTTAGAAATGTCCCTATTAATAATATTTCTTATCTTTCTAGACCTAGATCCAATTTAGATCTGTAAGCAGCCCGAAGTAGAAATATATCTTAAGAAATAAACTGAGTCTTTTCCTTTTAGGTAACTACGTTTACACGACAGAATTCTTACTTAAAAATTTTTTAAAATTTAAATTAAGAGCTTTTTCTTCCACATGTCAAATAATATTTTTGCTATGTTGATTGATTTTATTTTTATCACTGTATCTCTGTCTTTATCTACCCATCCATCCATTTATTCATTATTTTTAAATTTCTAATTATTATTATTTACTGTATTGCATAGGAGATTTGATTTGTACTAAAGTAGACTGGTAGAAAAATAAAACCACAGATAAATTTTTTTGTTTTCATGCAACCTTCTGAGGTCAGCAAAGAATTTACTGTAGACTATAGCTTCAGATTAAAACTATGCAAAAATATCATTATTTGAAGAGCATAGTTCTTGGGCCAGACAGAATTATTAAGCTTAAACTCTGCCACCGACTGTGAATTTGGTCACTTAAATAACCTAGGCTTTAGTTTTTTCATTTATAAAGTACAATAATAAAGGACCTAACTCTATTATATGTTGATTTATGTAAATTGCTTCAAGCACTCAAAGAAGAGAGTTGATTTCCATTGGATTAGGTGACTAAAATGAGGCTTTATTTCTCAGACGTGATACAAATTCAGCAATACTTACTTGACTATGGGAGAATCGGGCTACTTAGCAGCTATGCATATGCCACTCTGAGCACCTCTTAGACACTCCCTGCCAGTCAGCAGTAGACAGAATGCCAGTCCGCTTAATGTCTACATTATTTACATGTGGTAGTTCACACAAGGTGACATAAGCTAGGCAAAGAAACACTTCACACATATCTGTTCTCCTGTACCCCTAACAACAGGATGCCTCCAAATGTGAAATGAAACACACCAATAATATGAGCTCAGGAATGAGTACCAACCACTCACATTTTAGAATTACATATGCTTCACTTGTCAGGCCCATCAGCTGTAGCTTAGTCAAGGAAACCCTCAGGTATCCACGGTGTCTATCTTTTATACATACAAATTTGAAAAGTACATCCATTTGTTTGATTTATTTTAAACCAATATTTCCTTTTATAAAATATTATTTCAATGAGTATTCTGCCATTCAATTATTCTAGTTCTTAACTATTTTCTTCCCTAGCGTAAAAAAGAAAAAGAGCATATAGATTTCTCTCGCCCTGCCAGTTACTTAGTTATTTGTGGCATTTATTCCTAGAAGTCACAAGAGGGCCCTTCTCTTATAGAAATGATTATGAAACACATTTCATTTATAAAATTTTACATTTTTCTTGTCTACAAATCACATGTCTTGTGCAAAGGAGGAATGGTATGTACATTTGATACTAAGATTTCCTCAGAATTGCCAGAATTTGACCATTGATTTTTGCAGGAATTGGGCTTTGAAAATGAAATTCTGTAATAATTTTGATATTCACACTCTTCTGAAAAATTTACTGACTGAATGAGCTGGTAATCTATGATCACTAATTAAAATTAAAAGCAAAACAAAATCACATTATTCCATAGTGTACTACTTTTGGTTTGCCTAATTTAAAATATTTATTTACAAGTACTATTTCCAAGGAACAACTGTACTTCTCTTGCATTCACCCTGTACATGCAACTGTAGAAAATAACATTTAAAATAACTATTCACTTCCTGAAGGAGTTGTATAGCTAAAGGATTGTATTGTGATAGAAGAGCTGAGTCGTAAAATCTGCTCTGTAAAGTATCTGACTGTCTGTCTGTCTATCATCTGTCATCTATCAATCTATGTGTGTATTTTCATAGACAATGTACTCTTACTGTTGTTCAACAGACCATTCTATGATACATGATGGAACTGATATGAATTAGGTGTGAACTCATTACATGCAGTACCTCACCAACATTACAAGCTTAAGGATTTAGAGACTAGAACTCAAACCACAGATGTCAAGGCCATACATCACTTTTTTTTTTATTGTTACTTACTTGAAACTGCCTACACACTTCAATTTATAGTTGTTTGTTATTTTTTTAAAGAAGAAAGTAGGCCTTAGAAGAAGTGCTGCAGCAATCATACTTTGTGTTTCAGAAGACAATCAATACCACTAGTACATGCCTAGAAAAAATGTGGGAACTTTATTACCTTTTCCTTGGAAGGAAAATCTGTGCTACCTGCTAAATGTATAAAACTAGGTAGAAAGAAGTACCACATCTTAGCCTTAGAGGGAAAAGAGAAAATTATCATGGAGCATTCATATACAAATAGGAATACCTGAACAGTCTGAGTGAAAAGAAAATGCTGCAGTAAGGATGTGATACATTCCACCACAGGGAAGGAGATATAGCCAGGCAGCTTTGCTTTATCACATCCAGAGGCACCTATCTGAACAAAGGTGAAAATCAAAACAAGTTCAAAACAGAAAAATGATAGAATACTACATCTATTATAAAAACCTATCTGTTTAGAATATGTGAACTAAAATCCTATTTTAGGAGATAATCTAGGAATATGATTATCTTTGAAAGCCAGATTCTCTTTGCCTCATTAGGTCCACTTGGCTGTACACTAAGACTTGAACATAAGGTTTGTGAAATAAAGCCGTCTTTAAGTAAGTTCAATGACATTTGAAGTTATCGTCTGGGGAAAACCGTCTCATACAAATTCAAAATAGAGTTGCTTTGAGGAAATTACTTTTGATTTTGGTGAGTAAATAGATCCATAAAGCTCACCAAGGTGGGAAGTAGTGATGGAAGCAATCATAAATCACACAAACAACGAATTAACATATGTCAGGGATAATGATATCAGATATACAGATACTAGTATCAGTGAGATTGATCATTCTGGTTGCTTTAAAACAAAATCAATAACAATAAACATTTTGATTCTGTTTTAAAACCTGTAGCCATTAACCTTTGTTACTTTCTATCTACTATCTATCTATCTATCTATCTATCTATCTATCTATCTATCTATCTATCAGCTATCAGCTATCACCATCTATTTATGTGTGTGAATGTATGTTTCAGAATAAAATGAGTGATAGAGTTTATATTATTTCCTTAACAGGTATTTATAGGTGGACTGCTATGTGCCTGATATTAAGGAAAGGCAATTGAGAAAAATAGTATCCAAAAACTACTCACCATGTTCAAAAAGAGAACTCAGACAAGTAAGTGGGCAGTTATGATGTAAATCTGCAAATCTGATAACAAGTTAAAGTACAGAATGGACCCACAGCAGGGCACAGAGGAGTTGGGAAACCTCATCTATTGTAAAAGATCCTCTTTTTCCTTCTTCCTCAAGATTGCCATGGCTATTCGATGTCTTTTATGGTTCCATATGAATTTTAGGATTATTTGTTCTAGTTCTGTGAAAAAATGTCATTGGTATTTTGATAGGGATTGTACTGAATCTATAGATTGCATTAGGTATTATAGACATTTTAACGATGTTAATTCTTCCTATCTGCAAGCATGGCATATGCTTCCATTTATTTGTACTTCTTTAATTTCTTTTTTCTGTGACTCATAATTTTCTGAGAACAGACTTTTTACTCCTTGGTTAATTTGATTTCTAGGTATTTTATTGTTTTTGATGCAATTGTCAATGGGATTGATTTCTTATTAAAGAAGAAAATAAAGGTCTCTGGTAGGAAAAAGAAAAGGAAGATAAATTGAGCAGAACTGTAGGAATAGAGACTTTAGTAATAAGGGTATTGGAAATATACGGGAATGAGTAAAGTCATCTGGGGGCTCTGAAAAGTGTTCTGGTGAGAAGAAAAGGAGGAAAACAAGCTGAGGTGCATAGAAACAGCTATGTACATTCAATAAGAGATTTCTGTTTGATCATTAGATATGAGTGACAAAATAAACTCATACAATAAGAGTTCCTTAACAATTTATCCATCACATCTCAGATTTATGAATATAACTTTATTTATTTGTCAACCCAGAACCAGTACTCCTGCCATTTTGCATACTGAAATTGCTCTAAAAGAAGTAGCTAAGTGGATAAATATAGTAGATAAATAAAAGACCTCCTCAGACTTTATCTTTACTTGTCTCACTTCCAACTTAGAAAAATATTCGCTCTGGTTTTCCTTTTACTTTTAGACTGTATCCCCTGTCCACATTTTAGATTACATTTTTGTGGTCCTTTTCTTAAATATTTTTAGAATTCATATATCAGCAGAGACTCGACAATTATATAAAATTATCAATAATTATTTCTCCACAGGTTGTATGGGAAATCAAATAATATCTTTAATATTTCTGCATAATCTTGGGGCTTTACTTTTTGTCCCAGATAAATCTGAAATGCTGCTGAAATTCAATTTCATTTGCACCTTATTTAATGAGAGTTTCTTTTTTTCTTCTGCTCTTATTTAACCTACATGTGTTAATTCCTCTCATAACTAAAAAAGGAAAGAAAAAGAAAGTCTCTTAAACTGTAGCTGAGATTGCTGAACTTGGGAGAAGTGGCAAAGGGGATTAGAACTATAGCAATGGGTTAACACAAAATTGATTAGATATTCCTGTTATAAAAGCTCTCATTATAAACAGTTATATAACTGTACAATTGAAAGAATTTCTCTTTGAAAAAAAATTCCCTACTCTAGATTACTGCCATTGCTTAATTCTTCACCCTTGGATCCCTTAATTTCTCACATTCAGATCTCTTTTTTAAAAAAATTTTCTGTAAAGTATTATATTTAAAAAAACTTAAAATTAACAATAAACATACCAAACTAATTTTATATGTGTGCATATACATACACTATATGTGTATATATGTGTGTGTGTACATACACATATAGACATACCAACATGTATATATTTACACACATATAAATATTTAATTAAATATTTATTAAATGTAAATATATTTATAAATATAAATATTAAATACTAATATTTAATATAAATATTAAATTATATATCATATACATTATATTTATATATAACTATATACTATGTATGTATACATAAATATTTTTCTTAATCATTTGAGAGTAAATTGAAAATTATATCTTTTTACTCTAAATACTTCTGAATGTATTTCCTAAGAACAAATTATGTAACCATAAACTATGGAAATTATACACTAATATAGTACTATTATCTAATGTTCAGTTGTGATTTAAATTTTATCATTTGTCCCAATACATAAATTATCGCTATTTTCTTTTGGTCTTGGATACCATTCTTAAGCCTATGCTGAAGTTATTTGTCATACATTGTAGTCTCCTTTAATCTAGAATACCTTCTCAGTATTTCTTTCGTTTCCTCGATCTTTATATTTTGAAGAGGATAGTACTTTGTAAGATGTTTCTCAACTTGAATTTGTTTGATATTTCCTCATAAAATGAGAATTTGTTACTGGTCAATGAGCTTCACCTTGATCAAGAAGCCAAAATGCTAAAACAAAGCAAAATAGAAGGAAATCAGATGCCTGGTGACCACATGGAAAAGAGATTCCCCAGCAGCTCTGGACAAATTAACCTTAGATTGTACTGTGAGGGAAAAGTAACCTTATATTATTAATGACTCTAGAGTTTGAGGGTCTTTATTCGAGTTTCATTCTGCTGCCTGAGTGATCATTCTGATATGCAAATATATTTATGTGATTATTAACTGTCTACACTTTACAAAAGTTGACAAGATGCTGGGTTTACTCATTTGTCTGAAATACCTAGCTGGGTTTATACTTAAGGAAGCTAAACAAATATCTGTTGAATGTGTGAATCAATATGACTTTCAATAGCAACAGTTTTTAGTTTGTGATATCTTGACCTGATTTTGAGGCCTTAGCAAGAAGCCTACAATTTCTCTTCTTTAGCGGCCAATTATGTTCACACACCTAATCACTTCTCTTAAAATGTTCTCATACACCAAGTCCACTAGGCACCTACTCTAGCTACCCTGAGCTCTAGCATCAGATAACTAGAAAAAACCCCTATTCTCACACCCACTAACACTATTCGAATCAGCCAATCCACAGGGAGTCCATGAAACTAATCCCATTCTGCATGCCATACAGAAGTTATTCTCTGTAATTCCAGATAAATGTCTTTTGCATCTTTTTAAGATATATTTATCATTCCTCCCAATATTCAAAAAATATTTTCTTTAAGCATTCCTGTTTCCAAATCCAGACTTTACACAAATGTTACATATTTGGTCTCCAATTTTTTTAAGTAATCACAAGGCTAGTGATATTTATCTGGCTTATAAATGCATAATAGTCTTAGAAATAACATCAGGATTTATAAGAACCACCTGGGCTCATCTTTAATACTGCACATTGAAAACACCGAGTCAAGAGTCCACTCTCATCTATTAAATAGAAGCAAGCAAAGCAGTGGTTAAAGGCCTGGGCTCTAGGACCAGCTTAACTGGTTTGTTGGCTCCGTTATTTGCTTATGACCAATGTAATCTTGAGTAATTTTATTAATGTTACCATGTCACAATTTTCTCATCTGTAAATGGAAATATTAATGGTTCCTACTTTAAAAATATATTATGAGGATTAGATTATTAATATAATTAAAGTGCTTATAACAAACCTGACTGGCATTCATTCACAAGTAATCAATAAATGGGAGCTATTATTGAAAACTACCAAAATGAGGAAAACATATGCAAAGGACATGTAAAAGCAGCTGCTCAAGATATTTCTAAGTCAGAGGTAAGAAAAAAATACACAGGTCAAAAAACTGTAAGATATAGGTTATGAATTATCAGATAAAACATTTTAACTGTTACCCAAAATGGTAAAATGTTTGCTCATATATAGAACTGTTGAAAGTGAAGAGCAGTGGCCATTTTCGTGCAGTTGAGTATTGGTGATAGTCTCAACTGTCAAGACTTTGCGAAGTGCAAGTTGACAATATTTGTCAACATTTTAAGTTACATATTCTTTTACTTAGCAATCTTCCTGTTACAAATCAACCCTACAAATACAAAAACAAAAAAAGTACTAAACAACAACATAGGCACATAGACACAGATGCACAACACAGGTACACACACACACATTTCTTCCTCTATCATACAAAGATATTTATTGTAGATTAAGAAATTGAGAACACCCAACTTTTTTATTTTATATACAATATGAATATATGTACATATACACACTTGTCTTTGTGTGTTATTATTAATATTATTATTCTTTAACTCAGCAAAAATTACCAGGTAGAAAATTTTTCTTATACTCAGTTCACTTTATTCTAAAAAAGAGAATATCCTATTTTTCAAATACTGAAAGGATGAAATTATTAATCATAGAGGAGTCTACTTGAAGTAATTAAACGTAGAAAAGAAAAGATGACACATTGTGAAATAATGAAGAGGGATATACTCATGTTGCAGAAAATGTATGCACACAGAGCTACGCATACAACTTAACCGAAAATGAAGCTGAGATGAATGATGAACATATATTAATATCATGTGCTATCTATTTATTAGCTTTTTAAATTGTAGCTGCTATCAAAATACAGAATGAAACATATTGATTCAGTAAGAGATGGATGGGGCAGAGAACTGGATGTGTTTGCAGAAAATAAATCTCATTTCAACACAAAGAAAATTTCAAAAATGAGGTGGCCTTTAAAATATTTTTGAATAAAAGTTTGAGATAAGATTATGCCAAATAGAAGACTTTGTGAATAACACTCTTCTTGTTTTGGTAGAGACAATGAGTTTGCTTGAGGGTTCTTCAAGAAAAAAATGCTGTGATCTGCATTCTAACATGACTGGATGCTGAAAACATTAAGAAAATAGAGGAGTATGAAGTCCACAGGGTCAGTTGTCATTATAAAACTATGTCCTCCTTGTTATATATATTTGGAGCCAACATTGACATGTATATGTATATATAATATACATACATACTTATATATGATGCAATTATATATAAATATATATATACACATATATATTTAGAGCCAACATAAACAAATCTGAAGCAGAAATTCAAAATGGACATTTCCCAAGAGAATGAAGTGGAGAGAAAATCTTGTTCAGAAATTGTTATTTTAGGAAGAAATGAACCATATGAATAGCAGGTGTGTATGCTAACAGAATGACTCTATGTTTTAATTAAGTAGCATTTCCCTACAGAGTAATTACACATGGTGTTTACTAGACTATTTTTTTAAAGGCCATTAACACTTCTGTAATGTACTTTCTTCTCAGACTACAAGTTAAAAGCTTTAAGAACATTTGTTTTCATTACGAAAGAAATACATAGTAAGTACTCTATTGCAAATATTTATTCACTATAAAATAGTGCATCTAAGTATTTGAACAAACATATCAATAGCTTACTTTCATAGCTTATTTTGTTTATAAAATTTGTCATAGCTTTATTGTAAAGAATTATTCCTTGGATTCTATAAAACTGCAAATTTTATAGATATTCTCAAATAAATATTACTATACCAATGGAACATTTTGCAGTTGCAATAAAGCTGCAGTAAGTTCTCATAGTTACTGTACATAAGAGTGAGCGGGAGTGCCACAGAATATACTGCCAGAAAATCATGTGTTATCTTTGGAACTAAATAATTGTTAACTCTATTAAAACTTTCCACATAAAACACTCAGAATGGAAGAAACTGTGTATTCCTTTTAGAAGAATCTTAGGAAATCACTACAGAATTGTTTCAGGAACACAAGATATCTATGCATTTTAAAGACTTACAGGGACTTGACAATTGAAGAGTATATTTGATTTCCTTATTTGGACTATCATAAATCTATAGAATTTTGGGGCAAAAAAAAGATTTATTAGACTTGTATTGTTCAATCAGAGTATTAGATAATTGGATTCTTTGAACGGCATATTCATCAGTAGCTCATTGGAATAAGCCTATAATATTATCTTTCAAAATGTTGAATTTGGCTTCTAAAGACTCTATTTTAAGGCTTCTGATTTTGATTCTCTAGGATATTCTCTAGGAAATCACTGAAGCAGTGTCAATATACTCATTGTTAGCACAAGAATCTTTAGAATAGAAAGTGCTTGATTAGAATTAATTAGAGATGGAAAAGAGAGTTCTACTTTTTGAATGCTTACTATCACTTTTATAAATTACTGGCAAAAAAAAAACACAAAAACTTACAGATATGCCTTGAAGACGATGCTTGGCAATATTTTTGAGAAAAACAGTTCTGGACAAATCCCACCCTTTTGCCTGGAAAGGCATTAAATTTGAATGTCTGTGGATTGGAAATGTCACATCTGGCTTAATCCTAGTTTCTTTCTCTAAAAAAGTTGGCCTCTGAGGCCATTAAAGCTGGATATCCAAAGAACTGATCTTTACTCATAAAAAGAGATATTCCAAACACATTTTAAATGTATTTGTCAACTGTAACAATAAATTTTAAAGGTACTTTTTTCTTTTACATCAACCATGATCTGAAGAAGTGAATTAAAAACATGGTTAAGAGAAAGATTTACAGCACAGACAACCCAACAGGGTTGATTTTCCAACAAGAAGCCTGAGTGTTTTTCTCTAGTAACTGTCTGATATTGTAGAATCATGTTTTCCTTTATAATGAAGTCTAAAGTTTGTTCTTAGAATTTAAATTCAGTCATCATTTAATGAAACAATCGCCACTAAATTCTTTGGTAGCATTTAACAGTTCTTCCTTATAGATTACAGGAAATTAGTTTAAAAATTTTTTTTAGTTAGTAAACAGTTAAAAAAAAAGCCTTCACCATTAATTTTTTTTTATTAGTAAAGAGGTATTACAACATTCCTGTTGCCATGTTTCTAATGATAATCTCTTTCAACAGGGCTTTAAAAGGTGGACAAAATAGAATCAACATAAAATCCCATGTAAGTTTTTGATTAAGGAGACTTTAATAATTAATTATTGAAACATACTTTGTTTTCCTCAATTTTTAAAAGAATAAAATAATAATAGCACATCAATGTAACATATACTAGATTTAATTTCTCCAGGATATTTTGAAACTGAGCTCTGAGTGTGGCTGTGGAGACTTGAGTCTAGTTCAAGTTAATAGTTCCCATATTTTGATGGTTAGAAAAATAAAAAAGAAACAGCAGTTGTCTATGTCCTGACCTCCCACGTTTAGAAAGGTCTTTCTAAATCTTATAATTTTAAAATTTTCAAGTCTTACTAATTAATCCTATAAGATCAACTAAAAAGAGAACATGTAAATTAATTCTTATATTTTAGATATGCATGCATTTGTAATTATGGTCTTTATTTAATTTTTATGAACTTTATACTAACATAATAAAGGCCAGTTACCCTTTATATTAACACCTGTATTGTGAAAATATCTTTCCCTAAGGAGTGTGAGTGTAATTTTGGTTACTTGATAGAACTTGATTTTTTATTCAGCAACTTACAAGATGTAAGGTAGGAAATATGAATTAATGACTTTTGCCTGTTCTGTATCTTACATACTTAGTGGTCACTAAAGAGTTATCAAATTAATATAAAGGCCATAACAATTAAGTAATTTTTTTTTAATTAGAGACTAGTTTTTCTAGAAAAAGTTTATTGTTAATTTCACTACCTGCATAACAAAGAACCACAAACCAAGTGGCTTAAAACAACAGAAATTTATTGCCTCACAGTTCTAGAGGCTAGGAATTTGAAGTCAAGGTGTTGGTCCAAAGCCTATAGGGGAGGATTCTGTCTTGCTTCTTCAGCGTCTAATGATGGCAGGTTTTACTTGTTTTGTGGCTATATAATTCCAATCTCTGCTTTTGTCTTCACATGGCTGCCTTTCTTCCTTGTCTCTATCTCTATTTCTCTTCTTACAAGGACACCAGTCATACTGAATTTAGGATGAATCCCACTTCTATAGGACCTCATTTTCACTAATTACATCTGCAATGACCCTATTCCCAAATTAGTTCACATTCTGAGGTACCGGGGGTTAGGACTTCAACAAAGCTTTTTGAGGGGGATAGAATTCCACCCTTCATAACATTATAAGATAAAAATAGATAAATATATAGTTAAAAATATTGTGATCAATGGCATTAATAAAAGAAAGAACATCAGAGTGTGTTATTACAGCAAAGATAAACTAAGACTCTAACAATTACCTAGTAAACACTGTGGAGCGTCAGTCTTGATAATGAAGTAGATTTTGATGCTTAGTATTTGCTTTGATCTTCATATTCCCTTTATACTTATACCTTGTAGTATGTCAACAAATAGTGTATTGTTCTGCCTATAATGAAATGCTAGTTTTGCGGTGTTTCCTTTTTATACTGGACAGTTAATGTAATTTTGATAAAAAAAGAAAAACTAAAATCTTAGCATTAAAACAAGTTTAGGTAATTCTTCCAATAATGCATCTATAACATAACAGGTAATATTCCTATTTAGTCTAATTGTGCATATTTCTGCTGTTCTAGATTCTCATTAAAAATTATTAGAAAAATTATGTGGGCTAGGTATGATCATATATCCTTTTCTGCTTCATTTTTTCATAATATTATTTCGATTGCAGTTTTAGCTTTAGGAACTAAGCTGAATTTCCTTAATTAGGGCAGTTAGTTAACTGGTTTGAGACTTACTGGTTAGAATATAGATTTTAGCTTCAAAACTTTATCTAAACATTATTGTAACAAAATAAAAAAAATATCTGACTGTCAAAACAAGTCTCAAATAAAATATAAGAGGAGGAAAATATGTAAGAGGAAAAATAACAGATATTAAATTTGGAACCAAATGTTACTACTTTATTTTATGCCGAATAACGTTTTTTTAATCAAGGCCAATGGGATACTTCAAGTAATTTCTTGAAAAAGTTTAAAGCTAATGGACATCTTTATGTATTTTTTTTTTTGGCTTTATGAGTTTAATACTGCCCTAATTTTCATAGCAACACTGTCAAACACAGTTGCCACATATGGCACATATGGCAATTAAGCACTTGATATGTGGCTAGCTGAACTAAGGAGTTAAATTTTTAATTTGAATTATTTTAGTGAAATTAAACTTAAACTAAAAACTAAAGCAGATTAAACTTTTTTTGTTGTCATTAAACAATTATTTTATTGTTTTTGTGGGACTTTTTATCATAACCTTTGAAAATATAATATTCAAATTGAAATTACACACCAGAGTTTGAAAACTGATAAAAATTAATGTTAAGTATCTCATTAATAATTTTTAATTTGATTACATGTTGAAATAATATTTCACATATTTTTTATTTTTATGTGAATATTATTCATCTTAAACTGAGGTATGACTCACTTTATATTTCTATTAGTGCTGTTATAGAGTAACCTAAAAAATAGAGCGGTTTATGTCTATCATGTACTATATACTTGAAACTAATAATAAAATAAAATAAAATACTAAAAAATATATTATTAAAAGCAAATCTCTAAAAAAATAAAGCTCTTTTACAATTTCAGATGATTTAAAAACAATTCAGTTTTAGGGTGAAGCAGGGTATTATATTTGCTAGAATAACTAGGAAGAAAAGGTCATTTCCAACTCAGGTCTGCCAGTAAGAAGTATGTGCTGAATATGTAACATTTCACAGCAAATTATATTTATTTGAGTGCCCTATAACTTATATGAGGAATGCTATTTCTTCTTTTTCTAATCAAACTTGTATTTACATACAAATAACACCCGCTATATAGACACAGACACACACACATACAGACACACACACACACACACACACACACAGAGCAGCTCAGATGCATTTTAAACCATATTACAAGTGGTTTTATACCTTCATTTTGAAACTTGTAATAGTACTGTAAAGTTCACAAAGTGAGAAGATTTAGTTTAAAAAAATATGTCCACAAGTGATGGGTTCTCCCTCATCTTTTTGGAGAAAAAATTGAAATATTGTTATTTATTCATTTTACTTAATCTTTCATTTGGTAATTGTTTTGCCCTAATACAAGAAGAAAAAGAAGTAAATTATATTAAGAAAAAAATTATATTAAGAAAAAGAATTGAATTATATTATGAATTATATTAAGAAAATAGAGTAAAAAGAACACTGCATAATATGTGTATATCTATATTTATATACATATATATTAATTTTACTAATAATAAAACAAGTGCTTCTGTGTTTTGCTTAAAATTACCCTGTATCTGCTTGTAGATAAATACCAATTTTTTTATAGTTCATCCTTCGCTCCAGTATGTAAAAGAGATAAAGAGAGTTTGAAGAAAAAAGTGCAGTTTTTGTTTAAAGCAAGTGATGGGATAATGTTTAAATACTTGTTTATTTGTAATTTTTCAGTTGTTCTTAATAGTAGATAGTAAAAAAGATCCTATATATAGTCTCCATTACAAGATTTAATTTCAAATGCCATCACTTGGGGAAACCCACACACAATGAATTATACTTTAAAGTTTGACATTTCATTATATTCAGTCTATTTTTATATAAGAATTATACTTAACACCATGAGGACTTAGATCAAGGGTACTTTCCTAAGATATGTAGAAAAATATGTCTGCTTCCAAGGACCTACCATTTATTAGAACAAATGCTAATCAAAAGCATACTATGTGTAAGAACCAAATTAGAATATCATGCTTTTTCTTTTAGTCTATTTTCCTTAAAGAAATACTGGCTCTGTCCTTTGACTGAATGGCTGCTGTTATTTTTCATGGGTGTAAAAATAACATTCCTGAGTCCCTACTGCTGTCTTCTGCTTTTTAAGGTATTATTATATGTGAGAGTTACATAAAGCTAAGCAAAGCACCAATAATTTAAACAAGTATCATCAGCAGTCCTAGAGCTCAGAACAATCATGTTATTATTTTGATAACTTGATTTCTGTTTTTTCTATACGTATACAATGCATACACATTGTATATTCCTTATATACATTTTGCAACTTTACTTTCAGTTAACAGAATGCCATAAACAATTTCTATGTTATTACATATTTTAATATTTTTCAAAGATTATTCTTAACTATTGTATACTATTCTTTTGATTAAATGCAAAATGTTCCCCTTAACTGTACATAGATTGCTTTCAATATTTATCTATTATAAATAATTTTTTGGTGTTAATTATTATAAAATAAATTTTCGTGTACCTCTGATTGGAATAATTTCAAAAATTTATAATTACAGGATAAAGGAGGCAACTATTTAAAAAGTTAATGAAATATTACCAAAAGAAAAAGTGCAGTTTTAGAAGATCATACGAATTTATATTTATACCAGTAATTCATAAAAGCATTATTTCACAAATTTTTACCAATACTGAACATTTCCCATTTTTCTGTTTTAATACTTCATAGTGTGATTTCTCTGTTCATATCATTTTCAACTTTGTATTGAGAATTATATTCAATTTTACATCTATATATCATATTTTATGTTTGTTTAGTCATTTTCACTCACATTAATTAAAAAACAGTAATCTTAGAATTCTATAGAATACTTAGAATATTATAGTAAACAAACAAAATAGGAAATAAAAGAGCAAGATGAAATTAATTCTTTGCACAACTTATTTCTCATTTGGGAAAAGAAAAATATAGTTGTCATCTTTATCAAAAATTATTGTACCCTTTAATGTCCGAAATAGAAAAACACTGTGAGTAGATGTGCTTAATTTGAGAGTAGTAAGCTTTCCATGAAGTATAATTTTTTGGATTGATGAAAATATTTAATATTTACACTTTCAATAGACAAAAAAAATATGATGAAATTAAAACAAAAGTACAGCTGAATACAATCCTGATAAAAATAAACTGATGTTTTAATATTGTTAGAAGATATTGTAGTTACTCTCCTCTGTGATGTGTATTTTACTATGCCCTGAAATGGATTAAATCCTTTAACAAATGTTTTTTTCATATTTCTACTACATTGAGATTCTTTTCAGACTACTGTTTTCTAGGTGTGAAGGCACAATATGAATTAATCTACTTTTCTGAGAATCAGATTACTGAATAGAAGGAGTAGCTGAGAGGATTGCAGTGTGTTTAGCGTAGGTGTTGGCTTGGATCTGTAATTTAGTTCAAGTAGCTTTAAAACTCAGCCCACAGCAGGAAACCAATCCCCTATGAAAATTCTGGGCATATATGTAACTGAATTTAATTGGAAAAGCCTTGGATTTTGGAGTTGATCTTCCAGAAAATGCCTAATTAAATGGAAAATTACTCTGGTTTACCTTGGAGAAATCTTCACGCTTTAGGGAACTGCTTTGAAGAACCAGCCTTTTGTCTATAATGCGTCTTTAATACTATACAAGTATTATTATGACCCCAAATAACAATATCAAAATATGAGTTGTATGGCACAGCTATATAAAAATATAAGAGAAATAAACAGAAAACCAACTTGAGTAAACTCAACCGTATATCTCCTAAAATATTAAAGTATGAAATTATGAGTTCTTCCATTTTGGAGTGTTGAAAAATAATCCCATAGTTTTTCTTTTATCTGATACTTTTGTATTTTATTTAAAATTCTTTTGAAGCTCCAAGCATGTATCCATGCATAAATGGGAGAGAGAACCATGACTATATATCTCAGTATTGAGCACACAGAAGTTGGGAAAAAGTATACAGATTTTCTGACTTGTAAGAGAAAATAATGCTTTCTTCCTGAGAAGGAGCAACCTGAGCATTTGTAATCATTTATTTGCTATTCACAAAGCCTTGAAATATTAGCCCTTCTCTGAAGTCCCCTTCAGCCCTATCAACAGAATCTCTTATTTTTTTTCTACTCTATTTTCATTACTGGTTCATATTACTAACATGACATATAGAATATATTATAAGCAGATTTATATATGCTATCCAATGGTATAACAAGATGGGGTGGGAGCTATTCACCACAGGTACAAATGATAAGAAAGTATATTATCTGTAGAAAATTTAAAAATACTATAAACCTGACTAAAATTCAGTCTGTTTTTTATTATCACCATGCACTAGTAATTCAACATTATGAAAGTAATAAAATACTACTCTTCCACATGGAAAATCACTCCCAACCACAGGTACCCTCCACTTCCTACCCCACCAAACCCTACCCCTCTTTGGAACATCATTCATTATATCTCTCCTCCAACTGTCATATATTTAATGATTGAATTATTTTTAATATAATTTATCTTTCTCTCTCTCTCTGGCAATATAGAACACACTCAGGAAATGTTGGTAGAAAATGTCTTAATAAAACAATGAATAGGACAGGTAGAAGATCTCAAAGGGAAAATTTTAAAGTTGAGCTTTGTACTAAATGGATATCAGAAAATATTTTCCATATTAAATCAGAGAAAAACAGTACATGAAACCCAATAAATTATGGAAATATTCTATAAAGTTATTTTCCAAGGTGTCGTGAAAAAAGATTATTGGAATATATGGCAAAGAATAAAATAAGCAACAACTTAACAAGAAAACCTGTATCTCACATCTGCTTACATGTCTACCTGTAACCACCTAAGATGAATACAGAAATAATGACTTCTCCTTCACATTAGTTTTCCAAATCTCAAAAAGTGGCTATCATTGACAGAATCAAATCCAGAAACTTAAAGAAATAGATTTGGGAAATGTAGCTCATGGCTTTTCGTCATCATGTAGAAGAAACTTTATCCTAGATCAACGTTAAGTTGAGAATAGTAAATTAAGTACAATAGATCTGTACTAGGAAAGAAAAATGTGAAAAGTCCACAGAGAAGACAAATAGTAAGAGTGAGTAAATTTATTTTTAAAAAGTTCAATTCCACTGGAATATCAATATAATGGAGAATATATATATATATATATATATATATATATATATATAAAATGAATATGCATATAATGACTATATATAAAGAATATATATAATGAATATATATATATATATAATGAAAATGCTGAAAGAATACAGGTTTCCTATGGAATAAAAAGCAAAATAGCATATGCAAGATAAATATAATGGTTAACCAAATGTTTAATAGTGAAGAACTTACAGGTTTGAATTTTAATAATTTAGATGTTATTTTATCCCAGACACAAGACTGAGTATAACGAAATTAATTGTTAGACTATGATGGGATTGAGTTTCATGAAGAAAGAAACACGGATGAGAAAGGGTCATCTTTTATACAAAGTACAAAGGCATTTGGTGTCACTACAAATATAAGCTGAAAGGGAAGCATATTAATTATTTTGGTGTACACTCTTCCCCAATCAACTCAAAGTAGAAATAATCTTTAAGGATGTAAATTTCCCTGCATACAATAAAGCTGGGTTTTAAAGGGATTTCAACTTGAGGTTATTAAAATTATATGTATATACATACAATATACACACAATGCATATAATACTCTACGATTGCTATATCATTATTTATAACTTATATTACACATAATTATATATTATATAAATTCTAAATACTGTATATATTTTAAAATCAAGTTTCTATAGATTCACATATTATCAGTCTAGAATATATTTACAAAATTTTAACTAAATTATAATTGAAAAAGTTCATGTGAAATAAGAAATAGTTAATGACATGCAGATCAAATCAAACATTATCTTTTTATTACCCTGTAAACTCCACGAGAACAGAAGTCTTTGTTTTCATTTCACTGCCTTATCCTGAGTCCCTAGTAAACGAAGAGTTACAGGGAAAAAAAAAAAAAAAACAACCAGCCACCAATAGACATACTGCAAGGTGCAGGAAAAAAAAGTTAAATGGTATCAGGAAAGAAATGACATGATTTGAATCCACTTTGGGTGTGTTAATCAATAGAAGAACATATATTTGTTGTTGACACTTTAAATTAAAGAATGCAAAATATGATGAACTTCCACAGAAGAAAATTGCTCTGGAACACAATAGTCTTGCTTATGAGTTTTTTAACATTCTGAAGCTTCAGATTTCAGTATATTGTGGAGAAAATGTCCATAATACCAGGAAGTTATTGTAAATAAACAAAGAAAACTGGTATATATAAACATGAGTTGTTACATAGAACTTCATGGAAATAGTCCTTCTTCCCTTCAAAGGCTTATTTTTAGTCACTCTTTCATTTTTAGCTCAGAGTCAAGAATTTTGTTTTCTTTTCTCTAATTCTATTACAACTATTTTTCCTATGTTGTCTTAATTATATCCAGACATGGGTACTGAAGCTTACCAACTAGGATTTCTTAAATTTTTGATCCCTAAACAATCATGTACTTTTTCTAATTGTTTTCTAACTATTAGTAGCTATATAAAAATATTCTAGATTCAACAAAAAATAATATCAATTGAAAAGGTAGTAACATTTCATCTAAAAAGCACTAGTATTTTTTATAAATGGTACATATACTTTCTTTTCTTTTTTAATTTTCTTCCTTGACTTCCATTATAAGACCTCTAAGGAGCTGTTAGAAGAAAAAAAAAAAAATTAGTTGAGCTTGGTTTTCATGCAAGTATCTTTATAAATGTTGCAGAAAATAAAGCTCTATAAGATTCTTTTTGAGGTTTTTCTTTTTAATTTCACCAAATTTCAGTTTACTTCCAGTTAGAATGGGAAGTTGGTTTGACATTTTAAGAAAGATTTTCAATGGATCTCAATTTGTAACTATTATTCATATGGACACTATGTGAGGACTTTAAGTGCAGCCATGTGGGAGAATAGGGAGGTGAAGATACATATAAAAAAATAATGTTGCTAGGCTAGTTAAATGCTAATTAAATGTGTAGTATGGTGAGGAAGAGATTAATTTACTAAGGGACATTTAAAAATAAACTGATGAATCTAAAATTAAACACAGCATAGTTAAAAGGATTTATAAATCATCACTTTATAATGGGTAACATTACATTTTAAATTTTTTATTGAACTTTTGCTAACATAAAGTGTTATTATGAGAACCAAAACAAAAATAGAAACATCTTAAAAATCAAGGCAGCATTATAGTTCTCATAAATTTATTCTTTGGCATGTTTCTAGAGGAATTCTGGGGCATCTTTGTTTACATATATTGACTATTACAGGTCTACATATTACTTTTGTTTAAATTTTGCAGTCATTGAACAGTTTTAAAAATAGAAGATACCATAAAGAACTTCAATATATTTTTCAGCATCCCCAAAACGTATCAACACGTTCATACAAGAGTAACTGAAAATCTACTATATTCAAACACTTGTGTACCAGGCGCTTTTAGAAAATGACCTGGATACTAAATAAAGGAATCTTACATGTTATTTCTATTAACTACTCATCTTGAGGCTCCATACACTGTGTTGGTCTAAGACAAAATAAGGGCTCAGACTAATATTTACTGGACGTATATTTTGTGTTCAACGTTTGTTCACATTTCATCTCTGAGGGAGATGGAATTAGCCCCATTTTGTAGACTAGAAAAATGAAGAGAGAAAAGCAGTTTGGCCCAAGAACCCCTAGGAGAGTTGGAATTTAAATCCCAATTTTTATCTGAGTTTATAATCCCTGATTTTTTCCCATACCATAACATATTCCTCATAAAACATCTAACATGTAAATGGCGCTTTACAGTTTTCCTAATATTTTGTATGTAGCATTCTTTTGATAATCCACAAAAATGATTTCACATGCAGAGTTGATACTATCTTTCATTCCTATATTAAGAAACTAAGAAGCAGCAGATGTGATTTTCACTTTCTTTATCATTTATTACTTTTTATTTGTAAATCCTTTTTAAAAATAATCTTTTTGTAGTAGAAGTTTTAATTTACAGAAAATTTATGAAGATAGTATAGATAGTTCCTGTATGCTCTACATCTAGTTTCTCCCATCGTTAACATCTTACATTAATGTTTTAGTGAGTGTTCTTCAGAGAAAGAGAACCAATAGGAGATAGAAATATATAGATCTACCTATCTACCTATCAATATTTATTATAGAAATTGGTTCACACAATTATAGAGGCTAAGAAGTTCCACAGTCTGCTGTTCACAGGCTGGAGGCCTAGGAAAGCCAGTGGTGTAGTTCTAGTCCAAGCACCAAGACCTAAGACCCAGGGACACTGATGGTCTAGAAGTCCCAGTGTGAGGACAGAAAACTAATGCAGTAGCTCAAGTAGCAGCCTGAGAGAGAAAATTCTCCCTTACTCTACCTTTTTGCTCTATTCAGGCCCTCAACAGATTACACATGCCCATTCACCTTGGAGAGGGAGCTCTGCCTTACTCAGTCTACCAGTTTAAATGCTTACTTCATTCAGAAACACTCTCACAGACATATCCAAAAATAATGCTTAACTAACACCATCTGACCCAGTCAAGGTGACACATCAAATTAACCATCACTATTGCTATTAGTATGGTACACTTATCTATTCTACTTCCAGCATGATAGGATTTCCTGTGAAGACCTGATGTCATCCTCACATTAATCAGTAATAAGAAAGGGTACATCAATCATAAGGGCCCATAGGTTTGGAAAGTTCTCAGGAAGGGCTACCCTAAAGGCATGTCTGACCATATAGCTCAAACCTTGGCCAGGGAGATGACTGATGACCCTGGATGTCAGTGGTGATAGCACAATAAAGTCAATGGAGCCTCTACCATGCACACATTCTCTTGAAGGTTGCACAATGGTGAGAACAGGGAAAAATGAAAGCCCATACATAGGCTCATAAATGTGGCTCAAGTTCAAGGTTTGGTGATGAACCAATAGGCAGAACCCTGAATTTAGCCTGCATCTGATGTTAAAGAGAATCATTCAAAATCAGGGTGTCAACCTTAGGCCAGTGAGTGACCACTCTACAGAAGAAAGGCTAGATAAGTAGGTACCAGGATGAGAACACGGGCATAATTTTTCTCCTCCTGCTAGCTCCATAAGGCATCTGGTCGACCCCAAGTTGGGGGTGGGGCTGCAGTAAGAGGATTAGAGCTCCCTAAAGGGGAGAAAATGTGGACTGTGCTCCAGGCTGGGGATACTCTTCCCAGATGATACTTTTGGAGTCTCACAATCCTAATCATCAGAAGGGAACTGAGCAGATTTTGAAGAAAGTGCTCTAAACTGTGGGGCTTCTGGGGTCAGGTATGAGTGGAGGGGCCTCTAGTTGCCTAGGTATAAGGGCAATATTGATTTGGTTATGCCCCAATCTTCCCCTCAAGACTACAGCATGAAACATCCTCATTTTTAAAAATCCTTTGATGTATAATTTTGAATAGTTTTTTTTTTAATCTACCTAATGAATATTCCATAATTCAACAATTTAAAAAATTGGGGGTAATTTTTTATATTAAAAATGTCACATTTTTGATTCATGACTTAAACATTTATATATAACATTCATATATCCTTTCAAAACTTTTTAATATCTAAGAATTTATATTTTTATCTAGGCTTGGTGTGCTAATGTGTTTCTTATTAAGTCTAAGAGTGCTTCATATATTTAGCATATTAATCCAAATATTTTCTCAGTTTGATGTTTGCCTTAAAATTATCATAGATTTGATGCATAGCTTGTATAAAATACTATCATTAGTAGTTTTCCTTTGATGTTTATGCTTTAAAAGTTCTTACCCTATTTAAAATAGATTAAATATCTTTGTATGTTACTGTTTGATTTTTTATTGATTTTTATACATTTGTATTGATAAACCTGAAGAATTTATTTTATGAAGAAAAAGTTGATTTTATCTTTACAAAATGTAATGGTTTCTAAAATTATCTGTAAAATTAATAACTCCACGTTCATTGATGACTGAATTTTATTATATATTAAATTCACATAAGTAGGATAGTACTATATATTTTGTTCAATTTATTTCTCTTCAGTGTTTCGATATATATAAAAGAGAAAGCAATTAAAGTTTATTGTAATTCTTAATTCTTTTAAAAATATCTTTTAAATATCAAAAATAGAAATGTTTATCAAAAATATTATTTTTGATAAACTTTTATATAAAATGAAGACTTTCAAATCATTAACATAATCTGAAGATTTAGAACCAGATTATTCAAATCTATTGACAATATAAAAATCATCACTGAAGACAAAATATTGAGAGATTCTCTTTGTCCCTTCTCCATCTGTTTTTATGACTAGGTTCTAGGGTCTTTAGTGGTAATGAACAGGGTTTATGGGTATACCAGGAGAATTGATTCAAAAAAACAACTAAATTTACATTAAAAATCATGGAGTTATGACCTAAAGAAAATGATCATATTATGTTAGGGGGATGATAGATATGAGAAGAGAGAAAGTCAGGCCACTTAGAAGAATCAGAGAGAATTTTAGGGGCAAATGCAACAATGGGTGTTCAAAAGCATTTTAGAAAATTTTACAGTGTGAAGTTTAGCAATTTACCCTCTGTAGCATCCTCAGAAGATCTCAGCACAGATATGGAAGACTTTTCAAAGCTTCTGAAATTAGATTTGAGTTTCATTTGGATACCACATCATACTGGATGTGCCCTGTTTTCAGAACATGCAGATGCAGCTTTGCTAGGATCACTTTTAAACTGTATTTTTATATTTTTATTTTTTACATTTGTATTCTAATGTATGCCTTTAAAATAAATACATTGATAAATGGAACAGATATAGGCCAGAAATAAATCTATACCTATACACTCAATACATGACAAAGGAGGCAAGAATATACAATGGGGTAAAGATAGTCTCTTTAATAAATGGTGTTGGGAAAATTGGACAGATACATGTAAAAAAAAAATGACCACCTTCTTACACCATATACAAGAAAAGACTCAAAATGGAATAAAGACTTAAATGTAAGACCTGAAACTATGGAACTTCTAGAAGAAAATATAGGCAGTAAACTCTCTAATATTGCTAACAGTAATTTCTTTTTGGATATATCTCCTCAGGCTACGAAAACAAAAGAAAAAAATAAACAAATGGGACTACATCAAACTGAAAAGATTTTGTATAGGAAAGGAAACCATTAACGAAACAAAAAAAAAACAACTGACTAATTGAGAGAAAATATTCGCTAATGATACATCTAATAAGAAAGAGGTTAATACCCAAAATATATAAAGAACTCATACAACTCAACATCAACATAAAAAAACAAACAATACAATTAAAAAATGGTCAGAAGACTTGAACAGATACTTCTCCATAGAGGAAATACAGATGTCCAATAGACATATGAAAAGATGCTCAAGGTCACTAATCATCAGAGAAATGCAAATTAGAACCACAATGAGATATCATCTCACTCCTGTCAGAATGGCTATCATCAATGACTCAAAGAACAACAAGTGTTGGCGAGGATACATTGTTGGTGGGATTGCAAATTGGCACAGCCGCTATGGAAAACAATCTGGAGGTTTCTCAAAAAAATTAAAATAGATATACCTTTGACCCAGCAATTGCACTGCTGGGTATTTACCCAAAGAAAACCAAAACAATAATTCATAAAGATCTATGCATTCCAGTATTCATGACACCATAATTTACAATAGCCAAGATATGGAAGCAACCTAAATGCCCATCAATAGATGATTGGATAAAGAAATTATGGTTCATATATACAATGAAATATTCCTCAGTCATTAAAAAAAAATGAAATCCTACCATTTGCAACAACATGGATGGACTTAGAGGTTATTATGCTGAATGAAATAAGTCAGACAGAGAGAAAGATAAATACCATATGACTTCACTTATATGTGGAACCTAAGGAACAAAAAGAACAAACTAATCAAAAGCAGACTCACAAATATAGAGGACAATCTGGTGACAGTCAGAGAGGAGGGGAGTTGGAGGGGGGCTGGGAGAATTGGGTGAAGGGTTAAATTAGTAGTTGATAGATGGTCATGGGGATGGGGGTGACGGCATAGGAAATGCAGTCAGCAGTAATGAAATGGCTAGGTGGAGGGCCAGAGGTGAGAAAGAGCAATTAGGGGGATCATTTTATAAACTGTATAAATGTCTACTAATGTACTGTATACTTGAAACTAATGAAACAAAAATTTTTAAAGAAGTTGAAATAAACAGGATTGTGAGGCAAAAAAAAAAAAAAGAGTAAGTACTTTTCAATGTTCAACGCCTATTGTTGGTATTCTGTGATTTACTAATTCTCATATTTTAAATGTTATTGATATCTTGATAGACAGGGAATCGGTCTCAGAAAAACAGGTTCCTAGTCCATTTGCCACTTCTCACTACTCTTAGGGATTAGTCTTTTCTATTGAGGAAGAGTTATTTAGCCTATTAGGATTAGACAATCTTATTGAGGAATAATTTGGCATATAGCAAATATGTTATACGTTTGCTTTAGTCTACTGTATTTAATGTATAGTTATTCATAGAGAATATTCTGAATTTTATTATAGCTTAATATCATCAGTGTTTGCCTTTTCAAATATTATACTAATGATAACTTAATTTGGATTTTCTTAGGTAGGTTCTGCATCATATTATATCATAGCTTTCTCACTATGCCAAAGAACCTTTAATTCTCTTTCTATATATTATAATTACCAAATGCACATAACTATACTTCCAAAGTAAACACAATTTTAATGATGTATTAGCTATTAAAGGAATGACTGTTGGAAAATTAAGATGAATGTATAATTTGATTAATTCAGTTTGCTATTTAAGTGATATTCAATGTAATCTGTTTTCATTATGACATTTATAAATTCTGCATATCCTAATAACTCTTTACATTTAAACACGATTTATTTTATTACGCTTTTAACATATGCCATACCAAGAATGTACTTAACATTAACATAACCTAATAATAAAAAATGGGTTCTAAATTGTTATTTAGTAATAACTAAATGTGAATTTGTAAAAATGTTAAAGCGTAATGTTTAAATGAAGCTGAAATAAATGTAAAATCAAAGAATTGGAGGCTGAATATATATGCAGATAAATTTATACACACGTCATGTACTTGTGTACATATGTTCATACAGACATACACATATGTTCATTTATAGTGACATATTAGAGCCAGTGTAGTGTAGTACAAGAAAGATCTGAGTTTCAGAGCTGACATATATTTGCAGGGCAAGATATTTAACAACTATTTTTATATATTGTAATTTTTAAAATATAAGTCATTCTGGATTCAAGTAGAAACATTTTTCAAGTAATAAATTCTTTAAAAATGCTATTTTTCTTCCTGTCCCATTCCTTCCTCATTTTCAAAGTGAATCTTTTCACCTTGTTTTTGCTTTTCGATCATGCTACCTATATGTAAACCTTTATTTGTCATCCACTCCCAGTGGACTTGATTTCATCACTTACCTTTTTTTCTTATCTATGGCTCTAAATGCTTTCTATTAAATCAGATTTTTAGCATACAATCATTTCAGACTGAAAAAAATATTTGCAAAAGACATAATAAAGGACTATTGGCCAAACTATGAAAAAAGACTCTTAAAATTCAACAACGGGAAAATAAACAACCCCATTAAAAATAGGTACCTCACCAAAAAAGATATGCATATAGATGACCCAATAAGCATATGAAAAGATGCTCAACATCATATGTCATTAGGAAATTGCAAGTTAAACTATGTTTACCACTGCACATCTATTAGAATAGTCAAATTACAAACCACTGATAACACCAAATGCGTGTCAGGAAATGGAGCAATAGTAACTTTCATTCACTGCTAGTTGAAATGCAAAACAGCACATCCACTTTGGAAACAGTTTAGTGGTTTCTTCCAAAACCAAATATTCTCTTATCATACCATCTAGCAATTGCACTCCTTAATATTTTACCCAAATGAATTGGAAACATGTCTACACAGATTGCCCATGGATGTTCACAGCAGGTTTATACATAATTGACAACAACTTCAGCCTAACCAAGATGTTCTTCAGTAAGTGAATGTATAAGTAAAATGTGATACATTCAGACAGTGGAATATTATTCAGCACTAAAAAGAAATGAGCTATAAAGCTATGAAAAATAAACATACTGTATAATTCCAACTATATGACGTTCTGGAAAAGGCAAAGCTACAGAGACAGGAAAAAGGTCAGTGGTTGCCATGGGGAAGTCGGAGAGAGGGATGAATAGGTAGAGCACAGAGGATTTTTAGGGCAATGAAACTATTCTGATTGATACTACAATGGTGTATATATGTGAGTATACATTTGTAAAACCCCAGTGAATGTGAAATGCCAAGAGTGAACTCTAATGTACACTATGAACTTTCGGTGATAATAAAGTGCTAATTTAGGTTCATCAATTGTAACAAACCATTGTGGTGCGAGATGTCCACAATGAGGGAGATTGTGCATTGTGTGAGAAAAGGTTATATGGGAAATCTCTGTATGGTCAGATCTCAATTTTGCTATGAATCTAAAACTGCCCTGAAAAGTAAAGTCCATTAAAAAATAATGGCTATGTATATTACCTTATTTAAACTTGAATAAGTTATTTGATTATGTGATTACCTTTGTGACTTTTCCAGTACTTAAAAAGAATGACAAGACATACCCATTGCTTTTTGTAATTATTTAATTATAAATTCCAAAACAGTAGGCCATGTAGCTACTTTATACTGCCCAAGTTTTAATACAATTTATGAGAGGAAATGAAGTTCAGTGACATCCTTCATTTTCTCAGCAGATGGAAGTTGAAATAGAGACAGACTTTAGGAGTAGAAAACATTGATTTTCATTCTACCTGGTATATCTGCCAAGCACAGAGTTCTCATTCTCTCCAGGGAGGTTTTCCTCTGTGATAATAACAAGTTTTTAAAAAGAAATAGAATTTGACACCGTTAGAACACTGGACTTACAAACCCACGTACACAAACACACACTCATGAATGTACACACAGACAGTTTTATATATATATATAATATATATATATATTATATATATATATTTATATTTATAACTTAGGAGTTACATGTGGAGATACATGTATAAGTGTAGCCATCTATCAAATCATACTTGTTCAAATATGAAAAAGAAAAATACTCTTATTTAAACTCGACTGTTGAATCCATAGTCAAATATTTGAGTTTAAAGCTGGTTCTTTCATTTAATTGCTTTATGAATCTGGGCGAGACACTGAGTTGAGCAAGTTGAAAAGTTTATTGGAAAAATTATAAGTTTTACAGTTGAATAAACAGAAACTCTTCTTAATAGTTGAAAGACATTTTGGTCAAAGTATTCAATGTCTTTGAGATACAGAGTCTCCCCTTCACAAGTCACTATAATAATAACTCATAGCCTGCACATTTTAGAATAATATAAAATTGTATGTATAAATTATTGTACATAATGGGGATCTAGTAAGTGGTAGTTTCTACATTTCTTTTTTTTTTTACGGCATTATTTCATCTTTTCTAATAGCTGAGTAATAGTCCATTGTATATATGTAATTATATTTTTAATTTTCGAAGGAAATGCCATACTATTTTCTACTGTGGCTGTATCATTTTACATTCCTGCCTACAGTGAACAAGGCTTCCAATTCCTCCACATTCTTGCCAACACTTGTTTTCTGTTTTCTGTATATGTATACATATAGATATATAGATGCATATAAAAATCTATGTATTCCTCATGATATACACACATATATACACATGTATACACACATTTATATATATCTAATAAAAATTATAATCTTAAACCCTAAAAATAACTCATTTGGAAGATTCTATTTTCTTTATATTGAAAAAGAAAAAACAAAAGTTCAGAAATGTAGAGTGACTTGTCTGAGGCTGTACCTTAATGGTGTCAGAGTTGAAATTCAAACCTCATCCAACTGGCCCCAGAGCCAGAGTTTCTTGTATGACACAGCACTGCCTCCTACCATGTACATCCTCTGGCTGTCATACATTACTAATTTTGTCATATTCAATAGCATGAGAGCCGAAACTTCTCCTTAATGGACATTTAGGAGCATTCTGACAGGTGACACATTTTTTTGATGCTCTGGGTATGTCTGTGAATGACCTCATGAGCACTATAAGTACTGATTTATGACAAAATTTTAGTGAGTAGATGAATTTGCAAATTCTTCCCACATCCCAGATATATAGACAAATATAGAGATATAAATATAGATGATATAGATATAGATGACACAGATAGATGATATAGATATAGATATAGAAGATATAGAGATGATAGAGATAGAGATAGAGATAGAGATAGAGATAGAGATATATGATATAGAGATAGAGATATATGATATAGAGATAGAGATAGATATAGATAGCTAGATATAGATGTACATAGTTGATCTTCATTATTCACAGTCTTTTTTTCTATACTTTGAAATTGTAGGTAGTGGTACATATTGGCCACCACTCTAGAACCCCTTCTCATATGCAGAAAGTATAACACTAAGAAAAAATGTTGAATTAGAGTTAACATAGGTATTAGGGCCCAAACTTTTATCAGATTATTAATTTTGTCACTTACACAATGGCGCAGATTATATAGTAGATTCTTAAGTCTTTAATGCGTGAAACTAAGATATTTATTTAAGCTCTTATAGCTAAGAGGTAGGTGAATTAGAATATTTTTAAGAGTGAATTTAAATCTTCTTTCTTCTCTTTCTTATTTATCTAAAACTTGGGTCAGATTCAAGGGTAAGGCGATTTACAACTAAAGGGGAGGGTTGCTCTACAAATATGAGGACCTAGATAAGATCAAGATTCTTAAGGATAGGAAATTGAAAGAGTTGAAAGATTAGCATGTATGGATCTGGCTATGTCTTTTTTATCCATCTACTCAGCCAAGGAAATAAAACGCAATGCTTAACATTCTCATTTCTCTTATGCCATGAAAATGATTATAAACAAAGTATAATAAAGAAAACAGCATCCTAAGCCCACAAATGATGGTATCTGGGATTCTATTTCTGACTAAAGAAGGCCTTAGATCTGTTTTCTAGGGCAGCAGTTTCGGAGAATTAAGAAAAAGTACTTTCACTGACTTTCTCTTTCTTTCATTCCTTGGTAATTTTCTCATCTTTGCTTAAGTATTTCCTAGAATTGCAGTGGCAAGATTATAATTCTGGTGTTGGGTGTTTGTATTTGGAGCAAACAGCTTGCTGTCATTCAAGTCTGTAATGTACTCCCAACTCCACTCCAGTTAAGAAGGCAGAGGCGAGAAGAGTCAAGTCCATCCCTGTTCACTAGAATTCCCTATTAACATTTTGGACCAAACCCTTGAATAATTACAAGGAATTCTTTGTCCCCCAAGTCATTTTAAACTGCATATATGTTTTCCTCAGGATCATCATAGGAAGAAATACTTGATCAGGGATAGAATTTGGTTGCTAGAGGATGCCATTTCTAAGTGTCATTATATGTACATGGATATTAAAATCACATTCTAGCATTCACATTCAGCCCATCTGTTTCATTTCTAATCCTATACTTTTTCCTCTATAATTCTGTCTTCAGAGTTACTGGTAGTCTTTTCAATGTCTTTTATTAGCAGTCACCCTTTATCTTCTCATGATAGTCATATGAGGCTTTCATGTTCTCCATTTTATTTACTTGTTTGTTTGTTTGTTTGTTTGTTTCTTTACCAAACATGCTCCAAGATAAGGGGCTCTTAGCTTAATGTCAATGGAATTCTCTAGATATGGCTAATGAGATTCATAGATTGAAACACTATCTAAAATTTTGTAAAATTTGTGTGATTATATGTGTGTTTTAAGTTATTTTGGAATAGATTACCACAATTTCTCCTAAATATTTTAAGTACCAATGTTATCTAAAAACTACAGTAGTGAGCAAAATAATAGTAACAGAAACAATAACTTCTACTATTTATTGAGTTCTTACCACATTTTAAATAGTATGCTAAGGGATTTATGCATGTAATATTAATTACTTCTTATATTAAACCAGCAAGAGTTTTAAAGATTAAGAAAGTGACTGCCAGAAAGATTAAGCCCCTTCTTTAAAGTCTCATGCTGGTTAGTAGAAGTGACAAGATTATACAGAGCCCTACCCACCTCCACTGCCTATCTCCTCAGCAGTAATGATCTTACTCAGGCATGGATTAAATGATTTAAATTATTCTCTGTTCCAGGACAGGTGACAGTATTAAGCATAGTATTAGTGTAATTTAATCCAAGGAAAAAGTTTTATTTAGCTTAATAGTGAGTAGGCAGTGAGTAGTTTCTTCGGTTATCACTCTCTTTTAAGGTTGAGTCAGACTAAATAGTAAGAGTAAATATAGTAAAATGTCAACATAATTTCCAACTGAATTATTGCGAAATCTTTATGATTGGAAAACTACATATCATTTTTAAAACAGCTTTTATTAGGAAGTTATATGAAGGTATATCATATATTTGAGATTTTAAAATTCATGTAAGGAATAATCTTAGCCATTTTTTCCATATCGATTACATGAAGGGTGATTAAGCTAATTCAGAAGAACTAAAATTTATTCCAGGATAACAAGTTGCTGCATTATTTGGGGTATAACACTAAAATATGTTTAAGACTCATCTTTTTCAACTCTAAGGACCAAGAGGTCACTTGTTTTCTTTTCCTTTCCATTTCAATATAAAATGATTTGTCCCAACTTTTGCCATCATTTTGTTGTCTTCCTGAAGCCAAATTTTGTTTTATCTTCTCTCTCTCTCTCTCTTTCTCTGTGTGCACATGTGCATGTGTATGTATGTGATCAACTTGTCACTTAATGCAGCAACAACGTTGCAAAGATTAGCTTTTACTCTTTCAACAGCTGAATAGAAACTTATGTTAAATGTGTATCATTTTTCTCTTAAAGTATCTGAACATATATGCCAATTAAAATAATATGCATGGAGAAGCACCTGGCTTACCTCGCTTGAAAAATGTCCTCCATAGTTATGATTGTTCTCCTTTATAATTTTTCCCTCTATGATAAGATCTATAACATAATACACTAATTAAATGTTTTAATTTGATTTCAAGATAAATTGTGAAGTATGATCTAGCAGCAAGTTGCTTACATTTGAAAAAGTGAAAACTAGCAAAGTATTTTCTTGGGATTCTGCTGAGGGAACAGGATTCCATGGATAATTTTGATCACTTTATCCAGCAATACCTCAGGGATGAATTAACAGGCTTTATATTTTTATTTTAAATTCTTAGATTCAGAAAGCAATTTCAGCAATTAATAACTATATTAAATTATAATTGAAAATTATTAATGTACATAGAAACAGCATAAAGTATCTGATAAATTTCATAAAACAGTATTGGGTTCAGTAATTATTTAGAGGCATGGAATGAATTTAATAGAAAACAGATAGCTTCTGAAATTCATATGTTCTAATACATATGTACATGTTTATGTGTACACATATGATTTCTTAAATTTTTCTATCTACCCTAAAAATTCATTTAGTCATATATGTGTGGGTATGTTTGTGTATATTATATTTACCACATAAATTTGTGCACAGTGCTATGCTAGATATTGTTGGCTACTTCCAGGACCACATTCTGGGGAAAGGTTAAAGATCACTGAATTGACTAAAGAGCTGATATTAATTAACATGATTGAATTGAGAAGTGGGGGGAGGGGAGATGATAAGAATTGATTAGTTGCTAAGAAACAAAACAAACACACAAGAAAATAACAGTAAATTTCCTTCCTAGCAAGTATTTGTTAAGGATATTTTGTCAGACCTTGTGCAGGCAGAATTCATTTGACTAAGGTGACAACAGCTGAAGCACTATTCATCTACAGCACTGGCAGAGGACTGTCAATTTCTGAAATGATTCTGGAAAATCCAAAAGCATTCGGTTCTATCTGTCTCAGCTAAGATGTAATTTATTATATCCATTACTTGTAATACTTTGCATCAGCAGTACAAAGAGTGAGATTACTCAGTAAGGGCTGTAAATAGTAAAGACATGACACAAAGTGCATCCGGGAATAGAGTTTGTCATTGAAGGTAAGGGTCAGGAGAGGATCTAGGCAAGGGCATATAGATTAGAAAAGGAAGCATGATCATCAAGATAAATGAAGTGTCTTTTAGAAAAGAGTCTAATCTACTAGAGACTCCACTGTTAATATATCATTTATATCAACCACTAGGAAGAGAAAATTAGCAGGGGAAATTGATATTGAAATATTTATAGCCAAATTTCCAGCTATGCTTTATCACCCATTTATTGTAGATAAGAGTTAATTTTATGTACAGTCTTATTTATAAAATCACCTCATGGATAAATAGAAATATAAAACTATATCTAAAATAGTTCAAATATTATCTGAATCTGATAAAAGTTATATTTAGATCAACTTATTGTGAAGGCTTTCCTAG
>CM053506.1:30430235-30445981 GCA_028627145.1 Eidolon dupreanum
AAAGAAAAAATATTTGATAGAGGGAAGCAAAATAAGAAGATTCTGTCCTAACAATTACTAACTACAAGCTGAGTATCACACAGCATTGAAACTGACAATTAGAACAATTGTCTCCACCTAAAAATGCACAGGCAAAAATAAAAAAATAATGATTGTTCTAGATTTGTAAGGCTATGAGGGGTGTGTCAGAAGCAACTATAAATACTTTCTGGAGAAATGCAGTTAAATGTCCAACGAATTCTGACAGATAAAGTGTGTCATAGACTCAACATTAAAGATCACAAAAATAAATGAAGAAATAATCCATTACAAATGGGAGTTGTGAAAAACAAGAAACTGCAAAATCATAATACACACACACACACACACACACACACACACACACACACACACATAAAATATCTGAAATCAGAAATACAATCCAGAATAAAAGGATAGATTATATTCAGGAAAATACAGAATCTATATAGATAGATGATAGATGATAGATGATAGATAGATAGATAGATAGATAGATGCATAACTAGATGAAAATGTAACCAGATATAAATTTTCTAACTCTTTCACTGAGAGAGCTGGAAGCAGCAGGACTCCAATAGCAATAACATACCAAATATTCAAATTTTGGCTTCCAAATACCATCCTTCTCTAAAATATACCAAGACTCCTTGGAGAATGACTGATACAAAGTACAGGCAAATACAGGTATACAGTGATCCTCAAATAACCTCTTTTGCAAGATAGCAAGAAACTGTTCAACAAAGAAACCATGCCAAAACATACAGACTAAATATTCCTACTGCCTACTAGTCATGTGTAGATAAATTTGAGCATCAAAATAATTATTATAGTAATAGTCTATAACATCAAATAAAATAGAAAAACAATATTCTAGTGTGATTGAAAGAATGAAAAAGAGAAAGATTAATAAGAAACAGATATTTACACAGTCTCAAAGTGACTCCTAAGAAAATATTTATTAATTAAAAGGAAAAAACTATGACTTTTGAGTGATAAAGTCTGGTCGACATCAGCTTATTTAAGTAATCAGAGTCATCATCATTATTAATGGGACAAATCTAAAGTGCACACCACCTAATAAGGTGCCGTGAAAAGATGGCATCAAATCTGTGATATTCCTGCAAAAGTGTCATAACCTGGAAGAAACATTGCAAAAGCCCAAGGTGAAGGACATTCTCAAAATTAACTGCACTGCAATTTCAAACATGTTGAACTCATAAAAGTTAGGGAATGATCTAAGGAACAAAAAGAACTAATCAAAAACAGACTCACAAATATAGTGGACAATTTGGCAACGGACAGAGAGGAAGGGGGTTGGGAGGCCGAGAGAATGAGATGAAGGATTAAAGTACAATTTAGTAGTTGATAGATGGTCATGGGGATGGGGAGCACGAAGGGGGAATGCAGTTATCATTAATATGATGGCTAGGTGGAGGGCAGATCATTTTATGAACTATATAGATGTCTAACCAATGTACTGTATACTTGAAACTAATTTAAATAAATAAATTTTTAAAAAGTTAGAGAATAACTAAAGAATTGTTTGAAGTTTGAGGTCGTTAAAGAGATTTGAAAATTAAATGTAACACAAAACCGAGTTGAATTCTTTGGCTCAAAAAGACATTATTATAAAAGCTGTAATGGAGTTTGAATTTTAAGTAGTAGTTATATATCAAGGTTTATTGTAAATTTTGATGATTGTATTAAGATCAAGTAGTAGAATATCCTTTTTGTAGTAAATATGTATTAAAGAAGTTTCTGTGATAGTATAAAATCAATGATACACTCATATGGCTTAGAAAAAATTCTTTGTACTATATTTGCAACTCCTATATAAGTTTGAGACTATTTCAAAATAGAATTACAAATTATTTTATTATACACATTTTTCTAAATTGTCTTCATATGTAATAACAATTTCTAAACCTTTTTATTTTTTGAGATC
The DNA here is from genome assembly GCA_028627145.1 of Eidolon dupreanum. Lineage (NCBI taxonomy): Eukaryota > Metazoa > Chordata > Mammalia > Chiroptera > Pteropodidae > Eidolon > Eidolon dupreanum. Next base: position 30,432,202 of record CM053506.1, read on the forward strand.
TCAAATATATAGGATGTGCCAAGATAATTCCAGAATATAGGAAAAAATCCTAGTTCTTGATTGTCTTAATCCTGTTAGCTCCAAGGAAGGATGTATGAAAATCATGATAATCTTATAAAGAATGAAAGAAAATAATACTTAATCTAGAAATATCACATAATGTACCCTATTATTATATAAGCAGTGATATAAGAACTTGCAATAAATGGTAAATGTAAGCAAATCTTGAAAAAGACTAACTATATGAGAAAAATAAAAATATCTAATTTGTTTTGTGATAAAATTAAGATAGCAAAAATGTAATCGGCAGAAATTGCAAAAATATCAGGAAGCCAAGATTAGATTTAAGTCTTTCTAATATCTTAATTATTTTTTAAAGAAATATAGTGAATTCATATAAATCATGCATTAAAATTCCATCACCAAATAGAGTTTTCTGTTCTTATTTATTAATCTTTAGTATTGATTATGTGCCTGGTACTACTACACAATTTGTTTTATTTCTCTGAGTAATAAATTAGTAAATACTGCCTATCATTTTAGCTGTGAATGTTATGAAATAGGAAAAAATGTATGTTATACTTTATTTCTTTCTACTAATTATCTTATCATACACATTTTCTAAATTCTTTTTCCTATAACAATGGTTCCTAAATGGTTCTTATTCTTACTATTTTTTAATCTGAAGGTCTAATTGTGTTTTTGTTATTTTTGTTGTTTTGTTTTGTTTTGTTTTGCCATAACTTCCACTTTCTTAAAGTATTAAAAAATGTATACTTACTCCTAAAGATAAAATAAATAAAAAATTCAGGTGTGGGAGTTTTTTCTAGAGGCTTTAATATCATTGGGGATCCTATATCATACATATCATAGAATTCTAAAGTATTTTGTCAGTGAAATTCATAATTTAGAAACAAAAACAAACTGCACTTACAGAAATTATTTTTGGTTAGAAAAAGTTATACTAAAGTCAACAGATACTTTCATAAACCCTGAGTATGCTCTTCTGTTGAAAAACATGTTATATCTTAAGGAGAGTGAGAACATGATGTTTCTGGAGAAGGACCGCAAAGGAAGTTACATCTTTTTTAAATTAGTTAAGCAATTTTGAAAGTCTGTGCATTCATAAGTAAGGGTTTTACACAGAACAGTAAGAACTCAGCAAGTGCATAAACTGCTACTAGTTGCAAATTAAGTGACTTAAAAGTTAAGTTTTACTTCTCCAGGGTATTATGTAGAGAAATTACAGCACATATTTATTGTCCCAATGTTATCCTACTGATCTGAAATGTTGAATGTGGGGTTTCTTTAAGGAAGAAACTTACTCATTTGTTTCAGCAATAAATACTTAATTTTAATTTTACTAAATTTTCTGAAGTATAAAGAGTAGTTTGTATTTCAAACTATATTATGCAAATATCAACAACTGCAATGTTATTACAGTAAATGCCTTTTAATCATTAAGGACATTTAAAGAAGAAATATGAACCAATGATCTTTTAGATGTACAAAAAAATTAGTAATTCAAAGTTATCTCAAAAGAAGTAGGAACATTTAAAATAGCCCACAAAATTCTAAACTATTCATAAGGGCCAAATTATTCATCATTTCCGGCCAAAAATACACATTAACATGCTAACTTGATATTGATGTGATAGTAAGTGATAGTCAATATAAGCCTGAAAAAAATAAACACTTTCTAACAATTCATGTTTTATGATATTGAAATGAGCTTTTTTATGAGAAAATCGATTCCATATCCTGAAGGCAAAGAAAGACTAGGTAATCATCCTTCAGAAAAATTGAAAAGAAGATAATTATATATTAGTGCTAATATTTTGTTGTTCATGGAAGGGGAGGCCTTGTATAGATTTATTGGTAAGTATGTAGTATTCCCATAAATATTGTAATCACACACACACACACCACACACACACACACACACACACACACACACACACACACACATACAGACCCCACTTTTTAAATAGTCCTTTACTCTTGGGTTTTTGTTTTTGTTTTTTTTCCATACATTAGGATATAATTAGTTTGGTTACCACTGAGGACTCTTAAGTTGACATTTCAAAAACATATTCTAAAAAGTGTCTGACAAATTTACTGAAAGTATCACAACTGCTTATTATCCCTCAAATTCATTTTATCATTCTACTTTTTCATAAAGAACTTCCCAGTTCTAGAGGAACAACTGGCAGAATAGCAAGAGGGGACAGCCTCCCTGAAGCCAACTGTGTCCTTCTGACTAAGGTCTATCCAGGGACTGTGAGTAGAGGGTTGTGTGCAGCTTCTCTGTTGCATCCTAATGAATACCAGTTTGCTCTCCACTTTCTCTTTTCCTTTCTCACAGGCTAGACAGCAAAAATTGTGGGTACATGTCAACTTCAATGATGCAGACAAGAAACACTTGGAGATAGCACATTAAAAGGCAGAAGTTCTGAGCTTTTTTATTTACTTAATTTGAGGTCTCTTTATTACAAAAGATTTATCTGTAACCTAACAGTCACTTTGTATTCTATGGGTATGTGAAGACGACTTATAGAGTGTGCGAGCATGGACACATTTAAGGGAATTAATTTTCAATACTTTAACTTACATATACACTCTTTAAAAAAATGATTTGCCTGAGAACATGACTGAGTTACTTACAGCTCCAACTTTACAAAGACACACATACCCAGTTAACTATCCCAAATCTTAATATAGCACCATTCTCAGGCTGTGGGAACCTCATGGTATAAAAATGGGAAGCTTTTTAAATGATTGAAAAAGAATCTATAAACCCACAGTACTGCCCTTATTCCTCTGTCATAACCATAGTCTGATAACGAGTTAATGGTGGAACCTAGATTCAAACCAAGGCAGCTGGTTCCAGTGCCTGTTCTCTTAATCACAAGAAAATGACTCTAAAAAGACAAGCCCCAAAGAAACATCACACACATGAAGCTCTGCTCAGTGATACTCTGTTTCTGAGCCATAGCAACAATCATTCTCAAGCCTCATGTGAATGAGGGGAGAAAGATTGAGACTCTCTGGAGTTCTAGTTTTAAAATAAAAATAACCACCATAACTCCTGTGAGAGCTATATTATCCTCATTTTATAAAATGAGGCACAAAAAGGTGAGGCAAATATTTTACAGTAGCATAGGAATCGATTAAGTAAGTATTCATTTCACTTGGAATATAGAACCGGGGGTATTAATTTGTACTTCCTAGCCCAAGACCTCAAATATAGATAAATAAATATCAGTAAAGGTGAACATAGTTTAAGTTTAGGATCCCTTCCAAACTTTATATTCTATAAAAGTCCATGCATTTCATTAAGAAAGAAATTATTTTGAGTTACTTAGGAAATCACAGAAAACCATACAATAATGTCAAAAATGCTGATGCTTTGCATACTGATAATGACAGCTACTTTACTTTTATATCTATGTAATCAATCAAGTAGTCACAGTAGATGACTTGTCTATTTGAATCCTGGATTTTCATGGAAATCTGTAATGCTATAAATCTTCATGCATACGTATTAGGGTAGACACCTAGGATTGACTAGGTAAATAAATATCTAGGATTAAAACCTCTAGGTCATATGGGTAAGTATATGTAAAACTTTATGAATAACTTCAAATGTATTCCAAAGTAAGTATATATATCTACATAAATAACTTCAAGGAATTTCCAAAGCGATTATACCATTTTATATTCTCTCTCTTATCAGCACTGCCTGAGAGTTCTAGTCGGCCAACATCTACACCACTACTGATTATCTCAATATCTTAAAGTTTAGTTGTTATAGTGTGTAAATAGCTATGTGTCATGGTGTTTTTAATCTGTATTTCTCAGAAGACTAATTTGAGGGCATTATTTTTATGTATCTATTAGAAATTCATCTTATTTTGTAACTTGTTCAAATCTTTTGACCATTTTATTAAGTTGCTTCCTCTTATAATTTAGTTGGGAGAGTTTTCATTTATTCTTGATGCAAGTAAGAAACATATATTTTTAATATTTTCTTCAGTCTCTCAAGAGTATTTTCCTCTTAAGAAAAGTTTTTAATTTTGATAAAGTAGATTTATTGTTTTTTAAAAAACTGTTCATGCTTCCCCTTAACTAGTCTTTCCCTTCCCCAGGGTTGCATAAGCTCATAGATTTTTTTTAATAGATAACTTAGTCCTCACTTTTATGGTAAGATCTTCGATCTGATTCGAATTAAGTTTTTGTATGATGACAGGTTATGTTCAAGGTTCATTTCCCCCACATAAAAGATATAAAGGTTATCAGCTCCATTTGTAAGAAACACCACTCTCTCCCTCATTTAATATTCTTGCAGTTTTGGCTAAAAATCATTTGAACATATATGTGAGGCTTACTTTTAGACTCACAATTCTTTTGTTTTAATCTATATGTCATTTCTTACTCCAGTGAGATACTGTCTTAATTAGTCAATAGAAACTCTTGAAATTAGTTAATGTAAGTATTCTATCTTTCTCTTTCTTTGTGTAGTTTTAAAATTAGATGACCTTTGCATTGCTATACAAGTTTTAGAATAAGCTGAACAATTTATGCAAAATATCTGCTGGATATTAATTGAAATTGTATTAAATCTGTAAATTAATTTATAGTAAGTTGATATATAAACAATATTAAATATTAACATAGTATAATTCATGCATTAATATAATTTAAAAAATTAAAAATTAATACAATTTCAGTATTACGATAATTACTAGTACATTTTAGTTTTAGAAAGATAAACAACAGATAAAATACTGAATTAGATTTTTAGTTTACATATCTAGGATATGTACTAATTATATCATAAAATAAATCATGCTATATATTTCCAAGTCTGTTTCTATGTTTAACAGTATAATTATCCAAATATGTCCGTATTAGAAAAATATAAATCTATTTCATTTATCTTTGTGTCTACAATCACATTTTTCCAATATATCAATACACTATCACTGAATAGTTTTAAAAAATTCAAGATGCTTCCACTTTTTGCTACATTAAACAACCCTATAATAAAAACCCTTGTATATAAATTTGATGTAGCAATCTGCTTGTGTAACTAGGATAAATTTCTAAAATAGAAATAGCTAGATTTCTACACTTTAAATTTTTATATGTGTATTTTAAAAATGTGAAAATTTTCTTTATAAATATTGTCCCATGTTAGATTTTTAAGACAATGTATAAGAAGATGCATTTCCATAGACACCTAAAAACTTTAAGTATTATAATTCTTTTCCATATTTTTACAATACTTTTCAATTTACTTTGATTGTGATCTATTGATAAAATTGTAAAGGACTTATCTAAGTATACTAGAACCTATTAGATATATGGTGATTATTTAGGAATTTTTAATTTTTTGAGTGAGGCCAGAAATGAGTAAATTCTGGAAATAAACTGAAAAAATAACTGCTCATTCCATGGCAACTGGATAATTTAATTAAATGTATCTCAGTACTTTCTATGTTTGCCAAACATTGTTTATGTACTTTAGATAAATTGGTGAAGAGGAGGGACAAAAACCTCATTTTTCATATATTTTAATTTTAAAGGTATTAGACATGAAATAAAATAAAAATAGTTGTAACAAGAAAAATATAAAATATTTTATTAGCATTCAAGAACATGCACTATACTCCTTAGGGACCTATCACTGAATAAGGCAGGAGAAGTTTCCACTCTTGCAGACTTAACATTTTAGAAATCACTACATACCAAATATGTAAGCACATTTTATTGTATGTTTGATACCTGAAAGGGCCATAAAACAACATAGTAGGGTCAGCGGGATTAGAGGGCAAGGATACACAGAGACTTAAAACAGTTTATGGCAGAATGATGAGTAATCACTAAGGAAGTGATATATAAACTGAGATTTGAATGACAATAAAGGGAAGCATTCATTTGAAGATCTGCAGTCAGGAAGAACAGATATTGTAAAGGCTCTACAACAGGAATAAAATTGGCACATTTGAGGTTAAAAAAAAAGAAGGCTGATACACTCACTTGGAGCTTGGAGTTAATACAAGAATCAGAAGAGGTGGTGTCTAAGAAGCAGGTATGGGCCATGAACTTAAGAAAGACATATATAGAAGAGCCTATCTTTTAAAATCATATAACATATCAATCTGAAAAATTACTTTATGTATTCATAAATATTCATATAATTATATTTGTGTGTCTGTGTTTCTGGAAACAACCACATAGTGACATGAGTGATGGTACTGAACTCATGTTGTCATTTGATTCCACTGACTTTTTAATAGGATTGGGTAAATTTTCTGAGTTGTTCCAAATGAGATGTCAGGAACATGTCTAGTTGATTTGTTACATTCAGGAGTGGCCAGAAATGATAAATACAAATGTCAGGGAAGCCATAATATTAGAATAGAGAAACAGGCCACAGGGTGTCTGTAAAGAAGGAAATGGTAGAAAGAGAGAATGGCATGTTACTTACACGCCAAGAGCAATGCCTTGGCAAAACAAACAAACAAACAGGGACCTAACTTCCTCTGGACTTCTTTAACTTAATTTAATTTCTGTTTTGTCTCCACTTCACCAAAGGAAAATAAATCAAATTTAATTTGTGATTCATTTCTATTATGTATTGCTTTATCTAAATTGCATAGGTTGAGATAGGAGGAAGTTTTTTTCTTCACTGCCTCCTGTTTACATTGCCATCTATTTTGCCCAGGAACTAGTCTTGCCCTTAAACATCGGTCCATGCAGTTGCCAGTGAGTTCTCCACAATCCTTCATAGACCTGCATTTTCTCTCCATTCCATATCAGTAATAACAGCACCATATTCATTCTACTGTTCCACTAATATCCCCTGTCATTTTCTAAGGTCTAGTCTTCCACATCTTCTTCGTTCTCTTTCCTATTTCTGAAGCTGTGTCTAAGAAACATAACAGTCTTCTTCTGTTCTTAAATTTCTTAAGAGTACATGGGAACTTCTTTCTTGATACTATCTCCTTTCTTAGAGTTTAGCACTTAAAGTAAGTTTAAAAAAAATGCTCCCATTCCCAGAAAACCATGAATGCCTATACCTTAGTTTCCCCTTTATTTTCTATCTCTGAGCACCCTGAACCCCATAAAAATTTGTCAATATGTTTCTAAAATCATTTTCACTATTGCGAATCGTTATCTCCTTGAGGTCCTTGATTTGGAAAATCAAATTGTAAAAAAAAAGTGAAAATATTTTTTGTTTTTTTTGCTTTCTGCTTTCATATTCCTCTCATGAATGAATGAGCACAGCAGATTGTCACCTGATCTGGTGATGGTGCATGTGCATGTGAATTTGGGGGAGGGGTATTAAAACAGGATAGATCAAGAGGCCTGCAATATAGAGTGTAAGGCAAATAAACCTTTTAATCTTTTAAAATTATTATGCTGTTACTGATTTAAAACATAACAAATTCAGATACTAGATTAGGACACAAGATAGAAAACTGTCTTAAAAGCAAGTTGAATTTGCAAAGCATTTAGATACTCACATATGCCATCAAATATTTGATAGAACTGGCTCACAAAATGCAATGAACTTAAAATTTTGCTATCACGTATGTGTTTTTTAGAGAAGTCCCTTGAGTCTTTTGAATAAAGAAGAGAGAAAAAATGCAAAACAAACAGCACAGCTAAATTTAAAAAATAAAATTAAGAGTTTTATTTATTTTAAAATAAAGAACATGAGTTCCCCTACTGCTGCTTACCACTCATGTAATACATTATAGTAATCTGTAAGAAACAATATCATTAGTAATTTTAGTTTTTTGAACTTCAAAGAGCAGAAATAAAGTAAGGAAGCTCATAGAAGAGGATTTGCTCTTATATCTAGAGACTTTTACATTTTGTTAATCCATCTATAAAACCTTTCTACAACAATGAATTCACATGTAGGGAGAATATATACATTATCCTTTTCCTAGCTGTTACTAAACAAATCAGTGAAAAGTCGGGATGCTATCTATACATACTATATATATATATATATATATATATATATATACACGCTATATATACATCTAAAATGTTACAAAAACACTAAAATGAGTAATGGAGCTAATTAAAGAAATCTAAAAGGGAAAGATAAGAAATTCTTTAAGTATAAAGATTGATAGGACAAATCTAGTTTGAAAGGTTAGCAAACCCTTCAAAACTATTGAATCAAGAAAATAGTGATACACCTAATATAAGTACATAAAGTTTGAGGGCATATTCATTTTTATATATAAAAATTTGTATTTCATTATGCCAAATAAACTTGAATAAAAGATATTGCAGACTGCATTATATAAAATCTGAGTTGAGGTTTTTAACTGATTTAAAATTCAAATCCATTTTGGTAAATAAACAGTATTTGCATAAACTATTTATTTTGAAGTATCATTATAAGACATCTTCATTTTACACATTTAATGAATATTGTTTGGGTCTGATATATGTCAAACACCAATGAAAAGTCTCCAAATCTATTTTCAAAAGCTGGTATAATCCACACAATGATAATGGGGGCAGGGGGAAGGTATAATAAGTAATAGTATAGAGGAATTTAGAGTATCTTAATGGAGTATATAGGAGACTTACCCAACTTAGAGATGGGAGAGGGAGGTTTTGGGAAATGTTTCTGAGTGGAGTAGACTCAATGGTTAGGCATTATCTAGGCTGGGAAAGAGAAGAATAGAGCTCTAAGCAGAGAGAAGTCAGCAGGTGATAAAGCTGAAAGGAAGAGGAAACTCCAGCACATTTTTGCAACCCTAGGCAGTTGAAATAACTACATCCTAAAATGGACATGAGAACATAGTGAGAAACAATGCTAAAAACTGGCAGTTGCCAAAGGCTTAAAGGTTCCATATGTCAAAATTATGGGTTTGAACTTGGTTTGAAAGTTCCCTATGGGATTTTAAACATAATGTGTTCAGAGATGCATATCTATTTTGAAAGGAGATTTTTCTTTAGATATTTGCAATAAACATAAAATCCAATACACAAAAGCAGTAAAAAAGAGAAAGAACTATGAAGCTGTGATCCAGATTTAATACAAGTCATCTTACTTTAATTCTGTTCTTTGTCTTTCTTTCATTTTCATCTCATGTCCCTCAGTGGGTAAAACGTTGTTCTTCCTTGTGGGACATCAGAGAAGAGGATGTAAAACTTTTGATCAAATGTAATCATAGAGCACCATCATGATATTTTTAGATTGATACAATATAACAGGGGTTATATTTATCAGATTTTAAAATATACATTTTTACGACATCAAATATTATCATTAGAATTATTACATTTCAAAGTATGGAGAAGTATATTTAATGCCTCAAGGCACTCAGGGTCATGTTTAACTCAAAACCAGGTTTGAGGTTATCTTTTTTAAGAAACTAGCATTATCTGGATCCTAACAACCTCTTGCTTTGACTTTCTTTTTCCTGGAGAGGAAATAACTTTCTTCACTGGTTGAAAAATATATTTGTTTGTGTGCTTTAGTATTTTGGTAATACAAATATGAGAGTATATCTCTAGAAGGGTTTTCAAATCCTCATGGTATTGATATCAAAAAAAGAAAAGTGGCAAATGACGTATGGTTGGAACTCAGTAGAGTAAAACATCAATTATTTATTCAGATCCAAACCTATCTATGTCCAATCTGTGCATAAACTCAGAAATGGGTACATAGACAGGAATAAAACTGGAACTTAATGAGAAACAAACAGAATAAAAGTTTTGTAAAAGGAAAAGTTAAACATCTATTGGATTTATCAGAGAGCTAATGGGTGAGTGAGATCAGACACATAAGTAATGAAGGCAAAAAGAAATGAGAAACAGAAGAAGGAAGAGCTTCCAGAGAGAGCTTTTAAGGAGCTTCTGGAGAATTAAAGAGATGATTTCCAGGACTTTAAAGTTATCTTTACTGTCCAGAGTCAAAGGTGTATCTCATGAGCTTATATTTGAAGAGAATACTAAGCAGTAGGTTCTGGTAGGTAATAAAAAATTCTAGGGATCAAAATATTCCCTCAATTAAAGTCTGAGTTGTTTAGTCTAGTAAATTGATCAGAGAAAGGTTCATCTTAGGAAAAAGAATCATACGCAAGATCAGTCAAGTCAATGCATAGTAGACCTAGTTATATTTATTAAAATCTTTTCTGAATTTAATTGATGAATTATTCAAAAGTGAATTCATTTCCCAAGAGCACAAAGGGCCTATTGAGGAGTTGATATATCAGGCCTAGCTTCTTTAAAATTTCAATAATAATTAGTCATATGAATATTAGTAGTTTTAAAGGAGTTCCTAATTCTCTCTTGATTTTTTAAACAAATTCTCTTTCTTCCTGTAGCTACTAGTACTGCATTTATTTTAAAGAGTCTTCAGGATTGTTCAGAAAGCAGAGAGTTAAGAAATTTGGATATTGCTGTGTTTTACAGCTGATTTGTAAATAAAGGAGAGAAACTTTTGATGACAATTCCGACAAAGAAATAATGAATCAAATCCCTAGGCCTTTTTGGAAACAAAACAATGAAAATTAAATAAAAACATAAAGAAGGAAATGACACAGAATTTTGTTTAACTAACAAAAGACTCCATAATTCCCTACAAGTTGAAATCACAGTCATTTTCTCTCCTAATGAATTTCAGTGGCATTTTGTATGACATTATTTTTTATACATTCATTTATGGATTCATATAATGCATATTTATAAGCATCCACTACATGATAGAGACTGTGTTAGTCTACTACTAGTTAGTCTACTAGGTCTGGAGATTAGTTGCAGAAATTTCCTTGTAAGACACAAAGAAACAACTGAACAATTACAACAGAGTCTGGTAAATATTTTAGAAGAAAAAGCACAATAAACTCAGGGGTTACATTGGAGCAAAGGTATATGTTAAGACCCAGAGTTGGAGAGGTGGTCACTAAACGTATGAAGAAAATGAAGTTTCAACTTAGATCTGAAATGTTTATAGGAGAAGTTAGCAAATAGGAGGCAAGATACATGAAAAATATTTCAGAAGGAAAGAATGACTATCCATTATAATAGCAAGAGAAGCTTGCTCAAGAAAGTAAAAATGAAAACGACAGCATAGCTCCAATACAGAATTGAGAGTAAGAAAGAATAGTGAGAAATTATGTTGCCTGTTCAGATTTGCAAAATTCCTCTAATTACAATATAGAAATGGATAATATACTGGGTAGATAAATTAAGTTTTGTAGTAATGCCTGTCAGCTTAAAGTAGTACAGCAGTGGTACTGATACTGAAATTAGTTGACTGCTTAAAAAAAAACTATTTAAGAAGTAAGTGTTACCAATTTAATTAAGTGGATGCAATTCTTAGGGATCATTGCAAGAAAAGTTTCATTAGATGGAAAGGGGAAAATGATTATAATTGGATGAGTAATGAATGTACAATAGGTAATTTAAAATAAAATGTATAAATCTATCAAAAAGTTGAGATGGAAAAGGAAGAGAAATGTAATGATTTGGCAATGGGAGTTTAGAAGGTGAGAAATTTGAGCATAATTCCATGCTTATAGCAGGAACCCGATATAAAGAGAAAATTGAAAATATACTAGATAAGGAAGATTGGAATTGAAGTGCTGCTATTCTTTTATTAAATTTATTGGGGTGACATTCATTAATAAAATTATATAGATTATACGTTTACAATTAAATAATACATCATCTGTATATTGTATTGTGTATTTGCCATCTAAAGTCAAATCTCCTGTCACCATATATTTGACCCCTTTTACCTTTTACAAAGTGCTATTCTTAATGAGGCAAATGAGGTTGGATTCAGAGCAGAGGTAGAAACATTAGCTTTATAGAGAAAAACAAATTTTTACAATAAGAGGAAATTTGTTCTTGAAGGATTTGTGGTAGGAGTTTGAGGGAAAGTTAAATGTTAAGGCTGGGAGTTAAATTGATCTGGAATTTATGGAAAGACAAGAGACCCAGGGAGCTGAGGGTATTTATAAGAGAGTAGCTGAAGCTACAACCATTAAATTTAACCTGGAACAAAAATCAAGAAAAAAAATAAAAGTGGGACAATAAATAGAAAACAGAGTGACTAGTGGACTGAGTTCCCTCTTGAATTTGAAGAACAAATAAAGTGGTGAACAAATGAAAAACAGGAAAGAACCTTTAATAGAATGTTTCTATGACCTACTTTATCAGTAAGAAAGTCCTACCCGGTGGAAAACAAAGTTAAGAAATTTGCCAAATAAATAGCTTTGTTAGAATGGCTATCATCAACAGGACAAGTAATAACAAGTGTTGGAGAGGTTGTAGGGAAAAGGGAACCCTGGTGAGATTGCATATTGGTACAGCCACTATGAAAGACAGTACGGAGGTTCTTCAAAAACCTAAGACTAGAATTACCTTACAACTCAACAATCCCTCTTCTGGATATTTACCAAATCTTTGAAAATATTTATCTGTGAATATGTATGCATCCCAATGTTAACTGCAGCATTATTCACAGTGGCCAAGACATGGAAATAACCAAAGTATCCTTCGCTAGATGATTGGATGAAGAAGTTGTGGTACATAAATGCAGTGGAATATTACTCCGCCATAAGAAAAGATGAAATACTGCTATTTGCAACAACATGGATAAATCTTGAGATTATTATGCTAAGCGAAATAAGTCAGAAAACGTTGAGAACCATATGATTTCACTCATGTGTGGAATATAAAACTGAAAGCCACAAATGAACAAGACAAACAAACAGAAATTCATGGACATGGACAACAGTTTAGTGGTTACTAGAAAAAAGTGGGAGGAGGAGTTAGAAGAGGGTAAAGGGGGTCAAATACATGGTAATGGAAGGAGATTTGACTTTGGGTGGTAAACACACAATGCAATATACAGATGATGTATTATGAATTGTACTGTTGAAACCTATATAATTTTATTAAACAATGTCTTGTGGTAAATTTAAAAATAGATCATAGATATAGTATAAAATATAGAAAATAAAACTTGGAAGAAAAAAAAGAAATGGCTAAAGTGGATGGAAGGAGAAAGTTACAGAGAATAGGGAGATGAGGGATCAAGAGTTAAAGCTCTTTTTTATGAGCTATCTGACATTAAAATCATTCCCTCCTCCCCCCTAAAAAAGGAAAAAAAAAAAATAACTAGGTTGCAAAAGACTTGATGAGAGGAAAAAATGAACAGAATATCTGCAGATGGCAGCAATAGGAAGGTAATATGTCTGCACAGTCTTTGCTTCAAAGTAGCATGAGGGTGACCCAAGGAAGAAGGAATAGTGATCTGAAATTTGTTTGGTATAAATGAAGAAAACTGGTCCTTCTCTTACCTTGCAATATGCCTAAGAAATGTGAAATAATCAACCTCCTCAAAATCAAACAGCCATTTAATCTAAAATATCAAAACTTTCTTCTTCAAAATAGTTTTTTTTAACTCATAAATCTCTTCTATTTCCTCTTTCTAGTTTTTCTCTCTCCATTTATGTTAAACATTATATTAATTTCATTTCCATATCACAGAAAAATGTGTTTGCTTTTATGTCAGTGTTCATAGCAAAAGATATCAGTTAAAGTATTGCCAGCACAAACAGGACAAACAGAGACTCACGGACATGGATAATAGACTAGTGGTTACCAGAAGGTAGGAGGGGAGGAGGGAGTGGGGAGGGGGGAGGTAGATGGGGTAAAAGGGGTCAAATATGTGGTGACAGAAAGAAAGCTAACTATGGGAGGTAAACGTACAATGTAAATATATATA
>CM053506.1:30446481-30547627 GCA_028627145.1 Eidolon dupreanum
TTTTTTTTTATTTCATTACTCATATTTTTGATATCATATCTAATAATCTGTCAAATCCAAGAACGTGAAGATTTATTACCATGTTTTCACTTAAGAATGTTACATTTTTAATCCATTATGCTAATCTGTCTTTTAATTGGAGTTTAATCCATTTACATTTAAAATAATGATCACTAAGAAGGTGTTACTTCTGTCATTTTGCTATTGAGCTGATTCTAGTCTTATACCTTTTTCATTTTTTAACTTGTCAAAATCTGCCGTTGAATCCCTATGGTCAATTTTTCATTTTAGTTATTGTACTTTTCAGCACCAAAAATTCTATTTGGTTTCTTTTTATAATTCCTATCTTTTTTAATATTCTCATTTTGTTCTACATTGTTTTCATGATTTTCTTTAGTTCTTTGTCCATGTTTTCCTTTAGCTCTTTGAGCATATTTAAGATTTTAAAAAATATTTTGTCAGTTAAATTCAATGTGTATACTTCCTTAGGGATGGTTTCTGCCAATTTAGTTTGCTACCTTGACTGGAACATACTTTCAAGTTTCTTCGTATGACTGTTATTTGTTGTTATTGTTGAAAACTGGACACATGAACATGTATAATGTGGTAAGCATAGAAATCAAACTCTCCTCATTCTTCAGAGTTTGTTGTTTGATTTTAGAATGCTTAGTAGTCAATTTGTTTAGTGACTTTACTAACCTATTTTGCAAAGACTGTATTCTTTTGTGTGCATGTTCAGTGAAGTCTCTATTCCTTCAGCTAGTGTTCAGCTCATGTTTTAATAAGGGTTTCTTTAAACAATAGTGAAAAAAATCAATTAAACAAGAACAAGCAACATAACAGACATAGAAACACACAAAAAAACAACAAAAACAATAAACAAAGAAACAAAACACTTTCCTTAAAACATTGACAGTAGTAAGAGAGAAAGGCATTATATAATGATAAAGTGGTCAATCCAACAAGAGGATATAACATTTATAAATATTTATGCACCCAATATAGGAATACTTAAAATATGTAAAGCAAATGCTAACAGACATAAAGGGAATAGCAATACAATAAGTGTAGGAGACTAATATTTCATTTATATCAATGGATAGATCATTCAGATAAACAAAGCCTAAAGTCAGCAGAAAGAAAGAAACAAAGATCAGAGCAGAAATAAATGAGAGACTAAAAGACAATAAAAAGATCCCTGAAACTATAAGCTGGTCCTTTGAAAAGATAAAATTGACAAATTTTAGCTAGACTCATCAAGATAAAAAAATGACTCAAATAAAATCAGAAATGAAAGAGGAGACCTAAAATTTATATAATATGTTCCAGATAAATGTTGTGTTACTGTGCCAGTATTTGATTTAAATTGTGATTTTCCAGAGAAGAATTAATAGAAATATTTGAGAATTTTAAATTTGAAATTATAAATTCTTATATTTATTCACTTTAAGAAAAATATTGGGCGGTGGGTTGGGGAATGGAGGGAGTGTACCTTGAATGTCAAACTAGAAACAAGATAGTACATTAATAAATAAAAACACCAATATTGAACATTTTGAACTTAGAATTATATTAAAAAATTGTCCCAAAGGTGACAGAATGATAGAATGAAAAATGCAAATAAACTGGGTAAGAAGACGTGGCTTTAAATCTCAGATCTGCTACTTTCTAATAGGGCTCCTGATGATGGTATGTAATATTTCTTCTTTTATACTTACATGTCTATAAAATGAACAAAACAAATACCTCAGAGGTTTGTCAAGATGACTAAATAACGTAATTAAAATGAAAACTCTAAACTCTAGATAGCTGATTTATTTATTCTCCTTTAAGTAGAAATTTCTAAAAATAATTGCCTTACATATTATTTGTTTTTATTGGGAAAATATAGACTTTCTTTAGTTTTATTATTGAAAGTTTAGAATTAAATTTTGGTGGCTAACATTTACTGAGAGGCACAGCAGCCTCTTATTTAGAATGAGAGTAATAAGTTATGAGCCCAGGAAATCTATTTGTAGTGTTAGTTAGCTTCATGCTCTGACAACTTGAGAAAATCAGGTATCATCTCTTAGTTTCAGGAAATTTATAATCCTTATCTATTGAGATGTTAAAAGGATTAGTATTGGTAAAACATTTAAAATTCCTTCATTAAGTATAACAATCATCGCAGAAGTATTTTGGCTAATCCACAGTAAAGGCTATGCATAGGCTCTTTCGTTTTAAGTAAATGCTCTAGATAATCTATTTCATATGATTGTAACAGCTGACTGGATAATGCAAATCCCATTCTTGTAATGTTTATTGATAGAGATTTTTATACTGCAAAGTGAACAAAGATTTGTTATAATAAAGCTGGAGTATAAAGGACAGAGCTCAAGGTAGTTTTCTATAAAGTAACCTGAAAAAAATTTCCTTAGTAAATTGCACTACAGGTGTCTCTTTTTCCTGACACTAACATATGCAACAATTTTAATTCGTTTTTGTACTTTTATAAAAACTAATAATGCATCAACATGTTTGACTACCCCCTATTCACTCCTTTGCCATTCATAGAAACCTTTGACTCTTTACTTTGTTAAAAATAAATGAATACATTAAAAATAGATTATAAAGTTGAAAACACTAGAAACATTAAGCTAAAAGAAATTCTATTTTTAAAACTTGGAATGTGAAAAGAATCTAAATAATTCTACACAATTGGTTGTTGGAAACAAATAACAAAAAAACTAAGTTCCCTGTAGTAATAATATAAAAATAGAATTATCAAACTTTTTTAGGTGAATAGATTAAGATTTTTTTTTTTTAAGCCAAAGCCATATACCTTAACAAGCTGGCAAGATTAAATTAAACACTGCAAAAACAAAGGGAAAATGTCTTCATCTCTGAATCTCATTAACTATCTCAATCTCTATTTTGAAAGTATTACTGATGATTATATATATATATACACACTTAGAGATTCCTTAATTATTACTTGATCATGAATAAAATTTCAAAAATAACCAGATTTAAAAGCACATGTCATCACACAAAACTAAGGCTGACATTAGAAGAATATTCAACCTTCATAGACACTGGTCTGAAATAAAAGAGATAAAACCAAAAATAAGAGATTAAACTGAAAACAAAGAGAACATTGCCTTAGTTTCTTGCTTTCCTGTACCTTAGTGATCTTGGACAATCCCTTTATGTTTCCTACCTGTCTTTTTATGTATGTATTGGGAGTGATATTGGCTATATCATCTAAATTACTAATTGCTATGATAATACAGCAATATAATGAGCAATCAAGATCTTAAAAATTGAATACAATTTTGTTTAAACATGACCATCATGATGACACATTTGCAAGTGTACTTAATGACCTGCTTTTTTTTTTTTTTTGAAAAAGGCTATTAATAACCATAGTTTTCCACACCTCACATTTGATTGTATCTGAGTGGGCAAGTGGCACAGAGGTAAAAAATTTTCTGGCTGGACAGAAACCTACATGAAACAAATATATCTTATCTAGGGTCTCAGAGGAAGCAATGAAAAATAGGGAGTACATGGCTGAATGTGCAAATATTTTTTTTTTTCCCATAGCATTGATAACAATATGGAAAATAAGAAAGTAAATTACAAATGAAGAAAAATAAAAAAAATTAAATAAAACATAAAATTATCACTTAGTAGTAATCAATTTTAAAATATTTGTATATATGGATATATACACATATATATTCATAGGTATGTGAGCATATCTATGTATGTATATCTCTGTGTGTATATATGTGAATGTAGAGATTTGATTCTCGGTAATTGTCTGAACTAGATACCCAGTCTCTATAATCCACAGGACAGACAATAATAAAAAGAACAAGGACACGCTGGAACCCATAAATTTGAGCTGGAATCCACATGGATGGACTGAAACCAATTTTGATTCTATTTGCCTCAGCCTTAGTTATGCAGATATCCTGCAGAAGTTGGCAGCTTATTAATGAGACTAAATGCACACTCAACCACTTCAAGCGTCAAAAAACTGAAGAAGAATCTAATAGAAGACAGAGCATTTGAAAGTATGAACACTGCCTTGCCCTAAAGAGGTGAACCAATGGATAAATAAAATATATGAGCTACAAAATGGCTGAGGCTTTACTTCCACCTTCCAAATTTCCCACAAGAATTCAAGTGTGACCCACACTAAACAGAGACATGTAGGAGAGAGAATTCTGAAAAATTTGTCTCAAACTAAACAAGCCATAGCTTAATATATGAAACTTACAACAGTATACTTCCAATCCCATGAGTCCGTCTTTGATATTATTAACATGAATTTTAACTCCAGATATGATGTAGCCCCATAATTTACTGCTATCGTGTTTTACATTAAATTATCAAATTTTAGTTTTAAAAATATTACAACCTCCAAAAAAGGCCTTTATTTATTCTGATCATTTTTTGTATTCTCCATTCTTTTGTGTTGATGCAAATTTCCATCTAGTACCATTTTACCATTTTATTTCCTCCAAAATTATTTTTTATAGTAAAATTTCTTGACTATTTCTTTGAAAAATTCTCTTAGTTTCGATTTGTATTGCAATAAATTATCTTAGCTTTTATCTGATAAAAAATATCTTTATTTTGCCTTTGATATTTGAATATATTTTTTTCTTGGAAAATTTTTCTACATGACCTTTTTTAATGCTTTAAACTGTCTTTCCATATAGTTTGTATAGTTTTAATGAGGAATCTCCCTCCATTCTTATATTTGCTTCTCTATATGTAATGTTTTTCCTTGAGCTAGATAGATATACTTGGAGATAACTATACATAAATATATAGAGATGATTCTAGAGGTCTTGATTCTCTGAATGAGATTTCATATTATATGAAATTGTATAATATTATTTGAAAGTAGATTATAAGTTTAAAATATGTTTTGTAAATCTTACAGAAGCTACTAAATAAATGACACAAAGATGTAACTAATAAACCAATAGAGTTATTAAAGTAATTTAAAAAATAATATCAGGTATATACATAAAAAAAGAGAAAAAGAAACAAAGAGCAGATGGGAAGAATATAAAACAAATAGAAATATGGCATATAACAAACCCACCATATTGATCATTACATTATGTAAGTTGTCTAAAATCTCCAACTAAAAGCAGGGATAGTCAAATTGAAAGAATGAAATAGCCAATTTTCATTATATGCTCTTTCTAACACCCAATGCTTAAATTGTGTTAGCTGTGGTTTGGGATTGGTGGGGGGGGAGGGGTGGTGGTGGTGTTGGAAACCAGAGTAGATTATGAATTATTCCTTTAAAGTATAAAAAGAAAGAATCTAGCTAAAACAGTCAATGGGAGTAGAAGAATAACTATAACTTGGAAAGTCACTGCTTTTTAGTCTGTTGAGGAAAGAATGTTTGGGTATTTTCCATGGACTAGCTGTGAGTCTCATACCCAAAAAAGACAGTTTGGAGTTGTTTTAGAGCCAATCTAAGAGGACTGCCTGGAGGAGGAATTGGACCTAGACAAATCAAAGCTGGAAGTGTATTATAGGGGGCCACGTGACAAGGAGATACAGTTTCAAGTAACAAGATAGAGAGAGAGGTGAAGTCACCCACTTAGAACTTCTGGTGACATATCTACAGCAATAGAATTTCTGGTAAGAACTTCTAGTATGTGTGACTCAGATTGACCTACAAAGGCTCCTGAGAAAATGTCAGCTTTGAATGACATAGCACTAGTGATGCTAACTCTCATCAGTGTCCAACAAGTAAGAACTTCCTGCCCTTTTATCCTCTTTTCCCTTTTCACTTTGCAGTCCTAAAGAGGTCAAGGACTAAATAGCTAAAGAAGCTGTAAGAGGAAGTACAGATGTGCAGTTGGGGAAAAAGAAGAATTTGACTGCACCTCCTCTCCGATTGAAGTCTTCTCAATTTATAGATCAGGCTAGGGCAGTGAGGGAAAGCTTCAACATTAAATGAAGTCTAAAACGGTGAAAATTATGAAGAATTGGACATTTTAATTACTGGTCAGAGATTTTTTATAACCCAGATATGAAAAAAAATCAAGGACTGCTATGTTTCATGGGGACGGAATAGTCTTACAGAATAAATTTAAAGCAGCAGTGGTGCGGGAGAAAATTTATGTTTGTTTATAATTGTATCTTGCAAGTTATATTTTGAATGATGTCAAAATTGTATCATGTGAGGAGAGAAATCACTGACTGATACTGGTATAAATTTTTGAAATAATCCAGTCTAAAGCCAATCTTTTAAATGTTAAATTAAAGTAATATTTCTATAGCTTTTTATAAGTTAGTATTTTTCATACAATGTATTTCTTTTAAACAGAAATTCCCTATAGATGGAAAACAAAATGTTTTTTGTAATTTATCCAAGATCAATTGATTGTTAAACATTGAAGCAAGACTATAATCCTGATTTTCTGATTTCAAACACATATTTAAATATTATTTTTGTAATATGTTAACTGCAGGAATAAATTATAGCACCTGCCCATTTGATGACACTATATTAGTATTAAAAAATCCTCAATAAACATATTGTTGTTTTTTTTTTAATTTGGTATATTCACAGGAGTAAGGAAAACCTGAATGAGTCCTGAGCTAGCTTTGTTTTTTCTAACCTTGAGATTAACCAAATGTTATGTGCTCAGAACCTTATAGAAGCCAAGAAACATGTCCAAAATAAGGTGCTGGTACTAGATGGGATTTCTGCTGGTTTAGTAGGATCCTTCTAAAGGTAATCAGCATAGAACAACCTTTGAAGAGGCTGGTGTTGCTTTATTTTGATTGGATTTAAATCTGAATTCACTACACACACCAGGTTCATAGTTCCCCCCTCACTTCAATCAAAGCCAGTAAATTTGCTGTTTTGGAGCTCTGAAATGGTAAATATCTCTACTACCACCGCAGCTTTTCACAGTTCTTTCAATCGAAGAAGCAGTTCATTTTGAATGTAAGTTTTGCCCTCAGTAACAATTGTTTTTCTTCTTGTTGGAAGCTAGACCAAAAGGTATACAAAAGAATAAAAAAAACTGTATTTCAGTGCCATTGTGGACTCCATTCTTTTCCTAGATAATGCCAAAAAAAAAAAAAAAGACAAATAAACAAACAAACAAAAAAACCCAAGACGATACCAGCAAAGTAATTGACAGGTGGTATAAAGACCTATATGAGAACTTAATGTAACACTGAGTAAAGCTTAGACTGCATGATAGGAAGTAATCAACCATCAAAGAATGCTGGATTTTAACCAATTTAGATTACATTCACTTAGCTCAAACTGTCCATCAGAAACAAACGCACTTTGCTTTGGTTCGTGCTTCTTGTTGAACAGCCCCATAAAACCATTTTTGAGTTAGGCCCCATTGTGTTACTCTGCTGAATGTAGTAAATATTATAAAACAGCATGTGATTAAAAACAGTTCTTGACAAAACTAATCACAGCCCAATAACCTCCCATTCTGTGTAGGTCTAAGCTTATTTTTCATTAAGATATGTGATGAAGAATCTCAAGTGCAGAAATCTGACACATTTCTGCTTCCAAAACAAATGAGTACCATCAATTGGTTTTGGGAATAATTATGAGTCATAGTAAAACACTTGCAAAAATATATTCTTCTACAAAGACAGAAATAGTGGACTGTAAAAACACTGGCATTTCTCAGATAGATAAATGGAAAATTTTATTTTGAGCTTACTTCCTGTGTACACAGAATTCTTTCTCGCTTGTTCTAGACATTCATAACAAAGATTCTCCTTTTTCATTAAGGCAAATTTAGGTAAAACTGCAAAGTAGATCAAGTGTCTCTCTATGTTTCTATTTTTCCTTCCTGGGTCTTTGAGTTGATCTAAGCACCCCTCCATTCTCCATCTTTTCACAGGGAATCTTTTTACCATCACTTCTCTTAGATATATTTATTTCCTTACTAAATACAGAGACAAACCAGTGTATATGTATCCTTTGCAAGGCACACAATTACTCCATAAAGGTATTGACAAGCTTCATTACAGAAAAAGACAACATGAAATTTGTTTAGAACAAGAATTATAAATGTGGCCATTTTTAGGTTCCACACAGATCATAACTGAAATAGGCTTGTAGCATTTTTGTTTTCATGTTAAAACACTGAATTAAAAACTTGAAACAAAGCAATATGTGCTCATCTATTTTCCTTGAAACATAAAACTTTAAATTTTGTTTTTCCTACTTTAAATATTTGTTGATAGAGAAATATTTTCTAGTTTTAAAATAGCAAAAAACAAAATGAAAAATTTAACTTATATTGGACATCAATGTTGAGTAATTAATAATGGGATACTGGAGAATATTTTCAATTGCAATTCACAAGTCTCTTTCTATAGGGCAGTCTTTCAGATCAAATATATCTTTGTGATGTGAAAATATGGGCTCAAGGTGACTGGAAAGTCTAGTATTTCTAGAGGACCCCAAAATATAGAGTTTGAAATGGGAACCCCTATCTTTAAAAACTTTTTTTTGAAAACTCTATTTTTAAAGGCTACCTCTTTCTGAGGGCCACATATATCTCTCTTTGTGTACGTGTTTGTGTGTGTGTGTGTGTCCATGCGTGTGTGTGTGCAGATGTGGTGACCACATTTAGCCCACAGGCTAAGGATTAAGGATTTCCAGCTTCCGGTATTGAAAATGAATTTTGTATAACACAAATTAGATTATGAAACCATAACCATCAGAAGCAACTCAACTTTACCCAACTTACGACTATATAATTTACTGAGTGCATAGTTGACTAGCACATAAATCAATATAGTATATAATTTAGCCTTTCACAATTCCCTATAGTTAACTCTTTAGGATTAGATAAAATCAAATGACTAGTTGGAATGACAGGAAAATTTTCTATCTCAGAGATTAAAATAGAACAAGTTGTTTGCATCCTATATTACTGTCACAGAAAATTTGTACTGCCACATTGCAGGGCATCTCATGTCACATGCAGAGCTAATGGTGAGCAAAACTGCAGCATTTCTGAATTCTTTTGATGTTTAATTATAATATTAATGTAATAAATATAATTAAAAGATATTATATAATTCGTTTTCTCATTCATGCTTCTAGTGAAGATACTGATACTGGAAACATAATTCTTTGTTATACAGATATAGCTAGCTTTCCTGTTGCCAGATGTCTATTTGTATTTTTTTAACCTTTTATTAACATGTGCCTTATACACAGAAAATTATAATTATACAGTTTGATAAATTTATGCAAAATGAATGTCGGCTTAACCAGCATTTCTCAGCACTATAGTAGCCCCTGTTGTGTGTCAAGTTTACTTCCCTAAAAGCATGACCAATATCCTGACTTTTAATCATGGATTAAACTTGCAGTCATTTGAACTTCATATAGGTATAATAGAATTCATAAATTTTGTGACTGACTTCTTTCATTCAATATTATGTCTGTGAGATCATCTCTAATGTAGAATATAGTTTTAGTCTATTCATTATTGTCACTGCATGATATTTCATTCTGTGACTACATCACCATTTATTTATGGATTTTCTCTTGATTGGTCTCCCATAGTTCCCAAGTTCTGACTATTACAAATAGTACTGCTATTAAATTCATGCATCAGTTTGGGAGAACACATATGTGCACTTCTTAATTTAGAAAAAAGGAATGGAATTACTAGACCATGAGTTTTATGTCTATATGCATAGCTTACTAGTACTGACAATTTCCCAAAATCACTGAATTACATAGAACTATTTTAGACTACTAAAGCAATAGAGTTCCCATTTCTCAATATTTTTCACTGTTCTTAGTTTTTAAAATTGCTTTATATTTTAGCCATTCTAATAGTTGTGTATTTTAATTTCAAATATCCTTGATACCTAATAAAGTTGGACAACAGTTTTTATATTACCTATTGAATATCTTCTTTGAAGACATGCTCATTAATTCATTCAAGTGTTTTGCTCATTTTTTATATTTTTAAAGATATATTTTGTTGTGTTACTTATATTTTAAATTGTATGACATATGAATCTCTTTTTATTTTTTCAATAAATCGGTTTATAAAAATATAAATAATAAATATTATTAAATTAATAAGCACAGCTTACTCTTTTAAAGATTTCTCCCAAAATATTAGAAATCACTTCTAGCTTTTTTTCTGTAATTACATTCCTTGAACATAGTTCAAACTCATAATTTCAAGAAGCATGATTATCAATAGAAACAAATTTTCATAAAAATGACAATTCAATTCTCAACTTTATTTTTCACTTACTTTAGAATAATTTTGAACACTTAATCATAAGTCAGATTTTTCAAGAAACTACACACAGGCAATACATAAATTACTGCCCTTGTTACAGAGAGAAAACTTAAAGCAATGCAATTAGCATGATAACTCTTATGCATGTTTGCTTTTTAATTAGATATCTAAAGAAGGCATGACAATCTCTCTAAAACTGTCTTTTGATGTCATTATAAAACACACTTCTCAGCTGAACGGACTGAGGTCTGCCTCATGTACAATTTTCTTAAGTTTTAGCACAATATATCTCTCATAGTCTCCTATAATTTATTTGATTCCTAGGAGAGAAAGAGAGAGTGGATGAGTAGGTAAGGATACAAAGGCTTGAGTTCACATTGATTCTCTATGAGTGAATCATTTCTGATGGTTTGTAACGATGAAGCATACCCAGCTTGAAGAAGGAAAGACTTTTTTTACTGCTCCTCTTCTCTGACTACTGGACAAGTCTCCATTTTACAGTGTCCCTGCACCAATTACTAGATATCTTTCAACCAAATGCAATCTGTTTCTAGCTGTAAACTTCATACTGGGAAATGAAACACATTCAACTGTAAGAAAATAACCATGAAATGAATTAAATATTTTTCGACGTACTCAGCAGCAATGTTAGTTACAGATTTTCTGGGTCATTAAAAGTAATTAGTCTTGCCATATCAACTAACTACTTTGACAGCTTCGTTTTAAAGAAAAGATATGAAAGGGAAACAGAATATGTTAAAAGAAAATAGGAATCATACTTCCCTAGGAAGTATAAATATTAAATATCAATTTATTTGATTTCTTTTTCTGTCGAAAATAGAGGACTGGATTACTCTGCATGGCACTCTCAACAGGTCCTGGAATCCCATAAAAATTCTTATAGATTACACCTTATTTTGCTTTGGCTGTTCCTAGCTGAGTTTTGGCTGGTTATCTAACATGAGTGTGTTAAGAAAATGACTTCAGTTTCTAAATAGCTAAATAAACTTGTATGTAAATAATATTAAAAATCACCTCCATTTTATCTACATTTTTCCAGAGTCAAGAGCAAGGGCACTACAGTCTTATGTCCTAGAGCCTGGTTCTTACTTCAGAAATGCTGCTAACAACAATGAGTTGATATGGTTTTTGAATTTCAAAATTAATTTTGGAAGATAAGTCAAAGACAAAAACAATAGTAGTTTTCAGGATGCATTGTGGATATTCTGCATCAGCAATCCCCTCCCTCCAGGTTTCCACACAGAACCATATAAGCTATATAAAATCAGAGATCTTACTATGAAAAAAAGATAGTTCAAAGACACGAACTGTAATAAATATACTCTAGTTACTTTCTACCCAGTTAGCCACTCCTGGCCCTCCTCTATAGAAATGCTAGAATTTTCACTGAAAATACTCTGGAAAAGAAAACTAAATGGTTTTATATGACTTCGGCTTTTGGGACATGAAAAGCAGAAACATAAACTTTATGCTGCCAAAATCCTTTCCATGTGCCCAGATTAGGTAAAGGAAGGTAATGGAGAAAAATCAGGGAGAATATAATATATCTCCTTGGGTTTCTAAAAAAACTCCTGAACAATGATATCTTGGGCCTATTTCAGAAGTGAATGAAATTAGAGAAGACTAAGATTTGTGGAGATCTAAAAGCAGAGGTGCCTCATTTTTCAATTTGGTTGTGGGTTAGTAATGTGGTCCAGACCTCCCCTACAGCTGGATATGAAGTGGACTCCGAGACGAGGTGTGCTCTAAAAGAATAGAGTGGGCCTGAGATAGCTCATGAAACTCCTAATGATCTTGCACATGACTAAAGAGAAGCTAAAGTTTATCCTGCTACTTTGAAGAACATGGGAATTTTTTTAGAGGTATAAAATCAATGAGTCAAATACATTCATAGTCCTAGTGAGGAAAAGCTGCATCAAAAGGCAGTGTGGAATATAAGACCACAGTAATATAGCCACATGCATTTCAGAAGTTACTACGTCAGTTAGTTATTGTTGTACAACAAATCACTTTCAGACTTTAGTGACTGAAGCTCAAGAATTTATTAGTTCTCACAGATCTATGGACTGGTTGTAGATTCCATGGGCCTAGTCTGTTTTATTAGATCTTCAAGAGTATTCTTAATGAATCTGCAATCAGCTGGATATTTGGCTAGAGACTGATTAAGCCAGTCGAGGAGGATCTCAGCTAGGATCAGTTTGCTTTCATTCACATATCTCTCACATCTCTCAAGTAGACTTGTTCTTATTTTGGTGACATGGTCAAAGAAAGAATGAGAGATGTGCAGGCATGTTTCCAAGACTCTGTTTGTTCCAAGTATGCTACTGTTGTATAAGTAGAGTAATTCTCATGAAAGGTGATTGTATAGTTATATGGCAATGATGACATTGATTGGGGATAATAATGTCATCAGTTGACATCAGATGACAAAGAGGAAGGCTGAAAATTGTGGAGAGTGGCTTACCACTGGACAGTGGTTTATAGGTAGCACAGTAGCAAAAAAAAAAAAAAAAAAAAAAAAAAAAGATTGTATAGGCATCTTTATCCAAAGAATTTAGATGCTATAAACATCTTTATCTGAAGAATTAAATGCCATCTAGGGAGAAGGATATAGAGGACATCACACTGAATTAAAAGAGTTTATCCAGAAACTTAAAAATAATGCTTTCTTAAAATTTACTAAGATCTTCCCACAGGTATAATGAAGTTTCAGATAAAGATAATTTACAGGGAAAAATTATCTTTTGCATACTTGGATATTTGATCTTAAAAGTCTAAGATGCATATGTCTGATTTAATCATAAAATCAAACATTTAATTGTTTCTCTTAATTTTAATTGGCCTATGAGTTCTTTCCATAGTGCTTATGTAAACCAAAGGTGTTAATGTGTATGTAAATTGAAGAAAAGTTGTTTATTTCCTGAAATACTTTACAGTTATTTAATTTTAGTATTCAATGCCACCATCCAAATTCAAATCCTTATTATCTTCAGTCTACATAATTACATCCAAAGCCCATCTCTGTTTTATCTGTCTCTTGTTTAACTGCAGAGTTACTTACAACCATTGTAACAATTAAAAGTGTTGGCACATATCAGCACTCAAACTGGTTACTGGCACATCATAAGGAATTCAAATTAGTAGTTGCCATGATGCTTAATGTTATCTCAATATCAAGCCAAAAGCAACCTCATTAATAAACAGGATTTTCATTTTTCCACTTCCACAACTCTGGTTATTCCTTTTTTTTTTTTTAATCTTTCTTTTTCTTTTTCTTACCTCTTTTTTTTTGGCAGGGGGCATGAAATGCCACAGGTACCCACATTAACATCATTCTTCCATCTCTCTCGAGCTTCCTGGCTGAAATTCTATCACTCTTTAAGTTTCTGCAAGAGTGCATGAGCCCTATTTTCTCTATGAAAAATTTATTGCACAACTATCACCAGGGAAAGTGTTTCCCTCTCTTCTAAAGATGTATGCATTAAATACATATAAATCTAATGAGAAGATGACATGTAGGATTATACTTATCCTGAATCTTATATACTTTGCCCACCAAGAGCTAAAATATTTTTGCCAGTTCATTTTTTCATACTAAACTGATGATTTCCATTTCTCTTGAAATATTAGAATATCTGGCAGCACCAGGACTGCATTTTCAAATAGGAGGACTTTCTAGTTTGCCATACTTCCCATAATTCCCAACTTTATCTGAGTTATTTATTATTGAAACTGCACTTTTCATTTTCTACATTAGGTTAGAAATATATATTTATTATGTCTATCATGAGTGAGATATTTAGATGTTTTGAAATACAGGAGCAAGCATATTTCTTTGTAAAAGAAAAATATTAACATGTAAGTTTAAGAGGAAAATATCTGCTATGCTACTGTCATATTCATTACCCCTGTAGGTTTTTGATTTTGCAATCTATTCTCTGATGCTACTAATCACATACCATCTCATTTTTTAGTTATTCTCTCTATTTGGTTTCTGTTATATTTTTAGATTATAAATTATGAGGATAAGGAATCACATTTTTAGTGCAGTTTACATTTAATACTCAAATGCTTTAACTACACTTATTTTCATACATGATTTCATCTTTTTCATATATGTGTGTACACACATACACACACAATAAGAAACAGAAGAAGCATTTAGGGAAAACATCTTTCAGGATATTATGACTTCAAATTGGTGTTAAATTGTCCATCACATTTAAGGCAGGGATTAAGAAACTATTATGTTGTCAGTTATCACTGGCTTACAATGATAAATATTGGTGTTTTAATTTCTCTCATTGTAACTCTCAGTTTCCATTTAGCAAAGTATAATTTTGGTTTGTATGAAATTTCAGGTTTAGGTGAAGTTCTGTTTAATAATGTAGCCTCCTAAGTTGTCATGCCTGTCAATAAGCCTTCTCTCATTTTTTAGCATTATAACCCAAAGTCTTCCTTGTCAGTACTGACCTATATGATGTTCTTGAAAAGAAAGTGAATTAGGATCAAGTGAGTTTCTGAAATGCAGTAATGTACATTTTCATATTAGAAGTCTATTAGCAAATGTTAGTTTCTCCAAGACTCTCTGAATTGTTGAAGAAACTCATTTAATTCAGCATAACTTGGAATTTTCAAATGTATTTGACCTTAGAGCACTTTTTTTTCCATCCATCCAAAATGAAGCCTGGTTTCAACTGGGGTGTGTATGTGTGTGTGTGTGTGTGTGTGTGTGTGAGAGAGAGAGAGAAATAGAGAGAGAGAGAGAGAGAGAGAGAGAGAGACCACCCTTAATGACCAGAACATAGCAAAATAATATTGTGAAAGTTCAATTTATATTTTCAAATAAAGCATTTTAATATTATTTTGGTTATGCTAATAAAGGAGATTTGTTTAGACTGGCTATAAGGGCAAAGGGAATATTAAAGCTGAGGTAGTTATCTTGTTATAGTGATAAAAAAAAACACATAAAAACATGGATAGAACTTAAAAGAAAAGAGCAATCTTTATTCTAAGTGATCAAAACTCATTATGTAAATTGACCAAATTATGAGATGAATTGTTTATATCTATTTTGATTTAGTGAGCGGAAAACCACCTTTTTGTATTTATTAACCAATAGCAGCATTATACGTGCATTATACTAAGAAACATTTATCATATGTCATAGATGGCAAGGGACAATTCTGTGGATGCTATCAATGAAAATTTCTAAAGTATGCTACTTCAAGACTGCTTGTATATTTAAAAATTCTAATAATAAGAGAATTGTGGCCCAGCATAAAAATAACTGTTTCCTAAGACATACTAAAGAAACACATTTCTTATTCTCTACTTAAATAATCTAAATCTTTCCAAAACCCATTTCTGTGACCCAGTAAGACTGAATATTCTTGAGTTACCACTAATAAGATTTTATCAAATTAAAAATTTTGTTTTTTAATATCCTGACGAGCTCAAGAAAAAACATGAAGAAATTCTTTCTTTCTTTATCCCTCTCTCTCCTGCTCTGTCATTTTATATATTAACATTTTTTAAGTGAGTAAAAATTATTTTTCTATTTACTTCCATGAAGTACCAAATTTAAATTTAAATTATTCGTGATTAATTCATTCAGTATACTTATTACATTTTTTGCTTCCATAATTTGATTTATCCTGTTTATATTTAAAATCAACATTTAAAAGATGTTTAAACTGAGAACTATTTTGTAAACCATGACAAATGTTTTTTGTAAAATATGACAAACAATGATAAATGATAATAGGAATACAAGTTTGTTTCTGATATGCATGGACACACACGTATGTGTGTGTGTGTGTGTGTGTGTGTGTGTGAGTGTGTGTGTATATGTGTGTGTGTATGTATATATATATATATATATATATACATACACACACACATACAGATATACTTCCATGTATCAAAGTTTTAAATTGTCATAAACTTTTGGTTTGAATCAGGCTTAATCCAAACCATCATTGTCAAGGCAAAAGGATATTAAACTTTGGCTATAGTTTCAATGATGTGTATAATAAAACGTTCATGAGTATTTAAAATTTTAAGTTCATTGCTCCTTCCTCAACTCAACTCAAACTTTCTCAATCTATCCATCTTTCATAATTTCTTTTACTTTCTATATTAGTCTTGGTGATCCAATATCTTAGATATGGTAGTTTTAAATTGTAGATATCAGATTCTACTAGAATTTCAAGTTATAATAATAGTGAATTCTGTGGCTCCAGGACATTTCTTATAGGAGAGTGGATGCTCATCCTTAGGAATCTCTGAGAGAATTTTCAACTGTTATTCAGTTATTTTAAAGTATTGAGATGGCCACAAAGTTCTTTTAATGGTCTCATAAGTTTCACAAAAAAGTTTAATTTGTATGCCCATACAATTTTTTTTTCATTTATTTATAACAAATAATTTT
This sequence comes from Eidolon dupreanum, assembly GCA_028627145.1. Lineage (NCBI taxonomy): Eukaryota > Metazoa > Chordata > Mammalia > Chiroptera > Pteropodidae > Eidolon > Eidolon dupreanum. The sequence continues at coordinate 30,463,216 of CM053506.1, forward strand.
TACGGGAATGTTTCACTTTCATACATACATATAACTTTAACAATTGCATATATACATATATATATATTAATTGGGTATGTCTATATTAATTGTAATCTTAATATAATGAACATAATCAGAATGGTAGTTAACCTATAAATAAGATGTCACATTAATTATACTCATCAATGTTATTACTTTTTGTCCATTTATATTCGGAATGTTATAACTATTTTATAATTTTATTAATCTTGCTAAGTCTCATATTAATTATAAATTTATGTTTAATATTCAATTGCTCAAAAATATTTCTCAAAAGAAGAAACTGATATCAGGGATATCAAGAAAGAGATTAATTACAAGGTCAAGGAAGAGATAAATAACAAAGAATTGATCAATTTAAAATATCTATGAATATCATACTTTCTAAAATATTTATGGGTTTCACAGACTTTACCATTCAGTCATACACAGGGTATTAAATGGGCCACTGCATACCTACACAACAGAAATATGATATGCTACATTAATATAAGGTTTTATCATGACAACACTGACCACACAATTAATGGACCAGAGATAATACAATTGGCTACATGGACTTCCAAGAAGATTTTCCTTAATGATAATATATTGGGAATTAATGAAGAGAACAATCATTGCTCCATCCTTGTTTCAAATGAAACGTGTTTTTTCCGTTTTATGTGCTAAATCCTTACATATGGATTAATTTGTAGTTAAAATTCTAATGCTAATTTATTTTCATTTTTAATTGAAATTTCCTTGACAAACTCTTTAAATAATTATGTAAAAAAATTCTGTCCAAAACATTTTATCACTTTTTAGCAAGCATTACTAATTTCAGGAAATATGCATTAGAAGCACAAATTGACCACAGAAATATATTTCATATTTAAAGTGATCATACTTTTTTTTTACCATATTTAATAAATAGTGTATAGTAATATAATTCTGCCTTCTCTATCAAAAAATGCCAGGTGCTCAGATATGGAAAAGCAGATAAATTTCATCTAGGGATGGCTTTTGCCAAAGAGATGACATGAAAAGACTGAAGGACAAAGAATTTATAGTACAATAGTGAACAATGGCACATAAATTGAATAAGCAGAGAGATAAATAGAGGGCTGATAATTAGGAAACTGTAAAAGACTAGATTAAAAGAACTGTAGTGATAATATTGAACAAACATCCAGAAAGGAAAGGATATTACTGCAGACTGCAATGCTGGAGTGACTGTGATGAAGGAATCTTAAAGGACAATATGACTAACCACTGATGATCTTATAGAACCACCAGTCTCTTCACCCTAAGGACTATATTAACAAGTTATCAGGCCTATTAGATATATCTCAGTTTTTGTTCTAGTTTTTGTCACAGATTCTTTTGTTGTTATTGTTAAAGACAATGATACATAAAATCATTATTTTTGATTTATGGTAATGGGGTATTTTTGGTACTCATGCTTTTTAAAAGAATATGTTCTTAAAATAATATCTCATATTTTTAATATAGTTAAAAAATTAAATATTCTGGTTACAGATTTTCTTCTCTAAGGAAAAAGTGCTCTTTCTATGACATTTAACTTTTACCTAATATCTCTTAAAAGACCAGTCAAAGAGGTCAATTTTATAAGAAATTTGGTCAAGTATATATATTAATATTAGGAATAAGACTGATAAAGCTTAATAAATAAATGTTTAATAAATGTTTAAACGGAAGATATTATAGGTTAGTTTTCTTATATGTACTATAGACATAGTAGTACATGAAATGACAGGGTAAATAAATGTCAAACATATTAGAAATAAGTTATGTTAAAGATATTTGATTAAATATCAAAAATCAGTAAATTTCTTACTTGTCTACTGACTCTATTTAGTGCTGGTATAAGTACATAGAATTCTTATAAAAATATTAACTTAATTACTGCTTTTTTGTGTTATATTTATCGTAATTTTTTTATAATTGTTCTTTGGATCATAAAGATGAGAATATGTATTATGTAAATTTGTAAAATAAATCTTATTAAAAAAGAAATAAATATGAAGTCTATTATTTTCATTGTAGAAAACCAATTATGCTTTAAATGGATGTCCAGATATGTATTTGGTATACCGTGTTTGAAAGAATGTGAGATATCTCATGTTTTTAAAAGCATAAGTGAAATAAGTCAGACAAAAAATTGAGAACCGTATGATTTCACTCATATGCAGGATATAAAAATGAAAGCAACAAACAAGACAAACAAACAAAAACTCATAGACACAGACAACAGTTTAGTGGTTACCAGAAGGAAAGAGGGGAGGGAAAAACGTAGATAAGGGTAAAGGGCGTCAAATATATGGTGTTGGAAGGAGATTTGACTTAGGGTGGTGAATACAATGCAATATACAGATGAAGTATTATAGGATTGTACAGTTGAAATTCATATAATTTTATTAACCAATGCCACCCTAACAAATTTGATAAACAAACAAACAAACAAACAAATGTAAAAAAGCTTTACTAATCATTTAAAACATATAACCTCTAATGTTTGGTTTCTTAACTTAGTATCTGAGAATCACTGAGTCATGAATTGGCTTCTGAGAACCTATACATACACTATATGATATTTTGTAGATATGTGCATCTTTTCTAAAGAAGGATACAAAGGTAAATCAATCTGAAAAGGACCCTAGATCCCTAAATATTTAAGAGTCTATTTTCAGTATTTCTGATGAATGTAGCTAGGTTCTCTCTAAATATTCATTTCAAAGAGAGAAATTTTGATCTTTACTCTTGTCAGATTTGTCCCACCACTTATTTTCCGAATGACTTAAATAAAAAGCATTCATTTGATTTTAAATGAATTTTAATTTCAAGTAGTTTAATCTCATTATCAAAGAACCTTGTTAGAGAAAGTGACTTAGTCTCATGTTCTATTATGAGAGCATTTTTTTCTGACTCTTGTAATCTCAGTTACTTTCATTATATGTGGGGGTGTGTGTGTGTGTGTGTGTGTGTGTGTGTGTGTATGCCTGTGGTATTTTACATAGGGAAAATGTGTTATATAAATATATGTTACTTACATAAAGTATTGAGAAATGAAAGAATAGAATGAGCAAAAAAACCCAGCTGATTTTCCCCTACCTTGCGCCTTATTCAGTTATAGATATTTATAGTATAATTTGGCATATTTCAGTTATTTAAGGCCATTTATGAGAATTCATCACTGGGGCAGTGAAAATACTCTAAATATTCAATGTCAGATAATAGATAGGCACGGACCAATCAGAACAAATGTTTAAACAACCATAATAGGCCTACGACCTTATACTGTAAAAGAGATATCAGCTGAGTATCAGTTATGTTGGGGTAATTCTAAGAAATTCAAGTTAGAATCCTTCACCCAATCCCAAATAGTGATGTTGCTGAAACCATTTCTGAAATAAATATATTTATTGGGGAGAAAAAGTTTGAGTACTCAAGAAATCTAGTGAGATTTTCAGTGTTTTTTCTTTTGTTGCATCTTCATTTTTTAAAGACATTTTTATCTGATACACAACTAAATCCACTCAGAAACATTTTCTATGGATATGTGTATCTCAGTGTTCACTGCAGCATTATTACAGTGGCCAAGACATGGAAATACTTGAAGTGTCCTTTGATAGATGACTGGATAAAAAACATACAAAAAAAAAATATATATATATATATGTATATGTATATGTGTGTGTGTGTATATATATATATATTATACAACAGAATATTACTCAGCCATAAAAGATGAAATACTGCCATTTGCAAAAATATGGATGGATCTTGAGATAATCATGTTAAGTGAAATAAGTCAGGAAAAGTTGAGATCCATATTATTTCACTCATATGTGGGATATAAAACTGAAAACAACAAACAAACAAGACAAACAAAATCTCATAGAGGCAGACAATGTTTTAGTGGTTATCAAAGGGAAAGTGGGGGGAAGTAGATAAGGGTAAATGGGGTCAAATATATAGTGACAGAAGGAGATTTGACTTTGGGTGCTGAACACACAATGCAATATACTTATGATGTATTATTGAATTATACACTTGAAACCAATATCATTTTATCAACCAATGTCACCCCAATAAATTTAATTTAAAAAATGTAAAGATATCATTTCATTGATATATAATATTATTTATAGTTTTGCCAAAAGACTCAAGTTCCTCTTAAGTTTTTAAGGCAGTCAAATAAAGAGAATCATGGGAAAATCATATACTGCTATGTCCCCATATATACACTCTACACTAACTCTGAGAAAGGCTCCCAATTTGGGTTTTGCAACCCATTCTGAAACCCAATACAATGATAAAATATGCATATATATGGCATACTATGATATGTTAATATAGTAACACGTGAAGATGGATGTGAACAATGAATCAGGAGCCTGTTGCCAAAAAGTAGACATTGAATCAATGCACTTATGTCTTACAGTTTAATTTTTCTATAAATGATATATAAAGAATTAGGAACAGGAAGAGAAATGAGAGCACAATGCTTCTACTCAAACTGTAGTCTAATCAGTATTATAGGATATAATCAGTCCTATTTTTATTTCTTCCACATAAAGAGATTTAAGAAAATAATTCAGCTGAGAAATACTCAGGAGGACTGAAGTTTCCATTTCCATCCCCTAAAACTAAGTATATTGAACTGATTCTCTTGTGTCATATTAAGATGTCACTTCAAAAATCCCTCTGTAGTTTTAATCCAATTTGAATTCATGTATCTTTTCTGTAAAGTCAGTCAAAATTTATATCAAATGGAATATTAGAATATGGTAAATTAATTTATTCCAATATTATATGTCCTAGAGATTTTATGGCTCAAATCCATTAAGTTATACATCATATTTATGGTACCTAAAAAGGTTAAGTGACACATTTAGGATCACTGGAGCCCAGGACTTTAGATTTCTAATCCTAAAATATTTCTAGAGTGTTATGTTATTATAAAATGAATGTTTAATTTCCTAGCTGGCATATTTCATACCATAATTCAACAGTATCATCAGAGAAAACACTTACACAATATTTGGCAAGGGTTATTATCAGTAAAGCCAAGAATATGTTTACTCAACTGGCATCTCATTACTCAGAAATAAAACTGAGTATTTTTCACTTATTTTAAGGTTTGCAGTATCTTATTATCAAGTATATGTGGGGATCTTCTTTTATGCCAAAGTGTTAATGATAATTATTTTTCCCAGCATCTTAAAAATTAATTGCCAGCAAATTCCATGTTACTTCCTTCCAACCTTCGATAATTGTTTCACCTTCAAGAGAATGCAACAGTTGACAGAATATCATTATAGTTTTAGAAGTATACAAAGATTTATATACGGGCATTTAGACCACCAATAATTTATTGTATCGATCCATATTTATTCAGCATCCACTAATGACATAATTACTGTCTTGTCTATTCGAGAAATATAATGACTTAATCCTGGCTGCTAGAATTTTAGAAGTGTCTAGTTTAGAAGATGACATTAAACTATGTTCTTGAATTTGTAACAGAAAAAAAAAGATAACTGCAGTTGTACATTATTTGACTAGTAAGAAAAGAGATTTTTAGGAATTTAGAGAAGGTTTTTTTTTTGGATAATATTTCCCTTTCAAAGGAATAAAAAAAGCACTGAAAATGGGGATATAGAAGTTAGTATTCAAACATGTATGATTATATTAGATAGACATGAATAAGGAAGGCATTCCAGAACTTTTTAGGTGGATAACTGATATCTGCAATGTCAGAAAAGGGAAGTATATTTTAAGAATACTACAAGTGGTACACTAGGGCTAAAGAAGAGTCAGACTTGCAGGGAGAAAGCACTAAAATTCAGATTGGTTTCTTAGGCAGCACTTTCATAAAATTTTTACAATCAATGATGCTCTGTAAAGTAAAGTACTTATCCTACACTAGCAAAATGATATTAAGGCATATTGTGGAGATAAAAATCACCATTATTTTGAAAAACAGACTTTATATTTGGTTAAGTATTTGTCCTGTGCTGAATTGTGATTTAAAACCAAACATAAAACCACTATGAGAATGCTCTTTTGAATTTGAAATTGATATATGCAAATGGTTAAAATAAAAAGCCCTTGAGTCTAAGCTCCCAGATGTCACCACCCACACTTTCTTACTTGTAGGTACATATATTGACATATTGTTCTCCCATTGAAGATACGTAGTTATTAACTTTCCAATGTGTGGTTTAATATTTTGAGTTGAATTATAATGCAACTTGCTTTTTCATTTGTTATAATTTTATCAATCAGATATTCATATTCTTTCAATATCTGATATTTTTAATTGGTAGAGCAAAATATAAAGATGAGTTCTTTGCTTCTAATACATTATTTAATCTATCAGTAGATGATTACTCAAGCATTCATCATACTCTAAGCTTGTGCTTTCAAAACATCAGTTATTCCAGAATAAGACCCAAGGTTAATTACACATAAAATATTGTAAGCAAAAAAAAAAAAAAAAATCGTGATCAAATACCTTCTATATTTCATCTAAGAAATTTATGTAGGAAATTAAAAAAATACATTCAGTATGATCTTTCATTCAATGTTTACACGTTGTTTGGGGCTAAAAAGAAATTTACCTGTGTGAATAAACATCAGGAAGCCTTTAGTAACTCCCAAAGTAAGAAACACAATCTCCATAATAAAAGATCCTAAGGGTTTTAATTGTCTATGGCTTTTAGACACTAGAAAACCTACTCTATGTGTATTGAGATGATAGTGGGCGCATGGCAAAAAAAAAAAAAAAAAAAAAAAAAAAATCAAGAAAGGGAAATGTTTTCACAATGAAAAGTTTTATCCTTCATGTTTCATTGTATGTTTCTTTCAAGCAGAACATTTTGTGCCTCATAGAAGTTTTGTCTACAGTGATAGCAAAAAGAATATTATTTATATTGCTACTTTCTTTTTATGGTAATGAAGATGTTTTGATGACTTCTTGATTCAGTAATTTCAAGCATAATTCATGTGAAATGTAAATCATCATATATATATATATATATATATATATATATATATATATATATATATAATCTGATATAGGATTATCATATATACATGATGTACTTGGAAGTCATATTACTTTTGGGAAGAAAGAAAAAGTACACAGTAAACAAATGAGAAGAAATGATAATGTACCAACCTGCCACATTTTTGATACCTATGTAGGCCCCATTTTATTCCACAAAAAATTTATTAGTAAGCATTTTATTAATTATTTTTACAAGGCAATCTGATAGAGGTTCATTTTGGAAATTTTGGAAAGCAGATACAAACAAATTGAAGAAAACTAAAATAACCTGTATTCTTAACATTTAGATACATTCACTATTGAAAATTAGTTTATATATTTATAAATCATGTATGTGTGCACATATGTAAGCACACGTATATCTTGAAAATAATTCCATAAATACAGAAGTAGAAAGTAAAGTCCCAAGACCTTTGGTGTCTTGCACTAGCGAGCAACAGAACAGGAAGAAGTTCTGCTGCACAACAGGAGAAAAGAATTGGGAACAAGCTTCCCTCTGGGGGAGGCCATAAAGAAAGTCAAAAGGAAGAGATGTTCTTGTTGAAATTTGTTGTTGATATTACTAAAAATTAAAAGCAGATTTAAATTCAAAGTAATATCAATGTGATTTAAACAGCATCAGGGGCAGGACATAATAAAGTCGGAGACTGCCCTGAGAATATAAGCACATATCCTTATATTCCTAATTATTTAATTTAGATCTCTAGAAGAAAATAGGTACATATAGAGTACTTTAGCTACATTTCCCAATTATGTATTCACAGCCTACCAGTCTAAGATTACAAATGTTACAAAATTGAATTTATTAGGATTCAACCTCACTAATTGCAGGAAATTATCACTCTACACCCCCATCCAATGATAAATTTTCTCCAATGTACTATCTAAGGTATATTCCAGAACAAGTCTGCTTTAGCCTGTCTTGTTGCCTTAGCATTTGCTCTTTCATTGACAATCCAGTACCTCTCAGATAGTTACTTCTGGGCATAGCTATTCACCAATAAAACCCCTAGCCCAGGCTCAAGGAGGACATACTCTTCTCCGAATTCCAGACAGCACAACTGAAAATAATTGTGACTGTGAACAAAATTTACTGAAAGGGTAGTACTAAGAGAAAAAAAAATACCCAAAATAATTTAAAACACATATCCATATTAGAAGTCCTGAAACCTAGTAGGACCTCAGAATACTTTTGTAATTAGGGCAGGTCACTGTTTTGGGTGTATATCTCAACCCTCTCAAATTGGATTCTCTTGGATATCTCAGAGTCTAGGCCCAATCATAAGGTCCTGAAAAGAAATCTGTGTACTTACTTATCCCAGAATACTAGTCAATGTAAATAGCTATTCTTCTCAGGGTAACCCTTAATGGCATTGTCTTATCTCTATATGCCATAGAGATAACTGGAAGAGTAATTATCCCAAATACTTACATAGCCCAAAATATAAGAAGACATAGTCAAAGTAGTCCAGACAATACTGGAAATGCTAAACCAGAACCTCATATGGCAGGCAGAAAAATACAAAGCCCATGTCTCTCTCCTATTGTAAAACAGTCTCAGTTTCAGAATTCCTACAAACAATTCCACAAAAATATAATACAATTACACACATACACATGTTCAGCACACACACACCTCTTCTAAAAACAAAAAGAATTTATAGGCAAAGGCCATGGTAAGAAACCAGGAAATGAGAGATAAAACTAAATTTGCAAGGTAAAAATACTGCTAATGTTTTATTAAAGAAAAGGTACAAAGTCTGTGCATTTTTGTTTTTTTTCCACACAATTAAGAGATTCACACAGAAGAATGAAGTGGAATTTGCCTTCCATGATTATAATCAAGAAGATTCATTTTCAAGAGGGATAGTCGCTTTTTACTACAAAACTTCATAATATGTAGCTTTTAGTAGTATTAAATATATTATCTTCAAAAATATTTGATCACACCAATATATTTAATGAATGAACCAAACATAGGCCTCCTTACTCAACATTTTCACTGCCTCTTGCATTAGTTTAAACATCGTAAACAACTTCTCCATTCGTCCAAGTGATGCAAAAAAATCTATTCTAAGTTAAGCTGCTAGCCTTAAATTTTTTCTTTGTCAAATGGTCAAAAAGGAATTAAGTGCTTTGGCTCAAGCTATTTTCCTGGTAGTGGAGCTTTATGTGTTGCAGCAGGAGCTTTACAACACCTGAGCCTCCATTTCTCTCCTCAGTTGATAATTTCCTTTGGAGGGTGAGTCAACATCTAAGATAAATGCCAATCGGTGAACTGAATACAAATGATGCCATGCAGGTAAAGATTATGCACTCAAATCTGGCCAAGCATAAGACCTAGTAATCAGAATTTGACTCTTGATATTCATGCCCCGAAATAATATGCAGACATAGTGTTCATTGATGTCAATCATAGTGAGAAAACAAAATACTTTGTAAAATATTATATATTCCTTTTTGGCTTTTACTTTAAGAGATAAAATCACGTTATTTCATAAATATTTTAAAATTGATCCATAAGATATATTTAAGTGTTAAGCCTTTAAGAAAACTCAAATTTTTACCTATCAAAAACTTTAAGTGGACATAGATTATGTTATAAGGAAAATTTAAAACTCTTATTTTGACTCACGAACCCAACATATAGAGTTTATCTCATACATTTTAGTGTTTTATTATGAATGTTATTTATTTAGAATGTTTATTTTACTTAGTATGTTAGGCAACCAGCTAAATGATTTATTTGATGTATTTACTCAGCTCAGATACTCGTGATGCTTAAGACCCTGGACCAACCACTCCTCTGAAATGTCAGAGTTAGTGTACCAGTAAATAGACTCTCTGATTCAATTTTAATTTAATACCTGACCTTGTACTCTATTATTTGATTTCACTTACACTTCATAACCTAATTATTATTCTCTGTAAACATGACATTCCACCCCCACTTAAATCTGAAATGCAATAATAAAAGATACATTCCTTGCAAATATATATCAATTTCATTATAAATACCTGTGCATGAGGCCCAGTTAAGTAAATTGATATAAAAATAATTTACGTAATCTTATTTCAGAGTCTCAAATTTTTAATAAAAAGATTATGTACTAAATAAACACATGCAGACACACAACTATATCACAACTAATTAATATTGTCTATTATTAATTTAATTAAATGATTTAATATTGAGTCTAATATTAAATTGATTATAGCTGCCATTATCTTAATCTTAGTAAACCGGTAGTTATTGTATAGATAACTTCTGTTTCTATGGAGAATTTCCTTCCACATGCCTTCAGTGAGGATATAAATAATTATATTCTTAAGAATGAATGTTTGTCTTGTGAGGACTGAAGATAAACAACTAAAGCAGGACAATTACATACATGAGAATATTATATGAGTAAGAGCATGGTAGAAAAGGTGAAGATTACTGGTAACTTATTGGTTAAAAAAAAAGGGAGGTGCAAACAGTTATCCTTGCCATTTCTCCTCTTGCAGCACAAACCAATGATCATAAAGAAAGCAGCATAGAGTGACATTTTAGTCAGTAGAATAAATTTGCTAAAATCCAAATGCTAGCTTCATCTTTTTCTATATGGGTGACCTTGGACAATTCCCTTAATTTCTATTAGGTTACCTCCATGTTCTACATTTTGAAAATAGGAATAATAATAAAAGTTATTAATTCCCAAGACTGCTAAGATGACTATATAACTGACTACTATTATAGTAAATAATACAGTGATGGGTGTCAAAGCAAAATTTCACTGGACAATATAAAACCAGCATAGATTTTATTCAAGATTTCTGCAACAGAGGAGAGGTCAAATTGGAGTCTGAACTTAAATCCTCCAAAACAAACGAAGGGTAAGATATATTTAAGAACTGGGGTGGTGTGATACTAGGCCATTTATATTTACTAATTACCCTTAACTGAAGTGAAGTAACCTTGTATCTTCTTGGGTGGAGGTAGTTTTACAATTTAGAGCAGGGAGTTCCCTGAAGTTACCCTCCTACAGTTCCACAGAAACAGGAAGATAAGGGTGCTATCTTCCTCGATGATTACAGTTCAAAGGGATGGCACTCAAGTCCTTGAGAAAAACAGTCCTGGGCTGTAAAACTGGCAAGTGGCTTTTAAAAAAGTTTTACTTCTACGGGCAGAGGAAGAGTTTCAAAATTTTCTATAGTAATATTCTCAGAAAAGGGAAGAGTGCTTCATTGGTTGAGACATCTAGACTCCCTAACATCTGGAGTGAGAGGAAAGTCAGAGGCCTAGAGGCAGGAAGAAACCTGTCTGAAGTTAGTTAAGCTAAGCGAAATGTTAAGGCCCCCTGGTCACAGATAATTAGTAGGCACTTAAATAAAGATTGCTACTGGTACACTGGTTATAGATATTTTTGATATTGCTACTAATATCAATCATAAGGGAATCAGGCCCTTATGTAGCATAAACTTTTTTATAGGATTTGTTTCTGTTTTCATTTCCTTTCACTAGATGGTCTCTTCCATCCCCACATTTCATCAACCCAAATTCTAAATATTATCGACCCTTGAAAATTCAGCTTAACTACTGCTGTGGACTGAATTATAACCTCCCTCTCCTCCCCCAAAAATTTATACAATGAAATCCTAACTCCCAATATGATGATATTTGGAGATGGGGTCTTTGGAAAATAATTGACTTTAGATGAGTTCACGAGGTTAGAGCCTTCATGATGGAATCAGTGCCCTTAAAAGAAGAGACATCAGAGAGTTTGCTTAACATCTGTCTTTCTTTGCCATGTGAGGACACAGTGAGAAGGTAAGGGGTAGTCATCAGTAAGAGAGTTCCCACCAGAACCCAACCATGCTGGCACCCTGATGTGACTTTCAGCCTTCAGAAGTGTGAGAAAATAAATTTTTGTTGTTTAAGCCACCCAATCTATAATATTTTATTATGGCAGTCCAAGCAAACTGATACAACTACCAATCCTTACAAAGCTTTTCCCAATCTCCTCAAATATAAACATCATATTATTGTTGTCAGTGGTATTGTTATAAGGATAGTAAAAACAAGGATGGTAAAGACTACCATTTACTGTATTAAGACATGCCTTAAGACAAGGCATTGTCTTAAGCAGTTTACACACATTTCACTTAATCCTCATGACAACTTTGTATTATACCTAACTTGTACAAAGTTACAAAATGGTTAAGTACGGGATGGCTCCATGTGTAGTGGTTAGCACGTCTGCTTTGCCTGAAGAAGGCCCTGGGTTCGCACCCCAGGTTGAGCCATGGACCATATCCTGGGTGCACCATGCCCCGGGGCATGCCCCGAGCATTTGGGAGGAGATACCCCACCTTCAGAGATCCAGTTCTTAAGGGGGAACAGCAACATCCATAAGTCAGAGGTGGAAGTGGAGAGGGGGGGATTAAAGAGGGGGAAAAATGGTTAAGGAATACATTGTACAGAAAATTCTCATTCCTCTCAATTTCCACAGAGTTTACATATGCTAACTCCCTTAAATTATTATTGCTTTGGACATATAGGTTAGCCAACAGACCTTAAACTACTAGAAGCTTATTTCTGATTATGATTTATTTTGAATTATTTTCAATAGTTGTCAGTAAGTATGAAATTAAAAGATGAATTTACAAATTAAAATATCCTGAGATGACTCAGATACTCTTGTGATGGCAGGGAATTAGAGAATTATGAGAATTGTCACCAATGGGTATATAGAATGATGAGAACAAAAGATCATCTGGTCAGTGTTCTAGCTCTCGATAAGGCTGTTAAATTGTACATGTTGTGTTCTAATTACTTAAATTTTCTTGCCATTATTAAAGTAACAGAGAGAATCAGGGCCCCAATCAAAGCAGAGCAAGATGTACAAATTATCTTTAAGACTTTTGTAATTATTTCATTTTCAGATATGGCATTCAGCATAAAGACCTAAAAAATAGTTAAATAAAAATGACACACTATTCAGTTAATAAGTAATAAAAGTGTAATTAAAAATGAACTTTGAAATATCCCTGAGCAAGGAATTTAGGTGAATTTTTTCACATAATAAATATACAGAATTACTAAAAGAATTATGAAGAAGAGATTAAGAATTAATCTTAAGCTAAAAGCTAAAATGGTGTAACATTCACACTTTAGGAACATAATGACTTCATTATTGGTATGAGCAAGTGTCACATAGAAAACATTTTAACTACACAATGTAATATGAATTACCCAGCAGAATTAAACGGATAGGCAATGCTTGTCAAAGACAAACATTGACAATGATGTAGAGCAATCAGGGTTTTTACATTGCTAGTGAATGTATAAATTTGAAAAAATGCTTTGGAAACTGTTTAGCATAATCTACTGAAGCTGAATAAAAACATACTCCATCACACAAGTATACACGTTACAAAAATAAAGCATGTGTTCATGTAAAAGATGTATGATGACATTCATATCAACAATATTCATATTAGCCAAAAATGGAAAACAATCTAAATTTATATCCACAATAAAACTGTTAAATATTTTGCACATAAAAAATAGGACATGGCATATGTGTTTTAAAATATGGCAGTCATGAGCTATGTGTAGCTATTTAATTTTCAAAAAAATTAAAATTAAGTAGAATTAAAACTTAAATCACTCTGTATACAAGCCACATTTCAAATGCTCAATACTGGACACTGCCCATATAGAAAATGTCTTTTATTGCAAAAACTTCTGTTGAATATTGTTGCAATATAACAAAAAAGGTATTGCTATGTACTTTCACAAAAAGCTCATAAGAATGATGAGCTAAAATAATGAGATTATGATTATATATATATTCAAAGTACATAATGTAGGGTTCCATTATAAAAAAAGCAAAACTAACATACAATGTAAGAGGTGAGACTAGAATTTATTTAACTTAAATGTTATATGCTAACCAGGTGAGGGATAAGAAAGCTTCTAGAGTGATGTTAATATTTAGCCTTTTTTTTAAACTGTGGTAAGATAGATAGATAGATAGATAGATAGATAGATAGATAGATAGATATAAAATCATTATATGTAATAAAATATACCATCGTAACCATTTTTAAGTGTATATTTCAGTAGTGCTACTCTATTTCCATTAAACAACTCCTCTTTTCTCCTTTCCTCCAGCCCCTGGTAACCACCACTCTACTGCCTGTTTATATGAAATTGACTACTTCAGATACCACATATAAGAGAATCATACAATATTTGTCTTTTTGTGATTGGCTTACTTCACTTAGCATAATGTCTTCCAGGTTCATCCATGTTGTAGCATATGACAGAATTTCCTTCCTTAATAAGGTTGAATAATATTCCATTATTCAACTTTTTGTATATACAACTTTTTGTTTATCCATTCATCCACAGATGGCCATTTGGATTGCTTCCAACTCTTGGATATTGTGAATAGTGTTGCAATAAATATAAATGTGCAAATATCTCTTTGAGATCCTACTTCTCATTCTTTAGGATATAGATCCAGATGTGGGATTGCTGGATCGTATGGTAGTTCTATTTTTAATTTTTAGAGGATCCTCCATATTGTTTTCTACAGTGGCTATACCATTTTACAATCCCACCAGGAGTGCACAATTTCTCCACATCTTCGCCAGTACTTGTTATTTTGTTTTTTGTTGTTGTTGTTTTTTCTTTTCTTAATAATAGCCATCTTACAGGTGTGAGGTGATATCTCATTGTGGTTATGATTCATATTTCTATGATGATTAGCAACGTTGAGCAACTTTTCACATACTCATTAGCCATTTGTATATCGTATTTAGAGAAATGTTCATTCAAGTCTTTTTCCCACTTTTTAAAATGGGTTATTTAATTTTTTTTTGAGTTATAAGAGTTCTTTATATTTACTCGCTATTAGTCTCTAATCAGATATATGATTTGCAAATACTTTCTACCATTTTATAGGTTGCTTTTTAAGTTTGTTGACAGTGTCTTTTAACGTACACAGTTTTTAAGTTTGATGTAGTACCATTTATTTATTTTTACTTTTGTTACCTGTGTTTTTGGTGTGTTATCCAATGTCATAAAGCTTTTCAACTGTTTTCTTCTATGAGTTTTATACTATTCTGCATTTAATTTGAATGCTAATGATATAAGTAGGAACAGTTTGCAAAAATCACCAGGGTGTATCCTTATGTTTTAGATAGATAAAAAGATGATAATGACAGATGATAGATGATAGATAGATGATAGATGGATAGATAGAAAATTTTTAATATGAAATTTTAAAAATGAGTTAAAAGTTTGGCCAAATCAATGAGGAATCATCCCATACCTATTCATTTTATCGAGAAATATTGCTAACAAGTACTATATGCCTGGCGACATACATTTAGTGAAATGTTGAGGGCACTTAAGTAAGAAAATAGAACAAGTGAGCTTTTAATCTAGAATGACAGAAATGCAAATAATTGCCCATTTGAACACATTAAGCATACATATTGATTCCAATTATCTTTTCAAATTAAATATAAAAATTTTGTTCTGTCAATTTCCTCTGCCAGTCATTGTTTATTTCCAAAAACCATAATTTGAAAGAAAGTCAGTTAATTGTCCTCATGGAAAACAAATTTAGTTCTACAAAAACCCTTCTGGGACAAATGATTTCAAATTATATTGTTGGATGACATTATGAATACAAAAGAGAAGAAATTAGTATATAATACATTTCTGACTATTCTCATTTGCAAGCCATATATCCAACAAACTATATGTGCTTTTGAAAACACATGACCTAAATAGGTTCACATCTAGAGGTGTATACACATGTTCACATCAATCACATATAGATGCTTGTACATATTTGTCTGTGTGTACGTGTGTGTTGGCTTTGAGGATTACAAAATATCTATCTCTGTTTACCCAAATTATTTTGTGCTATATAGTTCTAGCAAGGGAGTAAATGTAAAAACACCATGGAGATATGAGAAAGTCCTCAATGTTTAAGTTACAGCCTTACTTGTTTAGAGACAGAGGCAGAGAGGTTAACAGTGCAATAGTATAAGTGGGCTTGTATTTTCATAATTCTTTCATTCAGATTGCTGAACACAGAGTGAGTATTTAATGTAGAAAATGGCAATTTGAACATGATCAATTGTTTGTTGCTTACTAAACTAGGGAACAAATACATATTGATTTTTAAAAAAGTAACTACTTGCTATAAATATACTTACCTGCTTGATATATTTGGGCCCTGCTTCCAATTTCAATTTGTGTACCTAGTGCAAACTCTTTTTCAATAATTATTAGTCTACAATAATTATCACTATGCAGAATATATCTCTGAACAGGCTTGTTTTCCAAAGTTATTTATTTCCCTCATGGATTTAACTACATTGTAATTTGAAGCTGATATTAATGCTAGAAAAGATAATTTTATCTTTCAAATTAATTTTCATGTTCAAATGGGCGTGGTAATAGAAAAGCACAAAATAAATCATCCATTCGTATAAAACTACCCTTTGTTTTTATCTGTTTTTGATTAGTGCATATCTATTTAATGATAAAAAGATGTTTTGGCAAATGAGTGTGGTCATCATTATTATTAATTTAATTTCTTTTCTCACCTATTAAGGCAAAAGTGTTCAATTTTTTCATAGGAAAATGTCAATTTATCCTCATCAGTCTGTTTTTGCTTTTTTTCTCCATTTTAATCGTTTTATTGAGATATAATGAACAAATTATACATAAACTGAATGATTTCATAATTTACCACATTTGTATGCACTATGAAACCTTCAAGGCAATAAAAATCTTTATCATCCCCAAAAGTTTCCTCTTACCCTGTTTATTCCCTTCCTTCTGCTTCTCATAATTATCCTTTGCTTCATCCCAAGGCAATCACCTGCTTCCTGTCAAATATATTAGTTTGTATTTTATATAACCCTATGTAAATGTCAGCATACAGTATATACTCTTAATTTTTCTCTGGCTTCTCTCACTCAGCAAAATTATTTTGAAATTCATCCTTTTTGTTTTATTTTGTGGATATACTACAATTCATTAATTCATATTGACATTGATAGTTATTTTATTACGTAAACTCTTTGGAATGAAATATCTAAATCATATGATAGGTATATTTTTTGAGAAATTGTCAAGGTGTTTTATAATTGAGCTGAACCATTTTGCAATCTCAATGGCAGTGTATAAGTTTCAGTTTCTCTACATCTCTACATTTTAGCCAACACTCGTTATGATCGGTTTCTTTAATTTTAGTCATCCCAGTATTTCTGTAGTAGTATCCCATTGCAGACCTAATTTGCATTTTCCAAATAAATAATAATGTTGAGAATATTTATATGTGCTTATTTCCATCCATGTATCTTCTTTGATTAAGTATCTATTCAAATATTTATTCATTATTTATTGGGTTCTTTGTTTTCTTCTTACTGCGTTATGAGAGTTCTTTATAGTTTCTGCATACAAATATTTCATCAGATATACAATTTGCAAATGTTTTATCCAAGTCTTTGGGTTTTGTTAATTAATGAACAGTTTTCTTAAAGAGGGAAGTTTTTAATTTTGGCGAAATCCAATGTATACATTGGTGTTGTTGGTAATCATGCTTTTGGTATTATATCTAAGAAATCTTTGCCTAACCCAAACTCAAGTAGATGTTGTCCTAATATCTTCTAAAAAGTTTTATTGCTTTAGACTTTATATTTAGGCCTATGATTCTTTGTTAGTTCTATAATTCATCAATTTTCATGTACAGTGTGTGGTTTGGATCAAATTTTGTCATTTTTAATTTTTTTCGAACGTGAAAATACAATGGTTTATTGCAAATGTTATCATTTTTCATACAATCACTCTGGGCTTTTTACTTCTGGAAAAATTAAGTTGACCACATATATTTGGTCTTGAGTTATTTTATTAAGTATTTCCTGAAAAACAGTCATGGTGTCTGCCAAATGCCATTATATTAGAAATGCAAGTTACTTTCAAAATGTATAGTCATAGAAGGGTAAGTAGGCAGATAGATAAGTAAGAGGTAAAGACAGCTATAGACAGTAAATGTGGAAAGCTAACCAACTGGTGAATCTAGGTAAAAGATCGGACATTTACTGTACTATTCTTATCGTTTCATACATTCAAAAGTTGTCATACTAAAACGTTGAATACAAAGAAAACTGTAAAACTACTGTGATTCTATATGTAACAAAAAGTTAGATAAGAAGAAAATTGTCAAACTATTGTGATTCTGTCTCTACAAAAAAGAAGATATGAAACCAAATGAAACCATTACTCATGCAAATGTGGCTTATAAACATGTCAATATTATCTTTAAATGTTTAGAAGTACACAGTAAGGGTACATTTTAAAAATTAATCTACAGTAATCATATATTCAAATAAACATTTATCAGTTTTGACTAAATATGTATATATTATATGTCACAACTATTACATAGATTTAAGTGTTGACACATTTAATTTTTAAATAACTAACATTATGAATGCTATTTTTCTAAGAAACAGTGACAAATAGTTATGTACCAGTGTTTTTAGCAACAAAAGTAATTTTAAAGTTTTTTGCAATAGTGGTGTTCATACAAGATATATTTACACTCTAATTTTCTTACAGAGGAGCATTAACATTATGAATAGACTATTGCTATTAAATGAATTATATATATATAAATGGCAAGGAGAGTCTAAAGACTGTTTCACAAAGAGCGGGGGTCTCTTTTCTTATACCAAGTTTATAGATCATACTAAAGTTAAAAATAAATTACTTTCTAATATACTGTTGATTCTCAAAAAGTTTAATGATCTGAATTCTAATAATCTTCAAATTTAGTATATCTTTATATACAAAGATCAAACTTTATTTTTATTTCTGATCCTAAATCTTTCTGTCATATAACAATAACATCCATGTAGCATGTTGCTACAAAAATCTAAGAAATAATAACAATATTCTTTTGTTGGTGCATCAGAGAAAAATGGCATTTTTAGTATCTATATGGAAATCCTACTATCCAAACTTACTAAGTCTCATTTCATTTTTTCAAGATGCTAAACCTATATGCTGAATTTCAATAGGAAGTTCTAGATTTCTAATATTGAGTTATTGTGAAAGATATTCTAAGAAAATATCAAATATAAATACTAAGATGATTTATTTTTACTTTACAAAATTATTGATTAGGCTTTATCCAGTATCTAAATACTCATATCTAAACACTAGATTGGATAGAGAAATGTTCAAAATGATAAGAGCCAATTGATTTTCTGTGCAATTATTTCTGACCAATTTAACATTTAACCTCTTTTGTTGCTTAATACCAAAGTAGTCACAAGCACACAATAAATGTTATTCTTCTCAGGAATAATATCAAAGACCAAATGAATTTATTAAAGAAATGAATGTGGAGAATAATTTAAAGAATAGTATGCTTTTATGTAGTCAGAAAATGTTCTATATCTGTATCTTAAATGAACATTGAAAATATAACTTAGTCCAGTGGCAAATTAGTGTTTTCAAAAATGAAATATATATGGACTTGACAAGAATAATTATAGTTTATTTAAGAAAGAGGGGAAAAAAGAATCGTAACTAAAAATGGTAACTACAGGCACAGTAATTATAGCTAGCAAATACTTTGTACTGATGTCTTTAATAGCCTAGAAAGTTTTAGGCATTCTTATAAAGACTACAGTTAACTTCTATAGTTTAACTTTAAATGTAAGAAGAATAAATAAATTGCAGTTAATATTTTCAATAATAAATCAGTTTAAAGATTGAACAAATTTATAGAACATCTTACTTGAATATATTGAAAACCTTTCAATACAGTGATATCATTAAGATCACAAAAGAATTTCATAAAATTTATTTTAAAAACTTAAGCCATGGAGTGAAAATACTCAGCCTTAAATAAAAATACTTCACAGTCCTTAGGACATCCTTTTTCTTTTCTTTCCTTTCCTTTTCCTCAAAATATTTATTCTCTGAAATTCTGACTTTTTTTTAAAAAAAAAGTAATAGACATAATTTTTAAGAGGCATTAGAATTCAAAGCAAAATTGAGTAGAAAGTACACAGAATCCCTCATGTATACTCCCTGATCCATCCACATACACAGACTCTCATTATTAACAATTCCCCCACTAGAGTGGTTAATTTGTTACAACTAATGAGCCATCACTGACATAATCATCACTCAAAGTACATGGTTTACATTAAAGTTCGCTCTGAGTGTTGAACAATCTGTGGGTTTTTAAAATTGTATAATGACACATATCCGCCATTATAGTATCATACAGAATTGTTTCATTGCCCTAAAAATCCTTTGTGCTCTACCTATTCATCTCTCTCTGGCCCCTAAATCCTGGCAACTAATGGTCTTTTTACCATCTCCATAGTTGAAAATTCCTACAAGTCTTTTCATGGCTTGACAACTCATTTCTTTTAATGGCTGCATAATATTCCACTGTTTGGATGTATCACAGTTTATCCACTGACCTACTGAAGGGTATCTTGGTTCCTTCCAAGTTTTGCCAGTTATGGAAAAAAAAACTGTTATAATAATCCATGTACAGATTTTTGCATGGATATATGTTTTCAACTACTTTGTGAAATAACAAGAGTGAGTTGCTAGATCGTATTATAAGAGTATGTTTAGTTTTGCAAGGAACTTCCATACCATTTCCCAAAGTGGCTATACCATTTTGCCTTCCCACCAGCAAAGAGAGTTCCTTTTGCTCCACATCCTCACTAGTATTTGGTGTCAGTGTTTAGGATCTGCATGTTCTAATAGGTTTACAGTGTGATGTCCTTTCGAAATATAAAGACATTTTATAGAATCGAATAGAAAAACAAACAAACTTGATTACTTTTTTTGATGATTATGTATTATTTATGCCCAAATATAAGTTAGAAACACTTTAGCCCACTTGTTCTTTCTCTTTCCATTTACTACATAATCTAAGATATTTGATATTTTTATCTTTCTTTTCTCTTTTATCTTTCTTTTCTCCCTCCCTCCCGACTCTCTTCTCTTTTCTTCCTTTCTTCCTTCCCTCTTTCCCTCCCTCCCTTCCTCCCTCCCTTACTCCTTCCCTTTTTTATTCCTGTTTTTGAATTAGCTAAAATTTTTACTTGAAATAAGACCACCATTCTCTAAACCAACAGCAGTTTACTTTGGAAATTGTGAACCTTGACTTTTAAGCAAGTATCCCTGATGATCTAGAAAATATGACCTAACTGTAGGTTTTGTATGTCTACACTATTCATTCTCTAGGGGAGTTCTAGAAAGCTTGAAGGAATTATACTGAAAAGAGCTTGAGAACATAAAAAGATTAGAAAGGAGACTGGTGAAGATACTCTGGAACATGATGAAAAATGTAAACATTTTATACTTCTGCACAGTGGGAATTTTAGAATTAAATTTATAAGCTTACAAATACTTTCTACTTAAGATAACTGGTTTCTAAAAAGAAAAAAAAAAAATCCGACTATCTAATTTTTCTCTAAGCTCTCCAATTGCATGTCAATAGGTTGGATTTCAGACAGAAGCCCAAAGTTGATATTTTCTACAGTGATAAATATTGTAGAATCAAACCCCTAAAAAACAGAGATAAGCAATTATAAGCATATAGTATATACTTGTAATTATATAATAAGTAATAACAGCAATTTCCCAATAATTTCTCAGATTATCTGCTTTTCCTCTATTTTTAACCTATAAAAGTTACTATTTTATTGAAGGGAAAATTGATCAATATTTTCAAATCATAAAAACAACTTGAGAAACACATTTCTGTAATTGCTTTTCTGAAGCTGATTTGTTTAACATGTACTTTCTAGTTTCTGGTATTTTCAAAATCTCTTTGAATTACCAAGAACATATTCTTAAATTTATGCTATTTATGAATTTATGGAGCTTAATGCTTCTAAACATGGAAAATTTTTAGGAAGGAGTTCATACTATTCAGAAAGCTTGGGCTTAACTTATAGCATTACCATTTATCAGTTCTATGATGCTAGACAATCAAATACTGTGAGCAATAATTCTATTATATGTAAACAAAAAAGTTTTTGTTTCTATCTTGCTACCCTTGTCATTTTGCAACTAGTATCAACTGAGATAAAGGAATAGTGTGAAAGTTTAAGCTCTATCTACACATTAGATAACAGAGTGGTAATAGTGGTGAACATAAGGAGTGATCACTTCTCATTGTAATTTCCAGCCAAAGTGTTCAGGTAATTTTATTTCAGAAGTGTCATCTAGCTAACAAATAGATAAAAAATATTAGAGAATTTTTACTAGCCAAGTTTTATAGTTAAAGGTTAAAATGCAGGCTATCAGTTATACCTTGTTAGTATTTATTGCTAAATATTCTCAGGATAATATACATATATTTTAAATTCTGTCAATAGCTGAAATTTTCATGTTAGTTATATTAAAAGCATGATTATTTCTTGAATCACTTGTATTGGTTCAAAATGGATCCACCTTGCTTTTATGTAAGCAAGTGGCAATTCTGTATCTTTTAAAATTAATTTTAAGGGTTATGGTTAATGAAAATGTTTATATAAAAATTGGATTTGTATTACAATAAAATCAAGTGGAATGTATTCTGCTCTGAGGTATTCAAATGTTTCTTTCTATTATAATTTTATTAATATTAATGTTACTTGCATAAATAAGCTTTCCTTTTTCCTATTTATTTTTCTCTGACTATTGCCTTATCACATAGACCTTTACAATAGACTTCTCAATTGAATCTAACCTCTTGAACAGATTAAATTAATGTACAACTCTTTTAGCTTTTAAAAATATAAAAATTTGACAAAATTGTGATTAATGCATGTCTTAATCAGGTGAGGCTGCTACGACAAATTAGATTTTTTCCCTACAAGTGCTTTCAGTGAACAATGACTACGATTAGTTTATATTTTGATGTGACTACCTTGTTTTTTGCTAAAACTGTAGCAGTTTTATCCAATATTGTTTTATACTATTAGCAGAAACGTCAACAGAGTAAAAATGTGATAAAACATTGTCTTTTTGTAAAAATAGTTTTTTGTTTTTGTTTTTGTTTTTATTTTGTTTTTTGTTTTTTTAAAGATATCATGAAAGGGCCTCAGAGATTCCCAGGGGTCCACAGAGCTCACTTTGAAAACTGTTGTAAAGAGAACCGAAGAGATTTTATGGTCCTCAAATGAGGAATTTATGTCACCACTCAGTCATTCTCCAAGTCTCATCCAACTTTGGCCTAGATCAAACAAGTAAATTTAAATAGGATTTATTAACTCATTAAATCTACATTTTCCAACTCTGGTAGTAGAATCAATGTTGGTATATCTTTTAGATTATAAATTTAGATTGCAAGTTTAATTTTAAAGTAAGTTCTAAGAATTCTCTTTAAATTTTCCTTCAATTTTAGTCTTCAATGCACAGATCCTACTGCCAATACAGGGATTCTATTCAAAGTATGCATTAAAGGACATGAGAGACAATTTCCAGATCAAGAGTGCTTTCCTATTAATAGTAGCTAAAGGTCACTGCCACTATAGAATTTAATCATTTCCATTAAAATGAGAAGCCCATTTCAATAGCAGCATCTCCTATCTTTATTCCTAATCTACATAGGGCATCTATTATTGCACTTTTCAAGGATACAAGAGTTCTCTTCATCAATACCTTTCTCAGTGCCTTGATGAAAAGACAATTTCCAAAGTCCAGATGGGATATGCAAGGAATGCATTCCATGGCCAAGGCAAAGAGTCTTCACAATTTATGCCCAGGTGCATTTTGTAACATTTTTTGATTACTACTGTGTGTTTTCCATTCTTTCTTCCTGAATAGTAGTTGTATATGTGAGTGTGTGTGCATTTAACCGAAGTCAACTTATATATGTATTACACCATTGTAGTTTGGTAGGAGTGGAAAGATAACTGATCTGCCCAATTCTGAGTAGTCATGTCTGGACCAAGAGATCCTGGACTTTGACCTAGATGCAGTAACTGAATGGTTTCTTGAGTAATTTCTTTTGGAGGTGTGTATATGTGTTTCAGTTGGCTTGGCATGCCATAACAAACTACCATGGACTGAGTGGCATAAACAACATAAGTTAATTTTCTCATAGTTCTAGAGCCTAGAAATCTAAGATCAAAGTTCCAGTGAACTCTGTTTCTGATGAAGATTTTATTACTGGCTTGCAGATGGATGCCTTCTCACTAGGTCTTCATGTGGTCTTTCCTCAGTGTATGATGAGAGACAGAGAGGTGGAAGAGTGGGGGTGAGGGGAAGAGATTCCTTCTTATGAGGATAGTAATTCTATTAGATCAGGGCCCCATTCTTATAACCTCATTTAATCTTAATTACTTCATTAGAGGCCTCATCTCTAAATATGGTCACATAGAGGGTTAGGATTTTAACATATGAATGTAGAAAGGGACATGGACTTTTAGTCATAATAGTGTGTGTGTGTACATGTGTGTCTGTGTGTGCATGTGTGTGTGCACACACATGTGTGCTTTATATGGGGACAAGGTAAAAACAGATATTCGAGAAGTCAGACTATGGATATTTTTCTTTTAAAATAGAGTAAGACTGGGTATATAGCCAAATAATTAAACACCACTACCAGCTTTTTTTTCTAGCTAGACTAATTCCTCAATAAACAATATGAGTTGAACTACTATGACCATTTTCTATATTGCTTTCTTGAAAATCGCTTACTTTCCATTTACTTGTCCTTTCTCCAGTCAGGAATGTGGATACAGAGTAAGACCCAGTTTGATCTAATGGCAGATGAGGACAAGCCGTTCGGGGAAAGTGGCTCAGAGAGCTAGAAATCTGAGTCTCTTAATGACCTCTTGATGCACAGCTATTTTAGGAGTCTGCTCTCCTTATCTCCATACCATCACATGAAAAAGAAATAAAATATCTTCTTTGAGCTTTTGCATTGATGTCTTCTGTGTTTAGCATTGTAGACTCATCCCTGATTAATAACAAGGATTAATACTCCTTAACTTCAATTAATATTTATAATTCATGCCTATTTTCAAATGCCATTAACAGTATTTTGAAAGTTGTTAATTATATTTCTCATAGAATAAAGCCTTGCTCTATAGGTTCTGGCTAGTCAATCCTATTTTTAAAAGATCAATATTCTAGCCATTCTACTGTTCTGAATAATTGATACAAATTGTTGCACAATTGATTTGCCATTAACAAAAAGTTTTGAAGACTGCAATTGATCACTAGGTAAGCTGAAATTATCTGCCAAGTTGTGCTACAATATAGTTTATGGGTTGCATGGTTTTAAGCTCAATCAGTTTCAAGTGCAGGGTTTGAAATTATTGGCACTTTGAGAATTAATGCCATGTTGCAATTTGTTCTACACACTTTCCTTAATGTTCTAAATGGGCAGCTAAAACCCACTCTGATACTGTAAGTCCCAGTTTTTCTCCACCAATTCCTTAAAGTCTATTTCATGGTATAATTAAAGACAAAAACAAAACAAACAAAACAAAACAAAACTGCAATGATAATAAAGGAGGTCTTAGAGTCAGAAAAATCCTGGATTAAAATAACTACAAGTCAGAATCATTGATTGAAACTGGAGAATTAGTGAACCACTGTGATATTTGGTTTATTTACCCATTAAATGCGGGATGATGACACTTAGATAATATGGTTGTTCTAAGGATTAAAGTACAACACTCTTGATTCTCTACACGCTCTTGACTACTATTCTGCTGTAAATTCTGACCTACACTTTTGCCGGGCTTATTATCTTCTATCCGATACTTTTAAATATGGAACTTGTCAATGCTCAGTTCTCAGTCCTCTTCTTTTTTACTCCATGCTTCCTCATCTAAGTGATTTCATCCACATTATGACTTCGAAATTGACCTAAACACAGATGATCCTTAATTATTTATTACTATTGCAGATGTTTGCTCTAAGTTTTAGTTCTTATATGCAAATGCCTGAGAATTCCACTTAGAAATCCAATACCTCAACACTAGGTTGTCAAAATGAAATTTGTAAGCTTCTTCTCACAGGTGCAGGGTCACTAAGACACTATGCACTTTTCTTTCTCTCTCTCTCTTTTTTGTTAATAAAACAAAAACATAAAAAACTTTATTTTTTTCATTCATTAGACTGAATAATAATTGATCTATCATCAAACTTGTTGACTTTTATTCTACTGTCAAAAATCTTTGCTTAAGAAATTGTATTTTTTTTTCCTAATAGTGTATTTTTCAGCTCTAGAATGTTCATTAGTTCTTTTTGGTTTTGCTTTTCCCCAATCTGAGATTCTTCATCTGTTGGTCATTGTCATATATGCCTTTAAGTCTCTGAACATATTTGTAATAGTTGTATTATGATCAAACCGGCTAATTCACATATCTGGAGTTTCTTGGGCAAAGTTTCTATTGATGGCCTTTTTTATCTGTTTCGATTTTTATTCTCTTATTATCTGTAGTAATTTTTATTGTATATTGAATATTGAAAATAGCATGTTATAGAGGCTGTGGTTTTATGCTATCTGTTGCAGATTGTTGATATTGTTCTAGGAGAAAGTTTAGTTGGCTGGACTATAATTGCAGACATTGTCTCCTTTGTGCTGGGTAGAAGCTGAAATCTCTGCTCAGTTCTTTATGCTTTCAGGTGTGTTTTCTCCTCGGCTCCCTGTAATCAGCTCCTTTATGAGTTCAGAGGTTGGCTAATGTTATGTTTCACATTTATAAGCAGATGTGGGGCCTTTCCCTGTATAGATCCTTCATTTTCAGAGTTGCCTTCTTCACTGTGTAGCTGCTTTGTCATTCCTGAAATCCATTATCTGCCTCCTCAGTTCAATAACAGTGTGAGTTTCTGCTTGAAGTTGAACTGCCTTGTAGAGTATGGACTGGGATTTGCCCTCAGGCAAAACCCCACGAAAACAAAGTTTACCCAAATCTCTTCCTTTTCTTCAAGAGTCAATATTTCCCTAATTCTGCATGCTTTTGACCACACTGTAATTTTCAAATATTTTTTCTCTTTTTATATTTTCATATAGTTTATAATTTTTATCTTAAGAGGGCTAAGTGCTTCCCCTACACACAAACTGTTAGAACTTAGCATCCTTTCTTTTGTTTCATTGACTATATTTATCTTGATTCTTATAAATTATTTTAATGTCTCTATTATTTGTTTAGGAAGCTTAACAAATTACCTCAACTTCTAGCAGGTTAAAACAACAAAAGTTTCCATAGGTCAGGAAACTGCGCATAGATTAACTGAATGCCTCTGGCTCAGTTTCTCTCATACACTGCAATTCAAAATGTTGGGTGGGACTAATCATACCAAACTTCAACAGAAGAATCTGCTTCTAAGATTACTTTAGTGGCTAGTGGCAGGACTTGGTTAACCGCTGTTGAGTGAAGACATCGCTTCCTTGCCCCAGGGAGCTCTCCATAGGACAAATGAAAAGAAGGCAACTGGCTTCCCCTCAGAGTGAGCAAGCAAGAAGGTGAGAAAGGACAGCCCAGATAGAAGCCATGCTCTTTCTGTGTCCTAATCTCAGAAGAGATCTCATATCACCACTACAATATAAGTCAGGAGAAAAACGTCACTAAACCCAGTCTACATGCAAGAAGTATGCTATCAAAAGCAGTATACCATAAAGTTTTTATCTCCATCATCTTTCTGTTTGTTTCTCTTTTCTATATTTTGTCTTGATTTCCTATCAGTTGGTCTTTTCTCAATATATGTTTGATAATATATTATTATATATTATATGCTGCAGATATAATAGTTTAGAGATAATTTTTGTTCTAAAAAGATGTTTTTTTCCCTCAAGACATGATGTTCATTTACTTGTCATATGCCTAAGAGCACAAGAAGTCCAGTGTCGCATTTATCCAACTGGAGATTCCAATGTTGTAAAGTTTGCTTTTATTTATTGTGAGAGTTGAACTCCTTTAAATATGCCTTTAGTCCTTGAATATGGTGTTTGCAGTTTTTTTCCCAAAGTCTGTGAAATGTGATTAGGTGTTGTTTCTTGAAATGACAAATACTCTGTACACCCATGAATATTTAGAAAGCTTCTGCTTAGCTAAACCATCTCTAAACTCCCTCTCCTGGAATGGTCATAAATGGTAAGGCAAAAAGTTGTTCTAAAATCTTATATATATATATATATATATATATATATATATATATATATGCACATGTATGCATGTATATGTGTGTATGCATGTGTGTGTGTATGTATGTGTGTGTGTGTGTGTGTGTGTGTGTGTATCTCTCCAAATCTTGGTCTTTTATAATTTCATTGCTTTGGTAGCTAGGTCACTAATATCTTTTAAAAAAATTCATACACATTACATATATGTGTACATATATTTATATTTTTCTAGATTTTTCAGATTTAGTTCTAATTTATCTACCAATATTGAAAAGCAGAAAAAAGTTAATTACATGATATGTTATTATTTTTTAAAAAATTCAAAACAACTATTTTTCGTAGCTTCAGAAAGACAAGGAAATTTAATCATTGGAAATATGTCTGAGTATATTTATATTTTACTTGAAATGTTTGGTTTTAACACACTACATAGCTATAACATTATATTTGAATAAATATATATGTATGAATATATATATTTCATATATATGTGTGTGTATGTATGTGTGTGTGTGTGTGTGTGTGTGTGTGTGTATATATATATATACCTCAGAACATATTTTCTTACACATCAAATATACTTTCTAATTTCTTGCAGAGGCATTGCACCTTTCTATATTGTATTACATCTGACAGGTAGACTATAAAGAACAGTTCACTATTTAGGGTAGCATTATGCTCTTAATAGGGGATTCTGAGGCTACTAAAAGTTAAGTGACATGCACAAGTAATATAATCTCATTTCACTTTGAATTAATGATCTACTTCCTGTTTCTCAATGTTTCTTTATCACAAAACAATCTAGAAATAAAACATGTCCTAATTTAAAATGAACATGAAAAGTCCATTCACAAATCCACTGTCATGAATTCTAATCAAAATATGTATAGCAGGAAGATGCAGATAATAATAAATATTTCATCAGCCTACCTCTTAAGTCATATTTTCTACTCTGTTCCATAATATTCTCTTGTGTTTATAATTTGCTCATAAATTTAATGTCTTAAAATAGTCATAGAAGGATAATACTGGGATTATGAAATGGTGACATAGTCAGGGTTATATTCTTAGGTGAAATTAAAAAAAGACTATGTTAAAGAAGACATTGTTAAAAGATATAATGAAGAACATTAAAATCGTCTGGAGTTTATTTAAGCATACATAGATACAAATCAAGTAGCATCTGATCAAAGGTGGTTAGGCTTAGGAACGATCCATCGACAGGACCTAGGGAATAGGTTTTTATAGAAAAGATGGGAAAGCAAAGCAAGGAAATCATTTAATTGGCTATAGCTTAAGTAGTTGCCTTATTTGGAAAAGTTTAGTGGCTGTTTGTGATTGGTCATTCTTAAGTATTATTTTCTGGGATTTCAGTGCATAGACTCTTAGGTTGGATTGCCTATATGTAGGCTACCAAGGCATCAGAGCCACCTCAGCCTAAGGGTTTAATTATTTTAACAACATAAAAGCAAAAATTCTATTGCCTAGGGCAGGGATAGTAAATTATTTTAACAACATAAAAGCAAAAATTCTATTGCCTAGGGCAGGGATAGTAAAACCAAGCAAAAGAAACAGTTATAAACTAAATTCATGAGTTTATCCAGTTAAGTAAATTATTCATCACTCATTCATTCACTCACTCATTCTTTCACTCATTCAAGAAATTGCTATTGATTGACTAATATGTACCAGAAACTCTAAGGTCCAGGTTACATAGAGGTAAATAAAATACTTTTAATTCTTAAATTTACGAAATATTTTAGTGGAATAGATTAAATGAAGTCAACAGAAGCAGGCACATTGAAACTGGGGTACATAAGAGTATCAAAATCTCCATGTTATCTTTCCTTACTTTTCTTCTTTCTGTTTTCATTTCTGCCATAGTTGGCATAAACCAGAATTAGTCTACATGACTTGAGTGTAATATTTTTCTGTCTTCAAGTCTAGACAGTTACATTCTATATACTATACATAGCAAATTATGAAATTTTTATGAAATTTTTCTTTTACTTGTTAATGTTTTTCCAATCCTTCCAAGAAAACTATAACAATGCCAAATAGAAGAATATATGTTCTACATTTGTGGTATCCTCTCTGTGAAAAGTAAAGTAATTTTCTCTATACACTATCGGCTCAATTATCTTCCAATTTATTTCAGCAGGCATAGCCTCCTGAAAGAAAGTGACTGGCAAGAAAAGTAATATCTTCATATTTCTCAATGTTCTTTTTGTTATGATATTTTGAAGGTTGCTTATAATTCTTCCTTTCCAAGAATACAATCCCTTGTTTTGAAATTCAATGAAGTTATACATTTGAATGACATAGTTGTTCTTATTTATTAAAAGGTAAAATATTTGCAAACTTTGATAATTCACTCTAAGTAACAAACTTTTTGTGACACATTTCAAGAATAATTTGGACATTCTAGTGTCTTAAAATATTGAAATTGAGACTCCTTGGATGGTATAGTACAGTTTCTTACAATTTTTTTCCTTCCTTTATTTTATTTGAAGTTTATATTTTAATAATACATTTTACTCAGAAATGTGAGCACATATCATTTTTATTCAAAGCTCAACTGCATTGTTTTAACTGAGTCCTTCTTAATAAGGCTTTCTATGAGAAAAGCTCCTATCCTATTGACTATGAGGTGAATTTGAGAGATGTAAAATCAAACTAAGGGAATAAAATGGTTTTTTCACCACTTATTGTATTAGCAAGAGGTCAAATATATCTATTGTCTGGAAAACCTTTTAAAATACATTTACTTTTATCATCTAAACCTTGAAGACATAGTTTATAATATTTATGACAGTGAGATTTAAAAGTCCATGTATGTTGAAGCCCTCAAAGTCTCTGTAATCCTTCTCAGTGCTCTGTAGTAAGTTTTTTTTTTAACATAATTAGTATTCTGCTTAGACTAGGTAGGAGCTGCTAATCTATATGAACCAGGTAGGATTTATCAACATACAGTTATATTTGAGATGATTTTTAAGTAAAATTTTAAATAATTTTAGCTAAATATACTTTGGATAACATAAATAAGCAGCTCGTTAGAAAAAGCCATCATTTTCATCAAATATATATATTTCTTGAATGCCTACTATGTACAAAATTGCATTTTATACTACTGAGCTGGTGCTACTAAATAAAAGAGTCTGGTTCTATAACATTAAAGAGTTTATAATCAAGAGGGTGATTCAAACTAAAATGTATCAATGTAGTTTTACAAGTGATGTGTTATACTAGATTTTAAACCAATTGCTGAGGAAGCAGTATATGTTTTCACTATGAGAGTCAGGGAACCTGTACAAAGATGAACTTGGCCCAAGTTTTTTTTAAATAAACTTGAAATATTTTGAGAGGAAGGTACGTATTCACAGAGAAAGATAAAATGCAAACTGTCCAGTTGTAAAAACAGCATGTGAAAGTGAGAAAATAAATGATGCTTTGAATGAACTGAATCATTTGGCTGAGCCATAGGATGTAGGATAAGAAAATAATAAGAATGCTAGGTAGCTATAACAAAACTTAGAAAGACTGTGAGTGTCAGGCTGAGATGCAAATTTTATTTGAGGAGCTTTTGAAGGTTTCTGAACAGGAGGATGACATGATCCTGATTGAATTATAGGAAACTTCCTTTAATGGTCACATGCATTACTCGTTGCAGTGGTGAGATCTGGAAGGCAATTTGTGTTCAGGTGAGGGATGTCAAGGAACTAAACTAGAAAAGAGGCTGTGAAATTGAACAGCATTTTTCTTTGGAAATGATGTCACAAAGTGATGTGTAGTCTATATGTGATAAAACCAAAACCTTACCCTGCCCCCTGTAGATTAGAGTAATCACAAAGAGAAATGCCATCTCTTCTGCTCTTTCGTACACTGTCAGTAGAAAAGAAAACATTATTTATCCTTCTTTATCAAGCATAGGTATGTATTCTGAAAGCATTATCAGCTGCAAATGATGGCTATAGAAAAATCGTTTATTTTTTTCCCATTGATCCTGCTGCCTTATTTCCATCAGGTCTCTCAGAACCAATGAACACAATATATGCCACCTTTACCCCAGTCAGGTCATTCTCTATATGATTCAGAGTTAGTGACTAATCTTAAGTCTAGACCACTGGGAATGTCACAAAATAATAAGAAATGTGACATCTGCCTATATGAAGTCCAACAGAATATATCAGCTTCCGCCACTATGTGAATTATTACCATATTAGTAGCTGTTGTTTCTGTTTCCTCCCCAAATTCCTATGTAGAAATACTACTCCCTAAAGGTGATAGTATTTGGATGTGAGACCTTTGAGAGATGCTTAGGTCATGAGGATAGAGGTCTCATGAATGGGACTGGTGTTCTTATAAAAGAGATCACACAGAGATCCCTCATCCTTTCCACCGTAAGAGGATACAATAGGAAGTCTGCAGCCCAGAGAGGGCCCTCACCTGACCATGCTGGCAACCTGATCTTGGACTTCCAGCCTCCAGAACTTTGAGCAATAAATTTCTGCTGCTTAACATACAATTCTTAGGGAATACAGTCAATAATATTATAATATCTATGTATGGTGCCAGGTGGGTACTAGATTTATCTGAGAGATCACTTTGTAAAATATATAAATGTCTTACTACTATGCTGGACACCTGAAACTAACATAAAATAACACTGAATGTCAACTATAATTGAAAAATAAAAAAATTAAAATGCAATTTTATTACTGTTTCACATTGGAGAATAATGATGTCCTTCGAAACCTTCATAGTCATCTGATTGGATGATTGCCTTATTTGAGCATTGCAAAAAAAAAAAAAGGTAATAACAATAAATATTACAATTCAAGACTACTTGTGTACCAGACAGAGTTAAATGTTTTATACAAGTGATCTCTCTCAATCCTCAAAACGATTTCATTACTCACAAACTATAACTATACCCATTTTATAGTTAAATACACTGAAACATATACAAATGTAATTATTGCTATACATTGCAATGTAGGTAAGTGGGAAAGCAACTCAGGAACCAAGATCTTTCTAATGGTGAATTCCAGGCTCACAGATATTCCTCAATAGGACATTTTCTAATATTTGATTATTTCTATAAAACGACCGAAACATCGCTATGCTATTCACTGCAATATCCACAGTGCTCTTACTACATGTCCTTCCGTGAAAATGTTAGACATTACTTCTACCTTTACTTGTGATATCCTATTGTCAAAATAATTCTGAAATATTAGTATACTTTTTGCTTAAAGAAACGTGATTTTAATGATGAAGACACATGATGATAAAAGTAAAAGTTAACACTTAGTGATCAGGTAATGAATGTTGAATATTTTATATGGGTCCCAACCCAATATAGAACAGTTTCAAAATATAGAAGGATACTATGTAAGAATACAAAAGATTTTTAACTCGGTGTAGGACACATTTCTTTACTAAATTTATATCATTTCACTCATTCTTCAAGTTTCAGCTGAAAAGTCACTGCCTTAGTAGATTTTCAGGCCCTTCCATGTCAATGTCTGCCAATAGATGGCAATGTCCCCACCTTATGTGTTCCCTTACACCAAGACGCCCCAACCCCCAAGCTACAGACCTTCCAAGACCTGTTAAAAACCCAGGCCGCACAGCAGGAGGTGAGCGGCAGCAAGAGAGCAAAGCTTCATCTGTATTCGTAGCCACTCCCCAGCACTAGCATCACCACCTCAGCTCCACCTCAGATCATGAGGCATTAGATTCTCATAAGAGCACTGGTCCCTGGTGCCAAAAAGGTTGAGGACCACTGCCTTACACCTTGTATCACACATGTTGTGTTTTCATTGCCTGCAGACCATGCATACTTAGAGGACATGATCAGTTTGTATAAAAGTACAGTCTAGAAATAATGAAAAATTAACTCCCCTAGGAGCAAGTCTCAATTAATAGGGGAGAGACTAAACTTCCTAGGCCTTCCCCAGAGATAATTCTAGCAGGTGTTCTATAAAATCCTCTGAGGTCCTGGAGTAATTTTGCTGAGTTGTGAAACAGTGTCCTTAATAACATACTATAATATTGGCTTTCTGTCCATTTTGTCCCACTTCTTAAGCTTCCTCACTCTTACTCTTGCTCATTATACTATATCCCTTAATCTAGGTACTGGGATAAAATACATAGGAAAGGTTGTGTTAAAATATTTCTTTGAATTATAATTGAATCTTAGTTCAGAAGTACATTTTTATTACTACTTAAAGACATTTCTTACATAGTATCTGTATGATGTTTTTCTTCTAATGCATTAAAAAAGTGTATATATGTATTATAATGTATACATACATATAGCCACCACTTTGCATACTATTTACAATGATCATATTCCTAATTATTACAAACAATATACCCTTCATCTTAAGGGTACTACACATTTGCTTTTAGAACAGAGAAGTTTGAGAAAAGGCTATGTTATTTCTTTACAGGAGCAGTGAAGAGAAAAATACATAGCAGACATTTGAAAGTCAGGAAAACTCATCTCTAAAGTGGAGAGGAAAAGAAAACAAATAACTATGTAATCATCCAAGATGGATAATCTATTTAAGAGTTTCCCCTATTAGAAAGTACAAGTTTCAGCAGGTTTTTATCCCCTAGGATGTTAAATTTTATCAAATATTTTTCAGTATTTGTCAAAAGGAACCCATACTTTTTTCCTCCTTTTTTTTCTCTTAATGTATAGAATTGCAATGATTGATTTTTAAAAATAAATTGTTATTGCAAAATTAGTTGGGAAATACTTGCTATTTTCTATAACGTGAGAGATTTAAAGTAAAATTTTTGCTGATTTCAACTTAAATGTTGGAAGAAAATATCAGAAAAGATTAAAATGACAGAGATTGTTCTGTGGAAAGGTTTTTAGAAAAGGAATAATGATTTTAATGATGCAAAAATAATTTTTAATTTTTAAAAATTTAAATTAATGTTTAAATTTCTGTTCTTTTTAATAAGTTGTTTTAATTTTCAAGAAATTCTTCCATTCCATCTAAATTGTTAAATATATTGACCAAAATATGCTTATGATACTTTGTTATTATATTTCTTTCTTAATGTTGCAGGAAGTTGGATGATATTTCTCTTGCTATTCCTTAAAATGATATTGTACATATTCTCTATTCTTGATCAGTTTTACTAGAATTACTCAAGTTTATTGATCTTTTAAAATAACCAATTTTGGATGTCAATTTTCTCAAATTAAGCTCTTTATACCAGAATGTGTAAAAGATAATCAAATCATTGTGTCAGCAATAACAAAAAAAAATGTGTAAATATGTATTTTTTGTTGTTGCATTTTTATAACTTGTAAGAATACAATGCATCATAGCTTCTGATTGTTCAGATACATGGCATACTTTTCTTTATAACTGAAATGTTAGCATTTAAAAGGAATTACAGTCATGTATTTGCATCACAAAAATAATGATTCTAAAAAGGGAGAAATTCTCAATGTTAATTTTGGTAAAATGTAAGAAGTACATTTCTACCCATGAATCCACAAATTAAAATGAGCTTTAGTAAAAATAAGCCCTTGAGAATATTTCAAATCTCAATTACAAAATAAAAGGTAAATTTTTCTTTGAAATATAGACTCATTTTAGTTAAGCAGCAAACTCATTTTCTTATATACTTTAAGCTAATATTGTAATTTAGAATTCCAAAATTTCAGACTGATCCTTTTAAAGATGGAGAAATCACAACTGTCAATGAAAATAAGTAAGCTATCTTCTCTAGAAGCTGGACTTCCTAACTTCCCCCACTTTAGCCCTCTAGCCTCAAGAGCCAGGATGAGTTTAATAATATGTAAATTGAGTAAATCCTTTTGAAATGCTTTTCTTGTTTTTTCATTTCTCCAATCAGTTAGTCGAGAAAAAAAAAATCAATACCACTTTAAGAAGGTCACAGGGCAAAATTACAAAACAAATAACCAGTCTAAGAAGTAAGATAGGCTATTTTCTTTTCCTTTTGTATTTTTCTTTTTCATTTACAGTGTTTCTCATTCAGTAACATAAGGCAATTTGTCAGATGGACAGTGTTAGTCTTAGCACTCCATATTTTCTACAATTGTCCCTGAATGCAGTGTTTTTATCTATTTAATATAATTTTCAATTATTTGGCTGGCAAAATAAATCTGTAAATTCATAAAACCAGGTATTATTTTCAAGTTAGCAGTGAGGAAATATGGGCAAATTATTCAGGCTCAAGATCATACCAATTTTAGTGAAAATACACACACAAAGGAAAAATCTCTTTTGTTTTTGAGATACTAGGTTAATTTTGAGAAACTAGTAAGATGATCTTTAAAATATTTGAAAGGTCATAATAATAGTAATGTTATCATAATTTGATGAAAAGCACACTTTTAAGTCTTGTGCTCAATGATTATGGCTTTTATTGTGTGTTTAGAAAGTCTTAGGTAACTTTGTTATATTAATAGACTTATAAAATGGTATTAGTTCTTTATGCAGACATATTTTACCTGATCTTAATTGTTTTTCTGCATCAAGATCATTTCATTAAATTTCAGATTATTTTTGGAAACTAGGAACTAGCCTTTCAAACGTGCTTGTTATATAAAAGGAAAATATGATGAATTGTGAGGAATAAGGAGAGGAAGAAAGAGAAAAAAGACTGAAAAAGATTCAAACGGAATAATGGGGAGCAGAGTAGGAAGGCTAACATGAAGAATGCCTGCTCACTGCAGTGTTTTCTGACCTTAAATATAAAAAGTCTTTGTTCTGAAGCTTTAGGATTAGGAGATTTGGCAATTCTAAAAGAATTGGCATGGTTGTCTTAAGAATTTGACGTGCTACTTTTGACCCTGAGTTGGAGGGTCTGATTTGTAAGGACCAAAGAGAGGATTCTAAGTGATAAGAGTAAACCCCAGCTGCTAGCCTCTAAGAAAATGGGGAGCTAAGTCCTACAGTTCCGAGGAACTGGATTCAGCCAATAACTTGAGTGACCTGGTAAGCAGATTAATTTTAACGCTGTGAAATCCAAGGCAGAGAAACCAGCACAGTCAGCCTGGCCTTCTGGTGTACCCAAATGCATAATGATAAATTTGCATTGTTTAAGCTGTTAGCTTTGTGGTAATCTGTTACAATACAATAGAAAACTAATATAGTTCGTTTGGGCTTTTTAATACTTCAAAATAAGGCATTTAATATTTCCAAGTACCCCCAAAGTTATAGGATTTTCTCAAGCTATCTGTAGGCTAATAGAAGGGAAATCTTAAAATGTGTTTAAAGACAGTCATGAGAAGAAAAAATAATTCTGCTTTGTCCACATCTGTGTTATTTACCCTATTCAATAACCATCACATTAATTGTAGCATATGCCCTAAAATTACTCAGAGGCATAAATTTCAGATATAAAACTCCTGGGTGGTCTCCAAATTTCTGAGAAACACAGCTTGTTCAAGAAACATATCAAGAATGTGTCAAGTGACAGTGCAAGCCAGAGACTGGACATGTAGGCTCAGTTACCTGCGGATAAGATGTCATCTAAAGTAACGTTCGCCAGGCCTGAAATTCACATTCAGTAGACCTGCTCATCTAAGTCTAGGAAACATGATGCTCACCTTGGAAAAGGTGATCAGAGTAGCTTTGTTTGATGTTTATATTCTATGAAATTATTTATGTTCAACAGATGAACACCAAAGCCTGACTCTGAGTAATAAGCTGACTCATAGTAATACCAAGGCCTACCTACCTTTTTCTTACCTTATATTTGTTTATGCCTCTTTCCCACTAAATTAATACCTCTTAGATTAATGAATAATTATTATACCCCAAGAACTTGCCATAAAACCAGACATATAATAGAACACAATGAATATTTCTTGAATTAGTATCTTATGTAACCAAAAATGTGACTAGTTTTTTAATAGATATCTAAAAGGAACACTCATTTATTTATTGAATATCCATTTATTCTATCATTGACTGGCTTACAGGTCTAGACAATAAACAAATAGTACATTCCTTATCAAAAGTAAGCATAGACTCCAAAATAATGTTTCTTGAAAGAAAAATCATGGTTTAAAATCAAATGTGCTGTCAAGAATATCAAATTAGTTATAATCTGTGATTAAGGTTTTTAGATAGAAGCTTTATAAAGAAAATTTAAATTACAATCTCTATTTACTAATTGACATTTTTGGCAATATGTGCATCTACACTGTAATTAC
This sequence comes from Eidolon dupreanum, assembly GCA_028627145.1. NCBI lineage: Eukaryota > Metazoa > Chordata > Mammalia > Chiroptera > Pteropodidae > Eidolon > Eidolon dupreanum. The sequence goes on from CM053506.1 coordinate 30,501,710, forward strand.
AACACTTTCTCCTTGACAAACCCTGCAATGACCATAAGTTTATTTACTCTGGATTCAAGAAATTACCTATAAAAATATGAGCATAGCATCTCATATCTGGGGCCATTTACTTGAGAACCAGCTAGTGACACTGTGATGACACATTACACTTATAAATAATTAAACTGACTTCTCTCCTCAGTGCTCCACTGACAGATGTCTGAGACAAGGTTGTGTATTCTCAAAGCACCATTGTACTTGTGATGCATTGGAACAAAAGTCACCAGAAAGTCCCTCAAAGTGAAATATTGTTCTTTCACAGGGTCTTAGAGATCTAAGCATTCATTTCCAAATCCAATCCAAGGGCTTACTTGAGAAATAAAATCAAAGTTTTTTAAAATTTATTTTTTAATCTTAATATATCAAAAAAAAAAAAAGGCATGCATATGTACAACAGAGAGTTCAAACAATTCGAACTAATAACTAATACATTTTCCATGTATATATGTGAAAAGTCTAGTTTACTTTCTGAGGAAAAATGCTTAAGGTAAAGATTAGACATATTTAACAACTGTCTTCAAGGTATGGGCCCTGGGATGAATAGAAGCGGTTTATATAAGATTTAAGAAAAACAGACTGAGAACATACATGAAAAAAAAAATGATACAGTGAAACTTTTTACTTTAAGTTCTGAAACCTTTCACCCAAGGCTTAAATATGTGGTGTCAACATCACATATTTAAGTGATTATGAACAGAACAGAACAGAACAAAGGAGGGCATTAGGAGTCACCATTCATAGAATGGAAATATAAAGCCTGTGAAATCTAATCAGGCTGTTCCTTAGCTACTTGGGTGTATAGCTTTTGGTAAAGCTAGATTAATCTGACCTAAAATAACCATACAGTTTAATCAACTCAGGTAAAGATCTATCAAAGCTATGAGAGCACATAGAGAAATATAATAGAGCTACCCAGCCCAAATGTACAGACTGTGCTTTATTGAAGCTATCTGGCTAAAGGGACACAAGTGGGACTTGAAATTCATTCCATATTCTGCTCACCAAGCTAAAAGCCCTAACATAAAGGGGTCAACTCAGAGCATGGGAGACTCTTGTCTAATTATTCCCAGAATGAATGATTTTTATGAATTGTCTATCCATAGGAAGTACCTTTTTATAATTTATGCAAAGGGGCCACATGTGTTTCTAGAGTACATGGGAAGGGAAAAACAGCCATATGCAGTTATATGATCTTTGGTAAAAATAATTTCAATCCATTTCAAGAGATACAATAGGTCTAATGTAGGTGCCAGGTGCTATATGAATTTATTTTACCAGTTGCTTACTTTACCAGTTGCAAAAGGACTGGTTAGATCCAGGCCATAACCTTTCTCTGAAACCTCTTTGATACCTGGGTCATTTTCATGATATTAGCTTCATTTGACAGTTGACTTTTATTCTGTGAATTTATGGACTCCTGATGGAGCTGTTAATGCTCCCAAATCACAAACCCATATTTCCTCCTGCATTATTACTTCCTATATTGATGAAACCATGGATCCCATTCACCATCTATAAGAATGGTACAGCATTTGCTATCAAAATGATATAGACACTACAGTTGAAGCCAGGTCTTAAAGTCCCTCAGTTTTGCCAGAAATTATTCATATTTTTATCTGGATACCAAACATTTTGGGGATCCTGGAAGAAATAGAGTGCTTTATATAACAAATGTGCAATTGGAAGATTGTTCATATGATCATTTATCAGCCAGTATGGATATATTTTAATAATTTAGCAACTAGTATAGCTATTTCAGTGCATATGGGCCGATATCAGTCATGAGTGGGACTGTGTATGTATCTACCCATGTTCTTCCTATTTGCAGTTTATACCCAACTCTTGTTGTTATTCCGTTAACTGTCATTTATGCTTCCCTAATAGGATAAACCTAGTATCTTCTTAAATGAATAAATCCCTATTACTTGCATTATTAAAAACCACTTTTTTGGAGGGGTTAAGTAGTTTATTTAAAAATTTATTACTTTGCAACTGAAAGAATACTAATATAACTCCTTCTGTCCTCAGTATCTTATTTCTTCAAATATATACCTTATCATTTATATCTGCAATCTCGACATATTGATTCCTTATATTATACTTACAAAAAAAAATCAAGTGTCCCATCCTAAAATTCCCTTTCTTGTACCCTGCTCCCTTGATCTTTTCTTCCTTTAAACACTAAAATTCTTGAAGTAGAGCCTTTATTTTAGTTCTCCATATTATTTTGCCTATAAATACATTATAATATGAATTCTGACGTACTAGTCTAATAGATTCCTGGTAAGAAAACTACTAATCTGCAAGGTTCTAATTCAATGGTTTATTTTCTTATCTCAACATGTTACTACTTCCTTTAAAACATTCTTTTTAAGTCATTTTAGAAAATATTTTCCTCTGCCTGTCCTGTGTATTTTAGTGTTCTCTCATATTTGCTTTTTAATCTTTTTCTCTTCTAACTCTATATTCCTTTTCCGGGCAGTCCTGTTCATGACATTCATTCCTTACACAAATATGGTTCCTAAATATTTATTTCCAAATTGGATCCATTTTTTCAAAACTAAAATTTTAGTTTCCTTTCCTTCTCAGGTGCCCAGAGTCACTCAAAGTACCATACCCCTCAAAACTAAATTCTTTTTCATCACCTTGAAAACAAACTTACTCCTCCTTCTGCCTCTCAAATTGGTTTTATGTGACTTTTATCCACTTGGAATCACCTGCCCTCGATCAGCCAAAGCTTACGAAACATCAATCCCACTGAACAACACATCATCCCTGCTGCTCCTCCTGTATGGTGGTTTTTAAAAATTATCTTAAGACTTTCCACTCTAGGAGTTGTTACCTTTAACTGGCACACATCACTTACACTGTGGTTTGGATCATATCATATTCTTCCTTTAAATATTCCTTCAAATCTCATTCAAATGTGATCCTCTTAAAAATCTTTCATATCACCTTAAAAATAATTGCTAAATTATCAGTGTTTTATAACTCTTTCCCCATTTCTTTAAACACATGAAACTACCTTATGTACTGTTATCTCATCATCTAATTTAGTTCTTTGCAGAGCAGGAATTATCTGATGAATCAAAAAGGATCATGTTCTGGTATTTCTCTAATTACTTTTGAAGAGATGATGTATGTTGATTAATAAGTGCAAAGATGAGTAAAATGAAAGATAATGGAGAGATGTTTTAGAATCTACAAATAAGAAATTATTTTCCTTGTGTTCCTAATGCCAACTTTTCTGTTCGGAGTTAATAGCTAGATCACTGTTGATGTATTATAAAACAAAGTGCTTTAAAAACATACATATAAAAGTGAAAAAAAATGTTGAAATAAGTTCACAATTTGAAAATGATATAGAAAAACATCATTAAAGCTGCAAGAAGAAACGTAAACTCAAGAATATGCTTTTATTTTAATATTAAAACTATTTCATTTTAAACAGTTTCATGTTTTTCTCAGATTATCCAAAACAGATTTAAATAGAGAAAACATATTTATAATGATCTCTTTTGCTATTCTCTTGCAAACACTAAAAACTTTATATTTTAAGATGATTTTGTACAATAAATATTTAAGACCTAAGTAGCCACCATAGGACAGAGAATCAATTTGCCTCATCAATATTCATCAAAGAACTGCTTATATACACACAACTTTGCTTCTGCCATATTGACATGATGGTTCCATTCCCAAGGCCCTGATTACATTCAGGCCACTCCACTGAGCCATCTCTACTATGAGGTATAACAGCACCCAGGTCTCTACCCAGGTCAGAAAAAAGAAAAGGAATCAACCATGATATGTTTCTTGTCCAAAAAAAAACATTGGCTGAAAAGGTGAAACAAGTACAGATCTCTTTCAGACTATCCATAACTGCTGCCTCTGCTAATCACTGTTACTCTAGCAGTATGTAATATTGGTTATATGAATACTTTAATACATAATGTCTTCCATTGTCATGTGATCAGTTGGGAGGTAAGGTATTGTTGTCTTTTTCAAAATCTTACATATTATCTGGAGAAAAGGTCTGGTGCCTAACTATTCACGCCCAAAAAAACAAAAACAAACAAATAAACAAAAAAAAAACTTAGGCCATCAGTTGCTCATAATCCAGTTTATGAAAAAAGTGATGCAGTAGTATGGCAAATTTTATAGCTAGAGTATGGTTATAAAATTTTTAGACATACTTCCATATGTGAATTATAAAAATATTCGTAGTGCTTAACAGGCATACATTTCTAGATTACTTTCAATTAGGGCATATGTGAATCAACAAAAACAAGAAAATGAATTGCAGTGAATTCCTCTGCTCAAATTCAAATTTCACAGTACTCTACTAACAACTATATGAACTGCTAATGTATTAGTAAATAAAATAAAATAAAATAAAATAAAATAAAATAAAATAAAATAAAATAAAATAAAATAAAATAAAATAAAATAAAATAAAAAAAAGAAATTCAGCAGTAACAAGTTGCCAATTTTTCAAAAAATGAAGAGCGTTTGCCTTCTCCTATTCTGTTCAGATAAAATAAAGACTATGTGAACGGTCAATACTGGCATATAAAAAATTTAACTGAACTTCATTAATACAGACACAACATACAACATATACATTTATGTGTATATGTAATCTACATTTCTTAGATTTTGTTAATTGCAATGGCATATAATAAAAAATCAGTATCCTAAGCAAAGTATTTTACTTATCCTTCAAAAGACCTTCACTTCCATCATGCACTTTAATGTTTTGTCATTTGAAAAACACTAGAAAAATCTTTGTACCCTGAGGAGAAATGGGCTTTGGTTTATCCTTTTCAAATCCTTAACATTTTCACAGTAGTTCTATGAATTCCTGAACTTACATCATGCTGAATAAAAGTGCAATTTAAACACATTCAGGAACACTGTCAATCACTATACACTATTTAGTAACCTTAACAAATATTTTAAGTTATTAAGTCACTATTATATGCTGATTACTGTGCTTGATGTTGGAATTAGAAAAGTTACCAAGACAGACTTGTTTTATGCAATCATAGAACTAAAAGAAGATCAAGGATGACTGAAAATATTAAAATAATTACATATATGAAGTTTATTTACATGATAATATAGGAGAAGCATTGAGTATGCAAATTCCAAATCTCTTTTGGTTTTCACAGGGTTTAATGAATCACAGATCTACTTACTGTATCCATGTTTTGCATTCCTTGGTGGGTCATTAGCAAGACTTCTATTTATTAAAATCAAATACAACAAAAACAAACTGCATCTATTTTTTGAGAATTTCTAATTTATCATCATGCTTCTCTCCATATATAAACTTTGTTTCTATCTTAAACATATGAAGCCTCTGCCAATGCTATTTAAAGTCAAACTCATAATTTGTCTAAGGTCAAGTTGCAAATCAGTAGGAAGATGATTTTTTTAATCCCCATCTGCCCTCTCCAATCATATTAGCTGAAAATAAAAATGAAATGTGCCTTCCTATAGAGATTTTATTTGATGTGGTATTATATTCAATATCTTTTAAACCAAATTATGAAATAAAAGAAAAAACAATATAGTACCTACTTAACAACAAACTGAAATAACCATAAACTTAATGCTTATAATAGTGTAACTCTCAAAAAATCAAAGCATATTTAAATGCGAGGGATACATTTTGAGGATTTTTTTTAATAGCAGGAAATGAAAGATGGAGAGAAAAATGTGAAAGATCCATACATCATTCAATTGGGCTTTTATAAATTCTAAAGTACACCAATGTTAAGGGGACTTCTGTAAAAAGAAAGGAGGAGAAATCACAAATATGAATAATAAAATGACAATAACTATATACCTATCAATAACCATTTTAAATGTAAATGGAGTAAATGTTTCAATCAAAAGACAGAGGGTATTTGAATGGATAAGTAAACAAGATCCATACATATGCTGTCTATAAGAGACCCACCTCAGATCAAATGATACACACAGACTGAAGGTAAAGAGATGGAAAAAGATATTTCATGCAAATGGAAATGAAAAAAAAAAAAAGCTGGGGTAACAATAATTATATCAAATGAAATAAACTTTAAAAAAAAGGCTATAATAAGAGACAAAGAGGGGCATTACAAAATGATAAAAAAAAAAAATCAATACAAGAGGACATAACCCTAGTAAACATTTACACACTCACCGTAGGAGTACTTACATACATAAAGCAATTACTACAAACATAAAGGGAGAGATTGACAGTAATACACTCATAGTAGGAGACGTTAACATCCCATTGACAGCAATGGACAGATCCTCCAGATAGAAAATCAATAAGGAAATAGCAGCCTTAAATGATACACTAGACCAATGGATTTAATTGATATTTTCAGAGTATTTCACCCCAAAGCAGTAGAACAAACATTCTTCTCAAGTCCACATGGAACATGTTAGGCTGCAAAACAAGTCCCATAAATGTGAGAAGACTGAAATCACTTTGACAACAATGGTATGAAATTAGAAATAATTACATGAAAAAAAACTGAAAAATACACAAATGCATGGAGGCTAAACAATGTGTTACTAAACAAGGAATGGGTTAACAATGAGGTCAAGGAAGAAATCAAAAGATACCTAGAGAGAAAAGAAACTGAAAACACAATGACTCAAATTCTATGGGACACAGTGAAAGCAGTCTTAAGAGAGAAATTCATAGCAATACAGACCTACCAAGAAAAAGAAAAATCCCCCCCAAAAAAATCTAACCTTACACTGGAAAGAACTAGAAAAAGAATAGGAAAACAAAATCCAGAGTGAGTAGAAGGAAGGAAATAATAAAGATTAGAGCAGAAATAAATGAAAGAGTCTAGAAAAAAAAAAAAACAATATAAAAAAAAAAATCAGTGAAACCAAGAGCTGGGTCTTTGAAAGGATAAGCAAAATTGATAAACTATTAACCAGACTCATCAAGAAAAAAAGAGAGAGGACCCAAATAAATAAAAATCAGAAATGAAAGAGGAGAAGTAACTACAGACTCCACAGAAATACAAAGGATTATAAGAAAATACCATGAGCAATGATATGTCAACAAATTGGACAATCTGGAAGAAATAGATAAATTCCTTGAAACACAATCTCCCAAGACTGAATCAAGAAGAAACAGAAAATATAAACTGACCAATCACCATCAACAAAATCGAATCAGTAATCAAAACACTTTCAAAGTATACCACGGAGACATAAATTCTTTTGTTTTCAGAGAAATAGTATGTTCATAGCCTTGAGAATCTGCCTATCTGGCATAAGGTGACCAAATCATTACACCCACCTACAACAGTGGCAGAGATTAAAATTACTAATTCTGAATTCCATAAAGAGCTCTTACCTTCATAAAATGACACTTCCTATGTGTGTATATACTTTTATCTTAACATAATAATTTATTATTAAAAACTAACTCATTTTTCCTTAAGAATTTAAAAATATCTTAATAACCAGCAAAATCTAATTACTTCACTTAGGAAAGGCCAAGATTAGAACAATAAAAACATATTTATAAATTCCTTGGAATGACCCACATATAATATCAAATTAAAACATTAACAGATTGCTACTTCTAAACAAAATGAGGTAACATAGACTATATTTGCCCTTCTGTTTTAAATAACTACAAAATTAACAAAATATATCGAAGAGCCCTGTGTATGTACCAGTTTATAACAAGGCATTTCATGACTGCAGCACAGGAAAGAGATGCAGAGACTAGCAGAATTCATGAGTTGGGAAGCCAGATATAAGAACTTGGGGAGGCCAAGAAAATAAAAATTTGGTGGGCAGAGTCTCAAAAATGAAGTAACTGAAAAAAGAGTAGTGAAAATCTGCAAAGTAATAGTTCTCAGTCTTGATCTGCACATGATCTCTAACCAGGATGAAATCATGTTTAAAGATTATAAATGAAATGTTGCGAATCATTCTATTTTGAAATCTTTGTAATTATATTCAAACCAAATGCAGTAAAATAAAATTTATTGATCGACCAAGAAAAGTGAATAATGTTGGCAAAATGGGTTTTTTAACCATAATTTTAGGTTAAAAATTAATATAAAAACCAAGTAAAATAAGCTCATGGTATTTCTTTGCAGACCTGAAAATGTCGTATTCCAAAACAACAAATACTAACATCTTTCTACAAAAATATTTCATTTCTATTTTGCATAATAGCAAAAACAGACCCTCATATTAATGATGTTGAATGACATATTTTTTCTGACATTTTTTTTTCTAATTTTAGGTCTTAAAATCATAAAATTAACTTGCATGAGAAGGAGGTGATATGCTGAATATATAAGAAGTTTAGCAAAAACTAAAACATATTGTTTAAATTAACTACTATCATGTGTTTGTCATGGCCATTAACCAAATTCCATGAGATTTGATATCTGGGTGGGAGAAGGGAGCTAACACATTAAGGCAATGCCTAGAAGTGCAGTGTTGTGCATCCTGATTTAATATGTTTTGTGTCTGTGGCTATTTTTCTCCAAGTAATTAAAACATAAAAGAATAGAGATGGAACTTAAAAACTAATAGGACTGGGATGTTTCTCCAAAAGACATATATGCCTTCTGGTTTGTACTAGAAACTTATCAGATTACTGCTTAGAGTGATAGAAATCCATCTCTCCAGCTCTGAAATCTCGAAAATAAGAGTTCAATTTAAAATGTATTTAGAAGCTGTGGAGGAAATGTTTGGAGAAGAAGAGGGGGAGGGGAGGGGAGGGAAGAGGGAGAGAGGGAGAAAGAAGCAGCAGCTCAAAGGACAAATAACAAATTGGAAAGAAATGTTTGCAACTTAAAGTACAAATGAAAAACTGATATATAAATAGTTCTGCTAACTACAATGGCCTTAGAAATGTCAATCCCTTAAAAATATAGACGGAGAATAGAAACAGGTTTTCACAGAAAAATAAGTATTATATAAGTATTAAATAATAAGATATTCAATTCTGTTGAGTAAGAGAAATATAAAAACTATGCTGAAATATTATTTTCACCTCTCAGAACGTCAAAAAGGTCTGCAATTTCATATGCATATTTTCTTTGGGAGGAACATGAGAAACTTGCATTATTACTTACAGCGAGAAGTAGTACAAATGAAACCTGTGCAGGGAATTCTGCAATTATCAATCAACTTTAAATACACATTGATTTTTTTTTTCAGCCAACATCTCCTCTCCTGAACTTTGTTCTACAAACATCCTTACACATCTGTACACCTATAAGTGCAGATGTGCAAATGATATTTGTATGAACATTAACTCAGGAATTGTTCATAATGGTAAAAAAGAAAAAAATGAAATCTAGAAATAATCCAAGTGACTAGCAATAGGGGACTAGCTAAATATTTCACAGAATAGAATAGTGTGTATTTGAGTAAGGAAGGATCAAGGAACAAGATTCTCTTGATGTGGTCATATGGAAAGATCATCAAAGCTAAGTCCAAGTGAAAAAGAAAAAGTCAAGGTGCAAAACTGCATACTTCTTTCTGATCTGTTTAAGATTGAAGTAAAAAAAATATATATGTATATTAACATTTGTTTTCATTTGCATAAATAAATCTTGTAAATTAAAGTATAAAACAAAAACAGTATAGAGGGTGAGGAGAAATGATGTGAATGGGGACATGGTGGAAGCAAATGCTATCAGTATAGATCTTCTAATATAATTAAACTTTTAGAATATGCAAATGTAGTATTACTTAAAGGGTTTTAACACTTATGCCACCTTGCAGGACTATCTCTGGATACATAAAGGCTTATGTCACATTCGTCTATTACCTATTATATATGATCAAGATCTCTGTAGCACTCAAATCAAAGCACTGATACATTATATTAGTGTTTCATCATTGCAGATGTACAGATAAAAAAAGATTGTCATTTTCAGACCTCTTTGATCCCCTAATTTATGTAAACAATTGTTAAGAAGTCATGAGGGAGATAAAATATTGTTTTATTTCTCCTCTTCTTGTTATAGAATTAAATCTATTTTGTAATGAGAAACATAATTAGTTATATAGTTTGTGTTAAAATTACAATCAGGTTTTGCTTCTCCATCTTCTCAACATTTAGAGGGTCAAAGCTATAGTTTCTTATTAGGGTAAACAAACAAAAAAAATGTATTTTGGTGAATTTCCTAACATGAATGATATACAGTATCATCACAAAGGTGTTAGAGGAATTGCACTGTGGTCAAACTCACCCCAATATGGACATAAAAATAAGAGAGCACTTTGAGATTTAATCAATTAAGTCCCTATGTTGGAGATGTCTGCCGAACAGACTTTATATGTGCATATGGATGTTATGTATGTGTATAAATGAAGAGCAAATATAACTCTGCAGTGGGGGCTTGGAAATTAGAATGGTCTGAGAAAGATATTCCTTCATACATAAAAGTCATTAGCTGTGGCTGGAAACTGTGCTAAGTGCACAGAACTAAAACAACAACAAAAAAGCCAATAATGCAGGGCTCTGCCACCAAATAACTTGCAAAAAGAAAGCAAGAGAAAAAAGGTAGGAACACTGTCACAAACAAAAATATTTTTGACAAACAATGTGTGACAGAGTTGCACGTGTATTAATGTAGAGCTTATCTCTGTAAAACATTTACACATATCACGCACTACACAAGCATTAAATAAATCTGCAAAGACCACAGTATCAAAAAAATAAAACCCTCTAAGTGACAATTTATGTAGAAATAAGAATTTTAGTACAAAATAGTGAATGGTTGGTATCTAAAGTAAACTAATCTTACTTATTGTCATATTCCTGTCCTGTTCTGAACTACATTTACATAAAGAAAAATAGTAATATCTTTTATCCTGTTAGTGAAAATCACCTTTTCTATGGAAAATTGTTTCAGAGAAACTTTCTCCCTCAACATTTCTTATATGTGAATATAGAATCTGGAAAAATATACACTGTGAAATATTTTCCCAGCATCGCTTCTTTTTCTTTTCATTAAACATATCTTCTTTGTATAACATCTTCCATTGAAGCTAACTTATTTCGAGAAGTACAGTCCTTTAGGTAGCTCAAGATGATTTGTGATTCTCTATCATTATAACCATTCTGACCGTTGGTCAGTCATCTATTTTAATTAGATATGTGAAATACAGCATTGGAGATTTTAATTGATATAATCATAATGCCACATCTTCAAATATAAGGCTACTAGTTTTATGGTCAAGTGGGTATTTCAATTGTAAAGGATAGTTTTATTGGTATATCAGATGACTGTGACATTACTTCACAGATTTACATAAAATAAGATTGTTGATGTGCAATAAAATTACTATGTTCATTGCTTTGATGACCATTTCTCTCATTCCTTTCAATTGTTTCACTCAGCTATAGATCAGAAATGGAAGTAGCCTGTTTTCCCTAGTATCAGTATGTTCTTGAATTATCTGAATATTCTTTTCCACTTAATGTAAATGCTCATCTTTATAGGAGATACAATTTGATAAACTATGAAAGCTAAAATTTTTAATGTCCAAGAATAATATCTAGTTGAACCACCATTGCCTCACATTAAATAGTTAACTTGTCTTCTTTTCTTCTATTTGCAAATTGTGACTAACACATTAAATATCAAAATTTGTTGCAATCCCCAAATCTATAATTATATGAAGTCCTTAATTTTAAATATTTTAATGTATGACTTTCTAACAGTCTTAATGCCTGGTTAAACATATTAAATATGTTATACTCATTCATGATTTATAAGTAGTATACATTTATAAATCATTCCTATGGAACAGTTTCTAAGCTAAGTACTTTACAGATAATGCTGCCTAATTCACACAATTAATCTATGCAATTAGCACTACTATTATGGAAAAAAAAACAGGTATATGTTATTGAGGTTTACAAAGTTATCAAGTAGTTTGCTCTTTTGTATATTAAACCAAGTCAACTGAATTCTAGAAAATACTTTTAAACAATAGACCATATACTGACTACTTAGGCTACATTAATAAAAATAAATAATTATGTATTTGGTATATGTATGATTGTCATCTTCCGCATTACATAATATGATAGGGGCATCCATATACATAAATAGATAGTTATATAAGATAGTTCATCATATATAAAAATGATATTAATACGCCACCATGTATATTGAGTAACTTTTTCCCATAGAAGCAATAGAATTACATTAACTATTCACATCCCTTTTGCCTAGTCTCACCTTTGATGATATTAGATAATATTGGACTCTGGAACAGTTATGGTCTCCTAATCATAGTCTGAGGTTTTTAAATTTATCTAAGATGATATGATAAAGTGAAAGATGTATAACTATGTCTAAAGAGATGTAAGGTATAAAACATTTGTGAGGGGATTTTGAAAAAAGAAAATGAAAAAAATTTTGCACTTTAGATCTAAATTAATACTCCACACATTTTTAGAATTTACCATAAGTAAAATATGAGTCTGTTTTAGGTCATCTATGATTTAAGAGTCCTTTTCTCCTTGTTTTCCAATGTCAGAATCTCTGTCCATCTCCCACCCACTCTTTTCTACCTTTTGTGTTGTACTTCTTGTTTCACAGCTTATCTTAACCCTAAAAAAGGGATTCAATCCATACAGAAGGACTCGCATGCTAGAGGCAACTGTCTTTCCATCCTTCTCTTCTAATTCCAACATAATAAGATCTCTAATTATTTATTACTAGGGCAATTACTTCTCTTCTTTGATACCAAGGGAGTGGTTGTTTCTGCTTTTAAAATGGATATGAGCCTCAGCACCTAAGGTAAAAGCCTCATGAAATCTCATACATTTTGTATTACATCCAACCTTATGCTTAAGAATTTTCCTCTGTAGCATAATTTAAAAGTGTAACGTAGGCATAGAAATCAATGTCAGAAAAAAAAAAAAGAAATAATTCTTAGATTTCAAAAAATATAATTTCTAGGTTTTGTATCTATTGCTAAGGCACAATTAAAAAATAATTTTACCAGGTATATTTCCAATTAATTACACTCAATATGACATTAAAAATCATACACCTTCCAAAGACATTTTAAAAGTGCCTTTTGAATAACAACATGAAAACTCGTCTTAGACATACTTCCATTTGTGATAATTAAGCATTAAGAATCTGCAGAAAATCACTACCTATCAATACCAGCATGCTTCTGGAAGCTGGGTTGTGATCAGGATAAAAGGAGAATATAGCAATTTTACAGTCCGTTCAATTCAACAAACATCTATAGAATATCTGTTATGTAATAGTGATTTTTGTAGGTGTGGAGAGAAACTCAGTAATCAGTAATATATGCCTTAAAGGAGTTCACCACTTAATAGTAGAGGCAAAAAGTCAAATAATTACCTGTAATAGAAAAGAAATTACTATTATTTCAGATTCATGTGATTACAGAATAATAACGGAAATAACACATAAGCTGGATCCTGAAAGCTGGACCAGGTTGGAAAACGTATAGAAATAGAATTCAAATATAAAAAATTTAAGTAAAAACTTAACAGCATGAAACTGCATTTGTACAACTAGAAAAATTGACTGCAAGGTATACAGAATGGATCTGTAAAGCTAATCTGGGATCAGATCTAGAAGTCTAGAATATCTGATTGGGCAGTTTACAATTTAGATTATTTGTGAGTAGTCCTTTCTCTTTAATGTGTTTATTTTTATAAATTGTTTTATACTTTTTTTCCATGAAACTCACTTAAAAAAAAAACAAATAAAATATTTACGAATGACGTTTTTCCACTCATTTTTTAAAAACTAGTTTTAAAACTTGTTTTAAAAAAATATACATTCTTCCTTTTTTCCAATTTTTACTAAATATATCAATGATAAAATTATATTACTTTTCAGCCCTGATCTGCACATATATTGATGGCTTGTAAATAAATATTTATTGCCATACTATACTCAATACCCTTGTATATTGCCTGAATGATTTACAATGAGAATTATTTATAAATCGCTACCTGTCTAATTTTTAAACAGAGAAAAGGATGCTAAACAGAGAAAAGGATGATATATGTATATATATATATCAATATAGAATTTATCCTCATTATTCATGAGGATATTTGAGATTTAATATTTGAGAATTCCTCTAGTCACTAAAATTTATTTGTAACTCCAAAATCAACACTATTCATGGCACTTCCAGGGTCCTTTTTGGACATGTGCAGAGCAGTAAGAAAGTTAAGCTGCCCAACCATACATTCTCAGCTGAGGTCTAATAAGGCGATGCTCTGTCTTACTGTTTCAGTTCTCATATCATAAACAAGTGTTCTTTCTGTGATCTCGACAGTCTATATTTTTTGCATTTTGTGCTTTTTTTTTTTTTTTATCGGTGATTTCACTACTTAAAATGGCACCAAAATATAGTGCTGATGTGTTGTAAGTCCAAGAAAGCTGTGATGTGCCTTATAGAGAAAATGTGTATATTATACCTGCTTTATTAGGCATGAATTATAGTGCTATTGACTGTGAGTTCAATACTAATGAACCAGAAATGCATAGTAAATAAGATGTCTTTAAAGAGAAACATGCATAAAACAACTTATGTGTTGACTGGATGACAAAAATGTTTTGAGCAGGGGCTCTCAGGAAGCTAACCCCATATTTCCTCTGGGAGCAATTGTTCAATATTTGCTAATTCAGTGTTTGTAGCAACTTTAGAGACTATAACTACCACTAATAATAAAAACTGACTGTATCTACATCTCTATCTATCTATCTATCTATCTATCTATCTGTAGTTTCATTTATTTTTATAGTATGCATTGCATTTTGGAAGAGAGTTGATATTACCTTCTGGTAAAGTGTTCCTCTTATTTATGTTGTCTCTTATATTTAGAGTTTTATTAAACTTTGTAATTACATAATATTTCTATTCTAAATTACCACTGTAATAATTTATATTAAGAGATTTCTTGCAGTTATAGCATCCTTGCATTCTTATGGTGAAGCACAGCTATAAACATACAGCATATCAGTACTTACATAAATATTAGTTAAAATATAAATAACAAGGAGAAATGTATACACATCATTACTGTCCAACAGGATTAATTTATCATAAATAAAGAAATTCACATATTCAGCAGTCAAATGAAGACATGGAATACTGGCAGTATACTCAAAACCCCCTATTATGCCCCTTCCCATTCAAAAGCACTCATATTTACTGAGAAATTGAGAGAATCACGTACATGCCAAAAGTAAGATGCATGCTTTAAAAAGATCTGAGATGATGTCACACTTTCACTTCAGGCTGGTCCCTAGGCTCAGAGCAAGCTCGGCTGTGTCGAAGGGGTGCTGCAACACGGAGACAATCTTCTGAGATTTCAGACAAGTTTGTGTTGGTTTGTTAGTCTTTTAGCTCCTGGCAATCAAGGAAATCTGACAAAATACTAAATAACTTTAGGTAAGAAAAGAGAGACCTCAGGAACCATACACAACAAGAAATATCTTCTTAAAAAAATAGTTTGTGAAATTACTAAAAAAAAAAATGAACTATTACAGCCTTTGGCAATCAAAATTTTTTTAAAAAAACTCAACAAACTCTTATAAAGGCAGAAAATATGATTTCCATGTTATCGCATTAAAATATCAAAATATCCAGGTTCCAACAGAAAATCATAATGCATACAAATAAACAGAAAGCATGGCCCATAAATAAATTTGGAAAGGAAAAGTAATACTATCTCTATTCACAAATCGCATAATTCTACATATAGTAATCCCAAAGAATCCACAAGATAACCAACCACTAGATCTAATAAACAAGTAGGGTAGATCAATGTGCAAGAGTAAGTTGTATTTCTATACAAAAGCAATGAATAATCCAAAAATAAAACTAAAAAAGAAATTCCATTTACAGTAGGCCTGTTATCCCCATTTTTACTTTCTACAGTTTGTTACCCGCGGTCAACCACACCCTGAAAATATTAAATGGTATATATTTTGTGAGAGAGAGTGTGCAAGCACGAACACACAAAAGCTCACTTCATTTACCTTTTATATTATAGCATATGGCTATAACTGTTCTATTTTATTATTAGTTGTTGTCAATAACCTTCCTATTTTAATAAAAAATATATATTTTTATAAATTAAACTTAATCATAGGTATGTATGTGTAGAAAAACTAGTATATATAGGGTTTGTTACTATCTGTGGTTTCAGGCATCCACTGGGAGTCTTGGAATGCAAATCTTGTATACAAAAATAGCAAAACACTTGGGTAAATGTGACTAGAAAAAGGCAGCCTAGATATATTCAATGCTGCGCTTATCGCTACCTTAGATTACATAGCAAGGTAAGAGAGCTACTACATTTGAACAAGCTAAAAATCACAAATGCATTCACACTTACTTAAGCATTCCCTAGTATGTTGGGGACATTTTACTGCAAACATATTAACGAAAAAAATTATAGAGCTTAGCTATCAAAAATGAGTTTTATTCTATTGAATATATTTGAATAAAATTCATAGAACTTAAAACTGAACCACACACAATAAAAATATTTTAATGTATTGCTGCTAAGCATACAAAAACATACCTCTACACATACATTTATTAAACAAGATAAAGTTTGTTTAATAAATAGACTCCTCAAGTTTGCTTAAATTTTCCAATTGAATATACTAATATTGTTTTCCAGAATTTTCTGTCTTTTCAAATGATAGCTTTTTACTCTGTGATCTTTTAATCTATTCAGATCAGATGTGAGATTCATTGACAATGAAACACCTGTGCTACATAACTTTGTGCTGATTCAACATGAAAATTCCAGATTGGACACACATACTCATTAAAACTAACGAGAGCTTCACGGTTAATTCCCTGCGTGCCAGGATGTATATTCCTCCCTAGGGTTCAATAGCCCTTAAATTTTTCTCATTTCCTACCTGTTGTGCCAACTGCTAATAATTAGATTATGCCATCTGCTTCTTGCACATAAAGAAAAAAGAAAAAATAGTTTCTCATCTAGGGGATTCAACCATAATATGTACTAGAAATATATATGAGACTATTTTAACATTATTGTCTGGTGCTAATTTTTGCAGTCATTAATATTAACAGAAGACAATTCTTAAAGAACTTTTATTCCTTCTACACAAATTCTTTAAACATTAAAATTCCTATGTCTGAAATATTCTCTGGGAAAAAGGTGAAATATGTGTGATAGATGAGGTACAATGTGATCAATAAAATAACTATATATATTCCTACTGAAAGCAGGAAAATATTTCCAGGTCAAAATATTCAGTTTTATTTTTATGAAACATTTGTTTTGTGGTTAATTTGGTTACAACTTTGTCTTTTCATAATAGAAAAGCTTTATAAAGATTGTAATAACATCCCTTAGTATCATTATTGCACTTCAGTTGCTTGACACAGATCAGGTACTGAGAAGGCATTAAATTTTTTTCAACTTCCCTATTTTATCATATCAAAAAAATGATTTTTACATTAAATATATATAATGAAAGATTGATGCTTCTAGATAGCACTCGGTAGGATCAGATATAATCTGTCAGACCAAAGGTCCCCCTTAAATAACAAACATATTTTTGAAAGCAGAGAGTTTCAGAAATGACAGTATTTAAGAGGAGAAAAATTCCAAAGAGGCAAGAAGCTTTTAGAGGAACTCTGTGAATCTACAGCTGACCTGAAATGCATTAATTGCGTCTGGTCACTGGCAGAGACTTAGATTCAGTTCGCCCCACAGTTCATTTAACGAATTGAGAAAACTGAACTGAACTGGAAGTTAAAGAGTTCAGCCAAAGACTCTGAAAAACAAAATAGCATGCTTGAGAGCTTCAAGGTGTTTAGGGTTAGGAAGCCTCACTTAAGGTTGGACTTGAGAACAGCAAATAAGATTTAAAGCCCTAAATGGGGTGGTAAATTGAAACTGGATTTCCAACCATTTTTCTCTCTGGTCACTTAGCAATCTAAATACAGTGGGTATGACGTGCTATCTTATTGTAGTATTTAATTTGTAATTCTATGATGAAAATGATGTTCAACCCATTTTCATGGGTGTATTGTCTATTTTGATGTAATGTTATTTCTTATAAAATATCTGCTCAAGTTTTTTCCATGCTGTTAATTTAGCTTTTTCTGTTATAATGTTGTTTTTAGGAGAGAGGAAAAAATCCAACAAAATAAAACAAATATATTACAAAGATTATGAAAGTCATAAATTACAGAACAATACTTCTCATGAATATAGATGAAAAATCTTATACTGTACGAAGTATAAAAATTGATTCCACTGACATATAAAAGGTATTGAATCAGGACCAAGTGGGTTTTATTGTACAAATGGTTTTAGTATTAGAAAATTACACTTGTGACTTGATGTATTAATAAAAAGAAGAAAACAATTAAATATCATGAGAGAGTCCAAAAATATATTTGACAAAATTTTTAATTGACAAATTAGGAATAATAAATCATTAATATGATAAAAATTATTTATAAACATCTATAGAAAACCCAAGATAGTTGGTTAAATAATGAAGAAATTCTTTCAGAGAACAGGAGCAAATAAGGATGCCTATCATAATTTCAAAGAAAATTTTAAAAAATTAAAGTGAATACTATTTCTAATAACATTAAGACTATCACATATTTTAGGAATAATTCTAATGAAGATGCCTTTATACACAAAATGTAAAAAAAAAAATGTAAATAAACTTTTGAAAGGACAAAATAAAAGAGCCAGATACTACGATCTATAATAGGGATATTATTTTCCTCCCCCAAATTACCTATACATTTTGAGAAATCCAAATAAAAGTCCGCAGTATGTGATTGTGCATGTATATGAACATAAAAGTTGTTTCTAAAATTTATGTGAAAAAACAAAGGGTTTATAATGGTGTAGGAAAGAAGAACTAAACAGAAAAGAAGAAAAAACTTAATAACTCATACTATTAGGTATTAAGCTAAATTTTAAATCTACATTAACATTATTCAATGTTATTAATGTAGAGATAGTAAAATTAGATCAATGAAACTACATCACAATTCATAATTGGACCACATACATTGTCCCTTGATTTATGACAAAAACGACACTTTGATGCAATGGAAACTATTACCTTAGTAATAAATGTTCTTGAGTTAACTAGATATCAATAAAAATAAATATACAAGTTCTCATCTTCATTAGCCATCAGAAAAAATGCAAAATAAAGGTGGAAAATACCACTACATGCGAAACAGAATGGCTAATCAGTAGATATTTTTGACAACAATATGCAGCACTTGAGAAACAACTTTTTAAACAAAAAGTTAAATTGATAAAGCCAATTTGGAAAACTGCCAGTCACTACAATGGCGAACATATTCACAGTCTCTGATGCAACCATGTCTCTCCTAGGTATATGTTCTATGTTTACCTTTGTTTAAAACGTCCATGCCTGCATAATATGAATGTTCATATTACTACCGTTCATAAACCTTCAACTGTAAACTTCATATATGCCTATTAATAGGAGAATTCATCTATGTATTTGGTTTGCTCATAATGTGAATTATTATGAAGTAATGAAAATGAATGGTAATTTTCAGCAATAATGTGGATCCATGGCACAAGCAAAATGTTAAGTGAAATAAATTAGACACAAAGGAGTACATAGTATAACATGTTAATCATATGAAGTTTTAGAATAGACAAAAACGATAAACGCTATTAAATACCATGAAAGTATTTACTTTTATGTAGATTATAACAAAAAGGTGATAGGAGTAAGGTTTCTGTGATTTCCATCCAGTATGGTGTTATACAGTTATCTTATTAACATTAAATCTAGGAATTCATATGGTTTGATTTAGGTCTACCATTTTATTACGCGTTTTCTCTTTCTAGCCCCCTGACTTTCATTCCATTCTTTCTTTTGCCTGTCTTCTTCGTAAGACATGAGTATATTTAGAATTCTATTTTTATTTGCCATTTATTTTTTACCCATAACATACTGCATCATTTTTTTTAAATGGTGGATACATATTATTATACATTTATCCAAACCCACATAATGTATAAAACCAAGAGTGAACTCTACTGTATGTTATGGACTTTGGACAACAACGATGTGTTAATCTACTTTCATCAATTGTTAACAAATATGCTGCTCCAGTGGGGGATGTAGATAATGGGGAAAATTCTGCATGTGTAGGGTCAAAGCATATCTGGAAATTGCTATACCTTCCTCTTAATTTTGCTGTGAACCTAAAATTGTCCTAACAATAAAGTCTCTCTCTATTAAAAAAACAAATTGCTAGAAAACCTTTAGCCTGGATTGTAACTAAGATTCCCAAATACCCAAATATCAGCATGGATCACACTGCAATTATGTAAAATGTTAATAAAATATTAATATGTTAGATATTATCAGGTATAATATCTTCTACCAAGCCTAATTTACATAAACTGTTATTTTATTATCCAAGAAACCCACTGAAATAGCTAAATATTATCATTCTCATGTTATATATTTAAACAACAATAACAACAATAAAACAGGGCCCTAGAACAGTTAATTTTCTCAATTTGACCCACAGAACTAGTCAATTATAAAAACTGGATTTAATATAAGTAGTCTGCTTTGACAATGTTTTCTTACTTAAATAATTAATTAAACTATTAAAAATAATTTTATTTACAAATCAATTTATTAAGCCATTCATAATTTACTTTTTTGGCCATAAAAAACATTGTTTCAATCATGTCTTAAGGCTGAATTTTTTTTCAGAGGGGTGGGGGTTAGGGGATGGGAACTGTATGTGTTTCAAACTCAGTTACTTGAAAAAGTTGAGACTCTTGGTCATATACTTGTGCATCAGGTAGAGAGTAATTACACAAATTTTTTCTTAGTTAAAAATAGTCTGACAACCAATAATATGAAGATCATTTGTTTTGAAGATAAAAGGTAAATACCAAAACAAAATGATTTCATTTAATTGTTATGTTTAATAATAAAGTATACTTCTTACCCATATGATCAATTTATAAGATGATGTCTTTTTGTCTTTAAAGTATTTCATACTGCAATCAATCTACAACTTATCTTCTGTAGATTCACATGATTGCACACCTAAACTTTCTACATTGAAGATGTTAATATAATTTCTGATACAGAAATATTTAAATACATTAAATAGTACATAAATTTTAAAATGTGGCTTACACTGAAGTGAATCATCAATGACCCTAAATTTAAAAATTAAAAAAATTCTTTGTATAATTTAAAACAGCATTTGAATATTGATGTTAAGTAATCCTTTAATCTCTTTTCTATAAAAATTACTTAATGTAACCTTTCCTTTTTAAAGGCATCTTTTTTAGAGCTCTATTATTATTTAAAATTAGGTTTTTCTCCATAATTTATATTTTAATTTTTGTTGTTCATTTTCAAAATATGGGAAACAAGAAAAGTACTTTTGAAGGACACAGCCAGCACAATTCAATTTTTTTTTTAATTTGCAAGAGAAGTCAACACCTAAGAAAAAGTGATGAATGTTAAATAATTTTTTTTTTAATCTGTAACTGTGTGGTGATGGATATTAACTAGACTTATAGTGATCACTTTACAATACACACACTGGATCATTATTTTGTAACTCCTGAAACTAATATAATGTTATATCAATTATATCACAATAAAAAATAGATCAAATTTTTATTGTGATATAATTTTAAATGGCATTTAAGTATTAATAAACCACAGTTTTAAACTTTTTATGTAAAAATTGCTGAAATCAATTATCCTTTTTCCTTTTTAGCAAACTTTATTCTTAATCTCTGCCTTTTTGCCACGTATCCCATTTGCGAGCACTTAATTAACCCTCAGTCTTCTCTGCTTGTCACCTTTACCTAACCTATTTTGGGGGGTAAAGGAAGCTATATTCAAGGTATTATCTTTTTAAAGATTCTGTAAAAGATGTTTTGAAACTCCTTTGTCACAAGATTTAGTAATAATCTGGTGGTAATTGCTAACAGATTAGCAAAGTAAGTAGTAGGCCTGTGGCTAAATGCATAACCAAGTAACTGAATTCCACTCACTGTCTTGGTGGTTACTTTGGTCTGTCTCTAAGCTGTCAACTTTGTAACTCTGAACTATTTAAGGAGTTAGAGTGTAAAAGAGAAAGTAGATGGTTAACTTTTATTTATAAAATGCTTTTCAATAAGAAAAATATTACCATCCGCATCACGAATCAATACCTTTTGAACATGAACTGCCTTGATAATGGGTGAATAATTTGGAAGGTCTTACCTGCCACAAGATGTATAGCTAGATTAAAGAAACAAGAACTATCATTTCAAACCTGTTCAACAACCTTCTAAAGCAGGTCTATCCAGCATACTCTAAAACTCTTCCAAATTCTAAAGTGGCACAAGAAGCTACTGTGAATTTGTTGCTTAATGTTTATTATAGCTAGCATGTAACGAACTAACTAGCATATTAATTTTAGAAAATAATTTCATCGAATGTTAGAATGAATGAAAGGTACCATTTGTGAGGTTCAAAAGTAAAATAAACTTCTCAAATCTCCTGTCGGCTCATTAAGGTAGCTTTTTACTAACTCACTGCCTTCAGACAGACCATAAGAAAGATCAGCAGCCAATGAAACATGACCTTTTTTTAAAAAAAAAATGAACTATATACTTTATTTTTATTTATTTTTATATTAGATATTCAATGTTATTTTATATTATCCTCAGTTGTATAATGTAGTGATAGACATTTATATAATGCTGTACTTCACACCCCCATGTCCATAGTTTATAGTTTATATTTTTTTAATATTTATTTTTAATTTTTAGGCAGGGAAACTGTTGCTTGACTTCACAGATTGCAAGGACCTTGTCAGTTTACAATCCCTTATTTTTTATCTTTTATGCCTACAGCACCTGGTCTTCCTAGGTGGTCTCCCATCCAAGTACTAACCAGGCCCAACCCTGCTTAGCTTCCGAGATCAGACAGGATCAGGCTTGTTCAGAGTAGCATGGCCGTAGACCATAGTTTATAGTTTAGATTACAATTTTAAGTTCCTTCCAGTTTCAATGGTAATACAAAAGTATGAAGCGATTCTTTTTCTGTATATGGCTAATGTATAACTGTTACTTCAGAAAACATGTTTAAAACATCAATGTTTCTTTGTTTCTTCAGCATTACACTGATTCTAAAATAGTTTTAAGTGTTTATTTGATTGTTTTAAATGAACTCCTTTAGTACAAAAGAAACTAGACAAAACTAGCACATATCACAATGCTAAACCCAAAGCTGATTATAATTTGGCATTATAATTTGTGATGTCTGAATCTGTTCACCAAATTTAACCACACTGAACAAGACTCTCTGGTTTTGCATATAGAATATTTGTTATATCACCTATTAAGCTTGTTGTATGGAGCTTCATAGAAAAAATTTAAACCCATCATTGGAGCTTCATGTTGGTAATGCTGGAGTACAACACTTTTTTGCATTCAGTTGAGGTCACATTCAGTGCAACATAATGAAACCTCCTCCTGACCTGAAAGCCAGATCGATATTTGCCTGCTGAATAAACTGGGTCCAAGGTACAGAATGAAACAAAACTAACATTATTGAATACTAGCTTTGAAAATAGAAGCTTCTTTTAAATTAAAGCATCTTTTTTAATTGGGAAGGATTTGTTGAAGAATAGAATAATTTGAGTTTGTGAGGACCCTTAGCAGAGGCAGAAAACATATAAAGTATTGAAAAAAGTAATATCATATTCATGATTTTTCAACATCCAGGTTTTACCTGATTTTCTCAACCAGTTTTTAAAATTGACAACCCTGAGAATTCATTAAAATGCAACACTGGAGGAGCATGCCAAATGTCAATATTCAAAAGTTCAACATTTTTAATTCTAGACTAAAGGTACTTTTAAAATTAACTATTATTATTTTAGTAAAAAATATACAACTTTTTCGAGAAAGACACAAGTGCACTTCCACATGTTTTTGCACTTAGAAACTGTCCTCTAACTGAAAGTAACCATTTGCTTAGGTAGAAAATGGGATAAAATTTGGATACTACAGTAATAGCTGTATGCTGAACTTAAGGAGTTAGAATGACAATTTAAACAAAGGTCAGGAAAGGAAATGTTACAGAGCTACACAGTAACATATTTTATAGTTTCTATGATAATTACTGATGAGAGAAAATTTAAAATCAGGTAGCAGCAACAGCAATAGGACTATGGAAATCATGGCACACATGCTATCCAGAGGTAGCTGAAAAAAGTGAAAGCTGGCTATGCACGGAAGCTTTATGGAAACCAAATTATGGGAGCAGACAGTATTCAGGATTAAATACATTCAAGTTACTGAATTCATCCTTTTTTCCATGATTTTTAAAATAAAAATTCTGAATATACAGAAGATACAAAGTGGTTTTCATAGTAGCTAACATTTATTGAATGCTATATGCCATGAACATTTCAAAAATCTTAGTTTAATCTTTATAACAGCTCTACAAAATTGATACTACAGTTGTCTCTATTTTAAATGTAAATATTCTTTGGAAAAAAAATTGGTTAAGAGCGCTTGCTTAATGGTTTAGATTTTCTGTGTAACAAAACTAGAATTTGAACCCATGATTATTGATTTCAGAGCCAGTACTTTTAAAAACTAGGCTATAAAGCACTTTCTGGAAGATCAAGTAGACATACTATTCCCTATTCCTCCCACTAAATATAACAAACAATGCTGGAGATTAATTATTAAAAAAATATATAAGAAGGCTCTCTAAAAGGTGTGGAGAAGTCATACTGTCTAGGGACCTCAAGACCCAAGAAAGAACACAGGGTGATTTCCTTGGGTATTCTTTTTGACTTAAATATTTTAGGATTATAACTGAAGAACCCAGTAACCCAGAAGTGTCAATGGGCACAGAGAAAAAAAGGCCCATAAAGGACTAGAGAGAGGAGCAGCTAGCAATATATTAAACATCTAGAAAATATTTGCTCTAATACAGACAAACTTTACAGAAGAACAGGCTCCACCCTGACCTATACCAACAAATTCTAACTAGAAAGCCTACGGTTCTACCCTCACCAAGATATAACAAGGTTCCCATCATACAAGCTAGGGTGATATTAGAGATAGGCAGGAAGCTGGAAAAAGCACTGCCACCAGTGGGTAACAAGTCCACTACCATGAGGGAATCAACTGAGGCCTGGGGGCAGCCAGAACTTCCACCTCCACCTAGAACTAATGAGAACCCTTTAGTATCTATGGAGGCTGAATAGGAAAAATGTACTTCTGTACTCTCCAAAGTAAAGAGGTGGGACCCCTTCCTTCATGCACCAGAGCAGTGTCAGAGGAAGGCAGCTAAAACAGAAGATTTAAATAAGATTCAGAGGCTCATAACCTTATTTTCAAAATATAAAAGTTTCAATTAAAAATCACAGGTCAGCAAAAATTAGGAAGATCTTAAACTGAAAAAAAAAAAAAAAGACAATTATTGATGCCAATTATGAGATGACAAAGATGTTAAAAATTATCTGGAACAGATTTTAAAGTAGTCATCACAAGATTGCTAAAAAAGCAATTGTAAAGGCAACTGAAAACAAATATAAAAAAAAAAATAAGCCATCTCAGCAAAGAAAGAGTAGTTAAAAGACCCAAATACAAAAATAGTAACTGAAATAACAATTCAGTGAATGAATTTAATAGGAAAATGAAGAGAGCAGAGGAATGCATCATTTAACTGAAGACAGAACAATAGAAATTACTCAAACAGTGAGAAAATAGTGGGAAAAAAATGAACAGACTATAACAAACTATTAAACATCAGAGTTTTAGGAGAGGTAGAGTGAGGACGGCCTGAAATATACTAACAGAAATTATGGCTAAAATTTTCCAAATTTGGCAAAAGACATACATGTACAGACTAAAAAGATGAGTGAGCCCAAAATAGGATATACCAAATAAATCTATATGACATCATAGTTGAAATTCTGAAAACAAGATAAAAAGAAATCTTGAAAGCAGCAAGACAGAAATGACAATTTATCTACAGAGAAGAACAAGTTGAATGACAGAGTTTCTCTTAAGAAACCATGGAGGGCAGAGAAGATTGCACGATGTTTTTCAACTGGTCAGAAAAAAGAATTGTCAAGTAATAATCCTATATGCAATAAAAATAAGTTTTGGTAATGTTGGAAACCAAGATATTATCAACATCAAGCCTATCTTAAATAAATGCCTAAATAAAGTTCTCTCAACAGAAAGGAACAATAAATTAAGATACCTTAATACATCAGTAAGAAGCACACAGTAAGAAAAAACAGAGAAATACAATGGATTTTGCTTTTCTTCTTGAATTTTGTAAACTGTATTTGACAGTTGAAGCAAAAAACAACCCTGATATTGTTTTAAATGAAGGTGAAGAAAATGTTTAAGACATTTATATTACAAATAAGAGGGAGCTGTAATGGGGTGTAGAAGGAGATAAGGTTTCTCTACTTCACTCCTTGGGAAATGACACCACTAGTAGACTGTGATATATATAGCTACATAACCTAAACTAGAAAAGCTGTATAAAGAGATACACTCAAAAATATTATAGAAAAAAAATAGATTTCTAAGAAAACAAAAAGAACAAGTATAGAACAACAAATAAAATGACAGACTTAGCCCTGATGTATAAATACCTTAAACGTAATGATTCTCTAAGTCATAAAATGACAAAACTCACCAAATAATAAATAATTGGAATAGCTCTATCAGTATTAAAGAAATTGAACTGTATTTAAAAATCTCTTTCTCAAGAACTCCCCAGGCCCACCTAGTTTCCCTTAAGAATTCTACCAAACATGCTGGGAAAATTGGAAAGCCATCTGCAAAAGAATGAAACTCTAAATGGATTAAGGACCTGAATATAAGACCTGAAACAATAAAATGTATAGAAGAAAACATAGGAACTAAACTCAAGGACCCTAGACTTAAAGAGGATTTTATGAATTTGACCTCAAAAGGCAAGGGAGGTAAAAACTAAAATAAATGAATGGGACTACATCAAACTAAAAAGCTTCTCCTCAGCAAAAGAAATCGCAAAAAAGGAAAAGAGACAACCATCCAAATGGGAAAATATATTTGCAAGCAATGCCTCCATAAGGATCTAATATCCAAAATATACGAAGAACTGATTTGACTCGATAATACAAAAAAAACAAATGATCCAGTCAAAAATGGGCAGAGGACGTGAACAGACACTTTTCCCTAGAGGACATACAAATGACCAACACATATATGAAAAGATGTTCAATATGATTAGCTATTAGGGAAATGCAAATCAAACCCACAATGAGATATCATCTCACACCTGTTAGAATAGCTATAATCCACAGGACAAGTAATAACATGTTGGAGAGGATACGGCGAAATAGGAACCCTCATACACTACTGGTGAAACTGCATAGTGGTACAGCCACTATGGAAAACAGTATGGAGTTTCCTCAAAAAGCTAAGAATTGATCTACCATATGATCCAGCAATCCTTCTACTGGGCATTTACCCCATAGACTTGAAAACCCATATCCGAAAAGATATTTGCACACTGATGTTCATAGCAGCATTATTTACAGTGGCCAGGACATGGAAGCTACCGAAGTGTCCTACGATAGATGATTGGCTAAAAAAGCTGTGATACATATATACAATGGAATATTACCAGCCATAAGGAGAAATGAAATACTGCCATTTGCGACAACATGGATGGACCTCGAGATAATCATGTTAAGCGAAATAAGCCAGGAAGAAAATGTTGAAAATCACATGATGTCACTTGTATATGGGATATAGACCTAAAAGCAACAAATGAACAGGACAAACAAACTGAGACTTATGGACATGGACAATAGACTGGTGGTTACCAGAGGGTAGGGGGGAAGAATGTGGGGGAAGGTAGATAGGGTAAAAGGGGTCAAATATGTGGTGACAGAAAGAAATATAACTATGGGAGGTGAACACACAGTGTGTATGTGTGTGTGCATGTGTGTGTGTGTGTGTGTGTGTGTGTGTGTGTGTGTATACCTTACTGTTAAGGTGTACAGCCAAAACTTATTGGATTTCGTTAACGAATGTCACCATAAAAAAAGAAAGAAAAAAATTTTAAAAAAATTCTATCAAATGACTAGAGAAAAATTAAAAACAATTCTAGAAAATAGAGAAGAGGATCAACTTTCCAACTAATTTTGGGCAGTTGGGATTACCCTAAAAGCAAAGCCAGACAAAGATAGTATGAAAAACTACAGACCACTATCCTTCATAGGTATAGACTCAAAAACCATTAAAATATTAGCAAATAAAATTCACAAATATATAAAAGGAATTATAATTCATGTTAAGTAGTGGTATTTATTTCAAGAGACAATTCTGGTTCACTATTCAAAAATGAAAAAATGTAATCTACCATATTAAATGACTAAAGAAGAAAATCACATGATGTATCAAATGATGCAGAAAAGTCATTGACAAAATTCAACACTCACTGATGTTAAAAACTCTAAGACAAATAAACCTAGAAAGGAACTTCTTCAAATTCATAATGATTATCCATAGAAAATCTATAGCTAAAATTAGTGTTAAAGACTGAATGTTTTACCCCTAAAACTGGGAATAAGATAAAGTTATCGGCTCTCATTACTTTTATTCAACACAGTGATAGAAGTTGTAGACAGTGCAATAAGGCAAAAACAAGAAACAAAAGGTATGCAGATCTTCGCAGATGACAGGATTTTTTATGGAGAAAATCCAAATGAATCTACAAATAAATTCCTAGAAGTATTAAGTGGTTCTACCAGGTTTTAAATGTAACATAATATATACTAATCTATTATATTTCTATATAAAAGTAATTAATTCATGGACATAAAAATTAAAAATATAAGACATACAATCACTTTAAAAAAGAGAAATACTGGGTATTACTCTCATAAAATATGTGCAGTAGGTATATGTTGAAAAATACATAACACTAATGAAAGAAATCAAAGATCTAAGTAGAGTGACCTATTATGTATGAATTGGAACTATTAACATAGTAAATATGTCAATTCTCCTTAAGCTTACATGCAGGTTTCATATAATTCCCATTAAACTCTCAGAAATATTTCTGTAGATATAAACAAGATTATTTTCAGATTTATATGGAAATAAAAAGTCTCTGGAATAGCTAAAACAGAATCAGTCTGCCCACGATCAATCTGCCCACGATCAACACTTAGAGGTGCAATAATCAAGGTTATGTGGTATTGGTAGAGGAATAGACACAGATCAATGGAACGGAATTTTTACTGGAAATAAACTAACAGAAATATGCCAACTAATTTTTTTTTAAATTAAGTTTATTGGGGTAACATTGGTTAATACAATTATATAATTTTCAGGTGTACATTATAATTTGACATCTGTATATTCTATTGTGTGTTTACCACCCAAAGTCCTGTTTCCTTCAGCTACCATATATTTGATCCCCTTTACCCAGTTTGCCCTCCCCCTGCACCCTATATTTGACCCCTTTTACCCCATCTTTTTCCCCCTCCCTCCTCCCCTTTGGTAACCACCAGTCTATAGTCTATGTCCATGAGTCTCTGTTTGTTTGTCCTGTTCATTTGTTGCTTTTAGGTCTATATCCTACATACAAGTGATATCATGTGATTTTTCAACATTTTCTGTCTGGCTTATTTCGCTTAACATGATTATCTCGAGGTCCATCCATGTTGTCGCAAACGGCAGTATTTCATTTCTCCTTATGGCTGGTAATATTCCATTGTATATATGTACCACAGCTTCTTTAGCCAATCATCTATTGTAGAACACTTCAGTTGCTTCCATATCCCGGCCACTGTAAATAATGCTGCTATGAACATCAGTGTGCAAATATCTTTTCAAATATGAGTTTTCAAGTCTTTGTGGGTATCCCAGCTAACGTCTGACAATGATGCAAACAGAATTCAATAGAGGAATGATAGCCTTTTCAACAAATGATGCTGGAGCAAATGGAAATCTATAGGCAAAAGAAAAAAAGTACCTGCCATAAAAAAGAAACTTGAAATGGATCATGGACTTAAATATAAAATATAAAACTATATAACTTATAGAAATAATGAATTACAAAATCTTTGGGACCTACGGCTAAGAAGAGAGGTCTTAGAAGACAGTAATGGAAGTTGACATTATCAAAATTAAGTCTCTCAGAAGATGAAAAGCAAGCTACAGACTGAGAAAATATATGCAAACTGAATCTGACAAAGTACTTTTATCTAGAATACATAAGTGATATTAACATTCAAAGGTAAAAAAAACTCCAAACAATCAGATTAGATAATGGAAAAGGACATTTACTGATGAGCTTATATTGAAGGCAAATAAGCACCTGAGAGAAAGTTCAATATCATTAGTCATCAGAGAAATGCAAACTAAAACTATAAGACATCCCTAATTAATCAAAGTGGCTAAAATAAAAAATAATAACAACACTAAATGTTGGTGAGAATGCTGAGAAAATGCTGTTCATACATTGCTGGTGTGAAGGTAAAATGGTACAGCCACTCTTACCAGTTTGGCAGTTTTAAAAAACGAAACTTGCAACTACTATCTGACTTAGCAATTGCACTCAAACATTTATCCCAGAGAAATGAAAACTCAGGTTCAGAGAAAAAAAAAAACTATAAAAAACGTTTATAGTATTTTTATTATTAACAGTCTAAAACCTGAAAACAATACAGATGCTCTTTAACAGACAAAAGTTTAAACAAACATCTATATGCTGGAATATTACTCTGTAATTAAAAGGAACAAACTACTGATGCATGCAAAATCCTGTATGAATATCCAGAGAATTATAATGAGTGCAGAAAAACCAATTTCAAAGGTGGCACACCTTGTAATTCCATTAATAGAACATTCTTGAAATGACACCATTATAGAAAGGAAGAAGAAATTAGAGGTTGCTGGTGATTAAGGAGTGAGAATTGGAAAGAAGGGAGTGTCTATATAAGAATGAAATGGGAGATCTTTCTCACAAATGTCCTTTGTCTGAACTGTATCAATATTAATATCACTGTTATCATATTTGTTGTAATGAATATCGCATGTAATATAGTTTTGCATGATGTTACCATTTGGGGAACCAGGATAAAGAGTACATAATATCTCTCTATATTATTTCTTACAACTGCATCTTAATTACCATTATCTCAAAATAAAAAGTTTAACAACAACAATAAAAACTAGTCTAAATAAGAGGAATGTATGGAAATTTCTAAGTCAATTTTTAGTTTAGATTTGATTTTATCATTTAATAAATAAATACTGACTCAGTGATAGATGTGGGGATACGTCGGAGTAAAAAAACAGACCGATATTTGTAGCTATGAGTGGGGATAGGAAAAAGTAAATAACTGTCTACGGCTATGCCACCCTGAATATGCCTGATCTTGGAAGCTAAGTAGGTATTTGGATGGGAGACCACCTAGGAATACCAAGTTGCTGAAGGTTTTTTTAATAAAAAAGTAAATAATTGATTAAGTTTATTAAAACTTATATAACTGCAAGTGAATGAAACAGGTGTATTTTCCAAATGAGAAAATAACAAACTGAAGCTGAAATGGAAAGGAAAATCATAGATGGTATCTTTCACCAGGTACTGCCTAAAATCATCAGTGAGATATCTGAAGCTCAAAGATGTGACAGATTAGTTGCCCTACACATTTTATTCTACTTCCTTGTGAGAAGGCTTTTCAGGAAGCGACTGTGCATATAGAAACTATCATTCCTATCCCAATTTGTAGCTTTATGAGTCTACATGATAAAGATATAGCCAAGTGAATATAATCTAAAATGGTCCAAATATATGTCCCATATAATACTCATCTGTGTTCTTTTCCCCTTTAGGCTGAAAGGAACAGAGGTGTCCTCATGAGCATTCTTGAAAGACATATTTTGAGGATGACATAAACTCCATTAGATCTGTCTCTAAATGAATGGCTCTTTCTTTCATTAGCATATACCATATAAAGCACCGTATTAACATTTTTACATTTTTTAGAAATAAGATGGACCATACCCTCTATGTATAGTCTCCTTTTGAAGAAAATCAAACACTTTTGTTGCTGTTTTGTCGGTAGATTTTACAGTATTATACAACAAAATCCTATTCCATAGCGGAGTTATTTACAGGACAATTCATCAAATCATTTATTCTAGTGCTAAGTCAAATTTCAGAATCGTAAAGGAAAGAATTGGAAGGGGATGCTCCATGTTTGTTTGTTTTATTTTCCAATTTCTCTTTTTTACATATGAGTGCTCCTTACATTTAGAAATTAACATTTAACCTATTATGTAGATATAACAGAATAAATGTTAATATAACAGGTTACACAGTTTCTAGCTTGCCTTTTCACTTTGTCATGGGTTTGCATTCAAAAGTTTGTTTTTAATTTTCTCTTCTGACCTTTTTCTTCCATTTAAATTTTTAAATGCACGTTAACAAAAATAACTGTCAATTTCACTGACAAATAAGCACTTATAATACATGACTCATTTTTAGAGTTATTAAATACATGATAAGTAATGTGCCTCTTAGAATTTATGATATATAGTATATATTATGTAAATAGTTTACAAAGCATTTTCATAAACATTAAAATATTTACCACTAGAACCATTGACTGACAGAAATACGATGTCCAAGAAATAAAATGCTTTGCCCAAAATATTGGAGCAATTATGTGGCAAGGACTGGCCCAGAGCCAAAGTTTCCTGACAAGCACTCCATGATTTTACCTCCTTCTGTAAATAGTGTATGGTTCTACGGTTACATAGTCCTCAGTTGTTAGATGATAATTATGGTTGTCAGATGAAATATCATTTTAGAGGTTTTCATTCACAGTTTCAAATTTCTCATCAATCTGCTATATGCGCTATTTTTTAATGTAATAGAGCTCCTTCTAAAAGACTGACACAGTGATCCATGCATCTCTTTGGTTACAGCAGTTTGATGGCTTCATGTAGAATACACATGGATATCCACAATCTGTCTCTACGGTGATTCAAATTTTAAAAGGAATAAAGCTTTGCTTTCTGTACTAAATAATGTCATTGAAGGGATGAATTAAGTTGTTTTCACAATAAATTATTTCACTTTATTAAAATTTTTAATTTATGAATTCAGGACTCTTTCTCCATCTTGGTTTCCATTTATTATCCATTCTTCATCAAACATTTATTGAGCTCTTACTACAAGTTATCACTCTCTATTTTGAAGCAATTTACCTCTCAGGTAGAGGTGTGCATGGTGAGGATAGAAACAGACATTTAAAACTCATCAAGGCTCTATACACTATAATCTTTATCTGAATGAATTCTTGTCTCATAGTTCAATTGTCATCTTTCAAATAATACCACCCCCTGCCCCAACACCTCTTTCTCTTTCTTTCTCTAACGCTTCTTAAACTAGAAAATTAGAAGTAAACACAAAAATAGTTTTATTTTCAAAATATGTGTTCATAAGATGAAGGCAGATGTTTATTTCTCTAGCATTTTATATCTGGGTTAAACCTCATTTTTGTTTCATCTTACCCTGTTTTATATTTGGGAATCCTTGTTTTTCTTCTTTCAGATATTTTTAAATTATTTTTTATTGCAAACATGGAGAAATGTTATTTTTTCTAAAGACTACCTCTGCTTCTTTCAATAATTCTTCTCAGAATATATATTCATTATCTAGTTATTTGTTCCTATTTCATTCTTTTTCTTCACATTTCTGCTCAAGATCCATTTAGGTTTCTTTTTGATTACTACTCATCTTCTGTTTCATGGATACATAATTATGTGAAGGTATAAGCAAGTTAGAGATGAGCAAAATAGTAAAGCTTATAGTTTGGATTTTTTATTTTAAGCCCATCCCTACCAACAGGTTTTCATTTTCTTTACCTCAGGATAATGTATTTGCTCAGTTTTATTTCTAAAACTGTGATGTTGGAATAAGCCATAGTTTTTCTGTGTTATATTCTGGTTGTTATGCTTTCCCTATAATATTTTTTAAATTATACAGGATTATATGACAACATTTAATCTCTACTTGTTAAAAACCTTTCAATAAAGATGGTTGTAAATATTTTGCTCAATTTGATGCAGCAATTGTATTATGTCCTTATTCAATTTTAGTCAGTAACATAAATATGGGAGAGTAAGCTGAAACTTTAGTAAATACAATAGCCTCTTTGATTTTAAGTGCCTCAAAAGGAGACTGACAGTTCTATGGGCATAGGACTCAAGTGTATATGTTTAGAAAGATAACAATATAATTTCAATATATTTATTATATGTTTATATGACTATATATAAGAGATTTTCCCTGGTCATCTTTTTATTTTTAAGTTACATGTATTCATTAAACCAGTACCTAATGATGTGCCCCATTGCTCTCAAAAGAAAAGACTTTATTACTTTTTTCTGAAACCATTTGATAAAACTTAGATAATTACTGAACCAATATTCCTGGGGACTTTCAGAGAAAAATAAAGCACATTTTGAAATTGTTATTCATTCTAAAAGGTCACTTGAGTAACAGACGATTATTACCTCAGTTGGCTGGAACAATGACCTTGTAATTTAAAACAGTTAATATAATTTCCCAATTTAAATTTAATTAAAAATGGTACTTACTGCTCTTGAAATTTCTGGCAAATAACACTCTAGATCTCACATTTTCGCATTTGTTTTAACAAGTCATGTAAAAGCAGTATAGTTAGATGCTTACTATCTGCTGCCTTCATCGCTGACTTAGCTCTGACCCTCAGCAACCCTCTAAAGAACGCATGTTAGAGACCACAGATTTTGCAGGCAAATATAGCAGTGTTGTAAATAATTTCCAACTAGGTAGGTAAGTAAGCCAAGAACAGCATCCCTATTGTGCTCACTTGTCACTGCATACTTCCTGGCCACTCTTCCTCAGAAAGTAATTAGCAATCAAGTTAAACCAAACAGATGATGTGTGGATGGCCTATATGAGGTTATTTACTACCCACTCTGTTACTCACTGAAAATGACTATATTATCTACTAGTGGTATATTAATGTTTTTGACACACCTGGAACACACAATTTTAAAAAACCCCTTCTCTC
This sequence comes from Eidolon dupreanum, assembly GCA_028627145.1. Classification (NCBI taxonomy): domain Eukaryota; kingdom Metazoa; phylum Chordata; class Mammalia; order Chiroptera; family Pteropodidae; genus Eidolon; species Eidolon dupreanum. Next base: position 30,536,969 of record CM053506.1, read on the forward strand.
ATGGGACACTTATTTTCAATAATCTGTAATATTTCAGTAGGATAGTTACTTGATTTGTTCTTTAGTTTTCAACGATTCTAAGAAAACAAATTTCTATTTTAAATATACTGTTCAGATTGTATAAAATCTTTGTATAAATTAAAATTTTCTCCTTAATGGCATCTTGCAGAACTATTTTAAACCCAAATATTCAAGTAGTCACCTAGGATGAATGGAATGAAATAATCCACGTTCTATTTTTTTCATTTCTTCCTCTTTCCAATCACTGTGCTGTCGTTATGTATTTGAAATCTAGAAATGGGAGACTAGCACAGGGGTGGAACACACAAACTACACATGGTTCTAGCTCCTAGTTACAAAAGTTACTCTCCTAATGAATTATATTTCTAAGGCTACACCTCGAGTTCTTTTAATTAACCTTCAGTTATTCTAATTATTTTCCACAAACATTACCATGTTTATTAAATAATGATTAAAAATTCTAATTTGAAATATAAATGTATATATGTTCATACATAAATTAATAAAACTCCTCTATAACCATGTTGTCTAAAATTTAGACCAGCAAAAGACTGCTTTTCCAGGAAGAGTATATCACTGTCATTGCATAGGTTTGCCTACACATGATGATTTAAAAAGCATACTGAATTTTTTAGTTTTATTGCTTTTAAGAGTTATAGAGATGATTTATCCCCTTATTGCCTGCACCAGGACATACTACTCCTGTCACCTAGCCCTTGGTATGGCCGCTTCCATGTACTATATATTTCTGAGTGTGTGCTTGTGTGTGTGTGTGTGTGTGTGTGTGTGTGTGTGTGTGTGTGTATGTGCGCGCGCGCGCACGCATGTCTCCCTTTTAGAAGGTAAGATTCTTGATTTTTTTAATTTAAACATTATGATTCTTTATAAATTTATATTTTATACAGTTTGATGTTTTTCTATTTTACAGATAGCTATTCAGTTATTCCAATGCTATTTACTCATATATATCCATAATTTTCCATATTTTAAAAAGTTTTTTCAAGTGGCCAATATTAAACTAATTTAAGCATTTTAATATATTTCTGAAAGTTCTATCCGTGGGTAACACAGTACCACTTTTAACTAGCATGGCTTAACATAATGCTTTACTCTCCGGGAGGACCACCCTCCTTCATTTGTTTTCTTTTCCATAAATGTATTGGTTGTTATTCTATCAAGAATTCTGAATTGATATACCTAATTGATATACTTAAGTTAGCTTTATTTATTATTTTCTTTTCTAGAAATATAAATATGGGTATCAATATTATTTTCTCCAAATACAGTTGTATCAGTATTTTTCTTCATTTTCTATGCTCTAGAATGGCTTAACATTAAAATAATCTACTATAGTTGAAAGAATTTCTATGTAAATTACCTTGAGCCTGGTGTTATTTATAGAAATAGAATTTAGAGGACGTTTTTCTCCGTTTCCACAATGCTGGATAATCTTTTCTTAATTTTTAATTCCTTTGGAGCCCTTCTAACAAATTCCTATTTTGTAGGAAATAATACATTTTATTTACTTTTACATTTTTTTTAGTGTTTGACAAAAGCAGTTTGTGATGCTTTCACTTTTCTTTTTCCCTTGTTATTTCTTATTTTGTACAGCTGTAATCTTTTCTTTCTTGATTAAGATAGCTAAAGACCGATTATTTTGTTGTTGTTAATTTTAAATGATTAATTTCTGCAATTATCTCATTAATCCATTCTTTTGTATATTAATTTCATGGTATAGTTTAAATTTCATTTTATGTTCTTCCAACTTATTAAATTTTTTGCTTATTCGGTATTTTTTATCCTTTTATTTTTAAATAAAATTAAGTAAGCTGTGAATTTCCCTGTAAGCATTATTTCAAATATTTCCAGTTTATTCTGATATACATTATTTTTAAAAAGTCTAAAAATATTCCCCTATTCATGTTTTGATTTAGTCTGTGATCAAGAATTTCTAAAAAGTAATTTTGTTTGCTCATTTGTTTGTTTAATTTTCACATAGTTGGGGCACTTTGTTTTTTCAATTTGTTTTCAATTTCTTATAATATTCTTGATCAGAAATTGGTAGGAAGGAGAGAGAGAGATGGTGTGTGTGTGTGGGTGTGTGTGTGTGTATGTGTGTGTGTATGTGTGTGTATGTGTGTGTGTATGGGGCTGGGTGAGGGGTAGGAATTATTAACAAAACTTTAGAGACCTTATTCTCCTGGAAAATACAAGATGATGACATTTGACTTGATCCTAATCTAACGGCATAACTTCACATCTCCATTTGCTTTTATATATATAAACATACATACGTACATACATACATACATACATACATACATAAATCTGGGATGCTGTTCTGCAGCTTCTTTCTCAGAATTACACCAGTGAAAATGACATTATAAAATGTCAATGGCAAAGACAGCTACCAAGGTCAGAATAATAAAGTATGAACTATAAACCAAAGGAAGTTAATGATCAAATAAATAAAGAGATACCAGTATCAATATATATTTTATATGTCTCTGTATTATGAAAGCAATGTTATTTTCCTTAGATACTTGTCTTGATATTGAAAACTTCCACACAAAGTTCCTGATTATATTGAAAAGTCAGGTAAATGTTTTTAGTCATAAATCCTAAGGAAAACCAAATAGTGGAAACAGGAGGATAAAAACAGATACTTAATATTTAGAATACTGTGTAGCTAAATAAAACCCTGGCTGCTCAATTGTCATAGTAACAATTGTGTGTAGTTCCAAAAAAACACAAGTGTGGGTGAACATTCCTCCCTGCACATAATATTCAAATAACAGCATCATGAGATCAGATTATTGCCATTAGTTCTATAGAAATAACAGGAAGGCTGATTGTGGTGAAAACCTGACAGTGAGGAACTTGTTCAAAATCATGCTTTAGTTTTTCATTTCAGAGAAAATGTAGGCAGTTTGTTAGCAAAGCAAAAGGTTTTTATATTTAGACTTCTCATCAATAAATATTAAAGGTTATTAAAATGTTAATAATTAATTGGGCTTTAAAATAAAAACCAGACTGTATACATTAAATGTGGATAATTTAGTGTACTATTAATGAACAGTGACTTCAGTTAATATTATGTTTCACGACTTTGAAAAAAAGTACTATCTGTTTTTAGATTCTAAATATATTACATTAATTGTCATTTAAGATTTTAAAATATTTAACTAAAGGTTAAAAGCATGGTTTTATCATTGTAAAATGTAAACAGAATAATTATGAGAATCTGCGACATATTCTAAAAATTCATGAATAGAAACATCTGTTAGTATAAAAAGCATTAGGATTAGACTTTGACCATGCAAGTTTTAATCTAGGATAAACATTGCACCTCTCTGAACCTCTGTAGCCTCTTTTATAAAATGAAAGGTTTTATCTGTGGCCTCTAAGTATCCCCCTTTGAAAGTCAACATTTAACTTTTAGAGAAGAAAATTACACCTTGAGTTGAATAATAACATCTTATCTGTTAATTAATCTAACCAAAATAAGAACATTTCAGATGTTATGTGGTAAATTTAGCCAAATTTTTTCAAGTTAATTTGTCAGTAATAACTGGATGATGTTTATAAATACAGTGGGTGCTATGTCCAGATGGCTGGAGGTACATTAATGAAGATCCTGACCCTTGACAAAATTATGGTAGGGGTGTCACGCATGTAAACCAATTATCTAAATTAGTCTAAATGAATCTACTACAGATAGTGAGGTGAAAAGGTGAATATAAATATATTGATATATTGAATTTTGCTCTACTTTCTTCATATACCAGGGCTTTACCAGGCAATAAAATTCTAAGCTCATTAAAATATACGAATCTAAATAATGTCTTTTGGTGGCTCTTAGTAACATATATAATATAATTTATCTGAATTTTAGTTTCATTCTTTGTCTTCAAGCTTTCAACAGACTCCTTCAACTTTTAGGGCTTAAATTTTTTAAAAAAACATAAACTTTAGTACTTACATCCTTCTTGTTAGATTTAATCTATATCTATCCTTGAGAAAGCTACAGTGAAATTTCCTGACTATATATCAAAGAAAGTTTAGCTTGTCTTTGAAAGTAGTATCTTTATAATTCAATTTATTCCTGGGTTCATCCCAGGTTAACAGTGTGATTTGCTCATTAGCCCTAAAGTAGACTCCCAATAAATAGTTCAATCCAAGAAAATTCATCATTTGTTTTTCTTGTCAGCTATAGGTATTTGCGAGGCTAATGTTCGTGTCAACTTTTTGGGACATGGGGTGCCCATATATTTGGTAAAACATTATTCTGGTAGCCTCCAAGTAAAGCATATTGTTTTCCATAATATGGTCCTCATCCAATCAGTTGAAAGTCTGACTGAAACAAAAAAAGACCAGCTTCTCCTTGGTAGGAAAGAATTCTCAAGCAGACTACCTTCAGACTTCATTTGCAACATTGCCTTGTTTCCATAGCAGGCCACCTTCAGACTCAAAGTGGAACAGCAGCTGTCTTGAGTCTCCAGCCTGCTGGTTCACCCTGCAGATTTTGGACATCGAACCTGCCAGCCATCATAATTCTATGGGATATTTTTAAAATAAGAAATGTCTTTATTATAACAGAATCTCTTGATTCTATTTCTCTGGGGAAACCTAATACATATTTGATACCGAGAGGGTGGTCATACAGGAACAAAATCTTAAGGATGAATTTCCAAATTAGTTCTGGGTGTTCTGAAATGAGCTCTCTAATCTGATTAGATTTAAAGACACTAATGACTCTATTTCCAGTATAAAGACATCGCTGGGAAGTCTATTATATGACCTGGCAATAAAGATACACAAAATATTACAACTGTATTACCTTACTAATCAAACATTTAAAAGAAACAAGGGTTCTAGGTGACCATATATATGATACTTTCAAACGTTTTTCTCTAACGAACAAGTGTAAGATTGACTGGTTGCTTCTAATGTTGGGAAACAAAGTGAAGAAAAAAAAAAAAGATGAGCTCAAGATTCTAATCCCCAGCTCAAAGGCCACATAAATAAACGAAACACTTCTAGCTTTGTACTGACCAAGACCTTTATAAACTTTATTTCGGCAGGACTAAGACTGCTAAAAACAGAAATGGAATTTCATCCTATGAGTGACTGAAATACAACACAAATGACATTCTTAACCTTGTAGGAGGTCTACTATTACAGTGAGGGCATTGATTGGATAGGAATTGGATCCTGAAAGTTGGAATGGGGAGCTGTGGGAAGACCCTGATGAAACTAGGGGCATTAAGCCCCTACATTCTCATGAGTCTTCTTTGCCTGCAGAAGCAGCCTCTCTACTCTAGGAGATTAACATCATTTTGCTTGAGGAAACTGTAAAAGCTCCTCTGAGGCAACTGTCTTATAAAACAATGCTAATTACTCAAGCCATGAAAACCGAAATTGGTTCAGTATTAGTGCAAGTAGGCTAAGCTTCTATTTAGTACATATAGAGTAAAAACAGTATTAAATAAAACATATTGTAACCTCGATTAAGATTGGGTGATATTTTAAGATAAATTTTCATGTGTTTTCCAATTCTTTACTGTAATAGTTATCTCTTATGTCATCTATTAATAGATATAATAGTATATCTATTAATGCATAACAAATACATATGCACAAAGTGGCTTAAAATAATATATTTATTATCTCAGTGGATCAGAAATCTGAGCACAGCTTATCTAGATTCCTATGTCTCACAAGATTGCAGTAAAAGTGCTAACAAAAGATACAGTTTCATCTAAAGTTTCTCCTGGCTAAAATCCACCTCCAAGATTATTCACATGGTTGTTGTCAGGATTCAGTTTCTGGCATTTTGTTGGATTAAGGCCTCAGTTCTTTGGGATCCATGGGACAGAGGTCTCTTTCAGTTCCTTACCACATGGACCTCTCCATGGAGCATCTCAAAAAGACAGCATATAGCTTCATCGAGTAAGCAAGCAAGAAAAATAGGCATTATTTTTATAATTAAAGGAATATAATGTTATAATTAGAATGTAAGAACATCAAGATGCCTACAATTCAATCTTATTTATTGTCATAGGCTGTAATAAGATTTACATGAATTTTATTAATTCTTATTAATGTCAGCAAAATTGAAATGAAATTGTAGTAAGAGGAATATAAAAGACTTTGTAACTTAATCATAAAACTAATATCCCTTCACTTTTAATTTCTCCTTTTTAATAGAAGCAAGTGGTTAGGTACAGATCAAACCCAAATACAGGGCGTTTACATAAAGGCGTGCATACAAACAGACAGGAGTCACAGGAGGGCATTGTTGAAATCTGTCTACTATACTTACCATAAAGAAAACCAATTTTCTTTAATTTCTTATTGTTGTGCTGTCCCTTTCTATCCTATAGGTTCTATTTGTCTTTAATATATAACTTAAAACCTGTTATTTCAGCTGCATTTAAAAATATGTAATTTGTTCATTTGCAGCATAGTCAAGAGTGGGGAAAATTATTTACTTTGGAAATCTTTACGTAATTTAAATGAAATAATTTGCAGTGCATTAAAAAATGTGCTGAGTATAGGTCTGAATGAACAACAAACAGCCTTTAGATTCCCACACTCATTTTCTTCTTACGCCTTTTTAAAAACTGTTTATTGATTTTAAATATTTTTTTATTATTATTAATCAGATAAAACAACTCCTTAATAAACAAATATTTTCAAGTTATTTTTCTGTAGCATTTTTTCTGTATGTTATAGTGAGTGGAAGCAAAATTAAAGTCAAACTATAGTTTGCATTTCCCACAAAAATGCAGAAGAAAACTAATAATTATTCTTGGTTTAATATAATTTGGTAGATTTATAAATGTGGTTTAATTGAACCTAATGTCCTCTTTAAAACAGAGTGAAAAGAGGAAATTGATATTTATCTATATCTAATTGATAATTATCTAATTGATATTTCTAAATTGACTGTGCAATTGTTTTACTGATCTGCTTTTTATCATTAAAAATTAATTTAGAGCTTGCATACTTTTATGTAAATGAAATTATGGGTTTTGAGCATTTTGGAGAAGTTTTTCTTCTTTCAGTAAAATTATTTTGAGATTTATCTACTTGTGTATATCAACATTTCATTCATTCCTTGTTATTGCTGAACGGTACTTCATTGTAAAAATATAACAAAATATGTTTATCTATTCACCTTTTGATAGGCACTTGAGTTATTTCCAGGTTTTGGCAAGTAAAAATAACCTGCCATATACATACATGTACATGACTTTGTATGGACATATGTTTTCATTTCTCACGAGCAGAAAGGAGTGGAATGGCTGGAGTATAGGACAGGTTTATGTTTAACTATTTAACAATATAAAAAATTGCCTCATCTTTTTGTCAACATGGTTATACTTTTACATATATATTTTACATTTCTATCATATGTGTGTATGTATATGTGTGTGTGTGTGTATATATATGTATATTTAACAAAATGTATTTTATTTGTTAAATCTGGCAAATATAATTCTGCCAGAATTTAACTTTTGCCTTAAAATTACTACATTATTTTAACAAGTTACCTATCTTCCTTAACATTCATTTTTCTAACAGTATATAAGGAGGAAAAAAACATACTCTGTTGTAATAAGTCTTTATTATGTTGTAGAATATATATGTTGTAAGAATTAATAAAATTCATGTAAATCTTATCACAGAGTATGACAATAAATAAATCTTGAAATGTAGGTATCTTGATGTTCTTAAGTTCTATTTATATTATTATTTTTCTTTAATTATAAAAATAATGACTATTTTTCTCCAGGAATATCGAAAAACAGTGAACCATATATAAAATACCAATAGGAGTATGAACTTGCAGACATGTCCTCTAGTAAGACTTCAGTATATTTCCTTCCAGGTTCTTATTATGCCTCTATTTTCGTATTTATGTCATTTCTCAAAAAACGATTTAAATCTTTTTTTAACTATAGGTATTATTATGTTTTTCACCCTTTGATAACTTCTCCTTAAAATTGTATTCTGTGATAATTATGGTAGTAGTTTTGAATTAATATATAATGAATGTTAACTGTGTCTTATTCCTTTTATTAATTTTTAAGTTGAGTACTTTAATTGGATTAATTCATTTGACCTCATGACCATTTTTTTTTCTTAACTATACCATCTTATTTTTAAGAAATGCAAGCTCTTTCTTCAAAGTCACTCTTATTAACTAAATATACACATCACTTATATAAATCTTAGAACACTGAAAGATGTCCTCAATGTAGAGTCCTACTAGTGAAATTACTAGAATATACATATACACACACATACATATCCATATACATATATGTACACATATGTGTATATATATTCCAATAATTAATGTAAATTATGTAGTAAATTTTAAAAAATTTCCTATATATGTATCACATACACAAATGTGACTTTTGCCAAATGGATTTTAATCATACCATTCTCAATAGACCCCAATTTGTCATAGTTTATTTTTTACAGTCTTTATATTGTTCCAGTAATGTTAACCTCCTTATGTGCAGATCACCACTTTTCCATTGGAAATTTGCTACTTAGAGTACATAAAGCCATTTTAGCCACAACAGTAAGTTGGTGGAATCAGGGTTCACCATCAGTAATTAGTATCCCAACTTCTACAAGTAAGATGATCTTCAACATGTTCAGTTTAGTGCCGGACAGAGGTCCCAAAACAAACAAAATGTCCCTATAAAGCAGAGTAAGCAAACTTAACTACTTTGGATATTATTTTAGAGCACAACATTAATACATGTAATAATATAGAGAAATATAGTATTATTCCATGTGAAAATGACCCAAGATTTATAGATGAAAAACTATGTACAATACGTTATCAGGCTGCTAAAAGCTTACACAGACTGAACATTTATAATAGATTAAACCTGAGGAAACTAATATGAGTGGGATTTAGAAGACTTATTTCCCTGAAGAAATGAAGATTTAGTCTCAAAAAGAATAGAAAGTGTCCTTGGGAGTAAGTTGTAAAGTTTTCACTTAACTAATTATATTTCCCTTGACAAGTTATTAAACTTTTAATTAGTACAATCAAATGTGTAAATGATGTGATTTATAAACTCTCCAGAAATTCTAAAATTAGATAATAATTATAATACAATTTTGAAGAGCACTCACTTAGAAATGAAGTAGGCTTATTTTTCTCAGTCTTTAAAATATTTATTAAATGCCAAGTATGTGCAAAGCAAAGTTCTAGCACATAAAAGAAATTGGGAATGATGAGCAAAGCTGTCTTAACTCATATAACTTAGAATAAATAAGGGGATAAATAATGTATAGCAGTAAAATTCTATATATATCACTTAGTTCTAGAGAACATGTCTTGCCATTTACGTAAATGTTTAAATGGTAAATTAGACTGAGGTGGTGAATGTTTGGTGTTTGGAGAGGTATAGAGAAGTGGAATGGGATTTAAAAAGTTTATATAAATTTAGAGATTATGACATGAATAAACAGTTCCCATATTGATGAGCTTTGGTTGGGAATTTTACATAAATCCAGGATTTGGGGATTACCTGCAAATAATAAAATCTCCTATGATTCTGTTGACTAAATGATCTCTTTTCAATTATCTTGCCTCATGACAGAAGAGACCAAGGCTAATATAAATGAGTGAGGCTGAGGATCTATGCAGGAGATTATTCTTTGTTAGTTATAACAACAGTTTTTTATTATTTCATATAAACTTGTATTTTTCACTAGTCATTTCATGGAGCTTGGTTTTTATCTCAAAATAAATGAAGTACACCTTATAGGCAAACTATTTCAGGATTTTTCCTGAATATTTTTTAAAGAAGTATTAAAAACATAATAGGCACTTAATATATACTTGTGGTCCTTCAAGAAATCCCTTTCAAGCTACGAATTTAAAAAAAAAAAAATACTAATGACCCTACTTCTTATTCTCTATCATTAACATGTGTTAATTTCTAAACTATTCTATAAGAATTATGTGTTGTGTATATGTGTCTATGTGTGTATTGGAGAAAGTTGACCATTATCAAATTTTAAAAATCTATTTGCTTATTTATACAAAAGTGATATCTTTCTATTTCTAATTATACTAGATACTATTTCCAGATAAATCCTATTTTGTTGTTGTTATTTAAGCTCTATACTTCAGAGGAGCATTAAGCTTATATAAACTACAAATAGCTGTGATTTGTTACAAAAATCACATCCAATCTAAAAATTAGTGATTAATAAATCTTGAATCATTACTGCATACACTATAAATAACCTGTTTTATTTTTCTAACAATTTTACGGAAAGAGTTTGTGTGTGTATGTCTGTCTGGCTGTACTTGAGGTGCACATCAAAGAAGGAATGGTGGTCACAAAGAAAAGTTGCAGATATATGAACTTCAAGTTGTTTTGTTAAGCTTTATGGTAAGAAGTATTAACAGTGAGAACCAAAAGTAGATAGTGATATTTCAGATTCTAAAACATAGTGCCTAACATGCAGTTGATATTCAAAATATATTTTTAAATAAAATAATATACCAACAACATGTATTCTCAAAGTTTCCAAAAGAATCGTAGTCCTTTTATAGTGTCACTTATTAAAAGTATTCGGGTACTGGAAGAA
>CM053506.1:30548127-30602939 GCA_028627145.1 Eidolon dupreanum
TAAACTCTACTTGAAATAATGAGAGACCTGGCTCCAAGGATCTGCCATTCATTTACTTAATTGTTCAATTTCAGTATAACTGGATTGTGGTATCTGAATAGTTAACCCATCTCTCCATGAGAAAGCAACTTTGTCAACTACAATACAATTCTCATGTCAGTTTATTTTTCCTTTAGGCTAACAGACTCCACTCATTTCCAAAGTTACTTAAGTCAGTACCTTTTTTTCCTAAGTCAGAGTGTTTCTTACATTTGTAATATAGTTATATTGTCCTGACACATTCTAAATTCCGTCCTTGAATCCACAAAACTCCTAAATGATTAATAAATTTGCACACATTAAAGTTTACCTTTTGTGCTCTAAAATTATGAGTTTCACAAACATATTTTGTAATGTACTCACTACCACAGAATCCTACAGAGTGGCTTTGCTGCCCTAAAAATTTCCCATGCTTCATCATCTAGTCTAACACCTGTTCTCTCCCAAAGCTCTGGCAACTGCCAATCTTTTCATAGTCCTTATTGTTTTGTCTTTTTAGGGAAGTCATATAATTGGAATCACACAGTTTGTAGCTTTTTCTTTCACTTAGAAGTATAAATTTAAGGGTTATCCATGCATTTTAGTGTTTTATAGGGCACTTCCTTTTATTCCTGAATAATACTCAAATTTTTACTTTATGTCATGTTTTTAGTGTTGTATTTGAAAACACATCACTAAACCAATAGTCACTTAGAGTTTCTCTTATGTTTACTTCCAGAAGTTTTATAGTTTTGCATTTTACATTTAGGTCTGTTATAAATTTTGAGTTAATTTTTGTGGAAGACATAAGCTCATTCTCTAGGTTCACTTTTTGGCATATCGTTGTCCAATTTTTCCAGTATCATTTGTTGAAAAGACTATCCTGTCTCCATTAAATTGCCTTTGCTCCTTTGTCAAACATCAGTTGACTATACATGTATGTGGACTTATTTCTGAGCCCTCTATTCTGTTTCATTGATCCAGATGTCTATTATTTTGCCAATATCAGGATGTCTTGATTAGCTTTATAGTAAGACTTGGAATTTGGTTGTATGAAGCTTCCAATTTTGTTCTTGTCCACAAAGTGTTGTAAAGGCTTTTAGAGGAATTTTGCCTTTCTATATAAACTTCAGAATGAGTTTGCCAATATAGTAAGATAGCTTGCTGTAATTCTGACTCGAATTGCATTGAATCTGTAGATAGAGTTGATAAAAAAAATCACAAAAAATGTGTAACTATGTATGGTGATGGATCGTGGTGATCATTTTGCAACATATAAAAATATAAAATCTTTATGTTGTAGACCTGAAAGTAATATATGTCAATTATACCTCAATTTTCAAAAAGCAAAAATAAACCCAAAAGAGGAAAAAAAAAAGAATTCAAGTTACAACTAGTTTTTAGATAATAAATATGAATGTAGAATTAGGAAAGTTGATTCATCAGTTTAACTGCAGTATTTCAAAAAACACATTACTCTAGCACTCGTTCTAAAGGAAATGTGCAAGACACAAAATATATTCCTTTTACAGGTCTTGAAATTTTCTTTCACAGGGGTGCTAAATTTAAAGACCCACACTCTTCCATGAATATCTTATACCCCTTACAACTGAATGGCAGTACTAAACCTTTGGTCCCATTTCTTTTTCTCTAAATATTTGCACAATTCTGACATATGAGTGAAGCTGCTTTCACAACTAACTTCCTCTCTGTTGAAGACACAACACTTATTTGACATGAAAAAGTGTTTGAAAGACAATCATTAAATTTTACAGGAGACCAACAAAGAAGATTCCATACCCAAGAACAAAGTAAGTAATTCATTGAGGTGACTATTCTTCCAATATTGTGATCTCTAAAAGTAAAACGATGCATCCAATGATGAATATAAACAACAGAATTATCTTTTTGTTTCATTCTTTGAATTTCTCTATAGTTCCTAAAGCCTCTAATTTAAAATTTGTTTGTATGGTACATTTTCATTTATCTTTATGAGATTTTAACAATGTAATTCTAAACACTATTTTTCACTTAAAAATTAATTGAAAAAATGCAATTATTTTGGGAAAAATGATTTGGGGAATTGAATTAAAAAAATAACTGAGGTATTTAAATACCACTTGGAAAAGATCAAATCTTTATTTTATTTAATTTATGTTTCAAGACACATGATGGATACTTTATATTGAAAGGTACTGCAAGAAGGTATAGTGCATATCTCAATAATATCTTATTCTTGTCTCAGTACCTCCAAAACATTCTACAAAAAAGAATAAGTATATATTATATGCTTTGATATGTTTATAGAGTAATAGCGTACTTCTGACATTAAACTTTTTTTAGTTTTATATTAAATTCTATAAATATTAAAGGAAATCAAAATGATCTGTGCATATCTCTAACATATGTATCGTCTTCCTGTACTTACCTTTTACATGATATAAAGAGAAAAATTTAAAAGCCAATTGATTTTCCTTCCATCAGAAACTCTGAGACGATTAATGTCAGAGTAGTAAATGCATTCCATGTTGGTGATGAGTTTGAAATAAAGAGATTAATTTATTACTGTATTAATACAATATTTTATTCTAATTATGTTTTTAAAAATCTTCCTTTGGATCCTAGCCATTAAGATTTGTTCTTCAAATGAAGAAAAAAATGTTAACATGTAAGTTCATACCAATACTGAAATAAGAGCTTGGCAAAGTGACCAATTATAATGAACATTAAAACATTATACAGGTTGTGCTACCACATATTATTTTACAGAGATTAATATAATGGACATTTAAAAGTGAGATACTCTCAAGTGAGATACTAAAGTATTTTCCCCATCCCATTTCTGCAAATGATGTAATTTCTTGGAATGACCTTTCTTGGATTATTTCAAATCCAATGAAATCTACAAATAGACAGTTATCTATCCTGCCATTTGGACAGTGAAAGACTAAATAAACATCAGTTAACATTTTCACACTTGGTTTAGCATGTCCTTTTAAAAGATGAAATAACCCAGTGTCCTAGGATAGGGATAGCTAAAGTCTCCTAGCAAAAGGCCTGTCTTAACCTGCTATTAACTTTCCTCCTACCACTTACTCTTGAAATGAAGATATTATCAAGGGGAAAAAGAATATAGAAGAAACTCAAGCAGAGTTGAATAAATATAGCAAAATTGTCACCAATAGTGAACATAATATCTGTCCCTTCAGTTTTCTCTGTCTTTCAAGAAATATTCAGATTCCAAAGACCATGAACTATGATCTTCTTGGGATAACAAAATATTAGTCTACACGTGTTTATCAGACAGTCTAAAATGTAAAACGTTACTGTTAATTATTCCAAATACAAAGAATTGGCAGAATTAGAGAAAAATTAAAGACAAGAAAAGAGGTTCTGAGTTAACAGTTTAAATTGAATAAGGGAGTAAAATTAACAGCAATGACTATAAAATTAACTGTCTTCAGATCATCAGAAAATCAAATATCAGTATTATTTGACATTGTAAATTCTAACTATATGTCAAAACTTTCTGCTGTAAAAGACTAGATATTAAATATTTTTGGCTTTGTGGGCCATGTGATCTCTGCTGCAGTTACTTAACTAAGCCACTATAGCACAAAAGTAGCCACAGGAAATACATAAACAGATGAGCATGGCTATGTTCCACTAAAATTTTATTTATAAAAACAAACTTCTTTCTCATGGGTAGTAAACTAATCCCTGATCTACATGAAAAACTTTAGACCCCAAGTTTTAATCTTGGGTCTGTCATGTGACATAGGTCATAAGATGAAGACTTATCCTTTACTCATTTTAATTATAAACTTCTTATGATTTAGCCAATACATACTACACATACACATAAATACACACATATGTTTATTATACATAGTTATTACATATAATATGTGTAGTAAGTACACATATATCATAAACATTACACACATATACATATGAGTGTTTATAATGTATCTGAATAAAAATCAGGACATTAATTTTTCTCTAAAACATAGGAAGGGTTTGGTTTCAAATATTTAACCAGTGAGTGTACTTCACATGATTACAAGTGAATTAATTGTAAAAAAAATCAATAGTATTTACCACTTAACAAATCAATTTTAATGAGATATAATACATAATAAATGTACTGTTTGTTTTTTTCCTTTATTCAGTATCATTTAATGTATTAAAGAACAGCTTTTTAAACTCAAAATAGGAAACATCACAGTCTCTTGACAGCAATACACTTAATACATTCATAAATTTTCAAATAAAAAACATGTATTATTCATTTAGAGGTTTTCAATCTTCCATGGACAATACGAAAAAAAAAAAACCACAATACTCGAACTGCACATTTTAATAAGAAGAATATGAAATCTCATTTTGACACAAAGCTTAAAAAAAGAAATAAAACCAACACTGAACTAATCCAACACCAGCAGACTTCCTTAAATCCCATATACTATCACACTCTAGAATTCATTCCTTAATATAATAAAATAAATATGATATAGTATAACACATATTACAATTAAGATAGAACTAATTTCTGGCATAGCATGAGGCCAGAGAAAAAAATTATTTGGTTGTTTTACATTTTGGAAATTCATAGCTAGAATCTACTTCTAAAATGTGCCAAGACATGGGAAATAAAAGCAAAAATAAATAAATAGAACTACATCAAACTAAAAAGCTTCTCTTCAGCAAAAGAAATCGTAAAAAACGTAGAGACAACCATCCAAATAGGAAAATATATTTACAAGCAACACCTCCAATAAGAGTCTAATATCCAAAATATACATAGAATTCATATGACTCAATAACAAAAAAACAAACGATCCAATCAAAAATGGGCAGAGGTCCTGAATAGACACTTCTCCCTAGAAGACATACAAATGGCCAACAAATATATGAAAATATGCTCAACATCACTAGCTATTAGGGAAATGCAAATCAAAACCACAATGAGATACCATCTCACACCTATTAGAATAGTTATATTCAACAAGACAAGTAATAACATATGTTGGAGAGGATACGGAGAAATAGGAACCCTCATACACTGCTGGTGAAACTGCATAGTGGTACAGCCACTATGGAAAACAGTATGGAGTTTCCTCAAAAAACTAAGAATTGATATACCATATGATCCAGCAATCTCTCTACTGAGTATTTACCCCAAAAACTTGAAAACCCATATCTGAAAAGATATTTGCACACTGATGTTCACAGCAGCATTATTCACAATGGCAGGGCATGGAAGCAACCGAAGTGTCCTACAATAGATGGTTGGCTAAAGAAACTGTGGTACATATATACAATGGAATATTACTCAGCCATAAGAAGAGATGAAATACTGCTATTTGTAATAACATGGATGGACCTTGAAATAATCACACTAAGCGAAATAAGCCAGACAAAAAAGATTGAAAATCACATGATATCACTTATATGTGGGATATAAAACCTAAAAGCAACAAAGGAACAGTACAAACAGAGACTCATAGACATGGACAATGGACTAGTGGTTACCAGAGGAGGGGGGGAGGTGGAAAATTAAAATAAAATAAAATAAATTAAAATAAAATGTGCCAAGAGCTCCTTGTCTTTTCTCCCTCTCCACAGCCACCAATACAGGCATCATCTCTTCTTGAATAGATGGTTAGGCTGGACTCCAAAGTAACAATCGCGCTTTCTTCATTTTGCCTCCCTTGATTCTAGTCTAATTGGATTGCTTTATTTTGGTGGTGTTTTTATCATGGAATATTGATAGTTCTTGATATGCTGGGTCTTTGTAGTATTTGTAGTTTGCAAATATTGCCTCCCAATATGTAGCTTGTCCTTTCATTCACTTTACACAAATTTTCACAGAACAAAAGTTTTTAATTTTTATGGAGTCAAAACTTGGACAGTATAAAAAAGGCGTATATATGAGGAGAGGGAGAATAGTTTATGCTGAGAAGGGCAGGCCAGAGAATGGGGTCTCAGAGCATGAGCAGAATGAGTAATACATCCACATGGAGAAGCATCCTGGGGCAGGTGTCAGAGCAGGTTTCACATAAACACAAACAGTTAAATTTGAACTTGAGATAGATAAGAAATGAATCTGGTAGTCATACATACAGGGCAATGCCTTAAATAAGTAAATGTATTAATGATAACTGGAATAATGAGAGCTGAGTTTCTAAGGGGTACAGAAGAAATTACAAATATGGAAAGAGAAAAAAAACTACAATGGCCAGTACCAGAATTTGAGATATTGGTGTATAACTCATGGTTTTTCAATATATAAATGGGAACATGCACATACACACACTCATACATCTGTTTATCTATCTACCTAAACACATACATACGTACATACATCCCCATTCCCAACCTCTGTACATTTAGAAGGTTTGGAGCAGTGGCAGCCTTAGAGCAATGTGTAGAGCTAGCCCTAGATCTTGACTTCAAAATACTATTCTCCACTGAAGGGAATTAGGGATCCTTTTAGAAATAGTTAAGACCAGGCCTGAGACCAAGAAAATATAAAATGAACTCAACATATTTTGTTTCGTCAGAAACGAAGAAATGTTCCAAGAAAGATAAAGATATAGTAAAAAGATACAAGAAGCACCTAAAAGGAGCTATGATTGAAATATACAGGAAAATATAATTATCAAAACAATAATGATATTAACACTTATCATTCTTTATATAATATAGGAAACTATGACTCCAAAGTGCTATAAATTAATAAAGACTAAATTGAAAGTTTGATAGGGAATGGAGTATTTATATCACTTCAAAGTTTCTCCTCAAAAAAAAAAAAAAACATTAATTACAAAGTGAAAATTAATACATTTTACATCAGAGAAGCCTTGCAGAAACCACCTTAAAGAGATAATGAAAGAAAACATTCCCAGTAACAGGAAAAATCCAAATATAGGAAGAAAAAAGTGGAATAGAGAACCATTTCTCTGATATTCCCACCAAAGAAGTATAACTTTAATCTACTGGTGAAGAAACAGGATAAAAATGCAAATAGAAGGAAAATCTATATAATAATTGTTCTATATTTTTCTTAAATTGTCAAGGTCATAAACATAAAAAAAGACTGTGTAATTCTGAATTTGATCCATTAACTATGAAAAACAGGTATATTCAGAGACATTGTGGGTTAGGTTGCAGACCATCACAATGAAGGGAGTCACAGGAATACTTTAGTTTCTTAGTATGTATAAAAGTTATGTTTACACTATACTGTAGTCTACTAAGTATGCAATAACGTTATGTCTAAAACAATGATATACCTTAATTAAAAATTATTTTATTGCTAGGAAAATGCTAACCATCATCTGAGCCTTCAGCTAGTGGTAATCTTTTTTGCTGGTGGAAGGTCTTCATTTTATGAAAAACACAGTATCTGAGAAGCATGATAAAATGAAGTGCAATAAAACTAAGTATGTCTATATACTCACTTTAGGCCAAACTCAAATGGTATATGAGGATTAGAAGATAGTAATGCATCAGTGGTGAGTTCCTGATTCTAGTTGGTTATACTGAGTTATGCAGAAGAATATCTTGCTTGTAGGAAATATATATCTTAAGTCTTAGAGAGTGATAGGTCATCAGGTGCCAACTTACTTCCAAATGATCCAGAAAAAAAATACCGTTGATAACATAACATTTCTATAGGTTTAATTTCAGCTTAATTTTTAAAAATATAATTATATAAACAAAGGAAATATCAAACTCTTTTTGCAGAATTCTTAAAATTTTTAACCTTACTGTGATATAAAATGTCAAACATGATCTGTGTCCTGACATTTCTGATTACCTCTGAAGGAAAAGATATCAAAATATCAAAAGATATTAAAATAATGGGCACTTATAAAGACTGTAGTCTCATGCTTTTAAATTTTTCAACAATTTTTAGTTGTAAAATAGTTTACATTCTACATTTCTCAGATATCTGTCATAATAGCAAAGGAAACCTACTGGTTCAAAGGAAGACTAATACGAACTATATTCTCCATCATGATGAAAGCACTCTTTTCTCTTTTTCACTTGCTAACCAGTCTTCCTTAATGATAATGCTGGCTCTTCATTGTTTTTGTTTATTACTGCGGTAATTGTGATTCTTGTAAATTAGGCACATGAGAACCTTTCTGTTTATCATTCAGAGAGTATTATTTACTACATCTGCCAAGTTTGCCCTTAAGGATGGAAAGCCCAAAGAATACTACTCATAATCATCAACTCATTCATCTCTAGTCTCATGACATTCATATTTAAACAGGAGAAATAAAATAAAAGCTTTTGACTACACAAACACAACAAAGTTGTGGCTTTGCACCAAAGAAATATCTGTGATTCATGAAGCATCCAGTACCCACAACATCTGGATGATTTGACATAAACTCCATGCCTTTGCTTTGTAACCATTGTGTTTATATTTCTCTCTGGTGAAATTCTTAGTGGTTGTTTTGAGTAGATGTAGCTATTAAGTAACCTTTACTTTTAATCAATCAAAGGAAACAGGGAAATACAACAAGAAGTTTGTTGGCAAGGGCTGGAAGAGAAAAGAGTGACTAGGAGTTGAACTATAAGTCTTTGAAACACTTGCTTTTTGTTTTGGAGGAAATAATTGTAGAGAGTCAAACAGGTTTAACACAAATAGATACTTATTTCCTCCAAATAATTATAGAATAGAATTTCTTCCTTTCTATTCCATCTCTTTCCCACTCCTTTTGTTTCCAGCTTTCTTCACATTCCTCCTCTTTCTTATCCTCCTCTCTCTCTTTTCCTCTCTCCCTCCATGCATTCCCTCTTTTCTTTCCTTCTCTCTCTCCCTCTTTCCTCCCCACTCCCCTCCCCACTCCTCTCCTCCCCTCCTTCTCTCTCTTTCCATATATATGTTCAAGAATATATGGGAGAATCATACTGATGAAGTCATCTCCATTCATTCAGGTTAAAGCTTGCTTTACTTATTGCATAGTATAACCTACATTTTCCTAAGGAACTGTCTGCATTTGATAAGTTATCTTTCCATAAGGCAAATATACAAGTCTACTTGAATATGATCAAATTAAGGGAAGGCAGTGGTGGCTGACTGTTTTGTACGTCTACTTTTTTTGCAATATTAAGAACAAAAGAAATTTGTAGGTAAATATAACAAGTCTATTTAAGCAATCAAGCTGAATTTTTTAAGTTCATGTTTTATTTAAACAATACTTAAATTTTAAATGATTCTGTCATTGATGTTCTTAATAAACACCTTGTAAGACTATATCAGGATAAAATCTCAGTCATAATTTATTTGAAGGTATTAAACTCAAAAGGAAAATAACAATTTTAGGCTTTAGATTGTGTGTAAGCCCATAGTTAGCATAAAATAATTTAGTATTTTATTAATTGTTAATTAACCAATCAGTAGGCATTCAAACGAAGAGCTATAACCAGATCAGTACTTCCAAATATAAAACATACATCTTTATTCTCTGTATGTAATAGCCAAAAATGTTTGCAATGTCCTTTATATTATTTAGCTACAGTAATTTTTGTAAAATAATGTAATAATTAATGTACATGAAAACAAATGCTTTTTTGAGAAATTATAAAAAAGTGACATCTAGTCATTATCTGAAATCTTCCATATTACAATGACCAGAGTTGATTTAACCTAATTAAGACAATTACTTCAAACAGAAGAGAGAAACTTAAAAAGAATAGTTTTTAATCTCTTGGACTTCAAAAAAATAAAAGTACCTCAGTCCATTACTTTCATGGTTAAAAAGAATGATTGCTCTTATAACTGAGATTCTTTCTTAACACTAAGCTATTCTAAGATTCTGTTATTTAGTATAGGAATCATCTTTGAATTCTTTTTCTGAATAATCCAAAAATATGAACATCTAGAAATAAATATTAATAAATAAATAATTTAAATGTTTTCATGCTAGAATAAGTTTGATGATATTTGCAGCCTTCAAAATGTTTTTGTAATTCTAATTGTTTTCTTTGTTTCCTTCATAAAATTACTACAAATATTAGGATAATAAAAAATTTATTATTCATTTAATCTATAATCTATATTTAATTGATAATTACTTAATTTACAAATATATGCAATATTTGATCACTCACATGTGAGGTATATTTAAAATGTCAAGATTTTGGAAGCAAAATTAAATTAGTTGTTATAATTTCAATTAAATTATTTTTATGCTTTACTTTTGTAGAACATTTCATTCTATAACTAAAGACCCCAAAAGAAAAATTACTTGAGCTATAGGACAAAAGTATGGTAGTTCCAAGTGCAGAGGAAATAGAGGAGAAGTGTTGAGAAGTGGAGGGCTTTGCAAAAACTTATTTCTTACAACAACTTCACATGTAAGTAGCAAATCATGACACAAGTTATACCTCTCTCCCCTCTATTCCCTCTTTACTTTTATCCCTTTTCATACAATTTATTCATATAAAAATATTCTGTATCTGTATAATTGTATATTCATTTATACACCATTCCATTCACTATTCCATTATGATACACCATTCCATTAAAATGTGACACTTCTTTGAGGGAAAACACCTTTAAATTTATCCTACTTATGACATCACTTTATGTACATTTATTTCACTACTGTATTAGGAGATATTCAATACAGTTTTCCTTAGTAATTTCATGAGACCTCTCAGGGCATGGAAAAGAAAAAAGCCCTCATTCGCAGTTCTCAAATTCTTCCAAACAGTTCACAATTCCCATGACACTATTAAGAGCAGGTCAGGTCTTTCTCTTTATATTTGCCCTCATCATTAGAGAGAGAAGAGAGAAAAGATCAATGAGAGGAGGGAGAAAGAGAGAGAAAGAGGAGGGGAGGGAAGGAAGGAGGGAGAGAGAAAGAGAGGAAGAGGGAGAGAGAGAGAGACTGAGAAAGCTTCTCAGGATCATATCAAGTATTTGAGTCAGAATTTTAATTTAAGCCCTCCTACTGCAGCCCCTGCCTGTCAGAGAAGAATAGCCATGTCTCTAATTCCCACAGTCCCTTCCTCCCTCTCTAATTGGGGTGTTCCTTACCATGTTGCTTGCCAGAATATCCTCATGGATTCTTTCTTTCCACATTGCATCCCAAGCTACTTTACGTAACCTTGACACTCCCTTTCTTGCTATCAAAAGACTACTGACCCATGGAGTGAGGATGCCCTTCTTTTCCTCCTAGTCATAATATATGAAAGCATTTTTTTATCAGTGGCTATGAGCTATTCCAGCAAGCCTCTTAATTTCCAAAAATTTAGAGATGTTAGAATCAAATACACTTCCATGTTATAGTAAAAAAAAAATAAGGGGAAGTTTACATGCAAAACATTTTGTTGACTTTATATTTCTGCTTGTGTTTCTTTTATGGGAGATATGGGACAAGAAAATTACTAGCCACAAAGGTGCCCAGGGATTTGAGGTTTTCTGTTGCTTTTCTTCTCATTTTTGTTTTTGTTTTGTATGTTTCTTTTTTTTAAGAATCCTTCCTTCTCTCTTCACCAAAAATGAGGTTCCATTTTTTAGAAAATTAGCTGAGATTAGTCATTAAAGATATGGTGATCAAATGTCTTAGTCCTTTCTGTCTGCTGTAACACAAATACTATAGACTGAGTGGCTTAAACAACAAACGTTTATTTCTCACAGTTCTGAAGACTGTGAAGTCAAAGATCAAGGTGAGAGGAGATTTGGTGTCTGGTGAGAGCCCACTTTCTGGTTGCAGACTGCCATCCTCTCACTGTGTCCTCATATGGCAGAAGGGGCAAGAGAGCTCTCTGGAGTCTCTTTTGTAAGGGCACTACCACTGATGAAGACTCCACACTCATGACCTAACCATTTCCCAAAGTTCTCATCCCTTACTCCCATCACTTTGGGGGTTAGGATTTAAACATATAAATATTAGGGGGATACATTTAGACACATCAATTCCTTTATTTGTTTAAACTTCCTTAATTGAAATATCACAACTTACAATACCAAAACACAGCACCATAAAACCAATTCTTGTTCATCATTTTAACCATTCTTGAATCTTTATTCTTATTTTCATTTTTGTTATTATTGATATTGTTTACAAGGCCATGTAGTAGTGGCAGAGGAACTTCATAGTTTCCCCATGTCCCATACATATTATGTTTGCCTAACAATTAATTTTACTCTCATTTTTATCTAACCTAATTTTTGGACTATTTATAATTTCCTTAAAGGCATTCCCCCGAACTCTTGTCAGGTTCTTGAGCTCTCTCTATTTATAGAGGCCAAAAAAAAAAAAAAAAAAAAAAAAAAGACAATTGTCATTTCTCTTAGGTGTTTTAAAGATAGAAAAATGAAAATAAATGAACCACTTGAAATTTCTAAGGTTGTTTCTTTATAATGTAATAGTCAACATTTTTTATGTAAGTCCCCCACCAAATTGTTAATTCCATGCATACTTGTAGTCTTGATAGTCTGGGCTATAAATTTAATAAAAATCTGTCCGTGTATGTGGTGTGTGTGTGGTGTGTCAATGTATGTCTGTGTATATGTGGTATGTGTGTATATGTGTGCAATCTGCATTTCTACAAACTTAAGGCTTTTATATTTTTCCATCGGTATTAATGAGAACTCCATATGAACTTAAAAAGCACAAACCTCAAGCTATTTTACAACTTGTCGAAGTCATGAGGAGAGACTATTTAACTCTTTTACATATTTATTTTGAAAGGACCTTGTACATGTCAATTAGTCACTTCTGTATACTACTATTCTAAGAAATAACTAAACACAAATAACACCCATGGCAGAAAACTTAATAAAATACATTTAAAAAGCGGAGAAACATAATATAATTGTGTTTCTATTATATACTCATGAACGCTTGTAATTGTTAGTTATATCTGCTGGCACAGTGTTTCCTTTGCACTCCATCTGCATTTGAATGTGTCATAATAATTTTTACTACAGTTCTCAGAGAACATTCACAGACCATAATAAAATAGTGTCTCAGGAATGTTAACCCTTCAGCCCTTGTATTACCTTTGAGCTATATGAGAAACATTGTAGAAGACATAGATGGCAAGATTATTTAGGACTAGGACTTTAACATTGAGTCAGAGAATACTCTAGCTCTCTCCACCTTTCCCAATTCTTTTTTTCAAGATGAATAAATAAATAGAGGGAAGCTCCAGCCAGATGTGAACTGCCAAGCAATTATAGCGCTCTAGCTAGGATGAAGGGAAACAATGAGAGTAGCAACTAAGAATCAAATAAGCACAGAATTCAGATTTTACTCAAAATCAAGTAAAATCAGGGGAGGGAAAGAAAGGAACCAACATCTTCTGATCAACTACTAAATGCCAAAGTAATATGGAGTCATTTTTACTAATACAACTGAGAAAAATGAGGTGCCTAGAGGTTACTCAGTACATATCAATACACTAAGGAAGTGATATAGCTGGAATTTCAAGCCATATAATATCTGCTTTACATCAAAGCCCATGCTATATCTTTACACTGGTTCCTCCTTCTAAGCTACTGTAATATTTGATGCCCTGGTTAGACAGACAAAAACAAGAAATTCAAGGAAACAAAGGACAATTAGAAAACAAAATTGGAGGAGGCAAACAGGATCAGAACATCATGGAGCAAAGTATTTCTTTTCCTGAACCTTAAGATCTTTTATGTCTTTTCTTATGTTCGAACTAATTTTACTCTATCTTTTTTAAATAAAAAAGTATTAATATAAAAATTAATATATTCTTATTTTTAAATATAGGCTACATTAAAAGATATAAATTTAAAATCAAAATAATCTCAAATCACAGCTAAATGTTAATAACAGTATAAACCTTCCAAACTATTTTGCATTTTTGTCTGTATAAATAACTCCAAATGTTTGCAAAGTAATATTTTTATGAAATAAAACTAGTAGTTCATGCTTCTTCCTATTTTCCTATATGCCCTTGCTATCTTTCAACATTAATGAAATACATTCATATCATCCTTCTCAACAGCTCCATATTAGTTATTTAAAAAAATCTTAACACTCTTCTAATTTAGGTCATTTTATTGTTTTTTGATGGCTATTAAATACAAGCGTTGCTACAAATATGTTGAAAAATACATTTATGCTTACTTGTGCAACTGTTTTCTAAATATGTATTCTTCATGTTAAACTGGTAGATCAGTTTTGCATATTTTCATAAGTAGTTTTTCAGACAGCACTTCTGAAGCATAAAGTATGCCTCTTATCTAACATATTTACTCATACAAATCACTTCTCTATCTTTAGAATTACTGCCAAATAAGTAGGATTAAAAAGATATAGCACTTTTTAAATCGCCCTTTTAT
Organism: Eidolon dupreanum; assembly: GCA_028627145.1. Classification (NCBI taxonomy): domain Eukaryota; kingdom Metazoa; phylum Chordata; class Mammalia; order Chiroptera; family Pteropodidae; genus Eidolon; species Eidolon dupreanum. The sequence continues at coordinate 30,562,496 of CM053506.1, forward strand.
ATTCATTAATGATTGAAAAAATCATTAACTATTGAAAAATCCTTTATCCATTGTCTATTGGGTTGCTCATCTTTTTCTCATTAATGTATATAAAATATGTATATAAAAAGGACGTTAACCCTTTGTACGTCATCTGTTACAATGTTTTATCAAATTTGCCTTTTTATATTTTTAAAATGTTGAATATGCTTTTGTTTCATTAAGTTTAAAATTTTCTAAAGTCAAATCTGTCATCCTTTCCTCTGTAATTTCTTGTTTAATGTCTCTGTAACTATTGAAAGGTGGCCTGCAGGCTTGTGGGTTAAGAGCAAGAGCTACACCTGGCTCTGACGAGGGGTGAGCCATGGAAATAAAAGTGAGGGTATTTCATGACACCCCAAGGAAAACCATCGTGGGCTCTGGAGGGAGCTGTGGGATTAATGACAAGGAAAATAACTCTCCTTTTTTCAGAAAATGCCATCCTGAAGGAACTATGGTCATTGCAGACAATGGTCATTGTCTGGTCTCTGAGATGTCTTTTGTTTTCTTTCCTAAAAATTCTTCCCTTGGAAAACACACACACACACACACACACACACACACACACACACACACACACCATATATATGTATATTAGATATTTCCATGTGTATTATCACATGACTTCTAAAAGAATGCTGTAACATTGTTGGAGACAGGGTTATTAAATATATTTCGTAAATGCAAAGAGCATAAAGTAGAAATATTTTGTACAGGATCACAGGCCAAGTTACAGGTCAAGGCAAAACTAGATTCCAGGTTTTGCTTCTATTGCTAAACTCTTTTCTAGAACTTATACAGTTTATGGTTTGTCTATTGCTTTCTTAGTAACGTGACTCATGTAGGAGTACGGGCTAGGTTCTTTCTATGGCAGTGATTTGACTGTGGGCTAAAACTATATTAAAATGTTTAACTATTTAAAGGAAACAACAATGTATTTAATCATTTTCAAATTTACTATTGTGATATTTGTAAGTAACTTTTAAAACAATTTTAAATAACTAATCTTTATGGCATTAATATCAGGAAATATACTTTCCTCCAAAGCATTTGGTTTATTTGGCATCTCCTTAAGATGTAAGATAGAGCTAAGATTGAATAGAAAAAAATAAAAATGAAAAATAAAATCTAAGGTAATGTGTTTCCTGTGTACGTATGTGCATGTACTTTCTGAAAATATTACCTCATATCTGTAGAGATTGTAGAGCTTTCCAAAAATACTCTCATATAAAAACATTGATAGACATAATGCACTTATAAAATATGAAAGGCAGAGTAACTATTATTTTATGCCTTTTTCATATGTAAGGACTGATACATGCTCAAAGGATTTAAGTGACTCATTCAAAATCAAATTTAGGCCTATGCAATTATTTTTTTAGTGAATGTCCCAAGCAAATATTCATTAATTTCCTTCTATGTGCCAGGCAATATTCTAATCACTAGGAATAAAGCAGTAGAAAAATAATATTTGCTTTATTCACTCTGTCAAAGGCACGGGCACCTCTCTCAGACAGTGAAGATATTTAAGCAGATTGAATGAAACTATACAAAAATCCACCTGGATGAAATTCTAGTATTCTGGTCTAAACCCTATTTATATGTGAGTAAAATTAAATATATATATATTTAAGAGAAACTGAACAGATTTTCCTTCCCAACACTCACCAAATACATCTCAAAATCTAAGCTACTTGAGCAATTTTTTTACTTGCCTGGAGGCTTGAGTACATTATTTTATTTTGTGATTTTTATTCTTAGAGTCATGTAAAATTATAATATTTCCATAGACTGTCATACCTGAATTCAAACTCTAATACCTTATAAACTTTGTTTGGTGTTGATGTTCATTGAAGATAGTAAATATTAAAGACCACTAAGGAAAAATGCTATACTGTGATTCCAGAAGAGACAATGACAAACTAGATTATTGAACACCAAATTCCAGCAAGCCCAGTCTAGCAACATCATTAATTTAATGAGTGAACTTACTTTGAGTGGTCTCATCACCCAGCATCCCAGACTCCTATTGAAAGTATTTTATAAAAATCAGTACCACGATGTTAGAGATTTAAAAAAAAATAAACAATAATAAATGGTTAATAAATAACTAGAATACTTGGACTAAAAGAAAAACTGGAAATAAAACTCTTGGAGATTACAAGTTCTATTTATAAATAGCAAATTTCCCACTGAGACACAGATTTTTCAAGGCACTTGAAAGAAAACAATTTACTCATTATGTATTATAACAACTATCCTCCAAGCTATCATCATTAATATAAGCAGTTGATATTTACTGTTTAGGAGCTCATTAATATTCTTAAAAAAAAAAAAAACAGAATCAAGGTATATGAATAGATTTACATTTGTGTATAATAGCAGATAAAATATTTCCCAGAAATTCCGACCACACTGTCATTGATTGCAATGCTTTAAAACAAACACCCCAGCAACAGTGTGTAGTTGATGTCACAATAACACTTCTTTTATACAACACAAAGAAAATGAAAAAAGAACATTTAAATAACAGTCCATTTTTGCTGTTTAATTCTTAGAAAACTACAAATTGTTATGATAATTAAATACACTGTAGGACATAAATTGTTTTGAGAGGACGATGCTGAGCAATGCCAACTTTTCTAGATTTCATATACAGAATCATCCAATTGACCACTTTTAATTCCTAAAGTAACATTTTGTCCCAGGTGAACACAAACTGAATCGTGATGGTTAATACGGCAGCATTTTTTCCCAAAGGGAGTTGAATTCTTAGAATGAGTCATCTTGTTTTATAAAAATACTTTTTTCCCCTTTAAAACATATGCTTTTAGTAAAAATTAATATATTCTAAATAAAGCTGTTTTATCTATCTATCTCTATTATTGATGTTTCTTTACTAGATAACTTATTTAAGATTGGTGTGGATTGAAAAATCTGGAAATGCTGATACTGTAATAGATGTTTTCAAATATATGACTTCGTGGTTTTACTAAGTTTGAATTGGGAATTGTTTTTTTTTTTTACCCTTATTACGTATAATTTTACCCAAAACATCAACTTTCTTGGAAGAAGATTGAAAAAAGAACCCATAGAACCAGAAAATACTGATGAGAATGCAGAAAGAGCAGCATATGAAATCAATCCTTTAACACTGTTTATAAACTGTTTATGAACTACTAGGTTTACATTCGTAGATATAACTCTAAACATAGATATACTTTGAGAACTGAAGTTGGAGCAAACCACAGTCTAAGTCACAGAGAAGCCACCAGGTAGCACATATGGGGAAATAACTGAATAATACTCCAATGGTTTTGAAAACTGAACTGACACTGGATGCACAACCCACCAAAAACTTTTCAGAATTTGTGGGCTGAACCAGGCAGACTGTCTTCTAAACAAAAACAAAGGAAAACAATATATATCAATGTTCTACCACAGGATTTATGCAAGATCTACAGTGTCATAATAAAATATTTAAAATGTTCAGGCTGCAAATAAAATTATTCAGCACATGGAAAAGATGACAATCAGCACAGGCTAATGCCAAGATAACAGATATTGAAATAATCTGAAAACACTTCAAAATGACTATTTTTAAAAACATAGTAATGTTTTTAAAGTAATGGTAACAAGTAATGGTAAACACTCTTTAAGTGAATGGGAATATAGCAATACTCAGTACATGATCTTGAGCATTTTTTCCATTGCTTATTATTATATCATAAAATTTTTTAAATCAGTTAAGGTTATTGAATTTAACCCATACCTAAAAAGCAGTATTGAAATAATCAAGTGATGTTTTCCCTTTAATCAATAATTATAACATCTTACTTTGAGTATATTCAAAATGTGCTTTGCACTTTGATCCACTAGTTAATTAGAAACACACAACAGGCAGCAACATTATTGAGAAAATGTATAATTTCCTCAAATCGTTAATTTCAAGGTATACTATGGTTTGACAGAGCACTTTACATGTACAAACATTCTTGCACATTCAAACTGGACTGGAAGTCGGGAGACAGATTTTTGCCCTTGTCTTACACTAAATACCTGGGAGGACTTCGGAAACACTTCTCTCGAGATTTCAGTCTCATCATCTGTGCAAAAAGTGTTTACACTGAAGAATCTCCCTTCGAGAACACACTTCCCACTCGTTTAACATGTTCAGGTTCCGTCCCCTCAACCCACTCTCTATATGAAATAAGGCTATTTCTTACTACTTCTTACTACTTCTACTTAATATTTTTACTGGAGGATTTTATCAATTCAATAAGGCAAAGGAGAAGAAAAGAAATAAGAAATAATAGACATAAAAATGAAGAATTAAGACAGTTTTTATTTGCAGATTACATATTACACATGTTGAAAATTTTTAAAGGTCTACAAAAAAAAACTTGCTAGGTATTAAAATGCAAATCCTTCAAGGTGTCAGGGTACAAGATCAATATATAAAAATCAGCTATATTTCTTTACTGTAGAAACAAATTATTTTACTTACATTAGAAAAAACATATATATTAAAATACAACACTTTTGCAATAGCATTAAAAATGCCAAATACCTAGGAACAAATTTCACAAAAAAATCTAGGAGTCCTATACTAAAAGCTATAAAACACTGATAAAAGAAAACAATTAAGCTATAAATATTTAAAGAAGTATGCCAAGTTCATTGGTAAGAAGACTCAATACTGCAAAGACAACTATTCTTTCAAAATTGAGTTATTTCAGCATATATTTTTCAGCTATTTACATGTCAATGATAAAATTTATATAGAAATATTTTTTAAAACTGTGTAAAGGTAGATCAAGTTGGGGTAACTAATGCTACATCAATTTGTATTACTATAAAGCTATAAGAAGAGAGTATAGTATTGACATAGTCAAAAAGTTCAATTAAACAGAAAAAAATCCACACTGGTTAAATATTTAACGAAGACATTAATTCAACTAAATGGGAAAGAAAAAAAAATTCTGCAAAGGATTCTGTATCAACTAATTTTTCTTTAAGAAGAGGGGCTTAAAGTTACATCATATTATACACAAAAATGCACACACGCATAAATATGCAAGCTAAAATTACAGCTCCAAAAAGAAAATACAGAGGAATAGTTAAGTAAACAATCATAAAAGAAAATTCTGATAAATTGAGCTTAATAAAAAAACAATCTACTTATCAAAAGACTGTTAAAGGAAATGAAAAAGAACCTCAGACTGAGAAGAACATTTCACATACATATTTCTGACATAAACTTGTGTGCAGAATATGTAAGAACATCCTACAAATCAATTTAAAAAATGGACGAAAAAGAAAAACTTGGACAGACTCTATACAAATAAGATATATAATTTGATAATCAGGATGAAAAACAATGGTTAATACTATTACTCATCAGAGAAATGTCAATAAATTCTATAATAAGATACCACAATATATCAATGTCATGGATAAAAAGACTAATGAGTAATAAGCAAATATCAGAAGACATACTAAGTAATCGGATCTTTCATACATTACTGTTAGGAGTTTAAATTTGTACAACTGTGGAAAACTGACATTTTACCTTCTTTAATTCCCTCCCCCGCTTCCATCCCTGACCTACGGATGTTGCCCTCTCCTTTTAAAAACTGGATCTCTGAAGGCGGGGCGTCTCCTCCCATGCACGGTGCACACCAGGGGCTTGGCACACTGGGGGAGCCTGGCGCACTCGGGAGGCCCAGTGCACACAGGGTATGGTCCGTGGCTCCACCTGGGACGTAAACCCAGGACCTTCTGCATGTAAAGCAGACGTACTAACCACTACACTATGGAGTCACCCCCTGGAAAACCGACATTTGAAAATAAATTTATTAATACTACTTTATGAGGCAGCATTTCCATTCCTATGCTATTTTTTAAAAATATATATCTATGAAACAGACTGATTACAAGAATGGTCACTGCCGCTTTATTTATAAAAGTAATATTTTCAAACATCTCAAATGTCTCTCACAGGAAATAAACAGATGGTGATAGTCATATAATATGTAATATTACTTAGAAATTATAAGAAATGAACTATTGATTCTCACAACATAAAAATTTTTCTTAAATGTTGTGTGAAATACTTCAAAGTAAAAGACTACACACATTCTGGTTCAATTTACATGATATTAAATAATCTAAAGGGATATAAACCAGAATAGTGATTATCTCTGTAAGATGAGAAGAAAGGGACAAGGGGAATGAATTTCTAGAGTGAAGGCAATACACTTTACCTTAATTGGTGTGTTGCTTAAGCACATGTATACATTTGACAAAACTCATCAAACTGTGTCCTTAGCAGATGGTCATTTTATGATAATGTAAGCATATCTCAATTTTAAAAATAAAAGAATAAAAAGTTGACAATTTTCTTTTCTCTTTCATTTATTGAATAATTATCACTGGTATTAAGCAGCTAGTCAATTCCTGCCGACTTATTATTCTTATGTGGTTGATACACTCAAAGTTCAATTTGTTTTCTGAAATGTATCCAAGGGCGTATCATTCTGTGTTTTAGTATCCTTGACACTAATTTCATACTTTGCTGTAAGTCTCCCTATTTACATATATCTCATTCCATATGTCCTACCTACATGTTCTCATTTATTACTGACTTCATTAGAAAGCTTTCTTCACAGCCTACCTGCTTTCTCTAATTCAGCCTGGTACTTCCCAAAGACAAAGAGAAAAATTTTCGAAATTATTAATACTTTAAAGAGAATCTCTCACCTCTCTCTAGGAATCCATCTCTTTATTTCATAATAACATAAATGCATCTTCTACCAAACTGTCTCTTCCAAAGCTGCTGAACAATATTTCCTAACATTCTGTCCCCCTTTCTAGAATATGACAGACAGCCAAACTAATTTCCTCTTTCAAGTGTTAATGGCTTGTGAAATTGAACTCAGTGAAACAGTGTGGACAAACCACATAACCTTCTTTCTCACACTCAGACTTTCCTCTTTAAGTGTAATACTTGGTTTGTATTTCAGAACTGTAGAGAGGTGTAGAGATGGGGGGAAAAAAAAGAAAGAAAAATAAAAAAAAATAAAAACTTCTATTCAAATGAAGAAAACTAAAGTTAGAATAAGAAATAATCAGAATAAGAAATTTCATGATAGCCATGAAGAATGCACAATCTTTTTAATTTTGAAAACAATAATCCAATAGTTAAAATTCAGCTTTTATCATTTAACTATTTCTCTTATGGAATAGCAAAAAACCTTTCATGGAGCTCTTTATTCATATATTCAATATCAATATAAATTGGAAAGTAACACATTAAAGTGTTTCCATTTTATAGGAAGAAAAACAACTGAGTTACAATAAAATATTATCGGAGAAAAAATATGGCTTACATAAGCCAGCACACGCCACATTGGTACACTCATCTGGAATGAGAATTTCTCCCCAAATTTGCACAACTTCATCCAAATCAAATGAATACGAAGCATAATAATCTAATTGTAGATTTTCATATTAATAACTAGAAGATTGAAAAGGTTAGATACAATTTTATCTGAATGAGTATTTCATATAAAAACCAAATTGCATTTAAAAATATATTTCACAAGCTACTAGCCACAGAAGACCTTTAATGAGTGGTCAATATCCATAACAAACGTAATTGTTCCTAGTTATAAATATTACAACTGGATAACTCTGTTCTTAAGAATGTAGAAATCAACCAAATCAACTTCTTCCCAGAAAAGTTTTCACACAATTTGCCCAAGTGTAAAGAGCAAAGCAAGCCGCTATTGTTGATTTTTTTTTTAGCATGCCTACTCTATCTAACTTGATCTAGGTGAAAAAAAAAAACAAGAAACAAAACAATTCTCTGTTATCTTAATTGCTTTTAGTATTATGTTGACTCTCTCTACCCCGGAGCTATTTCAGTGCGGGCAGTGAAAACGCCATCAGTTAACATATTACCCAGTGGTATCAACTTGAACACTGACATCTTCCTCTTACATTCTGTCCAGCTCTGTACACTCAACAGGAAACACAGGATGCTGGATGGAAATGCTGGCACAACCTGACCGATGCTGTCAGAGTTCACCAGTGTGAAGTGCATTGCTACTAATGATCATGACAAGAACTGCCAGCAGGATATTATTAACGACACTGTCTGAGATCTGTAAATCTCTGGAATTACAATTAGCAGAAGTATACACATCCAATTTTATTCTCCAGATCAAACACCCAAAATAAAGGAGAATCTCATATGAATAAAGGAAAATCTCATGACGATTTTCTGGATGTTCTGATTATTTGGTATTTATTATCTTTGTTTTAGATTATTAAAATTATAGTAAAATGACTCAAATTAGTTTGTCTCCTCAAATCCATTTGAATGATGTATTGAATTTAAGGATATTGATGAGTGGTATTAGGAGTAGGTTCAGAGGGGATGAAGGGGTACTTATGAAAGATGCTTGTATTGATTTAAAGAAATTATCTTTCCCTTTTTGAAACATGGCTACAGATAAGAGGATTTAGAGTTCATGATAACCTTTCTCAAACTGCCTCTTTATCCTTTGTAGTTACATGCTACAATCATGTATGCACAAACTACACACACATAGCTGTAATTCATTTAGCTCTGTTCTGTATTTCAGACACAGTACTAGGTTCTGATAGGAAACAAATACAAAAGGCAAGACTCTGCCACTTAAAGTTTACATTTGGGTTTTTACTCCCCCCCCCCAAATTAGTTAAACCATTTCAATGACCCCTCCCTCCGATCGTGGACTTATTTTTACATATTGAATAAAAACTTTCAAACCATAAACCCCTCCATTCTACAACATGATATGCTTTTGAATTTATTGGTGACTCCTTACATACCAAAATTAATCTTTGGATAATGCAAGTGAAAGAATAGTAGCTACTATTTACTTAACATTAACTATGTGCAAAGTAGTATGCTAAGGCATTTGTATACGTAATTCATTCATTTAGTAATCATTATTGAACATCTACCATATGTAAGATGCTAAGCTATACTGAAGAAACAAGGCTGAACAGGAGAGACAATTTCACTTCTATAAGCTGCACATATTCATGTTGGGAGAGATATATTTATAAAATAACAAACAGCAAATAAGGTAGAAATAAGAGTTATAGTAAAAATAAAGTAGAGCAACAGGTTAGGAGCACATAAAATGTTACATGAAAATTCCCCATGTTTTCATTCTCATTTCTAAATTAGCAGAAGTATCATGTATTTCCCTCATAGATTTTTTCTCTCCACCTAAATTGCCAGGAAAAAAAAAAAGAGAGAGAGGCTTTATGCAGTTAAGAGGTGATTACGTCCATCCACCATAACCAAGTGTTTCTGCTGTAAGCAAGTTAAATCAATGGCTACCTCCTTTATTTTGACTCAATGGAATGACAAAGAAAATGGAAAAATATAACCCCAATAAATACTTTCAATCATGCTCTTAGTGTTTTTATTCTATTTTACGACATTTTAATATTAAAGCTGATATCCATAGAAATCCAACCTTCATTTTGTGATACCAGTTTCTTTTGCCTCTTTTTGTGGGCAAAAGAGAATTTATAACATTAAAATATAATTATAATTTAAAAAGTCCCAGATTATGATTTTAATTTGACCTCTCAGATTTTAGAGTATGTTGGTTGTCAGTTTTCATTCTCAGTGATATACTGTTTTTAAGTCTTCATTGGTATACAGAAGTTAGAAGTATATTGTTAAAATTGAATTACTGATCTAGAATCCTATTTTTTAATATAAGAACAGCACAGACACCTGTGCACACATGTGTGCATGTACATGCGTGCACGCACACACACACACATACACACACACACACATACACACACACACTATTTTTTCTTGAAGATAAGGATGTACAGATAAGAGAAGCACAGTGTTTTAGTACTTAATAACTTGGGATTTCTTAGTCAGAAAATTTTTATTTCAAATCCTAGCTCTGCTAACTCTGTTTAATATATTCCTACTCTGTAACATGAAAATAAAGAAGACACACAGATTGTGAGGATCCAATGAAATAATATGTGTAAGTGCTTTCTCCAGTGTCTAACAGAGTTGAGATTTAATAATTGTTAGCTTTATTATTACTGATGTAAGTACAGTAAAATGTATAAATGTGCTTTTAAAACTGAAAATGATCATGTAAATCTAAGATATTATGGATAGCCAAAAACAGGATGCTGTTCAGATGTCCTTCAACAGATAAACTGTTATACAAACGTTGGTACATCCATAGCATGGAATACTACTCAACAATAAAAAAGAACAAACTATCGATATATGCAACAGCTTCGCTCCATCTCCAGGGAATTATACTAAGCACAAAAAGTCAACCTGAAGTCTATGGCCATGCCATCCTGAACATGCCCGATCTTCTCTGGTCTCGGAAGCTAAGCAGGATCGGGCCTGGTTAGTACTTGATGAGAGACCACCTAGAAAGACCAGGTGCTGTAGGCATTAAAAAAAAAAAGTCAATCTCAAAAGGTCAAATACTAATTGATTTCATTTACAAAAAGATTTTAGCACCGTTTTAAATAAAGAACAGATTGTTGGATGCTAAGAGCTAGAGATGATAGAGATGTTGGAGGGAAGTGGATGGGATTATAAAAGTGAAACACAAAAAATGCCTGTGATGGAATTGTTTAGTTCTTGATTGTAATGATGGATATATGAAACTACACGTGACGGAATTGTATACAATGAAGTACACACATACATACACATACAAGTACAAGTAATATTGAAGAAATCTGCATACAATTATTTTATAATATCGATGCTAATATTCTGGTTGTCATTATACTATAGCTTTATAAAATCTTACCACTGAGGAGAAATGGGTAACATGTACATGGGATTACAACTGCATGTGAATATATATCCTCTCAAAGGATTTCATTTAAAAAAATATTTCAAATATAGTTCTCAAATCTAAAAATAGACATTGTAATATTATAAAGGTGATCTAAGTACTAATATGTTTTCTTTGGGGTCCATCAATGAATGAATAGATATAGAAGATGTGACATACATATAGAATGGAATGGTCTTCACCCATAAAAAATGGAATTTGTAACAACAAATTATCTTGAAGGCACTATGCTAAGTGAAATAAATCAGACAGAGAAAGACAAATACCATATCATTTTGCTTATATGTAAAATCTAAAAATCAAACAAACAAACAAATCAAAACATAACAAACAAATAAAACCAAGTTCATAGATAATGGAGAATAAATTGGTAGTTGCCAGAGCTGAGGAGGTTGGAGAGTGGAGAAAATGGGCAAAGGAGGTCAAAAGTTACAAACATCCAGTTATAAAATAAGTAAGACATGAGGATGTAAGGTATAGCATGGTGGCTATAGTTAATAATACTGTACTACATATTTGAAAGGTACTAAGATAGCAAACTTTTAAAAAATTATAAGAAAAAAATTTATAATTATGTATGATAATGGATGATAACTAGATTTATTTGTTAATCATTTCACAGTTATTAAATCATTATGTTGTATACCTGAAACTAATATAATATTATGTCAATTATAGCTTAATTTAAAAAACTTAAATTATTCTGAGATGACAGAAAGATCCTTTTCTCCTTAAGTATGTCACTCATGGTGCCTCAAGCACCACCATGACTAATGGTGTATTTAGGAAACAGGATGTGAATAAAATGTGAATTTAAAGATTGCACCCTAGTGTAAATTATTTGTTATCTAGCTAAAAATAGGGTCATTATAAGTGCCAGCAGAAAAGAACAAATTATGTGAGTCTAAGTAGAAAATTCCCCAAAGCAAGATTCCCAGTTTCACTTATTTTCAACATTAGTTCTCACCACATGATAGGGGACCATCACAGATACTCTTAATATTTGTAAGAGAAAATCTAGAATCCAAGTCATAGCTAAGAATTAACAGTTCAAAGCATTCTCAGCCAGATTTCTTTGTTTAGATTCATTTATAGATAATGATACAGAAACTCCTGTGGCTGGCTGCTAAAAAAAAATTATCTGAGGATAGAGAATTTAGCATTTCAGAAAACGGAGAGGTAAAAGTGAGGTTGTATTTTTGGCTTTTTTTCCCTCTGTTTTATTTTTGTTTCCTCTTCAGGAAAAACTCTTAATAATACCTGTAATTATTCAGTTGCCATACGTATTCCTCTTTTCCCACCAAAATAGCCTGGAATGAGGAAACAAAGTTGGCAAACACACTAAACTTGTGTTGTCACTTATCACTCTTTGCCATGGCGGACTTTGATAATCCATCTCCACACTGGTTTCTACTGAGAAGTTACTATTAAGTGACACAATCTTTATCAACACATTGACCAGAAAGCCTGCCATGGGGTGTTGGTACAAGAGACTAAATATTTTTTTCTACTTCTGCTCAGATGTGAAATTTGACTTAAATCTAACACTGAAATATGTCAAAAGTATATTATTCTTGGCAATAAAGTTTATTCATCCTTCACTTTTACCACAAAAAGAAAGCAGAGGTTCATATTTACTTAAAGTAACTTTTCTTGCAATTTATTAATAAAAGTAATATTATTAACTCACTTAGGGAACACTGTGGTTAATTTCATGGACTATATCAAATTTTATTAATAAGAGTATTATGGGAGATATCCCCATTAACAGATGGAGAAACCTAATATAAGAAATTGTTTGACTCTGTGGAAAAAAAAACATAGATATTGAGTAGCAAAATTATGTTATATATCTGGCCAGTCTAAGTCCAATGCTTTCATTTTTAAGATTTTGGAATTTTATTAACTGTTGTTCTGAAAATATGTACCCTGAGTATATATTTTAAATACTGCCCCCTCTCTGTAATACACACACACACACACACACACACACACACACACACACACACACAAATACACACAGTTTCTTCAGTAAAACAAAAACAACAAAAAATATTTCTTTATCAGAATTTTATAACTGAGGAATTAGAAAAAATAAGACGAAATATTAAATGCAGAACTATAGAGGTGAAAGTCTCCTTTAATGCCTAATCTCAAAAGTGCTATTTTAAATAGGATTATGAATGCCAAAATTCAGTTCAATAAAACATTTATTAGGCCAAGGTGACAGATGCCACACTCATAAAGTGCTCTTCATATGAAACACACTGCACAAAAAAAAAATAAAATAAAATGGTTTGTAAACACAGTTTCCATACAGATGAATCATACAAGTGACAAAATAATAGAGTGCAAATGTCATAAAAATAAATAATGGACCGAATAAGGAAAGACTCTATCTTTTATTTGTGCTTATGAACAAATAAGGGAGGCTTCATATCAAGAGATAAACTGTCTTAAAATAAAGGATGCTCGAAGAAAAGCAATAATTAATAACTATTATCCTTTTAGAAGATTTTTATCTCTTATAAGAAGGATGAGCTTTGGAAGTTTAAACAACAAAATAAGAGTAATGAAGAATTTGGTGAATTTGCCAATCCACAAAAGTCACCTTAAATTTCAACCTGAAATTATATTCATTCTGAATCAATGAGGGCATTAATCTGAAAGAGATTGTAAATACTGGATTTCGATGTTATTATTTTCAGGAAACGGTGGGTTAAGAAAGTGATTAAAATGGGCAACATTTGCTTTGCTTCTTGAAAGCAAATTTTTTTAATCCCACAAATAAATTAATTATATTATTGATGATAATTGACCACGGTGGAGGAAAATAAGAAAAAAATGACATATGATTTATTAGTTGACATATCACCATTTGTTTTTAAAAGAGAACCAACCACACTAGCTTGATAGATATTTTATCATGTTGACTCTTGTTTTTCAAAACAACAACATATACAAACAGAAAGATTTGAGGAAAGATGTTTAATTTTGATCACTGGCATTCAGTGGGGCAGAAATATTAGAAGCTGGATATCACTTCCCATCTGGAGTCCATTAAAATTTAAGAGAAGCATATCATTTTACCAGAGGGTAGAAAATGTTTCTAAATCTATTTCTAAAGGTAAGAAAGAACAAGTTCAGGTCTGTGAGTTCAGATTAATTCAAGAGGTTAAACTCCAAAGCCAAATTTATAACCTTTTATTGGAGTAAGATAATAATAATTGAAAAAAAAAAAAAACAACTTTTTTAGAGCAAACCCTTTCTTTGAATATGCCCAATATTTAGAAACTTGGTATTTCATTTTCATACAATTTGGGGAGAATGTAGAGAAGTATCACAGACTTATAGAGAAGGGGTAACATAGAAAAGCTTATCGGAGCCTAGAATAATATATAACCAACAGTTTAATACGTCTGTGAGAATAGTTGTCTCTGAGAACTCTTTTGCTTTGTATATTAGGGGCACATAGCTTGTTTTTCCGGATCGAAGTAGCCTATGTTAATCTCTTCTCATACCTGTATGCTGCTCTGTATTTGCGAATGACCCTTTGGTGGTATGCGGTAGCTTACATGGGGCTTGGATTTAAAAGGAGATTTAAGACTTGGTTACTAGAACCCTTCCAGTCACCATCAAAATCTGCCAAAGGCTGGCAGACTCTCCAGCACATGAAGTCCAGAGAAACAGCTTTAGCAAAGGTATTATGAAATTAGAGCTCCATAATAAGGTATTTTTTCCGCAAAGTAGAAATTTGGGATCACCTAGGATTAGGCAATATCTTGGGAATCGAGAAATCACATAGGTTCAAAGTGGTCAAGATACTGTGTTTCAAAACAATTGCTCACTGTTGCACACAGCAGTCCCAACGTACCTACCTCTACACCTCAGGACATAGTTCTCAGCCTTCCTTGTTGAATTGTTTTTCATCTAGACTCTGTTCCTTGGGAGACTAAAGCTAGAAGTTTTTCCCAGGTCAAACAGAAAAAAAAAAAGTTTGTTCATTCTTTCATTTGACACACCAATCTCATATTTCTTTTTAGATCTTTTCTCTTGTGTGTGTTTTAATTCTCTGTGTTATTCTAATCTGGCATTGAAAATTCCCAGCTGTAAACCAGTTTTCAAAAGAAAGCTGAACCATGTGTCTCTGAATATCTAATATCTTTTTCTTTGTCTAACAGACATCATTTGTGGTAGAGAGGGCAGGCAAGGACATTTATTAATAATATTCATTAAAACATTACTTTCTAGATGACAATTTAAATAAAATTATTTCATTTACATGAATACCTAGTTTAGTTGCTGAAATATGAATATGAATAGAACAATGCCTTATTAAAGAAGATGAATGTCCTCAAAAGCAGAATAGTAAAATGCTATTGTAAATTTGTCTTTCATTAAAGTTTGAGGGTAGTCTAAAAAAATTAAAACATTGTTTATAGCTAAGCTTTCTAAGTGACAGCTGCCAGTCACAGTATTGTAGATAGAGGATGTTAAATATCTGATGAAGTAACCTAACTTCCAAGTTTTTTTCTTATATTGCCAAAAATATTGTTCCTTTAGTGTAAAATTTTGTTTTTCCTTGCATGTGAGATCTGGGCTATTCTTTTACGATGCCAAGACAATTATTCTGTATGTCAGTCCCTTGTGATGATCTTTTACTCATATTTAACTTTTCATATATTTGTTTCTTTAGTGTCTAAACCAAACTTTCTTGAAATTTATACACTCTGGATTTTTTTCTTTTTTTCTTTCTTCTGTAGAGAATTTTTCTAATAATTTATTTGTGCCAAAAAGAGGATATACCTGGAAGCAAGATCTCAACAAACTGAGAAAATGCTTCCAATTTTTTTTTCGTTATTTTAAGCTCTACCTACTACTTAGGAAGGTGGCTTGTTCATCATAACTACTGATATATGAGTTTGGGTTTGAGAATACAATTTGTAATTTTAGAGTAAATGCATTTCCTCTACTAAATGCTACTTCGGGATTAAATGTTCCCATATTCATACATTTTTAACATTACACACTCTATGAAATACTAACACTTTAGAACAAACTTGTATTTTGTCCTGGTAACTTAAAATTAGTCTCTGATATTTACCATCAAGTCCTCTGCTGTGAAGATATCTGTTGACAATAATATCAGGGATTTATAGACTATAAATTTAAAAGCATTTGGCTAGGATAATAAAATTTTACCCTTTTAAATAACTTTATTGTAACTATTACACTTATCATCAGCCTCAGTATCCTTTCATTGATTTAATTCTGCATCTGAGAATAATTTTAGATTTTATGATAATTTCTCTAATGAACATTTACCTATTCTTAAACTTCGGGACAAAAAGTGTAACTTGTCATTGTCAGTAACTTGGTAGTCCTAAGTATATTATTAATTTTTAATTTACAAAACACAGTCTATAGTATTATCTCTACTGAGGCTTTATAATATCTATTAGATCAATTGGACAGTTAATTTACAATGCAAAATAACAATTTCATTATATAACCATAGAACAAGAATTATCACCATACTATAGAATACAATGGGCTCTAGATTTAGTTCGCCACATATGGTAAAAATAACCTGGAAATATATCCTCTGGTAAAACTACTTCAAAATTATATCTGGATAGTGTCAGTCAATAAAATTAAATCTTTATAAAGTAGACTGTCACAAGGCAAAATATTATACTGACCTCAAAGCCTGTATTTAATTTTAATTTTTGCTATTTCATAGTTAAATAATCTACATGTGTAATACAAAATGATTAGTCAAAGAGCAAAATTTAGTTTTAGTTCATATAAGAAATTATTTTCTACAAACATGTTACCCTCCAAGGCACTCATTTTCTGAACAGTGGTTTACTTTTCTATCTTGAGCATTCATCCCAAAGCACTCATTTTTTCCCCACTCCCTGGTATTTCTGTGAGAAATAGAGTCAAATGAACTGCTTGGTTTTTCTTTCCACTTTTGAGTTCCAAGTAAATAAAGTACCCACAAGATGCAAGTAACTTACTTGCAAGCTCTTTTAGAGTATGGGAAGAGAAAAATCCTCAAATCTATTTTAACATTATCTATCCAGCACTGATTAGTTCTGGAGAGTTGCCTACGGGGGTAGGCCACACTCAGCATGTGTAGCTTTTAAGAGCAACACAGGGAAAGGGGCACAGGGTTAGCAAAATCATGTTAATTACTGAATGGATCATAGATCATTATGCACTACTGTTTTTGAGATACAAGTTAGTGATGATTTAAATATGATCTATAATATAGAAATATGGTATTAAAATGTAATCTGCATAAATCTAATAGAGGCCAAAAACCTTTCAATACTGTAAGTGGCTTAATGTTAGTATAATGGATTCCTTTTATTGAAATTAAGACAACGTCTATTAAGGAAGTAGGTTTCCAAAACAACACAAAAACAGGCAAATCTTAAAAAAAAAAATCAACTCTAAAGATAAATGCTAAAGGATATGCATTTTTTTAATTTTTAAAGATTGCCCTGAGGCCTCATGTGTTCCAGTAACATCAGCACTCTTCAGTGTTCATAAGTGAAACTTAAAGGTTACTAAATAGCAGTTTACAAGAAAGAGATAGGTTCTCTCAGGACAAATAATTAAAGTTGCAACAGCAAGCTCCATTTTTCCTAATGAAAGCACTCAGTCCCTTCCATCTCTAATAGCCACACCCACACATACATAGAGACTAGCTCTGTGGTTTATAAGAACATAAAAAAATGACAGAAATCTTAGGATTTATTTTAACTTTAGACTTTGAAAAATCAAGTGAAATCTTCTCTAGGTCAGTTTTAATACAGATATTGCTTGACTACCGTGGAGAATTCTTTGCAGTCAAATATCCTGAAATCTTGATGAACAAATGTTCTCTATCTTAACTACAGAAATCTGGGAAGCATTAATATGGAAGAAAGTAACAATGGGAACGGGGCACAGGTCCTGTATAGCCATGTCATAATTGCAGGATATACAGATTATGACTTGTGACTTGTAAACCATTATCTTATAATTTTCCTTTAATGAAAATTTGTTCAATGTTGGACTGAGATACTATACTAAATGGTACAATAACATGCAAATAAGAAATGGATTCAAAATATTAAAGTTGGAAAGATAACATATTAGTGCATTACACAAAAGAGACATGGGAGTGGAATTAGAAAATAGAAAAAGAAGAGTTGTAACAAGGTTCAAACAAGTAAAACCAAATGTATTTACTAATTCCATGAATACTAAATTTCAAGACCTTCTGAAGTATTACTTTTATGAATAGCATCAAATGTTTTTCTGGTCCCTGGGTCAATTCTTAAAAGTTCAAAGCCAAGCTGACGCTTGATAGAGTAGAGAATCAATGCAATTTAAAGGACCAGTGGTTCCTTTCTAAACTTATGTAGCCAGTAGTCTCTCCATTAGATGTATAACCTGAAAGCAGGTGTGATACATGGCATGCAGAAAATGGATAAATAACTAAGTTATTTGACTTAAGCAGCATCACAATGATTGATTATTCCAAAATATGTATAATTGTAAAAGGATGACTTAAACATGTCCATTTTCCTACTTTATAACTACTCTCTGCTCCAAGTTTTTTTACATCTGTAAATTAGCTCCTATGGATTCAGGTCTCTCACATAAACAACATAGAATTGCTCTTTTGTTCTACACTTCCTATAGTAAACTTTCTGAATTTTGCTCTTCTTCATACATAGTAATCTCAAGTTCCATTCCTAAAAGAGTTCTTCATAGAAAACAACTAATTTTTAAATCAATAAGAATATATAAGCCTTGCTCCACAAAGGATGTTTTCTCTGGAAAATGCAAAATTTTGATGTGGAAATTTGACATTTTGACAAACCACTGAAATCTGCTGAATAAATATCTTGGGCAAAAGGGCTCTTTGGAGTCATTTATCTCACACTATCTAAAAAGATTCCTGTATAACACTCATACTGCTTACCGACCTTACAATTAGACCAAATTTGTTTTACTAAAATCACTCCCTGCAAATTATTTTAGAATATAGCTTCAAAATGAGAACCCATTACCTAATCATTGATAATGGAAGGTATTTATAGCGTATGATCCTAATATACACCATGATCTTAAGTTTTTCTAAATCTTTAAATTTTTTAATTTTCCATTATATTGTACTCCAGAGATACTAGGATTTAAAAATAAGGCTACAAGTGAACTATGATAATTCTTGGAAATTATGTAGTACATATGTAGTAAGCTTCAGTGAGGAAACTAAGAGAAATTAGCTTGTTCCAATTTAACTGAAGAACTATGTACTTGAATGTCCTCCATACTTATTCAAAAATACTATAAACTCTATACTTCGGTATTAAAACATGGTTTTGATTTGTCACCTCCTACTTTTTTCCTTATCCTCTCTGCACTCCACTCTCTTGCAGTCAGTGTTATTGAATATTTTCAATTTTAAAACTGAAATGTAGTTTGGAAAAATAATAACAATAATAAAATACCCTACCAGCATTGCAAATTCAACCTAGAAACCAAAATTAAATTGTGTTTTTCTATACATTTCCACTAAAAAAATTATATCAAAACTTTTTTAAAAATTTTCTTATGATTCACAATGTAATCCATATTTTGGGGGAAAATACATTAGCTCTCTGTAATGAGTAAACTTAATCTTCAAGCTAAACTATACTCTGGATTATATGAAGAACTGCCTGAATGTTTATAACTTGGAAATACATAAAATTAGGAGAAAAAGATATGCTCTCATTTTAGTAGTTTCCCATCACTTGAGAACAATTTTTATATATATATATATATATATATAGTTTTCACAGTTATTAGTCTATACATCACTTCTGCCCAAGAAAAAGTAAATCAATTTGTTAAACTTAATTTGACCAGTACAATATAGGCACAGATACATTCTCCATATGATAAGCTATTTGTCAATATTTCACTAATCTATGTGCCTTCTTTACTCTGTCCTAAAGGAAAAATGTGATTTTTATATTATATATTTCATCAAGTTAGCATTATGGAGTATCTTTTAAGGAAAAGAAACTCCTATCCTATAATATTTAGAAAGAAAGATTTAGTGAATTCTCCACATAATTCTTTAGTAAGAAATAAGTTATAGTAACTATGTAAAGATAAACAGTAATTAATGTAAATGTATACAAGAGAAAAAAAAATCCTTAAGAAGATACCTGAGGAGAGAAAAAAAGAGGGCAAAATAGTAAAGTGGTACCAATCCAACATCATACTTTTAGCAGGAAAAATCTACAGGTGATCTCTAATGATTGGGATTAATCTGTAGTGCTTATCTATTATGTGAATGGATTCACATACTCTAAAAAATAATTTGTAAGTATATTTGTGGGCACTTAGAAGTGTTCTAGTGGAGGGACAAAGTCAGAGAGAAAAAACAAACAAAAAGACAAACTTCATTTAATTTATCAGTCCTCTTGCAAATCTGTGCAGATACTTACCAAACTATCTACCCTCCATACTTTCATCATCTGGAAAGTGTCCAAAATTTATAGTTTTCCTGAATCCCATTTCTCTTCCTATAAGAACAATAGTGATGTACTTTCTTTGTTATTTGTTTGTTTGTTTCTCTAACTATACCAAACACTTGACTGTGAGTGGTGTTAAGTTTGGGTTTAAACCCAAGACTGAGTAAGACTTAAGTCCAAGTGAGGTGTAAACTCAAGCATAAGAGGTATTTCAATCATTGCAATGTAAAAATGTTAAACCTAACTACGAAGATAAACATTATCACCACTTAATTAGTTGTTAGACCTATGAAAATGGTACTGTCCCTTGGAAACTTTCATTGTTTGAAAAAAAATGTTTTTTTGCAGATGTAGTTAAGGATCTCCAGATGAGAGCTTCCTAGATTAGGGTACGTACTAAAACCAATGACAAGTTTTCTTAATGAGAAGAGAAAAGCAGAAAATGCACAGAGGATAAGGTCATGTGAAGACAGAGGCAGAAATTGGCGTGATGCCTCCACAAGCCAAGGAACAGATGAGTCCACCAGGAGCTGGAAGAGGCAACAAGAAAGTGTAGCCCTGTCAACATTGTGATTTCAGACTTCTGACCTCCAAAACAATGAGAGAACACATTTCTGATATTTTAAGCCAACAATTTTACCATAATTTACTACAGAAGCCTTAGGAAAAGAATACAAAAATACATTTCCTTTATAAAGTAAACCAAACTTTATAAAGTAAACTGAAATAAACATTTGGCACATCTGGCAAGTGGGATCCCATACACCATTGTGCTTTGATAGCCACAAACTTAAAGACTTCTATAAAATGAATACCTAGTGTTTCAGGTAAGAGATAATTGTGGTCCAGACATTGGTGGTGGGAGTGGAAATAGAAAGAAACCCGAGTAATATTTACCATGCAAAAGTAGCAGGATTTGATGATTACTGGAGTGCCAAAGACTAAGGAAGAAGGAGGGATTAAGGATGACTCTCAGGAGTCTGTATTGATGAAAATTAAATATATGCAAATTATACACCTACTACTCAGTGTGTAAATGACAGATTAAAATTACCAAAAGGCATATTATGCGATAATATAAAATATGCCACACTCTATAAAACATCAAGTTTGGATAACTTAAAAGAGTGCAATACTTACTAAATTATTAAAAGAATACAATTGATACTAAAAAAATGCAACTCTTCAAACAAATGGCCCAAAGCATATTTGCTTGAACAGTTATGTTCTTTTAATATCACTTTAGATTTTTGCAGTAATATTTTATTTTAGCTCTGGAGCAATGGTCTGAGCACAGACATTTTATTTAACATTTGAAGATCCTATCAGATTTCATCATTTTTGTGGCAGGAATTTTAAGAATTTATTCCTTTTGTTAATATAAAGGTTATTACTCTTCACTGAGTAGCATTTCTGGTTTTACCTCATTCTTACAGCCTGTGCATTAACACACGAGAGAATACAAATAATACTCTGTGTTGACCCTTGTTTCAGAACCATCACATATACACACTACAAAGGTAAATCAAAGGTTCCTTGTAGTACACACTACAGAAAACATTTAAAAAGAATGAGATAAATCTTCGAAGTCTATTTAAAAGGTCTAGCTATAATACAGTTAATCACACAGCAGCATCAGTTTACTAAGCTAGTCAAGAACTCTGCAGGTGTAGTGTATGAATGAAGGCTGTCTCCCTGGGAAAGCACTTCAGGACAATGGCTGTGCTTCTCTTACCTGGTCAAATCACTGAAGAAGAAGAAAAACATAATTATGTGAAGCTTTATAATACAAGCTTAGAAAAACAACAAAATCAGACACCACTTCCTTAGACAATTCAGGTAACAGAAAAAAAAAACTGTTTCACTTGCCCAGTTATTATTTTAAAGTCCAAATTAATCTACTGTGGTTCTGTTCTCCTTATGCATATTCATTTTACCTCTCACTTGCTTCCTTCAGAAATTCACCAGTGGCTCCCAAAAGTGAAGTTAGGTGCATTTCATATTTACTTAGCCCTAAGAAATCACTTGCGATTTTTATTTTGTTATTACCAGTTTAACTGTCTATTCTTCTAAAGTGAAAATGTCTTTAAGGGAGAGATACTTTTTCACTCCAATATTCCCAAACCCTAATTCCATACCTAATGTTTACTGACCACTTAATAAGTATTTACTAATCTGAAGTAAAGGCAAACTCCAATCTCACTCCATGAGATGGTCTGCTTCCATTCTTTTGCTCTTTACATCTCTGGTTCATCCTTAATGTATTCTTAGAAACAACCCAAGTTCATAGTGACTTAGCTTTCCTGAAGTCTCCTAGAGTTAGAGAAATCACTCATCTTAGATTTTTGAAGACAATCTTAAATTTAAGTTAATTACTTATATAAATAAATAAACAAACATGTTGCTTAATCTTTGTCTGCTACTGCATTACACAAAAATCAATGGATAGATTTTACTAAACTTGAGATTAGTTAACAAAAAATATAGACTACATAGCATGAATAAATAAAAAGCTAAAAAAAATCTTTAAGAAATTCTGGAAGGACTTTAAGGATATAGATATAATTCTTTCAAACAACTGTAGGTACTAATTTGTGGAAAGAGGTGCGAGTAGGCAACTCTGAGTAAGTAGCATATTTCAGGATGAGCTGCAGCATGATTTCCTTATTACACAAAAGTTAATAATGAAACAAGCTGGCAACACCAGTTTGTTTTCACTAATGAGATGAATGTCCTAGTAGATAGAATTTTTCCATAAATTTTTCATCATCAGATTGCCATTGTCTAGAAGAGTGACTAGTAGAGCACCTAGTATATTGTTGATGATCATTTAAAAATGACTAATGTGTGCTCTTCTTGCAGATGATAATGTTGAGTTTGCTAGATTTCTAACAAATCACATCCACAAAGATGTAGTTAGGATTGAACCCAGTATCTCAAAGTCAAGGGTAAGATACAACTTTGCATTTAAGATAAGTTTCAACAAATGTTTTAAGATTAGAGAATTAACACACAATAACAACAAATCAGGTAAAAGTACATGTTAACCAAATGTTCTTTTAGAAAAGATAAAACCTTTCCTATGAGACCATTTTTTAATTTTCTGTTATCCATTATTTGCTAAATATATGCTGCCTTTAAAGACCATTTTTCTTTTAACATGTCCCTTCTTTCTAATTTGATTGTGATCTTCTAGAAAATGGATTTTCTCTCATGCCTCTTTAAACCATTCCACTGTAGTCCACTATTAATTCCCAACAATTGTTGATCAAATTGATGTACAACTGAATTAATGGCATTTTTATAAATGTTTTAAAAATCATATGCTGTCATTACATAATAAATAGGTAGCTTTAGTGAAAAGGAGAGTATTGTAAGGTTTAGAGGCCACACGTTCATCTATAGGCCATACATCTTTTTATCACTTTCTGACATTGGAAGAAAATTATCTAATTTTGGTATCTCAAAATTTATTCCTACAATGTCTCACTACAAACTCATTCCTCCTCTTCTCGATAGTATGGACTTTGGGAAGTCTAGACAGGAGTCTAGACAGGACTTTGGGAAGGAGGAGGGGAATTATCTCTTAATTCAGTCAAAACTAAAAATGATTTGACTAAGCAAGAAAATGATGATGATGACTGATTGGTAAAGGCAATGATAATGATGTTAATAATATGAAGCATTTATTGAGTGCTTACTATGCACTGATTAATGTGAAATGACTTGCAAGTATTATAATAGGCAATCTTCACAACTATTTTTATCATTATTTTCAAATGACTATACTGAAGTACAGACAGATACAAATATGCCACTCAAGGTCACACAGCTAGTAAGATGTAGAAGAGGCAGCACTAAAAGCCCAACACTCCAGAGTCTACATTCCTTATCACTAAGCTACAGTTGTCTCATTTAAGAAGTGTCGCAAGTGCTTGGGGACAGAAGATATAAACTGATGAGCATCAGTGTTAAGTTCTAAATGACTGTCATGTTTTTCTGTTAAAATGTTAATCTAAAATGCATAGCTCATTTAAAAACAGATGTTTTGGGCTTAATCAAGTGTATATCTATCTTCCAACAAAGTTTACCTTCAAGAAAATTTTTTAAAATTGATCTCTAATATGTGTTCAGAATGAATTGCAATGAAAAACAGAAATGCACAGAAAATTCAGTCAAGAAATATAACGATTAAGCATGAAATTCATGAATCCAATTAACAAAGACTATATGACTGATGATAGTGGAGGAGAATGAACATTCTTCATGTTACTGATTTGATTTATGTACATAAATCATAAGACTCAAAGTATGTATACTTTATTAACCAGAAAACTTACCTTAAAAAAATCCAAAGAAAATAATCATGAAATTTAACAAATGTATATGTATATAATGCTAAAAATGAAAAATTATATTAAGACTAAATATCTGAAAACAGGGACTTCCACAGAGGGAATACTCAAGTAAATAATATGAAAATCCAAAAATAAATTACTCCTGGTTACTTGGAATTTATATTCCAAGTTTTGCTTCAAAACATACTGTTTTCTTTTTACTGGTTTGTCAAATAATCTTCTCCTTGCTTCAATGAAGATTAAGTTCATTCACATACATCATTGCCATGCATATCATTATTGTCATTAAAGATTATTAAATATGTGCCCATTTTCTAGTAATGTAAATAGTAGGCTTAACTTTTCTTAACATCTACTTAGGCTATCTGGTTCAAGCTATTATCTCTGCCTCCTCTATCTTCTCTGTTCCTCCCAACTCCTGAATAGAAATGTCTTAAATATTCCCCTTGTTTCAATGCAAAATAGTTCATCTTCTTCTGAAACACTATCATCAATCACCATCCTGTTTTCCAAATCATTCCTCAAGTATTTAAGAAACTCTTCAAAACAAAGACCGACTTCCCCTTAATGGTAAGACAATACTATATTGATACTGCATATATATTTACTTTTCCATACCATCGATCCTACTAGCCATGCATATTGTGGGATGTCTTTTTCCCCCTCATTTTATGATAGATAGATGGTAACTTGTTTTCAAGAAACAGAATTGTGTGGGGACAATCTTTTGTACACAAAGTATATAAAGTAGGTATATCTTCCAAACCTGTATTAATGTAAAGTCTCTAAATATTAAGTTTAGAGAGGTATCTAGATAGTCTACACCACACAAAACAAATGCTCTCAGGAATGAATGCTTTCGTACTATGAAAAAAAAATGGTCCTATGAAGAGACTGCATTCAACTTTATGCTGTTTATTGCCCATATATACCAACTAGAGATGCATACATACATATATATCATATATGTAGTGTAAATTTTGATATATATAAATGTATACATGCTAATAGATGCCTTCAAATGCATACACATCTCTATTTGCTTTGTATCTATCAGCCTGTATGTGTGTATATATGTATATATGATGTACACACACACATTCATATCACAACCTCTAACTCCAATGCAACATCATATAGTGGATTCTAGCACTCACCTTCTGTTTGTAACTCCTTTCTATTTCAGTCAAAGAGAAACAAGTCTCATTATGTACAACATATTTACATGTTTGACTAACTCTAGCATATATAAATTAATTCTAGAAATGCTAACACATACCTCTGTAAAAAAACAAATTTAAATACCAGAGTACAGTATTTGTATAAAGCTATTTTGTTTTGTTTTTAGCCTCAGAATAGCCAATTACACAGTGTTTTCCAAAGTCAGTTTAGCTTTCTTCCCCACATTCTTGACTGGATTATGTAATTTATATGTATACAGTTAGATTTGTCAGTCTGCATTCCATCAAATTCTCTTTACATCCTGCTTGATATATTTTAAAATGTTGCATAAATTTTTAATTCGGACCTTTCTTATGGAGGAGCTGGGCCTTATCCTTACCCTGCTCTCAAGAGTGGAGATCCTACCAACCAAGGTAGACCACAGGCTGGCTACTTTACCTTGTGCCAAATGCTCCCATGTTGGAAGGGAAGACAACACTTACCTGGAAAACTAGCCTTGCACAATCTGGAGACATTGTTGATCAGGAGCATACCAATATCATCAACCATGGCAACCTGTGGGAAAAGCCAGGCCATGAGCGGGAGGTGGAGGTGTGTAAGGTCAGGTAAGGGATCTCCACCCAGACCTAATCAATTTTGGTTCCCCGCACTATGCCACCTGGGGGCACCTTCACTGGTTTTATTTACAAACAGTATGAAATTTACTCTGCGGTATACAATTCTGTGAGTTTTGACAATTGCCTTAGACTCATGTATTCACTATCAAATTTCTCATGTAAAAGTTTCATCATTGCCAAAACCTCCTCAGGATTCCTCTTTGGAGTTAGCCCCACCCCTACAGTTTCTCCAATCCCAGAGTGTGGCAAAATGGATGCTAACATATGTAGCTTTTTGAGTACGGATTTTTTTACTTAAATAATTTGAGATTCATTAATGTTGTTTTGCAAATATTTTTTTAAACTGAAGGCAATCTGATTTGTTTCTAGTTATTGGTGATTATGAATAAAGCTACTATGAACATTTGCATACCAATATGTTTGTGAACAAAGTTTTGATAACTTTAGAAGGGGGGAGGAAATCCTGTGTCATATGGTAAAAGTACATTTAACTATATAAGAAACTGCTAAACTGCTTTTCAAAGTGACTGTTATTGTGTACTCCCACTAGCAAAGTGTGACAGCTAAGGTTGTTTATATCCTCATCAAAACTTGAAATTACCAGGTTTGATTTGCGTGCATGGGCATGCGCATGTGTGTGTGCTGCCATTCTAATAGGTTTATTGTAACAGCTGAGTTTTTGATGCACATTTCCCTGATTGCTTATGATGCTGACAATCTTTTTATATACTCGTCATCTGTATATCCTCTTTGATGAGATATCTTTCCAACTCTTTTCCCCATTTTTCAATTGAGTTGTTTGTTGTCAGGCTGCTGAATTTTAAGAGAACTTTATGTATTGTGGCTAGTCTTTTAATTACTTAACAGCATCTTTCACAGAACAAAAGTTTTTAATTTGATAATATATAACTAATAATTATTTTCTAAATTCTTTGGTAAAATCTATGTAGACAGTCATGCCATATGTCAATAGACAAAGTTTCTTTCTTTCCAGTAAGCACGGTTTCCATTGCTTTTACTAGCCTTATCCTCACTAGGACTTCCAATAAGATGCTCAGTTGGAGTTGTGAGAGAAGATATCCTTCTCTAGTTCTGAATCCTGAGAAAAATTATTCCTTCTTTCCCTATTGAATATGGTATTAGCTGTAGGATTTCTGCAAATTTTTTATCAGGTTAAGGAAGTTCTTTTTGATTATAAGTTTCTTTCTTTGACATCCAAATTGATGTGAGTTATCTTGAATTAACAATGAATTTTGTTCAATGCTTCTGCATCTATTGAAATGGTAATATTTTTTATTCTTTAGTTTGCTAATATGATGAGTGATATTGATTTTCAAATGTTGAATAAACCTTTTCTTCTTTAAATAACCTCATGTTTTCTCTATATTAGTGCATTTAAATTGCTAATTTTGCTGAGAATTTTTGTATCTTTGTTCATGAGAGATTTTGGTCTGTATTTTTCTTTTCTTATATTGCCTTATAATACATTAGGAAAATTGTGACCTCGTAAAATAAATTGTGAGTGTTTCCTCCTCTTCTAATCTCTAGAAGAGACTGTGGAGATTCAGTGTTTCCTCTACAAATGTTTGCTAGATATTTGTCACTAGAGGAAATATAGATCTAAAGTTTTCTTTGTTGTAAGGTTCTTAATATGAATCCAATTTTTAAAACAGATATGACTACCATTTCTTGAAATACTTCTGTGTCTTCAAAAAATTAAAATATATATTTTTTATGTTTTGTGGAGTTTGTTTATTTTAAGAACCAGAGTATGCTCAATTGTATCACAGAAACTCGCAACCAGTTTAGCATATAGGTGAACAGAAACTTGTGATGTACTTATCAGGCATTGATTTTAAATAGCAAGCCTCTTTCTGATAAATTCTCTTTTTTTTTCTTTAGCTTACAGGTCATTTTCCTTCCTCAAAATTTTAAGTACCCATGATTACAATAAGACAACATATTAATAGTGTTTGAGTGTCTGGACCTCCCTTATTCTTACCTTTAATCATATGTTGCTATACAGGAAGTTATTCAACCTCCACCATACCCATTTTTTTGTTCAATATGCAACATCTTTGTTCAATTATCAAGCAATGATATATATGAACAATAATGTCTGCAATTTTCAGAGAGCTCAACTTGATGTCATTATATATTTTCAGAGCCTCTTAAATAGATTTTATTTTATTTTTATTTTTCGCTTATTACTCTGTATATTTTCTGAGCTGAATCACATATAATATTTCTAATTCTCTGCAATTACACAGAGTGAACATTATGATGAAAGCTAAAAATAAATAACCTTTAAAAACAATGATTTAATGCCACATATCTATGTCCCATTTTAGGATGTTTGAAAAATGAAAACGACGGGGGTGGCTCCATATTGTAGTGGATAGCACATCTGTTTTACACACAGAAGGTCCTGGGTCTGTGCCCCAGGTGGGGTCATGGACCATACCCCAGGCGCGGCAGGCCCTCCTGGTGAGCCAGGCCCCAGGTGACCCAGGCCCCAGATGTGCCAGGTCCCCCAAGTTCTCCCAGTTCACCAGGCCCAGGCCCTCCCCCCACACAGAGGTGCACAACCGAGCATGTCGGAGGGGATGCCCCACCTTCAGAGGTCCAATTCTTAAGGCGAAATGCCAACATCGATAGGTCAGGGGTAGAAGTGGGGGGTGGGGAATTAAAAAGGGGAAAAAAAGAAAAAGAAAAATGAAAGCAATGTTAATTTTCTTTCAAACTGTTTGGTATAGTAGTTCTAACTTATTAAAATGAAGTACCTTAACTCTCAAGTGCTCAAGTTTTATCTTTTCCTGCTGCTGTCTGTATTATATTTTTATTTCCGCTCATCTTTCTCAAAACCAATCTTCTGAATAATGTGTGAGTCTATTAGATATCAGCATAATGAATCATGTGTTTGAGTAAACCCTTGTAAAGAGATGGCTACCCTTGGGTGATTAAGACTCATTAGCTCTAAACACAAAGACTTCTGGTTTATAGAGATTACTGAGTTCCCGGCTAAGAGCAGAATGATCCCAATGAAGGCCCTGGGAACTACTGAAGTTGAACAGAAGATCTAGCTCAATAGCATCAAACAATTTTAACGTCTATATTTTGTCTTAGATGTGTTTTTTTTTTTTTTTCATAAAGGCCTTGCCTGATTCCTAAATACTTGGTTTGGTGCTCCACCTGTATTTCTCTTGGCAATGTACTTTAGAATTACAGAAGCTTGTATCAGACTTCATTTTAATTCTGTATATGGAATTTCCCTTACTAAATGGTGAGTTTCTTGATATTAGAGACTGACTCTAAAATAGTTTAGTTTTATTTGTTATTTTTGTATCTCTAGAAGTTGTAACAGTGACTACAAATAAAGGGTGGGCAACTGATATTTATTTAATGTAAAGGTTAAAAGTATTTAGAAGTTATCTGTTTCACAGCTTTCTTATAGACGGGATCTTTATTTACTTGGTTCTCACTGCACCATTTGTGATTTTTAAGGTTTTCAACTTTATATAGCTTTATGACCCTTTTCAATTAATGATGTTTATTTTCCTTGGCTTTCCAGCTCTGCATTCCAGAATTAACACTGGTCATGGTAACATAAGCTCTCCACAGAAGACTAAAGAAACCTGTAACCATTCTTGAATTTCTTACATTAGCCAATATTCTGGTGCATTTCCATTATTTATATTTACTAATAAGACCCTGTGCTCCTGGAAATAATACAATTTTATCGAATTTTTTCTCAAAATATGATATTTTATTATATTAATTCTTGTACTTAAGTTTCAGTAGTCTTACTAAGGTCCACTGCAATAAAATGAAAACAGATGGAGAAAGAATATGGAAAATTATCTTAAGACTAAATATATCTTTATAGACTGCAGAACAAATATTCTGAACCTCTCTGTCTCTCTTTTCTTTTAATTTGGTAGATATCAATTTACTAGTCTTAAATTTAGAACCACCTACTCAAATGATATAAGACCTAGAATTACTATATGTAGGGTTAACTCAGAACATAGCCCTTCCACGTACTCGGAAGACAGCTGTGTGGCCAGCAGCCAAGGAAGGCAGTACACAAGGAGCTTTTGGCAGTGCCTAGTTCCGAGGACGTTTTCTGTTGCTTCCATAGACGTCATCTGCTCCTGTAACCAAGCAGCACATCTTGCTCCCATCCATCTGAGAAGGCGGCTGCTCCCCCAATGATAATCCCTCCCTTGGCTTGTGTGCTTAAAAAACTCTGCTTGCTATCGGACAGCAGTTTTATTCCTGCGGCTTCGACCAGCAGCTGCTGAAGCTTCCCTGCCTTGTGAGTGAGTAATAAACTGCATTTCTCACCCCTCTGGTTCTCCTGGTGGTTCTTCCAGAATATCTAAACCCAGGTGCAAGTTCAAGGCCTGAGGCTCCTGCATTACACTATGAAAGATCTGTCATTTATGGTGGTTAAACAATATGGCACAGATCTTACAAGGAGATATGAAATTAAGAAATACAAAGCACTTATCAAATACACGTAAACATTATTTCAGCTTACTCGGAATCCCAGTTATTAAGATCAAATGTATACTACAACACAGTTTTCCAGATTAGAGGGAAAAATAATTTAGAAATATAATAAAAAAATAAATTGTAATTTAATTATTTTAAATTCTACTGAATGCCCCTGTTTACCGATTCTGAGTGCTGTGTGTAACTGCAGTGTTGTTCAGTAATTGCAAAGGACATCTTAAGTACAATTCAAGGTCAAAAACATTGTCAGTTTGGAGAACATTTTAAAATAAAGTACTGACATGATTGGATATCAACAATTTTAACAGTTTAACCTCTGGGTAGTAAGATAAGAACATTAATTTTTTAAAATGAGTATGAAATAACATTAGTATTTAAATATTTTAAAATGTGCTTTTATGGAAATAATTAAAACCAGGCAAATGTATAAAATTAAGTGACTTACAGTATATGCACAATTTGGGATACTACATGGTCATAATGAAACATAATTACATGCCTATTACATATTTATTATACACCCAGTATGCATAAAAGCAAACTAACACAATAATGTTCATATACATTTATATATATGCATATCTAGAGATGTCTAATTTCACATGTATTCATTTTCAAATTTTTCTATGTTGACAATATATTGTTTCAATAAGCAGTTTAAAAATTGGGAAGGATTCTGAAAATTTCCAGGAAGGCATAGATATGGTACTCAGAGCTGGATGACAACAATGAATGACTCAAATTTCATGATTACTATTTTGCTTTCATCTTCTCTATCTAGGAACATGATTTTCTGTCTAAAATAGAGTGAATGAGTATTATTAAGAAAATTCTGAATTCTCAAATAGTTCCAAAATTGCTAGGCAACTTTTACATGATAAATGAGTCCATGTCTTTGAATGTGAGATAGATCAGGAATTATCTTGGCATATGTGATCATTACAGAACTGGGGAGAAGAGTAGTTAAAAAAACTAAGGATGGGGAAATGATCAGTTTTCCAAAAAAGGAAGATACTGTTAAATACATATCAGTGAAGTTAAACTATGTCAAAAATAACATTTTAAAATTATTATTTAAGATGATTTACTGATCATATCTATAATTATCACAGGAGTGTGAGTATTCTAAAATATAATTAATCAGCCACTTTCCTTATCTCTTTTTTTACACTCATTGCCATGCTTAAAGATTTTGGAAATATAGTGAAACTAGTGAGGCTGAGTTTGAGCAAAATAATTAGTAAGTTTTCCAAAATATTTTCATAAGAGTGATATGAGTTATGTGCTTATCTAATAGGATTTTAATCAATGTTTAAATTATAATACTTAAATATAATTTAGAATCAATTTCAACTTTAATATTTAAGCTACTATACTGTTTAACCTGTTTTAATTTACCATTACTCTGTGAAGCTATAAAAGCCTATTTATTATATTTGAGGAAGACACAAAGCTGGAAGGCTTGTTAAATATGCTTACAACAGTCTGAGAAAGATATCTAAAGGTATACACTAATATTCATAATATATGTAAAATAGTGATAACTTGAAGATCCTACACTTGAGTCTAAGACATGGTACATTCTGAATGAAGAAAAGCTAGCTAAACAACTTAATTTTAAAAAAGGTTAAAAAATTAAATATATATATAAATAAATAATAAAAGAGGTTTAAAAATCAATTTATTCAACATGATTCAGAAATATACCTTTTTAGTTGTTTTTTAAATTCAATTTATCAGGTGACATTGGTTAATAAAATTATATAAGTTTCAAGTGTACAATTCGACAATATATCACTTGTATATTGCACTGTGTATTCACCACCCAAAGTCAAATCTCCTTCCCTCACCATGTATTTGACTTCCTTTGCTCTTATCGTCCTCACCCCTTTCCATCTGATAACCACTAAGCTGTTGTCTTTGTCTGAGTTTTTATTTGTTTGTCTTGCTCATTTGTTGCTTTCAGTTTTATATCCCACATATAAGTGAAATTATATGATTATCATTTCAAACAATGGTTGTTTTAATTTATATTCCATGAGAAAGTTTATCATCCTATTACACACTACACAGAAAAGCCATTCATTCCTATTAAAGTATAGAAAGGATCAAATGGCAGTGTGTATAAAATACCAAGCACAGTGCCTGTCAACAGAAAACACTCAATATGGTGACTTAATAGCTGATATAATTCAACAAATGTGCCTCATCAGTCAGAGTTCTTGGTAGCAAACAAATATACTCTGACTCTAGTAGATAGAATAACTTTGCCTGCAAGTGATAACAAAATACAAATTCTAAAATCTGAGTTGCTTAGAGTTGTAACCTGCTAAATGAAGCACTTTATTGGCTATCATCACTTACTTTTATCACTTTTGCTCTTATCACCTTCCAAATAAACACTAGACAGGAACACACAAATATTTCAGAGTTCATTACTGGGGGAATCTTACAACAACTGATTCCAGAAATGGTCCTAAGTAATAAAACCCCCACATAGTGGAATTGTATTACTCCCTGGGAAGATATTAACAAGAAACTCACACTTCTGATGGTGTGACAAACAGAAGGAAGGCTGAGCTAACAACTCTTGCAGATATCCTACTAAAATCAGGACAAAAATAGGGAAGAAGTGGGCCCCTGAAATGTAGGGTGTGCCATTTGGCCAGATGATTTTGAAAACCAGAAACCCTAAAATTTATCTGAGAACTCTGTGATAAATCCTTACTCTCTCTTGCCAAAAGAGAGCTGCTTCCTCTGGCCTGGAGACTACACAAAGCTTCACTTAGGTGAAAATCTCACAAGATGATGTTTATCCCCCTCAAAATCTGTTCCCATCTCCCTTAGTTTCTTCTAGTCTGAGATTGATATTCAGGTATTTGCAAACCTGATAAATAAAATACTGACCCTACTTGAAAGGAAACATTGAATAGAACTGTGAGCTATGGATAATATGTACGACTGGAACTTGAATAATATGTGTAGGAATGGATTTTTGAGCCTGTTAGAGCAAGGTCCCTGAGGCTTACTGGGAAGATAGCAAACAAACAAACAAACAAAAGTCCCACACAAGTTAGAATGCTGCCATGAACTTTCCATGAACAAAAATTAAAGTGTTTTTTTTTTGAGATTGTTATCCCTTGCTTGAAATTATTTCACAACTAACATAAAAAGATACTACCATTTAAACATATGCTGTTATAGGTTAAAAACTGGAAGTTCAAGCTCTGTATTTAGCATGCAAACATGTAATAGTTAGAAGACACTGTCCAATTTTAAAAAAACAGTGAATGACAATCCCTGTAGTTGGGTCATGCTCTGTTAAGAAAGATCATAGGCAGCACTATCACCAACAATCTTATATCTACATTTTTGCAGGTTTGAGTTAGCTATATAATTCCTGACGGTATCTGAGACTATTATCCTCCTTTTAATGTTTGGAATTATTTACTCTGTCTCTTTTACGCTACATGTATTAAAAATATCCAAAATGAGTACTCCTAAAGCATATCTGGTGTTCATACTGTTTAGCATAGATATGAAATTGAGGGTCCTTATGACTTTGATTAAATTTAGTTTTAAATCCTAGCTCTAGAAACCATGTCTTTGTCAACATATACCTTCAGAGACCTAGCATTTACCCTGGATAATCAGCAACCCCAGGGGCAGCAGAAGACAGTAGCCCAGATCTGACTAATAGTCACAAGGTCTGGACCTCTGTCAGGCTAAAGATAATATCTTGACCTAAGTTATGTCTCAGCTCCTTAGCCCTATGGTGGAACAACTTCCCTGGCTACCTTCCCATGATACCAGACAGAAGGAGGCTGAAGCAGATTTTGGAACTGTACTAAAGACGGGAGAAACAATTTATTACCCTTATCTCACCTCTAATTAATCAGCTCCCAGCACAACCCCAAAGCCCCTAATCCATGGTGTCTTGTGATTTTGCCCTATATAATCTGTAACCTACACATCATCAGGGAGTCTGGTCTCAAGCATCAGCTCACCATCTCCAAATTAGCCAATTCAATACTAAACTATTATTCTTTCTATACTGCAAACTCCTGCTCATGCATTTCTTTGAGCCAGTGTTCAAATGCAGGTGAACTCAAAACATTAGGGGTCCCAGTAAAAGATATGTACTTAACAAATGTTCACTTAATAATGAAAATAATGAATATATTTAGAATTTCATATAAACTTTGCTTCAAGTAGAGCAGAGCTTGATATCTAATTATCACAGAAGATATGAATATTCTGCATGGGAACTTGAAACCAATAAAATTTTTTCCATTCCTGAACACTCCTTTATCCCTTCTTTTTTTCCTTTTATTTTCCTTTATGACTGGTCAAATATAACACATTTGTTTACTATTTCATATTTATGTTCCTTCTCCCTATGAAAATTCAAGTTTCACATGGGTAATATTTTTGACTATTTTATTCATTCTATTTTCCCAGAGCCTGGAACAGTGCCTGGAACATTACTAGTGATTGATAAATATTTGCTTAATCGATAAATGAAATTTAAATATTACTTATATAGGAATTGGAAAAATTATATCATTATTCAAAATTATACTGGCAATACTGTAGTCCTTTAGTAGGGAAGCCATCATAGTGGAACCAAAGAACAAAATGATATCACTCCTACTTATAAAGTCAAGTAATTATGTCAGCCATTGCCACAACATGCTGCATAACAACCCTAAACTCTCTACAAAAAGTAGTCAGCATTTTAATGGTTTTATGAAGCTGTAATTGGCATACAACAAACTGCCTATATTTCAAGAGTATAATGTGATCAGTTTGACATATAGTCACACCTGTGAAATTATCACTACAGTCAAGATAATAAACCTATTCATCACTCCCAAAAGTTTCCTCATGTCCCTTTGTTATCCTTCATTCCTGTTCCTCTCTGCTCATCTCTAATCCATCTCCTATCCAACCACTAATTTTCTTTCCATCACTGTAATTAGTTTCCTTTTAGTAAGATGAGCTAGGATTTCGTATTGGTAGTAAGCACTTTGTAATTTAGTAAGCATTTATTTAACTCACAAGTCTGCCAATTATTTAAGGGTTAATTGACCTACACTAGTCTTGCATCTACTCCACATCATTAGTCATACTCAGACAAGTAAGTTAGCTTAGATATGTTCACCTCCTGGTGACGGCAATAGTACGAAGGAAGAACCCCAAAACTACAAGCAGTTTTCAACCTTCTGGTCGAATCACACCACGGACATTCTGTTGGTTAAAGCAAGACTCAATCTAAAAGCCAAGGGGTGGGAACATATTCTTTTCCTTTTTAGTGGAAGAGTTGTGAGGCTACATGACAAAGAATGTAGATTCAGAGAGGGAGGATATATGAGAAGTAAAGAATGATGCTGTTAATAAAATTAGCCACATCATGAGACAGTTATTTACTTAATTTTATGAATTCCCATACCTTCAAAAGAATGTTTATGTGAAATTATACTAGTGATTTAGTAATTATTTGTGCCAAACAGAGCCTTCAGACACTTTAAAACTAACATAAATTACCAACAGCTTTTGCTCCTTCTTATCAAGCATGACCAAATAACAAACTTTCTTCTAAGTATTACAGTCTACAGATTTAGACGATTTATAATTTTAAGTCTCCAATTTCCCCCCAGAACATTTTTTCAATACATAACAATAAAAGATAAAGCAATAACAAATGAGTAAGTGAAAAGATTTCTAGCTAGCTTTGCCTACCATATTTTTTGTAAGCATTCTAATAATCTTGTAATTATAAGTTTACTAACTTATGACGCTATAATTATCAGGTCTTTGAGTACCAGAAATAATCCTTTGTGTCTATGTTATCTGTTTTTCATCTTAGGTTTTGCCTTCCACTAATACAGTTTAAGTCCTTTTTATTTTTACTCTGTTAATGTGCTAAATGGTCAAATATAAATTTTAATAAGGAAGCACTGATATAATGATATATACATAAATGTCATATACTGCTAATAAGTTGATATTAACAATTATGTACTAGACATGCTAAAACAGTTTGAGTTAAAAATTATACATTTTATCATTTTAGATTTTTGAAATACTTGAAAATATTTTAATCACCAAATATCAACAGTCCAAAGT
Organism: Eidolon dupreanum; assembly: GCA_028627145.1. Lineage (NCBI taxonomy): Eukaryota > Metazoa > Chordata > Mammalia > Chiroptera > Pteropodidae > Eidolon > Eidolon dupreanum. The sequence goes on from CM053506.1 coordinate 30,599,767, forward strand.
TCATTAAAACTTTTGCTATTACATAAACTTAAAACATTAATTCATCATTTTAAATATTTGGGTAATTGGTTTTTGTTTATTTTGTTTTTAGGGTTCCTATAATTCTGTCATTACTTAATTACATATAATGTTTTATATAAGAAGAAGATTTCTAGAAAACCAACCTAAAAGTTGCCTTTCAAAACAAAGATAACAGGGAGTCCTTAAAACTCAGTATTATCCCTGCTTATATCACCCACATATAAAATTAAATTAAGGGTCCAGTTAGAAAAGTCACATTAAATAGCAGTCATTTAGAGCAGCATTTTACTTAAATGAAAAGCAGAGATAAGAAACAAATTTAAAGAAAAGATTGGTAGTCAGAGACAAATGCAAACCAATATATCAGTTCAGAGGAAATATCTGAAACAAAGGGGAACTAGAGGCTGAATGCAAATATGCAAGATTGATGTGGATATATGTCCACGTTATATTTCCACCAGACCTGAATGTCAGTACAAAAGGCATTTGCAGATAATAGTGTGATTAATGAAGTTCTTAGAATAGCACCATATTCACTCTATTTTACTTCATAGTCTACTATAGCTGCTCTGTCCAATATAGTAACCACTAGCTGTATACATGGCTATTGAGCACTTAAACTATAGGTAGTATGAATTGAGATAAGGGTAAAATACATACTACCTTTTGAGGACTTAGTACTAAAAATGTCTGATATGTCACTGGTAATTTTATGTTACCAAGGTGTTTGAAAGATATCTTAGATATGTTTAATCACTAGTATAGCTACAAGAAACTTTTCAATTACACATCCAGCTAGTATTCTATTTGTATTTAACAGTATTAGATTAAACAGAAGCTCAATCTTCCAAAGTAAATTTTTCCCTAATTAATTCATTTGATTTCAGATGTACTTAACAAAACATCGATAAGAACATAAAAAATATACATCATGATAAAGGCCCCATATAAATTATATTTTAACGAAACTGGAGGAAAGGTATTTATATTTTATTTGAAACAAGCATATTTTACCAAAAATTATCCTAATAATTGCATACAAATTAAAAATTAAGCATTTTTAATGGTTCTTAGAACAAATAATATTATTTATATACTAAATTTTTTTAATTACTAAAATCAAGGAATTCAACTGAAAATATTTCTGATTGAACTTTTATTAAACTACAGAAACTAAAACAAGAAGTTCCATACTGGATCACAAGAACCCCAAGACAGCCAAATCCAGAAGAATGTTTCAAAAAAGCTTAGAATAACTTAATGCAAAAAACCATATGTAATTCAATCTAGGTATGAACAATTTAGGCCTCAAAGAAGGAAACTCTCGTTAGGTTTAGTTAAATTTCACTGTGAGAGATATGGTTTATTTGATCTTGAAATTCATAATATACTACAAGTTAAACCCATGAAAATAAATTTTAGAAAAAGCCTTTTAAGAGGATGTTTAATGTTTTTATACAGCTATAGTTGATGCACTTTTGGGTTAAGGTAAAAACATTTTACTTCTCTTAGTTTATAACAAATCTCCTCCTCTCAATCTTCTTTCTGTAACGTATATTCTCTCACATCTTTGAAAACATATAACAGGTTGATTTTTCTTACTATGATAGCCATTAGTTCATAACATAACTGGGTATAAATATGACTGAACAACTGAACCAAGCAAAACTAATCACTCAGGTAAATGTAAGTTAATAAAGAGGGCTAATATCAAAAATATTCAATTCAAACAGTCCTTTCTACCTTAAGCAAATTTATTATTTAAAAATAAATATATAAATAGCAAAAGCCAATTTTTCCCTGCAGCCAAAAGGTAAATTCAGATATAATTATCTGACATTGAAAATGATCTTTCCAGACTACTAAAGCCCCTATCATTACACTAATAAATGACATTGACATAAACTTCTCAAATAAAATTTAAATACAATTATTTAAAATCAAAATAGTTTATTTTAAAAATTGCTTATCATATTTTTTGTAGATACAATAATTACTATATTTATTCAGTATTTATTTTATATAATAGTAATAGATAAATAGATATTAATCATGTGTTTTTTTCATAAGCCATAGGCTTAACTGTGAAATATCTGTGAGCTTCCATGCTGGAAGAATGAATTGGAATAAATCAGGACCAGGACTGGGGCTAGAGAAAGTGACTGTCTCAAGACAGCTGTATTCCCAGAAGCACTGAGCAGCAGGACATGTTTATGCATAATATGGCCTGATTCCAATATCTAAAACATCAGATCTAGTGGCTTGGTACTCCACATGACTGTCAGTATCTGTAAGTAGGAAGACAAGCCAGTCTTGGTCTCTGAGCCTAAACCCATTGTGAAGCAAGTCCACAGCCAATAGCAACAAAACCAGATTGGTCCCCAAGGGACTGGATGCTATACCAGAAACTTTTATCATGGTTTTTCTAGCTCAGGATTGTGTTTGGTTTTGAGTGATAAGAAGATTAAAAACTGAAGGTCAACTCAGATTATCTAAAGGGAGTATTCAACCTTCAACCAATTTCTTTTTCAATCTTCAGGAAGTCCTAGATACAACCCTCTGAATTAATTTATAGAGATTCTTTGGTAAAGTTCATTGGTCTGAAGTTAGAAAACATAGATTGAAGTACCACTTTCATCACTTCTCTATTCTCATTTTCCTCATAGAAAATTAAAAGACAGTACTTACATATGTATATATCCAGAGGTTTTATGAGAGCTGTGTGAAAAAAATTAAAAAAAAAAAAAAACTTTGTCTAGGCAGTGTTTTACAAATCTGAAGTTTTTTCATCACTACTATTGTGCTGGCTGGAAAATTATTGCTTGGCTATCACCCGTGGGAACATAGGCTATCACCCATGGGGACATAACATTTTAACAATAAGCTTTCTGCTTCTGTACCCCTGCTTACACAACCGACCTGTGGGTTATCAATTAGTAAATAGAAGAAAAATAGACTTTTGTGTTCAGACAGAATTAAGAATGGCGTTTAGGGATTAAAAACCCTGTACCTCTACATTTCGGGGCTGCTTAATTTGGGGTCTGCGTACCCCTGGCAGACCTAGCTGGCTGAATAAAGAGTATGTTTCTTATAACTCACTGATTTCTGGTGTTCCGTGTGTCTATCAAGGGCTGGTGGCTACAACACTATTA
>CM053506.1:30603439-30717557 GCA_028627145.1 Eidolon dupreanum
CTATATATTTAATATAAAGAATAAATATTTATATACCTCTATAACTTGCTGTTTCCACTTAACATTTTCTCTATAAATACATATAAATCACCTTAATTTTTAAAAGCTAAAGATTATTTCATTACATTCAACATATTATAATTATGGACTATAATTTAAAGCCATAAATAGATGTGAGATTTTCAGTTTTGAACTTAATCCCAATACTTTAATAAATATGCTACTATGTAGCTATTTGCATATTTGCACACATGCTATACAAGTGGAATCCTTGTGTAAAAGTATACAACTAAAATATCAATAAGTATTGCCAAATTTCATGAAGAAATATCATTTCATTTTATAGCCCCTGAGAGAATAAATATTTTTCTCAAATTCTTGTGAACATATACTATCAATCCTTTAAATCATTGAAAATATAATAGAAAAAATGTATACAGTTTTATATTTACATTTGAGTATTTAATTTTATGTTTAAAAAGGAGAGCTTAGAGATAAATTATTGGCTTTACAAAAGTACAAAGTAAAAACGTTATGAGATAGGTAGGAAAGACATGATTAAAACTTTTGTTTTCTTTAAAAGAATCTCTATAGTCTATACTATTTCCTAGATTTCATAATGACTTCTGGCTGCACAGTGTATGCCATAACACACAAATAATTTACACACACACACACACACACATACATACACACATATATTTCTGTGTGTGTGTGTATGTGTGTGTATAGTATATATATACACACACATACACACACATATTTCTATTGATAGCCCCTGTAAACACAGCCATTGTATGTTTTCCAAAATAAATGTTGTTTACAGAATTGTACTCCACTGGGAATAGATTTGTGATAAGTCTCCATTACATTTTTAAAATTAAACTACTCAAATGGAAAACTTGCTGACAAGCTGGGTAACTTCCACCAAGTCACATCACTTCTCTGCTCTGGACATGAATTTTCTCAATTGTTAAATGAAGTTATTGAATATAATCTTTCTCGTAGAAAAAAAAATCTATAATTCAAAGTATAATTTTTCTTGTAGTATATCCAATAAATCTTAGCATGATACTTTTTAAATATTTAACAAACATGTAGGAGACACATAAAGGCCTAATGATAGGTAATAATGGAAACAAAAAATCATGGGATTCATAGTATTCTCATTCAAGGTCTCTGAGTTTAACTTCCTCTTTGCTTTAAAAAGTACTTATGTATTAATTTTGCAATCAAAAAATAATTTCTGTAAAACAAATAATAAACATAAGGTTGAATAAGTTAAAATGTTATACAGCAATGGAAATGAATGAACTATGGATCCATGCATCACAGATGAGTCTTAGAACAATAATGTTAAGTGAATACAAAATACCCACATGGCTACATAAAGTGTGGTGCTGTTTATAAAACTACAAACCTAAACAACATAATATAAATAATCATAAGTAATAAGGTTATAAAAGTAACTGTGGGATTTTAATTATAAAATTCAGCACAACTGTTATCTATTTAAGTGAAGGTAGAATGAAATAGGAGTAGGAAAATGGATATGATATACTGCTGATAATTTTTGTTTTCAGTTAAAATTTTAGTATAAAGAGGTTTATTTTCTAGTTCTACTTTAAAAGATAAAGCTATACTACATGGTCTTTAGGAGGTATCTCCTTTTAAAAAGAAAATAATGTGAAACCAACAACACTAAAAGTCATAAACATACCATTTGCTACATATTTACCTGATTTAAAGTAGTTCTGCCAAGATATGTGTAAGCTCTATGTGAAGAAATTTTTAAGTATTTATTGAAACATTTTCAAAAGAAGATAAATCTAGGATTTTTTTTTCTTTTTCAAGAATATATTATTGTAAAGATGCCAAACATATCCAGTGTGTTGTAAAGATTGGGTCAAATTATATATAATTGTTCAACTCTATATCATTATGTTTATTCTATATGTGTAATGTTACCACACACACGAGTCTCATACAATTCTGTTTGTTACTAAACCATGAATAACAAATTTTATTATTTACATAGTCTAGTGAAATACACTACAAAGTGTAAAAACTAATACAAGCATATGAGGAAGACTTTTTTTTAAGAGTAGATATGGCAGACCAATGAGAAAACAAGAGGCCATTAAAAATGTTGAGGAAATCACTGACTATGTATTTAGAAATAAAGGAAATTGAATCTTTATATTATATAATACAAAGATGCCAACTCTAGAATGACACAATTGTTGGAATTAAAGACCTTAAACTATTCATTATAAGCTGATTCCATGAAGCAAGGGTAGATTCTTGAAATAAATGGAAAAAGAATTCTTGGCCAAAAAAATAATAATTTATATAAAAGGACCAAATGTTTTATAACTGAAAAGTAAAATAACTGGTAAGGGTGGGAGGGACCTCAATGGGTCAATAGCAGAATGAAATCCACAGAGGAGAGAATCAATAAATTTCAAGGTCAATCAAAAGAAATTATTGAATCTAAGGAATAGTTGATATATTTTTTAAAGTGAATGGAACCTTGGAGACCTATGAGATGATTTTAACATTCATATCATTAGATTCCCTGAAAATGAGAAGAAAGAAATTAGTGAACAAAAAACTATTTAAGAAACAGTGACGGAAAACATCCCAAATTTGGTGAAAAACATGCATTTCAAAATCAAAAACCTCAGCAACCCCAAACAGCATAAACTCTAAGAAAATTACAAAGAGACACAATAATGAAACTCTTGAGCACCAAAAATAAAGAAAAATATCTTGAAAGCAACCAGAGAAAAAAGATATGTAAAGAAATAATGATTCAAACAACTGCAAGTTTCTTACCAAATACCAATGAGGCCAGAGACAGCTAAATAATATTTTAATGTGCTAAAAGAAAAGGACTGTCAGGGTTGAATTAATATTTAGTGAAAATATCCTCCAAGAATGAACATAAAATAAATACATTCTCATATGCAAGAAGAGTAAGAAAGTTGCCACTAGATATATTTTAAAAGAAATATAGAGGAAGATCTTCAGTAAGAAGGGAAATGATAATAGAAATATGGAATTCCAAAAATGAAAAACAACAGAAATTGTAATATATATAGGTAAATATATTACACTAGTTTTCTCCTGTTATATTCTCTCTTGTTAATTATCGCAAAGGGTTGAAACCAAAAATTATAGCATTGTCTGAAGAGGTTTCAATGTATGTAAACATAATATATATGACAACTATGGCACAAGGAAAAGAGAAAGGAAATTATATGGTTGGTTACATTTTACCTGAAGTGAGAAAATATTAACTTCAAATCAACTGTAAAAGTTACATATGCATGCTGAAATCTCAGAATAACTGCAATTTACAAAGAAATAGACTTGTAAAATTTAACAGACAAAATGAAATATTAAGAAAAAAGTCAAATAATCAAAAAGAAGACAGGAAAGGGAAACCAGAGGAATGAAGAAAAGGGAGAACAAAATAGATCATAAAATAGTAGACCTAAAGAAATGAATCTCAGTTGAATTTTTTGTTTTCTGTTTTTCCAGGTGAGTTGGTTTGCATTCACATGTGCAAATAAACTCAATCATTTTCAGTTAATTGGACCTGGCCAAAACACTTCAGAGGCACTCAATCAGCATGCGGTTATGAAACACTTTAGTGGAACTCGGTTGAGTTTATATTCTGATTCTCCGAAGTTGAGTAAACATTTTATGAAAAAGTAAGTTAACATCATGTTTACGTAGGGCTAACACAAGTCAAGCTTTTCCTCAATATCCTAGCCCACACTGAAATCCCACATTTATATATTAAAACAAATCTTAAAGTGTATATTATATAATATAAAATAGCAAGAATAATCAGATTCACAATTCTATTTTTTTTGCTAATCCTCTACCATGACCCATGGCCATCACAGGTTAAGAATGGATATGAGTCAGATCGCCTGGAAACTTACTAGTGATGTGACCTCAGGCAAATATTTAAATTCTCAAAGCTTCATTCACTCATCTCTAAAATAGAGAAAACATAGTTTTATCTCATTTCTTATTAAAAAGATAAAATCAGTTATTACATATGACATGATTAGTATAGTGACTGGAACAGTAAATATTCAATAAATGTTATTTATAAATTTTATAATACAGGAACTAAGGAACAGTGAGTATAAGACACACACAGAAAATAGTAGAACCTAGTTTCTAACTCAGGTTTTCTTAGTGTCATACTTCTTTTTTTCTGCTAGTTCCTGATACTGAATAATTATTTGCTGTCACAATTTTTAGGCATTGAATAATCTCGTAGTTTGGAGCACTAACTGCAAAGCTGTATTAATGGGGTTGATAATATCAGCTCTACACTTATCATTTGTGCAACTTTGGGTAAATTACAATAAGTCTTCACTTAACATCATCAATAGGTTCTTGGAACTGCTGCAAAATGAACATATAGTGAAACCAACGGGCTAATTGATATAAACAAGAGTTAAATTCCTATGGCATCTCATCAGTATTATAACAAAACCACATTATTCAAGTACCTGCTGTACTTAAAGTCATAATGACACAAAAATTCTTGCCTGCAAAATGTGGAACATGTCAACTAAGTTTGTTTTGTGGGAATTGAATATATATGAAAGAATACTACATGGCACCTACTTAGTATGGGTAAAAAGAATGATGCTCTTATTATTATGATTCACATTTTTCTTTTAGATATGTGGCCAATGTTTATAACTATGTGATATATTCATTAAAAGTAAAAATTTTATCTCATACATTTTATTACAAGTCTCTCATCACTCTTAATACTGGTAAGTGCATAGCATTTTCTCTCTAAATTATTGGTCTGCATCAGTAAACTGATTCACTAACAATTGAATCACTAATCCTGCATAGGGACATCAGCTCTGGAAATATTTATTTTTACTTCTTAATTCTAAGCACATCATAAGATGATGTTAAAATCATTTCCTAATATAGACATCTGACACAGTGGACCTTAAAATGAACATTCTATTTTCTCAAGTTCCAACACTAAAAATTGTCCTCAGTGTTATTTTACAATTCTGTCATACTTTAGTAATGTTTACACTCTCATTCCCTGAAATCACATTACCTCAATACTCTAAAATTAGCTCATCTATTCCTCTGAATATTTCTGATTTTTACCAGTGAGGTGAGCTTAGGAACAGAAAGAATATTTTTCTTGAGAATTGAGAGTAGTTATAGGTAAGTTTAAATAAATATCCTCTTAGTTTCACATAAATACATACATGTACACACACACACACACACTGAATTAGTCAGCTCTTTCCCCAAGAAATAGCCCCTTTGAGAGCTCTTAGCTGTGAAGCTGGTTAAGATGAAAAACCAAAGGTATATCTTACAACAGAAACTGGTTACGTTAAAGTCTAGAGTCTAAAATTATTTGCTACTGGCGGCTATTACTTACGAGTGAACCAAGCTTCTCAATAGCTTAACAAGAGATCTGACAAAAGTGGTAAACTTGGGCAAGTTCAAGACTCCAGAGGAACATAGAGAAACACTGAAAGAAATACCTTAAGCTGTAAAATCACCTAGTGCCAGGGCAAGAGTTCAGTTCTTTCACTTAAGATGGAAAAGCAAAACAAGCTCTTTTTTTCTCCAGTTTATTATTGCATTTACTTGGAGAAAGCAAGGAAATAATAAGGGCTTAGAGAGTTTGAGTACTGATTTCATTAAAATAACATTTAGGTGGAAAAAAGTCTTTAGCATAAAAAAATGTAATAATCAGAACCTATGAAAACAGTAACTATCCATTTTACTTAGAGGAATAGAAATGTAGGCTCATAAAATAGTGACTTGTCAACAATATAGGGGGAAAATACACACACACACACACACACACACAAAACATAGGCTACAATCTCATCAGATACTAAAAGGAAAGAAATATGTCTAATGTTGTTATAACTTCAAAAGACATGTAAAGTGCTTTTACATTAGACAAAGCAAAACTTTTACATGAAAAGGAATAAGTTAGTCAATAAATGGTAAAGCCACAACCTACGGTAAGGTAAACAAGGAAAATATTTGGGTGAAGAGGGGGAGACCACAAGTGTAGAGTTAGAGACTTCTATCTTTTTCACACAAGTTCAGTGACATTTTCAGTACTATGGAATTATATCTTAGATATAGCCTTTTTAAAAAAATACCCAAGACAACTGTCCTCCTCACATCGAACTGACTGGACAAATATTTTTTTTTCTGTCCATAAATCTATCACTAGCTTTATGAACTATTACTTTATCCTTTATTGAAAGGGCATATGCAATCCATAAATCTCAAAGAAAGGTCACTAGAATGATAAAAGAAATTGCATGTACTTTGTTAAAATCCATGGGACCAGCATCTTAAGTTAAAAATAAGGATATATTTTTGTATTCCCATTGGGAGTACATCTCAACATATCCCTAATTTACGCTTCCACAGATAGGATAAACCATGGAATAGACTTGCAATGAAGTTACATTACTTTTTTTTTCTTCTCCTGCTCCTAGCATCACAAAGCTCTCATATGGGTTGCTGTGTTATAAATTTTTCATCTACATGAGCAACTGCACTTTAACATAACTACTATTTACCAATAATGAAAACTGCTTAGCCATGGTTTTATTTTAGGTGACTGTGGGTGTATTTAACAAGACCCAAACATATTCCTCCATGTTTCATGTTCAGGCAGAAACTTCCATTCTCAATCAGTTTCAGTTTCTACATTACATATTCACTGACTCCAGGATAAGTTTTCTTCAAGGGTAAGCTTTCTATATTAATATTCTATTTATATTCTTCAGCACTACAATGGTATTTTAGACAATTCTTCGAGTAATCATCAGCTTTTAGTCTAATGATACCTAAATATGCTGGTCCTTCAAGTGATTCTTATTAATAAGTATTAACTATACTATAAGCCTTTGAGCATATTTTCAGTGAAGTATTATTGAGAGATGTTCCTCCAAGGAGAGAAGTGCTACAATAAAATAATGAGAAAATTATTAAATCATTATTATTCCTTGGTGAGTTCATTCAAAAAATATTTACTGATTGACAAAATTATAATGTACAGTATGTTAGGAACTTGCAATATAAATATGCAGAAGGCAACTAAAAATGTGGAATTAGCTCATTTTTTTTTTTTTTTGAGGGGGAGACAGACATACAAGGAAATATTTTCCACATAGAGAAGTGAATGTAAGTAGTAGCTATGGAAGAAATTACTTAAGAGTATTGATCTAGGAAAGCTTTCAGAAGATAAATAAAATGCTCATGCAGCAATAGTAGAGCAATATTTTTAGTGAAAGATGGACAATATCCAGATGTCTTAAAATAAAATTTTAAAAAATGTATCAGCACTAATGATGTGAACTCTAAGTGAGTCACTTCTGAAAGACTCATAACTCATGAAAATACTAGAATTTCAAATATATTCTTTTTAAAGATATCTAGTTATCTTGTAAAATTAGCACAGTGAAACCCAAATGCATCATATAAATGATTTAATAATTTCTATATAGATATCTGTGAGGATTTCTTATTAAACTGTCAGTAACTGTTGTTTGCTGAACAGTCATTGATATTTTTAATTAATCTTCTGGTGGGATGTATTAGTGTCCACAGAAAAGAGCACTTACTACTTTTTTTAATTACACGAAGATGTCTTATAGAAGCAGTCATTTTCACATTGTTTTAATTAAATTATAGCATAATTTTAATATGATTAAGATTATGGAATTCAATACATTGCATTTCAAAGCAAATTACTCCATGGAGTTGCAATTAAACATAATATCAGGGAAATGAAGAAAGCAATAAGTAAGGAAGGCTAATCCTATTATTTGTCACTAGACCTATATCCATTAGTTAATTTGCTAATGAACTGTCAAAAAGCAGTAAAAAGTGGTATTGTGTTTGATTCTCATATCTGGAATTAATTTATCTAAGAAGTATTTGATGTCTTTTGTACAATTCAGAAAAATAAATTGAAATATAGACATTTATTTTATATGTGCACACAATACATATTGACAGCAGAGGTCATTTAAATATTAATAGTAAATGAGGTATAGCATGTTTCAGAAATGAGGAGCAAAGCCCTGGAAATTGGCTACTACATTTTCTTCTAGATTCATGCATAGATAGTCTTGGTTTAGAAAAGTTATAGTATTCAGTGATTTAGGAAAGTTGTTTCATTATTCTACTTAACAATGTCTCTAGGTGACTGGAAATGAAGTCATATTATTAGAATAATTGTTGTATGCTCTAGTAAATATGCATTTCTTCCTTATAGTATGGGGGCAGGATTTTCTGTTTACAGTATACGGCGCAGCAATAGAAAGCAGTTAATAACTGGGAGCAGGATCACTGTCTCACAATACTTTTTTCTAACTTTTGCCATAGACTGGCAAAATTATGCAAGTGTGAGATATTGCTCAGCTCCATGATGGAGAATGAGAGTCATACTACACATTTCATAGGCAGCTCCAAAGAATGATACCAAAGACCATGAAACTAAGCAATATATTAAAGAAGAGCAAGTCGAGATTGAGAGTTTTTCTAATATATGATACCTCTTCACTCATGGTTTAGGGATTGTAATTTCAATTTTCCAATTGTTTATTGAAAATCTATAAAGTTTTCTTCCTTCTTCCCATACCATACTATTCATTTTGGTCTAACTTAACTGAAAATCGTGGAACTTTCTCAGAGCTGGAGTGGACTCCTGGTCAGTATTTTGCAAGTCTTTAATGGCATGTATATTAGCCACAACCACCTGAGACAAAGAATAAGAACTGGGGCAGGCAACATACACACTGAAAAGTTTGGGAAGGAAGAGGCTGGGATAGGAAATATATGGGAGATAAAGTCTTTGAGAAACTAATGTATAAACTGGGAAATACAGAAGGCCAAATGTATGTCCAGGACTGGGCAAATGCTATAAAAGACCTGAATGAACTTAAACTTTCATGGGTTGACGCTTAGGCTCTCCACAAGTAGTAAGGGAAGAATGAGGTAGAACTGTTAACAGCTAGACTAAGCTTTGGAGAAATGTCCCAAAGGAGAGCCAATATGCAAAGACTGGGAGAATTTTTTTTCTCTTTACTTCCAGAAATACAAGAGCTTTGTCAAACCCCTAGCTGACCACTCAGGCAACAGAACAGAGACTTTATGGGCACACATGACAAATAATACATCTTTACAAAAATAGTGTAGAAAAGTCACTAAACAAACAAACAAACAAATGCAACCCCAAATAAACAGCAACAACAAACACTTTGAAGAGAAAAGAATTGGATTTTCGGATATATTCAAAATGTCTAGTTTTCAACAAAAAATACAAGGCATGCGAAGAAATAAGAAATTATGGCCCAGTCACAGAAAAAAACAAATAGATTTGTCCTTATGGAAGCACAGGTATTGCAGTTACTGTATAAATACTTTAAATTAACTGTCTTAAATATGTCAAAGTGCTAAAGAAAACCATGGATGAAGAAATAAAGCAGAAGAAAAGAAATAATAAAAACTAGAGATGAAATCAAAATGAGAAAACAATGGAGAAAACCAATAAACCAAAGCCCATTTCTTTGAAAAGATTACCAAATTAAAATATAATTAAGTTTTTTAATTAAATAAAAAATTAAAAAATGTTTCTAGGCGTCCAATCAATTAAAAGAAAAATTATCATCTGAATAAAAGGAGAAATTATCACTACATTGAAATGATCATAAAGGAATACTACATATAATTCTATGCCTACAAATTTGATAACGTGAAATGGGCCAATTTCTTGAAAGACGAACTACTAAAAATTCGTGTAAAGAGAAATTGATACTATGAATAAGCTTACATTTATCAAAGAAAATGAATCAACCATTATTAACCTTCAAGAAAGCAGCAAGAGCAGATGATTTCATTAGTGCATTTTTCTAAGTGTTTAAGAAAAAAAATGATAAAAATTTCCCATGATCTTTCCCAAAAATAGAATAAATACTTCATTATTCATCTTATAAGACCCAAATTAATGTGGTACTTCAGGCATTACTAGAAAACTACAAAATAATATCTTTCATGAACACAGATGCAAACATCCAAAAAAATTATTAGTAAATCCAAATATTCAAGTTTGGTTTAATATTCAAAAAATAAAAATCTACCACATTAACAGCCTAAATAAAAGTCATGTGATGATAGCAATTAATGTAAATCAAACATTTGACAGGTTCCAACTCTCCTTTATGACCAAAAAAAAGAAAAAAAAAACCTCTCAGCAAACCAGAATAAAGAATATCTTCAAAAATTGATAGCTAACCACATATTTCACAGTGAAAAAAAAAATGAATGCTATTCCCTTATAACTGGGAACAAGGTAAGGATGTCCTCTCCCACCAAACCAATCCAACAATGGATTAGATGTCCTAGTTAGTACAAGAAAACAAGAAAAAAAAATGACAGTATATCTGTTCATAGATGATGTGACTTCCTATGTAGAAAAATCTCAAAGGATCAAAAACAACAAAATAAAAATCTTGTAATAAGCAAAAATAACAAGTTTGCAAGATACATGGACAATTTACAAAACTTAATTTCTTATGTACCAATAATAAATAATTGGGCTTTAAAATTTTAGGAAATATTTTTTACAATAGTACAAAAAATAAAATACTTAGAAATAATTATAACAAAGTATAAATAGCATCTATATAAAAAATGCAAAATTGAAGAACTCTCAAAGATAATTTAAGATATCAAATAAAGATATTTCATGTTCATGAACTGGAAGAATTGCTATTATTAATATGACATTATTTCTCCATTCGATCTCTAGATTCAATGAAATTCCAATCGAAATCTCAGACATCTACTGCATAAATACTGACAACATGATTCTAAAGCTTATATGCAAAGACAAAAGACAGAATAGACAATATAATACCAATAAACAAGAACAAATTCGAAGGATTTATCTTAAAGCTACACTAATCAAGAAAATGTAGCAATGGTGATTTTAAAAAATAGGCACATAGATCAATGGAATAGACTAGAGAACCAAGAAACAACCCTAACAAATATAATCAACTGATTCTTGACAGAAAAACAAAGACAATAGAGAAAGAAGCTTTGTCAACAATCGGAGTTGGAAGAACTGGAGTCTCTGCATGTAGAAAAATGAACCTATACAGACCTTAAATGTTCTCAAAAAAGAGAGGATTTTAAAAAAGGTAAAAAAAAAAACTCCATTACAGAATATTCCAAAATAATTAATACAGATACTACACTCTCAAAAGGTAAAGCATAACCATGCATTGTAACTTCTTTTCAATGAGTACAGTATGGAAAAAGGAAGGAGTAACTATATAGCAGGAAAACCAGACAAATGCTACCTAAGCCAGATGTCAAGTGTTACATCAACAGTGATAAAAAATAATAATATATACCTTTGATATGATAAGATGAAAATGATAGTCTGTTGACGTCCTCCCTAAAACACACAACTCCATTCTAGTCATGAGAAAATATCAGACATATATCAATTGTAGGACATTATACAAAATATCTGAAAAGCACTCAGCAAAACTATCAATGTGATCAAAAACAAGAAAGTCTGAGAAATTGTCACAGCAAAAAGGAGCTTAAAGAGACGTTAAGACTGTTATGTGATATCCTGGAGAGGATGTTCCTAACATTAGATTGTGTTAGGAATGGACATGGTGTCCATGATGATCAAGACTGTCATTCTGTTGGAAGTTTATGGTTTTAACCAAGTTCATGGTTTTATCATTCAGGTTTTCGGTTTCAGGGTTAAAAGTCTCTTCAGTTATCCCAAGTAAAAATTTAAGTGTAGCTTGAAGGAATTAAGATATGAATGAGGTAGTCATTATCACCTTAGCCTTTAAACTTCACATGAACAAATCAACTGAAAACTAGCTGAAACTTTGGGGAATAGAGAACAAAATTGACAGTATCATATTCAAAGCAAACATATTGTGGGAAAGAGAAAAAGAATGTATATTAATCTAGATAAGGAAATTTTATTTTAGAGAAAATAAGACAAGTTAATGATACCTTTTAACAGAAGGATTTCTGTAGAAAGGAGATATTTTTAGAATCTCCCTCAGTAAAAATATAGAGGAAATGACATAACAAATTGACAAAAACTGTGAAATGTTCTCAAATGACAAACTTTTCCTTGCATCTCAGTTTTGTCTGATGATGGTTCTGATGGGATATCAGAAGTATAAATGAGGCAATTCGACTTATTAATAATAAAATATTTGTAATATATAATAAAATACATCTACATTTACCTATATAGTATTATTCATTACAATTTTATTTAGTAAAAAGCCTTGGGAAAGTGTAATAAAAATAGATGTATTTGAGTATATTTTAAGTGTTTAGCTGAGTTATTCAAGTTAGTAAAATGAAGAAAAAATTACATTGCTTATTTGCAGATAAAAATCAATTTATATTATATATACTCATGGTCTCAAGACTGAAATAAGCAGCATTTTCCTGAAATAAGCATCTCTTGCCCAAGTTAATAATAACATAATAACTATCAAAAATTAAACAGTAGTTATTGACTGACCAGAGGTGGAATTGCCATCTCATCCTTTATCAAATGTCTAGACAAGAGTCTGTGAGGAAACTGTGAAGAGCAAAAAATGAAATCTCAACTGGATAAACATGTGTTGAAATAAAAATCTGTTGAACCTGTTTCCTTAAGAATTTCTTGGGTATAATAAAGGTGTGCTGTTTCTTGCACTAATTAAACATAGTCAATGTAAAGAAAACAAACAATTTTGTGAGCTGTTGTTGGCCCAATTATTCTTCCTGTCAATCTTATTATATGGAAGGGATATGGTCTGAAACATGATAGTACCCAATCTTGGGCCTGAGCAAATTGTTGAATAAGCATAGCAAACATGGCAGACTATTGCATAAGGTAGTGTTCCTGCTTTTTGCTTTTGCCAAGGAAGGTCAAGCCCCCTTCACAAGAGGGCTATAATTACAGATTAGGAGGTCAACATGCTATATTTTTAAGCTTTGGTTTAAAAAGCACTAAAAGAAATCTTTTGAGAGCTTAGGAAAATTGGAGAAGGACTTTGGATTTCTAAAGCTCTTTTTTAGAAAATCAATAGCAATATCAGGCAATACTATACTAAGAGAAATTTCTAAAGCATTTATGGAATCCTATATCTTTCAATAGAGAGTTTTGATTTTAAGTCCCTGCCCCATTGATGCAATGTATTGATTTTTCTTCTCATTTTTCCTGAGGTCCTTTTATTTTTATAAGAATACCACTACAATGTATCCATCAGCTCAGAGAAAAAGGATGAATATACAAACTACGGTCCAGAAAAATATTGACTCTGTAAAAACATAAAAAGAATATACAGTCAGTCCTCTGTATCCATGGGTTCCTCAACCCAGATTCAACCTACCATGGATCAAAAATATATATTTTTTAAATGTTGTTGCTGACATGTAGTTAGGCCTATGATGGTTACATTTGTACTAAATATACAGACTTTTTTCTTGTCATTATTTCCTAACAATACAATATAAAATCTATTTACATAGCATCTATATTGTAGTAGGTATTATAAGTAATCTAAAGATCATTTAAAGTAAACAGAAGGATGTGTGTAGGTTATATGCAAAAACTACACCATTTTATATAAGGGAATTGAGCATTCTTGGATTTTGGCATCTGCAGGGGTTCCTAGAACCAATTCCCCACAGATGTGGAGAAATGACTGTTATCTTTGCTATTATACTTTATGGCCATTCTGTAATTTATGATTGACAAAGCATGGTGTGGCTGGTCTAGTAAGGAAATCATTACTTTTATCATCACTTCAGGACCAATAGCAAGAAATGCTATAGAAAAAAATAGAAAAAGAGATAGAGAATCTAGAAATTAAAGAAAAGTTTGTTTGATCTAAGTCCTTCCCTTCTCTTCACCAGTGAACACAATTGAAGTATACTATTTCAATGAAGAAAAAAAAAGAAAAGAAAATAAACATTTTTGATGGTTAGGACAGTTCTGATACCCTTATTTAAAAATGATTTGCAAGTCTGTGGCTTAAATCACCTTTTCTAAAATTTTATTTTATTTCTTATCTTATTTTATTTAAATTTTTTTTTTATAAACCCAAACCCACAAGCTACATTTCTCTAGGACTGACTTCTTCTTAAACCACTGTTTCCAAGAACTAAATGTTTGACTAAGCTCTGTCCTACCCACTGCTTCATATCACCATTCTTGTTCTATAGGCTCATGACCAAACTAAGAGTCTGTAGTATAATTCCTACTAACAGTCAGAAGGTAAGGACAGTCTCACTTTTTAACTGACATTCTTATCCTCTGGTGGTCTTCCTCTAGGACTTTCAACACTCTATTGACATGTGGTATGGTATGAAGATAAAGAAAGCATACGTATGCAATGATCACAGCTTTAAACCAGTCTTGCACTCAAAGGATTTAGTCAACACAATATTGAAGGATAAGAAAAAAGTTCGAGGACTGATACTACCTGACTTTAGTCTTCCTATAAAGCTACAGTAATCAAGACAGTGTAGTACTGGCTATAGAATAGACAAATAGATCAATAGAACATAATAGAAAACCTAGAAACAGACCCCCACAAACATAGTCAAATAATCTTTGATGAAAGTGCAGAGGCAAGACAGATGGGCAAACACAGTCTTTTCAAAAAATGGTGGTGAATAATTGGACAGTCACATACAAAAAAAAAAATCTAGACTCTTAGATACAGAATTACTCCCTTCGCAAAAATTTACTCAGAATGGATCACAGATCTAAATGTAGAACATAAAACCATGAAACTCTTGGATGATAACAAAGGCAAAAACCTAGATGACTTTGGGTTTAGCAGTGACATTTTAGGTATAACACCAAAGGTATGATACACGAAAAAAATAATCAATAAGCAGGGCTTCATTAAAATTAAAACTTTCTGCTCTTTAAAAGACAATGTCAAGAAAATGAGATAAGAAGACACAGGCTGGGAGAAAATATTTTCAAAGGATACATTTGATAATGTATTATTATCTGAAATATATAAAGAACTCCTAAAACTCAACAAGGAAATAAACAACCCATTTTAAAAATGGGCAAAAGACCTTAACAGACACTTCAAAAAGAAGATGTACAGATGGCATGTAAGCATATGAAAAAATACTCCACATTATATGTAATCAGGGAAATTAAAACAGCAATGAGATACCACAAAAAAACCCATGAGAATGACCACGATATCAAATACTGGCAACAACAACTGCTGGTGTAGATGTGGAGTTAACAGGAACTCTCATTCACTGTTTGTGGGAATACACAATGGTACAGACACTTGGGAGACAATTTGGCAGTTTCTTACAAAACTAAACATACACTTACCATATGACACAGCAAATCATGCTACTTGGTATTACTTAAAGGAGTTGAAAATTTGTGTTGATGCAAAAATCTACATACAGATGTTTATAGCAGCTTTATTTATAATTGCCAAAACTCGGAAGCAACCAAGAGGTCTTTCAGTAAATGAATGGATGAGTAAACTATGTTATATCAAGACAATGGAATATTATTCAGTCCTAAAAAGAAATGAACTATCAAGCCATGAAAAGCCGTGCAGGAATTTTAAATGCATATTACTAAGTGAAATACACCAACCCCCAAAGGCTACATACTATACAAATCCAACTATACAACATTCTGGGGAAGGAAAAGCTATAGAGAGTAAAAAGATCACTCTTTGGGAAATGTCAAGAAGAATAAATAAGCAGAGCACAGACAATTTTTAGGCAGTGAAAATACTGTCCATGATACCATAATGACAGATATCTCATTTTGCATTATACATTTTCTAAACCCGCAGAATATGTAACACCAAAAGTAAAATTTAATATACATTATGGACTTTGGTGATTATGATGTGTCAGCATAGGTTATTAATTGTATAACAAATGTACTACCCTGGTGGGGTACATTGATAATAGGGGAGACTGTATGTGTGGGAGCAGGGGATATATGAGAGATTGCTGTTCTTTCAAATTTGCTGTGAAACTTAAACCGCTCTAAAAAATATATATTGTCTTAAAAAAGTAATAATACTGTGATAAATTTGATTTACATAAAATTTATACAATTTTTCTAATATTTTTGTTAAAGTTCTATTATGCGTTAAATTATTCTACCTTAAAATTCTTATGAGTTAAAATTCTCCCTTAAAATCCTAACCCTAGTGCCTCAGAATGTATTTGGAAGATGTGACTGTATTATGAAGGCCTTTAAAGAGATGAGTAAGTTTAAATGAAGACCTTGAGTGAGCCCTAAATCAATCTGATCGGTGTCTTTACAAGAGAAAATGTGGACATACCAAAAAGAGATACCAGAGATAAATGCATACAAAGGAAAAGCCATATGAGGATGCAAGGAGCTCAGACATCTGCAATCCAAAGAGAAAGGCAGCAGAATAAACCAAACCTGCCAACACCTAGCCTCCAGAAGTGTTAAATTTCTGTTGTTTAAGCCACCTAGTCTGATATTTTGTTTTGGCAGCCCTATCCAACTAATGCAGGCACATATCCATAAGTTATACCACTACATCAAGCTTATAAATGTGTTATATCTGGATTCACGTTGCCATTATATTTTCAAGAAACAGTATAATGATTCCTGTTTTACTATGTGCTTCCCAAAATAGTTCCTTCTGTGATGTTTTTTTTTTAAAAAAAAAAAAAAGAAGGAAGGAAGGAAGGAAGGAAGGAAGGAAGGAAGGAAGGAAGGAAGGAAGGAAGGAAGGAAGGGTAGTAGGGGAAACAAAGGCATTGCCTTAAAACTAATTTCTAACTATGAATAGAGTTAAACATCTATTAAACAAGATTCTATCTTTCATCTGATATATTGTTCTATTTTATAACATAGTCAAAAGCAATTTCTTTTCTAATAATTAAGAATGGAATAACAATAGGTAATTGCTAACAAAATATAGGGAAAGGAGTTATACAGATTTCTCTCCCTAATAATTACAATCTATGGATCTTACAGAGAACATCAGAATTGTAATAAATATTATGTGACCGTTTGATAGGACTCTCATCAGTAATCAAGTTAAGACTTGACTGTTCAAGGATAACCAGTGGTAAATAAACCTATATAAAAGAATGCCTTACTTTATACTTTACTGAACTAAAATTAGTCCCTTCTCAATGCAGAGAGTTTAAAGAATTGCCATACCTATTATTGTACAAAATCCTACTATCTGAGGCAATGAAGTAGTAGAAAAAGGAGAAAATAACTATCCAGGAATAAAACTTGGGAAGTAGAAGAGATTTTTGAAAATACAAACAAATGGAATTTATACAATAGAATGGATATTGCTATTTCTCCATTTCTAAATAAGTCCCTTAAACATCATTGCTTTAATAATGTAGTAGTTAAATGTTATGCCGGCAATGTAATATAATCTCTAATTTTACAAAATTAATAATGGAGTAGATATATTTAAATTAGTCTTTTAATTTCAAGAAGTTTGCTTGAGGGAGAATCTTTTTATAGTCAAAAACTGATAAAGGCTGTTAACATGTATCTTTGGGAAATGAGTCTGTATTATACAATATTAGAACTCGATGTACTAGAAGATGCTATATTAACAGTACACTAGTCCTGAGGCATGTTAATCATATGATTTTATGTTGCTTTACGAATGTAATAAGGAAATTCATTTTTATTTTTAAGGTGACAGCAATACTCGAGTAAAAATTTTATATTATTTTTACCATTTTATAAAGTTGAAATAAGGTTTTCAATGATAAATATTAATTTACATAGTTAGTTTTATGTAACTGCATTTAGTTTTAATTCTACACTATCAACATTCCAGTCTTAAATTCAGCTCAGAATATATTAACAATAGAGCTATATATTACATACTGTTTATAGATATATGGAAAATGTATGTATTTCATCAATATCTAGCAAACATTTTTACATGAAATATTTCTACTTGGTAGATGTTATGTGAAAAAGGGCCCCATTTGGGAAATTTTGAATAAAAGCTCTTACGCAGTTTTTCTTTTTCCTTGAAGGAATTCTCAGAACCATGGATATGTTAAAATGCACTGGAAATCCTCAAAGAAGGTATGGACTTTTCAGTATTTGCCAAAAATCAAATTGATATATTAATAATTATCAAATGAGATTTTGGTTCTTACCCTATTTTATCACTGTTAAACATCCTCCAACTCCCACCACTTGTGTTCTATTGACATTATCTAGGAAACAGCTCTAAATTCTATCAATTCTATTTTCATACTCACTATTATTATTCTGGTTCTGGTCCTATTATCTTATTGCTGCACTAATACATTAGCTCTGTAAACATCCCCCTCCCACTAAAATCAATTCTTTCCACAAATTATCTAAAATCAGATTTTATCAAGTAGCCTTTAAAAAACCTTCAAGGAAAAGTGTCAGTATAGCCACTGGCATCACTGCATCATGGACTCTTATCATCTTTATGTCTTTGTGCTTTTGTTCTAAAACATCATTACCTCATGTGTTCTCATATTTCAGTATCACCTGTGATGCCTTTATTTCATCCCTTTCTTTAGATTAATTTTTAAAATGTCTTCTTGTAGTGTGCTATATTTATCATAAAAAGTAACACAGAGGTAGAGGCATCTCTTAGAACACTGTAAGTCAGTAGATAGGATATTTTAGGGAAAGTGATGTCTTTTAAAGACATCCAGTTCATTATGAATTTTTTACTAATTCCATTGCAAGAACACAACCCTTAATTTTAAATACTAGTTTCATGTACTATTATTGCCTATACTTTGAGATGAGATTGCTATTGACAGAAGGCAAACTCGGGCTGTGAATTAGCACTCAAAGGAGTACTATTAGTTTTCCACGGAAAACAGACATTCTGGTTAGAAAATAGGTAGAAAGCAATTTGTGGCACAAGTAACTGATTTGTTGACAAAGTGTTATCCACTTAAGATATTAAAATTATACTTTATTTCCTGGGCAGAGCAACCCTACCAACAAATATAAGCTTCAATTTAGAAGAGATCACCAGTAATACGACATAAAGAACTTGTGCTGTGCCTCCTGTTGTATATCAGTCATTTCCAGGAAATCTAGAATTAACAATGAAATTATCTTACAGCAATTGACTTTGAAGATTTTCTCTTTCATCACAATCTCATAGGTTACTAACATATATTATCTCCATTTACTGTATTATATAGCAACTAGAAATTTGTTTTGGGCACTTCCAAGGACTCATCACCAAGTATAAGTTCTGTCAATAACAAAAGGTTCTACATATGAAAATACTCAGTAATTGAACAATATGTCCTGTATTAGAAATCTTTCCCCAAAGTACCTATTTCCATGCCTACATCTCTCATCTCCTTGGACTGCATAGGTCCGTTCAGACGGTTCAGTTCTATATTTTAGTTTGGAAGTGTTTTTATTTGTATTTTCTCTCTCCAAAACTGAATATTTCTATGCTCATTTTACCCACAATGAGTAAGCATTTTTAAAGGCAGACTATAATGAAAGCAGGACAGAACAAAGGTGCAGGATATATATTTCCAGAAAGTAGCCGATTGTTTTGCCAGGTTGAACATTTTATCTTTTTCCATTAAGAGATTCCGGGAATTAGTCTATTTTAGAAAATGATACACTCCTCAATTCTTTATTGTTTTTAGTTTACTAACCTGATTAACATTCGAGAAGTGCTATTACAATATTGTTCATTGCTTTTGATTATCAAACTGATATATTTACCAAAGTGTTGCAATTCTTACTTTTTCCCTTCTGGAAGTAGTACATTGATTTGTACCACTAATACTCATTCCATCTTTGTAATCAGAATTTCAATAGCATATTTTCTTTCCTACAGTTTCAGCTATGAGAGAAGGTTTAAAAATTGCTTTATGAAGTTCAGTCTGCAGAAGGTTAACAGCTTTTAGCTTTCCAGACTAAAACTTCTTCATTTTATTTAGATTGCCATTAATCAATACAAGCACATATAATAGGTGTTCATGGACACTTATTGCTTGATGACTTGTATGCAATTTTTAGAATCCAATTGACATTTTGTGCTATTTTTCCTCCTTGCTTATACTTTACAGTAACCTTTTGCTTTTTGGGTTTTTTGTTTTCTGTTTTTAGAAATTTGCTTACATTACTGGATAGTATTAGAATGCTTCACCTGTCGGTTCTTAAACCATCAAGTAATCATGATGAAACAGGAAGCAAATTATTTAAATGGTATCATATCAGCATTCATTTTGGAATATTTTATAACATCTTACTTAAAATTGTCATCTGTTCTTTCGACTCCCTCAAAGTGTCAAAAGTGAAATTAGAGCTTGCCATATTTAAGTAAATATGTAATTGAAAACATCTGACTTATTTCCATTTTATAGCATAAGGAAAAGGCCTTCCTTGCTAAATTTCTGACTCTTGCTTTCTATCACTTCAATTGTGCCCTTTATCTAGAATTTACACAAATGGAATCAAATTGTATTTAGTGGTTTATTATCTGCATTTCTTCACTCATGATAATGTTTTAAAGATACATCGATTTTGTTGCATATCTCAGTACATTATTCCTTTTTATTGCTGAGTATCATTCACCACCTGATGAATATCTATATTATTTCAAGTTTAAGGCTATTAAGAATAAAACGGATATGAATATGCATGAACATGTCAGGTTAATTTTTTTGGGGGGTGGGGAGGAGAAAGGATGAGTCAGTGTATATTAGCCATTACATACACTGCAAAATTATGTTCCAAAGTAACTGTGCCATTTGATGTTCTGTTCATTTTTTACAGTATTTTTTCTGTGATTCATTTTAAATAGTTCCTAACATTACATTTTAAGTTCTATAAACTTTTTTTAAATTTAAAAAGTTTAATCTGTTTTTATCCCTTCTCTAAAGGTAGTACATTTTTCATTTCTATCAGTCTGAGTTGTTTTTACATCTTGCAGTTCTCTCTTCATTACACTTAATACTTTTCTCTACCTACATGAATATTTGAAATATAATTATAAAAACATTTTAATGTCCTTATTTTAAAATTTTATTAGTTTCATCCTTTCTAGTTGATTGATATTTCTCCTGGTTATGAAGGTATGTTTGTCTGCTTCTTGCATGTCTGGAAATGTTTGATAGAATAATTTTGAATTTTGAATTTTGTGGGTTTTTTTAAACAGTATTTTAAACTGATTTGGGTTTTCTTCTATGATTCCTTGCCTGGCATTAGTCTGATCACATGCACCGATCAATTCTCTGCTAAAGACTTATGAGAATCCCTCTGCTAATCACCAGAGTATCTGTGCAGTTTCCTTCCTTTTCTATTGTCTCAAATTTTAGCTGCCTTAGCTTCTCAAACTCTAAACTCTGCGTCTCCAACTCAGAGAGATTGCCAGACTCTATTTGGGCTCTCAGTTTGAGTAATGCAGCCTAGAATATTTTTCCAAGCAGTAAGTTGGGGCAGTCAAAGAGATCTATTTACTTCTTTTCAATACTTGTCCCTTCTTTCCTATTTGCTACTTTCTATTGTCTTTTGCTTTGTACTGGACACTCAGAATGACCAAGACATACTCTTCCTGCCCCTCTATTACGACCCTTGCCTACGCCCCCCCCCCCACACACACACACTCAAAGTCACGTATCACACCCTTGCAGGCGCCGACTGTGCCGTTTGCCTTCTCAGGAAACATCACACTTTACTCACCGATATCAGGCTCTAGTCTCAGTTCGCGGCATACCACCATCGTTCTCAACAGAGCACATTTCCTGAGGGAGGGGCTTGGGTGAAAGGTCCATTCCTCAGTTACAGGGTGCTGGAAGATGGGCTGAGCCCGAAAGAGCAATGCACTGAAGCATTCAGAGGAATGGCTGAGGAACTTGCCATGATAGTCTCCAGGGACAAATTCTAGATACCTCGCAGCTGCTGGAAGGAAGAACTGCATGAAGGTTGTGCAATGGAACAGCGTGTTCAGGTCGCTGCAGCCTTAGGCCTTGGCGGTTGTCGCATTGCGGCGCCAGGGTCCTGTTCCCGAAACCCGTATCGCTGCTCTGGGCCTTCATCCTCCAGAAAACTACAAATTTGGGTCCAACGCATGCGCAGTTGACTCGCCGCGTTCTGGCCTGGGGTGTTCCAGCCGCCCTGCACAGCCTTTGGGCCAGAGACCTGGCCCAGCCCCTGCGGCGAGGCACTGCTGCACTGTGATTCTGGGAGGAGAGGGGAGGCTGAATCCATGAGGATTGGGGTTTGCTTGTTAGATGATGTGATTAAGACTCCTTACGAAGATTCCGGGATGAGGGGACTCCGGCAGCAGGGCCACCAAGGTGTTTCTCATCTCGACCTACCTTTCATGCACGTAGAGTTCCCGAGATCTCGCGAGTTCGAGCTTCCTTTGAAGGCGTGGGTTCCTAGAGCCTCAGTCCATCATTCTCAGAGCCTCTCTTGACTCCGAGCGCATCCTGGTCCATCATCTCCCTGGTATCCCATGAAGACTAGCTTTTATTCTCTCCACACACCTGAAGCCACATAACCCACTGTGGGTTCCACCTGCACTCTGTTGTGTCCTGGAAAACCGCACCCTCCACATATGTGGACCAGGCCTCACCCTGGGCCTTAGCTACGGGCATCGTCTGTGGTGCTGAAGGGAGAACATATCCTGATGGAGAGATTTGGGTGAAGGTTCCAGCTCCCCCATCATAAGGTGGGAAAAAAATTGGGGGGGCTATTGCTCAATGTCTCAAAACTGTTATTTCATATTTTTTCCTGGTTTTCTAATTGTTTAAGGCAGGAAGACATCCCTGTTATTCCTCCAGAACAGTGAGTCCAAGTTATAAGGCATTTTTTTTAAGACTGAGATTGTTTTCTATTGCTTTATACCATATTTATTACTAAACCTACACTTATTTTTTGAATCATCTGTAATTAGTGCATATAAACATTTTCTATGTCTAACTTTAATATGACTTCATTTAAATTTTGCTGTCTCCCTATAAGTGTATAGTATATGTTTGTAACTGCTAAAACCTGGGAAATTATTTTGCTGAAAAGACTTTTGACCTAATAATACAGATTTGACAACATCCACTGCAAAAAAGCAAGTGAAAAATATTTTTTTTACAAGAAAAACATACAAACTTCATAGAGTACTGATTTATATTTACTTCTTGTACAGTCTAATAAAGTTGGGTATTTGGCTTTCCAGACTTCACTAAATTAAAGGGAAATGGCAAGAGAGTTAAAGAATTAAAAAGTGAACTCTTAAAGCAAAAGATGAGACTAAAATTCTATTTCACTTTGATACAAGAATCTTTGTGATTTGAGATTGTTTACTGTAGCATAAATCAGCATTACTAACATTACTATCAAAGATATCACTCATTATTGTTACAGCAGAGTACTATAAAATTATATATGTATATGGCAATGAGTTATAAAAATAATAAATATAACTTGGCATTGCCATTATAACCTTCTAAAAAAGCAGTAATTGTTTTTGGATGATTCCCATGATATGAAATAACTTTCTGGCACAAAAGACGATAACATTTTCTTGTCTATAAAATTCACATGTGTGCTATTATGCAGAAATTTCAGGAAAATATACATATCTGTTTTTAATGAGCAAAGTATTAGAGATATACCTAGATTTCAATGTTATATTAGTAGATGGTTAACTGATATAATTATCATAGGCTCTTTAATAACAGATCTCAAAGTATATCATTAAACATTTATAAAAAAATAAATCATATCAAAATTATAGCAATCTATTATTAACGCATATGTATATAAAACATCTGTTTCTAAGCCAAATTGAAATGCAGAACTGGATTTATTGGATAAATTATCATTTTGCCAATGGAGAAACTGTCCTTTAAACACATGCTCAATGTGTAAGACTTGCTGCTTTTCCTATTTCCCTGACAATCTTCAAATTTTGAATAGAACAATTTAGTGATATCCATTATTTCACCATTTCTGGTGTTTTCTTCTACATCTACTTTTTAAAAAATTCAAGGTGATGTAAAATTGACAAATTGAGACATCTTTGTTTTAGGCTAATCTTGTATTTATCTTAGTTTTTAGGTATGCAGCCTACTTTCATTGGTAGTTTACAGTTGGATGGCCAAAAATATCCTAACTATAATATTTTCAATGTATTTTTAAGCTTCTCATTTTTCTTGTACTAATATATGAATTAATACATTTATTGGGTTTAGTCACGCTTTTCATATTTTACCATTCAGTGGTTAGCTATTATGTATCAAGTTTATAAATTCCACATAGCAAAAGCAAACCCTAATTTTATAAGACAAAAGAGAAATACAGAAAATTTTGTTCAAATAATTAATTCTCCCAGATTTCTTATAATCCACTACCCTCAAAAAATCAGTATATTTATAGCACATTTATTTTTATACAAAAACTGCCTAATCATTTCATTTCTCTGTAATTTCCCACAGTTCAATAAGCAATAGACCCCAAATCGTATTTAAATAATCTTCCTTCCAAATGAAGGTCACAAAAACTGTACTATTACAAAGAGGATACACTATTAAACTTTAGTTTTCTACAGCTTATCATTCTGATATAAAACGTGACCAGAGTTTTCCATGAGCTTTCCTGAAACTAGGAATTTAGAATATGGCTCTATATGTGAGAAATTCGGCAAAAATAATATCCAATCTATGCATCTCATGCCTTGCAACTGTTTATTACCAATAAAATGTTATTTAACCTTGTACTTTGTAAGCAACACTATCCAGCAATATACAATTTTTTTTTCTATCCTAAATGGTCTCTTAGTACTTATAACAAGAGGTCTGAAATGCTGTGGACTCAGCACACAATCTAAGTTGGCCAGAGTGTTGGCTGAGGGATAAAGTAATCCTAAATGCCAGTTTCACTCCTATCATTCTTTCTTCACTTCCTTAATGTTCATTTAATTCATTGGCTTCATTTTCTCAATCTGCTATGTAATACTTTGCTCACCTGTTTTAATTCCCCTTCTTACCCTGTTCTAAACTGCCCAGTCAGAGGCATAACTGTTACCTCTTTCACTTCAGTCTAGATTAGAAGCCTTTGACTCTGGAGAGATGACTTGTCTTGATGACTTAGGAATGACTTGAAAAATTGCCAGGGTGTGATGTATCTGCTATACCTCAGACATGCCTCTTCTTCTGAATGCTAATGCTTTAGCTGAGAATATAAATTCTGAAGCTTAAAGTTAGTTAATGAGTTAAACACAGCATTTCAAGAAACAGAAGATGAACCACAAGATAAGTGGAAAGTCTGTTTACTGTGGTCAATGCTTTGGAGTGATCTGCCCGACCTTCTTTTCACTGGAGTTAGATAAACCAAGTGTTTCTGGAAATAAATTGGATTGATGTGCTAGAGGAACAACAATTTCTCCACTTTTTATACAGTGAACCTAAGATGACTGTGGTAATCCTAAAAGAAAAAGAGATCAAAGAAGAAAAAAAAATTGAATGAGGAAAATAAAGATAAAAAATGGAATTTTTATAAGTATTGACTGTATGATATAATAATGGTATGACAAGCAGCTAAACTGAAGGCATTTAGAGGTTACATTTTGAAAAAGTGGTTGGCATATAACTGTGGTTGTAATTTAATAGCCATTCCCCCATTTCATCTGATTGGCAGAGACCCAATTTTTTTTTTTTTTCCCTTTTCTTCACTAGAGAATTCAGGGGTAAATCCTGATGACTTGAACTCTGTTAGGCTATTCTCATTCTGACAGCAAGAAATAGAGAAAATAAATAGGTAGATAATAAAAGTCTAGATAAAAGTGAGTGTCTAGATTAAACGGAATCTTCCAAAGTGACTACTGTGGATCATAATACTCATTTTTATGGGCAAGTTCTGTTTGGCCTGCTGTTCTCCACATATCATAGTCATACCAATGATTCATCTTTCCCTTGAAGGCCTGATTCAAAAGTAATCTCTTCTGTGGAGACTTTCACTTGCTTCTTGCCCTCTGAGGCTGAATATTCCCCTATATTATATATCTCATTTGTAGTAGGCTAAATAATTCCCCCACCCCAAGGTGTCCTAATCTTAGTGGGTCCAATGTAATAAAAAGGATACTTAAAGAGGTGTGCAATAACAGGGAGTAGTAGAACATGTAACAAAGGAAGCAAAAAGTTGGAGTGATGCAAGGAAGGGATGATGAAGCAAAATGCAGAAGGCCTCTGCAAGCTGAAAAAGGCAAGGAAACAGATTCTCCCAGAAAGCCTCCAGAAGGAACACAGCCCTACTGACACCTTGATTTTAGAATTCTGACCTCCACAACTGTTAAGAGGATAAGTTTTTATTGGCTTAAACTACTAAATTTGTAGTTAGGACAAATAGGACAAATACACCATTATAAATTATTTATACCCAAATCATTCATTACCATAATTACTTGCTAATTTGTGACCTTGTTCAATCTGAGTTGCTACACCTAAGGATCCTACCTTACTCCCATTTTCTGTAGACTAAATACATTTTCTAGTACAAGGTAGGCCCAACATTGTCTTTAGTAAACGGAGAAATGAACTAATGTTTATTTGATAGGGTATTATTTGGGGGCACCACTAGATTACGTAAAGGGCAGATAATTAAATGGAAGATATAAACCATGAAGAATATACTACCTCTAAATTCTGAGTAGTTAGAACTAACAGTAGAACTGATTTAATTATATTTCTAGTTTTTTCCAGACTTTCTCTAATTTGCTTACCCTGTGATGTTCATACCTTGAGATGTTTCTGATGAAGGGAAGGAAGCATTAAAAAATGAATGAGTGTACATGAGGAGGAAAGGAGAAAACAAACAAAAAAGAAGTTGCTCTTTCTCAGTTTTGCTTGTAACAGAGACTTCTTCAAATTATTATCTAATGGTTAATCAACCATAGTAGACTTATGCAGCAAAAAGGCAAAAAAGAAATGCTAGTGCAGTAACTAACATTTTTTCCTACCAAAAATGCATTTGAAATGGTGGAAAGGAAATTAACTATATTTGTCAAAGTCATCATTCATTCCCTGTCTTGCTTTTCAAAAATGTAATCTCACCGATCTTCATGTACAATTTTGACAAATTAAGAACTATAATTTTATTCTAAACTAAAAGAATCTTTCTTTCTGTATCTCCATTCAATTCTATATGAAATCATAAAACAACATAATTTCATAGACTAACCATGTGTTCTAGTTTGTTTTGAAATAAGCAGTAATGAAAGACAAATAAGATTTTTATTTTAGAAAGGTTTGAAAAGCTCCTACTAAGACAGAGATAGAGAAATAGTCTAAATTGTGGAAGCTTTCTCTAACAGACACAAATATCACAGGGCAATTTAGTCATATAGACTGTGAATTATAATGTAGAATAAAAATACATTTAAGCAAAACCATGAAATACATACTTTATTCAAACCATAGTGGAAGAACATGTTAATGAGCTAAACTCTTCAAATTTGTATTAAAGTATGACTTAGTTGTTTCCATCATTAAAAAAAACAGAAAGTGGATTTGAATATTAAAAGGATATAAAGTATGAAAAATAGATATTAAATATTATTTCATTTCTAAATTAAGCTCCTTAATATACTTTCTTTTGAGGGTTGTTGGTGTTAAAATTATAACCTTTGGAAAGTAAACATCCAATTCATCTCCACCACTTAGGAACTAGGTTATCTGGGTAACCTTAGGTTCCTTATTTGTAGAATTTTAAATGGAATATCCTGTCATAAAGCTTATGGGCTATTGTAAACATCACCATGCTAAGTAACCAATCAATTTTAGCTTTAAAGTTACTATTTATTGTAGAAAATCATATATTTCAAAATTAGCCATTTTTATAATACCACACATAAATTTGAATGCTTGAAAGATTTAAATTAAAATACTATACTCCGTTAGCTAATCAAAAATATTTTTAACTTTTTTTTTTTATTTTAATTTAAAAGGGTGGACATTAATTTAAACATCCAAAGAACTAAAACATCTACTATGGCAAATATCTGCCATGAAGTTCCCAAGTAGCACTTTATATAAGTCTTTATATCTCTCCAAAAAAATTTTAAAACCCCCATCTCCTTTCTTGTAAAAAGTTGCATTTTTTTTTTAGTTTTAAAATGGCTATAAATGTTACTTCTAGTTTAAGAAAAATGACATTTGGAGGTTTTTTTCTCACATTCCATCAAAATATATATTTTTCAGTAATGAAGACAACTTTATTTGTCATTACTGGAAAAAATGAATATGATCTTCAAAATCATTTCCTTAAAAAAGCAAATTATTTCTAGACCCTTAAAATAAGTATCACAGGTAAAAATACAATGTGTATTTATATCATAAAGGTTTTCTTGGATTCCTATTAGAAAAATCAATAATTTTAGAAGGTGACCTTCTGTAATATGGACTAGTATTTGTCTTAGAGAGGAGCGGTAGGAACAGAATTATTAAAGAGAAGCATGAAGCATTTGATCCTACACTGTAGGAAATGAATCTACTAAAATGCCTACAAAGCATACTCACATTCCTTTTCTTTGACTGTTTGTGTCTTTGGAAAAGAATTTTTCCTTTTAAGATTAAGAAAAACATTTGTGTGTGTGTGTGTGTGTGTGTGTGTGTGTGTGTGTGTGTGTGTGTGTGTGTAGTCTGTTCTGTTAAGTAACAAGGCTTTGGATAAAAACTAAGCAGAATTTAGAACTGAGCATCTGAGAAGAAAGGCTTATTTCCTGAATGAGCTACTTAATCTCGTCAGTTAATGTACCTGTAAGGAGTGTTGTAGCTTTGAACCCTGCTTTAGGGATTTCATTGATAATATTCTATCTTAAAAAGTGAAATATTGGATACCATATTAGCTATGAATTGAATTTGTCCCCCAGTTGTTCCCCATTTAGCTAAATGACAGAGAAGAATAAAGGTCTTACTGGCATTCTGAGGTCCTGAGGGTTAGGGCTTCAAGAGAGTAAACCCATAACATCCAGTATTGACTTAGTCCATAATTATGTAAGAGAAATTAGCCCAGGGCTGACAATTAATGGATTTAGATATCAAATACTAAGGTATATACCTCTTAAACAAAACCATCTTTAGGTATCACCAGTTTTACACTTCGACATTCACAAGGATTTTTACAAGTTTAGAAAGGAAAATACCTAACCTATCATCCATTCATCCATCCATCCATCCATCCATCCATCCATCCATCCATCCAGAAAATATTACTGAAGAATTTACCTTACAAATACAAATACATAATGAAATAAACTATTTTAAGATATTTTTTCTCACCGTAATTGGAAGAGACTGAATATAGGATGGTCGTGCTTAAGATAAAGGAGAACATGGAGCAGAGGGCCTCTCACTGTCTTCAGGAATCTTACTAGTGTCAGGGATTACACTTTGGCAATAAAACCAGACAGATAAATAACAGTCACACATTTTATGATCCACTGGTCAATAAAGAACTTCTAGCTAAGGAACTTAACCAGCCCTAAGTTTGATTCGATTAAGCAAGCATTAAAGTGATAATTACCTCAGAAATTAATATCAAAGCATTTAAACTATAAAAATATAATAGGTTTAAATATCACTTTTTAAAATTAAAGCATAAAATATTTTGATATGATATAAGTCATATTTTTCTATTTCTCCCTTGTGACAAATGCCGAAGTCTATATAGGAATATAGTTTTCATGTAATTAAAGGGAAAACTGTTTTCAATTGTGGAATGCCATCAGCAAGTTGCTAAAAAAGCATTGTGCCTGAATGAATTATTGTACAATTGGATGATTTAGATTTCACTTAGGTAATTTTATATAATTTATTTCAAAAAAGGTTGAAGGTTTTTAAAAATGTAGCCTTTCGTATGTCAGGTTTGAGAGGCATGGTCAGGTTCTTTGACAATGAGCCAAGTTATACAAAACCTACAGAGACTGTCACAGAGGTGGGTATAATTTCATAAACCAAAAGTAATTAAATTGAAATGATTTTTATCAATCTATAATAATAGCATTATAAGTTCACTCATATGGCAATTAAATGAAAGAACATTTAATGTTACTAACATGGATCTTTCTCAAACTTAGAAACATTGTACTCACTATCTTGCATACTACAAAGGACAAAGATACTCACAAGATGACACTACTGCTTCATCGATAAGCTTGGAACTTGATTCTTGATCATTCTAAGACACAATTTCTATATCTGTGAAATGAAACAATTGAACTTGAGATCTAAATTCCTTCCCAATAATTTTCTTTGGGAGAAAGTCTAACTTTTGGATTGTTTATTCAGCTACACTCACTTATCCAACCAGGCCAACCATCCTCCCATCCATTCTGATTCATTCATTATTTAAGTGGTTACTATGTGTCAGGCACTGTGCTAGAAATAAAAATAACTTTTTTTTTTTTTTGCTCCTGGTTAACATGAAAGTGGCACTTTATTAGTTGTAACAATTTACTTGAGACAAACCTCATAAATGATCAAGACAATGCTGGAACCCGGAACCCGCCGGACAGTCGAACAGTCCTGAGTGGAGAAGCGAGGGTTAGGAAAAAAGACAGAGAAGAGAAAAAAATCTCGGGAGGGCATACAGTCAAAGCTGCAGCCTCGAGTTTATTTAGCACCGTATACTTATACAGCTTGAATACGTGACAAACTGCTCATAACAAAGTAACAAACTGCTCAAAACAAAATCACAAGTATCCAGAAACAATAGCTGTGATTAACATGGATTAACATAAGGCCAAGACAAACCTCCTCCCTTGGAATTTCAGGAACTGATGCTTCTCTTCCCTTGGAGGTTCCAGGAACTGATAATTCCCTACAAAGGGCTCCCAACAAGACAACTTATATTGAGACTCTCAGATATTTCTCATTTAAATGTCCCAAATTCAATGACCATAAGTACACTATTTATTCTTATTTATTCGACCTTTCAAAATGTACATAAAGCCAAACATTAACAGCCAAGGCCATTAACAGCTTACTAAGTTAATATATGAATGCATGAAATCCTTTGTCGTACTGTGATATTTTCCCCATACAGTACATTGGTTAGAAGTTATAGTTTATGAAACAATCCCCCGATTACTCTTTCCTCTGGCTCTACACATAGCCATTACTTTACTGCTGACTGCATTCCCTCTGCCATGCTCCCCATCCCCATGACCATCTATCAACTACTAATTTGTACTTCTTTAACCCTTTACCACTTTCTCTCAACGCCCCAACCCCGCTACCCTCTGGCCATCATCAGATTGTCCTCTATATTTCTGAGTATGTTTTCAATTAGTTTGTTCTTTTTGTTCCTTAAATTTTACATATAAGTGAAATCACATATTTATCTTTCTCTATCTGGCTTATTTCACTCAGCATAATAACTTCTAGGTCCATCCATGTCATTGCAAATGGTAGGATTTCATTTTTTATAGCTGAGTAATATTCCATTGTATATATGAACCATAACTTCTTTATCCAATTGCTTGTTGATGGGTATTTAGATTGCTTCTATATCTTGACGATTGTAAATTGTACTGCCATGAACATAGGAATACATAGATCTTTACGAATTATTGTTTCGGTTTTCTTTGGATAAATGTCCAGAAGTGAAATTGCTGGGTTAAAGATAGACCCATTTTTAACTTTTTGAGGAACTTCCAGGCTATTTTCCATAGGCACTGCACCAATTTGCAATCTCACCAACAGTGTGAAGGGTTCCCTTTTCTCCACATCCTCACCAACACTTTTTTTTTGATTTATTGATGATAGCCATTCTGACAGGTGTGAGATGATATTTCATTGTGGTTTCAATTTGTATTTCTCTGGTGATTAGTGACCTTGAGCATCTTTTCATGTCTATTGGCCCTCTGTACTTCCTCTTTGGAGAAATATCTGTTCAGATCTTCTGCCTATTTTTTAATTGGGTTGTTTTTTATTGAGTTGTATGAGTTCTTTATATATTTTGAATTTTAACTCTTTACCTGATGTATAATAAGTGAATATCTTCTCCCATTCAGTAGGTTGTCTTCATTTTGTTGATGGTTTCCTTTACTGTGCAAAATATTTTAGTTTGATGGAGTCCCATTTATTTTTTCTTTTGTTTCCTTTGCCCAAGGAGATATATCCAAAAAGAAATTACTAGTAGCAATATCAGAGGGATTACTGCCTGTGTTTTCTTCTAGAAGTTTTATGGTTTGGGATTTATATTTAAGTCTTTAATCCATTTTGAGTCTATTCTTGTATACAGTGTAAGAAGATGGTCTAGTTTCTTTCTTTTTTTTTTTTTTTGCACATCTCTGTCCAAGTTTCCCAAAACCATTAATTGAAGAGACCATCTTTACCATTATATATTCTTGCCTCCTTTGTCATATATTAAATGAGTATATAGATGTGGTTTTATTTCTGAGCTCTCTATTCTATTCTATTGATCAATGTTTGTTTTTATGCCAGTACTATGCTATTTTGATTACTGTAGACTTGTAGTATAGTTTGATATCAGGTAGTGCAATACCTCCAATTTTGTTCTTCTTTCTCAAGATTGCCATGGTATTTGGGATCTTTTATGGTTCCATATAAATTTTAGGATTATTTGTTCTAGTTATCTGAAAAGTGCCATTGGTATTTGATAGGGATTGCACTGAATCTTCAGATTGCTTTGATATTACAGCCATTTTAATGATGTTGATTCTTCCTAGCAGAGAATAAAATTGTGAATGATGCAAACAGACTCCCTTCCACTGTGGAAGGTATTTCCATGAAAATACAGGCTATCAGTTCTATGTGTGATTTTCATTATTTTACTTCTACTTTAGCAGTGTCAGACCACCTATTCCATCAATAATCTATTCCATCTGCAAAGAGAAAATAATTGCTTTTAATTTACATTGGAATTTAGGCTCTGCCAGCTCCTAACATCAGTGCTCCTTAAGAAAGAGCTTTGTATTGAGATACTAAAGAAATTTTGCCTCACTAATAACCTTCATCATTTATTGCTGCTATTTTAACATCACTCCATGATAAACTGCATTACTCCATCACAACTGGATAGCTTGGGTTCCTCACTCTCAACTTTTGTGTAATCACAGAATAACTCTTTACTTAATACAGCCATACTTTCTTATCTTAGATACTCCTCTTTGTTCCTCTTTTCTTCTACACTGGATCCCCTTGATTTTGGAACCTCTAAACCTAGGGCTCTTATTTCTAGGTATTGTCTGACTGTGATACTGTGATCAGACCTATCGTTT
The DNA here is from genome assembly GCA_028627145.1 of Eidolon dupreanum. Classification (NCBI taxonomy): domain Eukaryota; kingdom Metazoa; phylum Chordata; class Mammalia; order Chiroptera; family Pteropodidae; genus Eidolon; species Eidolon dupreanum. Next base: position 30,636,826 of record CM053506.1, read on the forward strand.
CCCTTTATCAAAGTGTATTCTAAACAGTCATGAGCCCTGACATAATGCTTAGTCAACTTTCTCTGTTAGTCAATCCAATTAGATAACTTGTACAATGTAATACAAAAGATGATTATTAATCATCACACTTTTAATATTGATCCTTTATTGAAGTGATATGAAGTGAAAATATTCTGCAAAATTATTTAGATAACCCACTCACAGTCTATTAAGAATGAGGTCACTTTTGGCATAGTGTGCCTAGTCATTATTTATATTAATAAGGTTGGATGCTGTTCAACTTTCCATTCTATTTCATGAGAGGATGAATACGATGGTGATGAACCTAACAGCCAAAGTGTTCCAGAACCAAAGATGTTAAAATTCCGTTAGGCTAGGTTGTCATCAATGGTTTTACTTAGAGCTTGGTTGTTAAGAGCCAGAAAAGCTTGTTTGTTTGTTTGTTTTTAATTTTCCTCTATTGATTATCATACTGATTTTGGCAAGCTACTAAACTTTTCTGAGATCAGTTTCTTTATAAAATAACAGCAATAGCATTTACTTCATAAAGACATTTTTATAAATATAAGGGCCAATTATTTACACCCCTCCTTATAGGGTTCAGGAAGGTGTAGTTCACGTTAATATCACCAATGTTATCACCATCCTTGTCACCAGTAGGCAGACACTCTGTGAGTTTAAATCCTGAAGAATTATTTTTCTTTAGTTCTTCGTAGTTAAGAGCAGGGGTCAGCAAACTATAGCCTACAGCCCACAGGCCAAACCCTCTACTTATTTTGGATATAAAGTTTTGTGGGAACACAGTCATATTCATCTGTTTTCATATATTCTGTTTTGGTACTATAACAGCAGAATTGAGTAGTTGGAACAGAGATCTTATAGTCTGCAAATTCCAAAATATTTACTATCTGGTGCTTTCAGAAAAAGTTTGACAAACTCTGGTTTAAAGGAAAAAGGAGTTCCCATGATAGACTTTTATGTCACAAAATCTGCTAATAGTATTGGTTGCAGCAATGGTAAAAACTCCACAGTCTGTTTCTGAGGAGAGTTAACCAGAAGAAATCTCTCTGGAAAATTATATTGACAAATCAGAAGTGAACTTTCTGCTACCGGTACTTATAACCCTTACTTTATAAAAACAAGTAGGATTACTTCTTAACATGTATTATTAAATTGGTCTCTATTGCAAAAGAAAGAAAAATAAAAACAAAAGGTTATATATGGTAAGGACTTTGACAGAAGTGCATTTACTGGATAATATAAACTAACATGGAGCTGAAGAGTTATCTGTTAAAGAGAAAGTGTTTCTGGCTTAATTCAAGAGGAAAAATATTCTTTAGAATCATAACTAAAGTAGTGTCAGAGAAGAAGAGTAAAGTTATGTTTTTGTTAAAATTATTTTCCATTCTATGTCTGCCATTTCTCACCTATTAGAAGAAAGGTTGTGCTAATTGGATTCTACACTTTTTTTGAATTCAGATATTTTAAAATTCTGTTCTATTTTTTTAAAATTTCTATCTCAGTAGCTTTATTGAAGTACAATAGACCTTTAAAAAACTACATATTTTTAAAGTACAAATTTAATAAGTTTTGACACCTGTATAACCACCACCTCAATCAAGATATGGAACATACGCATCACCCATGAAATTCTCACCTCATGCTTCTTTGTAATTCTTCTTTCTGCCCTTTCATGATCTGCTGTCACTATAGAATAGTGTGCATTTCCTAGGATTTTTTAAAAATGAAATATATAATTTTTTCTGTTTAGTTTGTAATTTTTTCTGTTTAGTTTCTTTAACTCTAAATAATCATTTTGAGAATCAACCAGTTACTTTGCTGTATAATGTATGAACTTCAGTTGCCTTGTTCTCCTCAGGCTCTGGTCTCTCAACTGAAGAAGTTTACCTGGACTTGCCTGGGTTCCTCCTCTTTTTGCCTTGGCTTGGAAACTCTCATGGCAGCTAGCTGGGTAAACACAGAGTTTACCTCATTTATTTGTGATTCAGCTTGGTAATAATAAAACTCACCTCATTTGTTTCTCATCCCTCACCTCTCAGGAAACACTGTCTTTTGTTACCTGGTAACAACATCTTGAAAAACATCAGTTCACATACCTTGTGCATTTTTTCAGGCAACGCAGTAAATTTAGTCCTAATATTCCATCTTCCCAGAAGTTGTACATTTGTCAATACTTTGTTGCTGAGATAAACTTTTGAAATTATTCCATTTCAAATGTGAAAACATTGAAAGAAACTTCATTTTAAAAATATTTTGGATCAGCAGTTTCCCTTACTTCATTTTATTACTAAGGGATTGGAAAAAGCAATTAACCTAATGAGTTAATATTTTTTCTATTCCCCAGTACACCACTGTAATTAATCCTGCAATGAACATATAAGAAATTGTGTATTTTACAAATACTTGGTGGAATTATACAAGTAGATTCATTCTCTTTTTAAATTTATTTTATTATTAGTTTCAAGTATGCAGTGCATTGGTTAAACATTTATATCATTTATAAAACGATTGCCCTAATACCTCTCTCTCCTCTGGCTCTCCAAGATTCATTCTTGAAAGTACACAAAATTACAAAAATCATTTTTTGTGTGTTTCCTAACTCAGCATATTTTTATATAACCTGGAAACTTTATAAAAAGAAATTCTTGTATGTTAATTGTATTCAATTAATTAAAGGAAAATAATTTATTTTAATTTGGATAATTTATATTAAAATAATATATAGACAATGTTTTTCATTGTTTATTGATCTTTTGTCTACATACATTATTGCTAGAATAATTACTAGTATTCAATCATGAGTAAATATATTTTAATTTACCAAATGAATTCAGATATTAAAGCTATTAGCAATAATCTAATTATTTTCTTTGGAATTTAAAAAATCACATCTAAATGAATGAAGTTTATCCTTTTTAAAGTTGTATTTGTTGAATAGTTTTATTATTATATCTTACTGGATGTTATGAATAATTTGAAAAAGTCAGTGCAACTTTTGGTAACATGAAATAACAACAAAAAAAAAAAGTGAAATATCTCTCCTGAGGTTTTGTTGATATTGTTGTTGCTGCTTTTCTTATCTATATTATCTGCCACAACATTCTGCCAAATAGCTGTCTCCACTAAAAAGTGAAATATGCAAATGCATTTAGCTTCTGTGAAAAAACTGAGATTCCACTGGATATTTGACCTCTCATTTTCCCTTTATAAGGAAGGTGATTAGGTCATCTCTAAGAGTTTAAAAGTATCATGTGGACTATAAATGAACCTTCATAGATTAGAAAACCATCATGTAAACAAATTCCTATACTGTCTGGTAGTAGAGACTGAATGAATAAATAGATGATAGATAGATGACAGATAGATGATAGATACATGACAGACAGACAGAGACAGATAGATCGAACATTGAATAATTTTCATTTCAGTGTAGACTTCTACTCTTTAGACTAAAAATTTATGTAGATATTGAAGCATGGGTCTTAGTTGGTAACTTGGAGTAGTATTTGCATACTGAATACTACATACCTTGAACTCAAAGCTTCTAAAAGTATTTTTAGCTATTTACTACCAAGGTAACAGGACTTTAAAAAAAAACTTTAATTAAAAAATTATTAGATTGTTTAAAAGTTCCTTAGTAATTTATATTCAGTGGGATTAACAACATCTTCTTTAATAGCAATAGGTGATCAAAATCACTGTTTTTTAAATAATGGGAAATATTAAGTTAAATTTAAATCTAGTGCTATCACAAATGAGGGACATGTTTACCCTAATTATAAAGTCTGATAAATAAGACTCTCCAGCAGTGTGTTTCTAAATCAATTAGTCTCAAGAGTTTATCTGACTAAAAGTCAACATTACATTATTGGAACCATTTTAGTTTTGTTTCCATAGTAGTAGTTTTGCACACAAAATAATGCTGTATATATCCAATAGTTTGTATTTTTGTTGCATATACCAGCAGTGTGGCCTTATAAACAAATCATGTGTCTAAGGTACTTGAGTGTTTGAGTAAAGATCAAAGCACCATCATACTTCATCATATCAATCAATCATCCTGTTATTGAATATTACCATTACATAGAATCACATAGTTAATTCCTTTTTTCTTGATGTTTTTATCTGAAATTTAGTAAGCATCATTAAGAAAAATGTTTCTATTGGTATTGAAGACTATGTGAATTACACAAGCATCAATACAATACAAATAATGTGAATAGATTGAGATATTTCATGAATAGTAGTACTTTTGAAAAGAAAATGAATTTTAGTGTGGACAAGTTCAAAATGAGTCATATTGAAAAATAAAATCTTTTCACTACTCTCACCATTTTTAATAGAAGTCTTTTGTCGTAAACAAATGAAGGGAAGCTTTCTCAAATTGTACTAACTAAATCTATTGCTTGAGTGTGATGTTCATTTCTAGATTTTGTTCTCAAACTGAAGAAATGTAACTAACTGAAAAATTTAATGGTCTGAATATCACAAAACAACTCAAATGCTCAAAATACAATATATTGTATTTTGCTTTTATACTTTCTAGGTTACAAAATTCAAGTTTATTCCTTTGCCTGCTTTAATTCAGAGTCTTCAACCTAATCTTAGGGATTCACCTAAGTGGCTTACAGAAATTCTATATCCAATATTTGTTCAAATAAACGAGCAAACAAAAAAAAAGTCCCATACCCAATACAACATGCATCAATGGTTGTTCTTTAACACTGTTTACTACTGCCCTTGCATTAAGTAATGTACATTCTGAGCACTTGTCTGGTCTTGATAAGATATATCTCAAGGGACCAGGGTACTTAAAGGAACAAAATATACTGCATATTCCTTATAAAATAAAGCTATGTGTTCCAGATATCCTGCCTGTCACAGTTTACCTTTGAATTTGTGAATATATAATATCCATATTTAGAACTTTGAATCAGTAGGTTATGTTATGTAAATGAAAATTTACATATCTCTTTTTAACTGTCAAAGACATTGGGTTATAGCCTATCCAGATAGTTGAATATAATTCCAGCTATTTTTATCCAAAAAGACAGCTGTCATCAAAAATAAATTCATAAAAGCCATCTTGTATTTAGGTTACTAAATATGGATCCTAGCAAATTGTGAAACAATCTGTTATCATTACTATGAGAATATGTTTATAAATCAAAAAATATCTTTGGAAAAGTATTAATTGGTTAATTTTAGTTATTTTTGCATCTAAATTAAACTATGTATGGCAACAATGTTTGGCACATTACAACTTGATTGTAGCAGACAGATTTCTAAAATTTCTACAATACCAGAGGCTCCAATAAAAAATAATAATCATGAATTTCCATTTTCCAAAGCCACTTCTCTCAGCAGATGCACCTATATTGCATAAGTCACTTTTGTGAGAAATTAAAAAGGTCTCAGACTCTAGAAATACAAAATAGAAAAAGTTATCCCTCCATGTGAGCAGATCAGCTTTGTGATAAAATGGATTGGAATCACAAGCTCAACTTTAGCCTTCATTCCCCTTAAAGGAAACTTTATGTGACAACTTTATTTCAGACTTGTAGAGTCAATTACTTAGTAAAGACCTCTACCTAAATTTACAGTGTCCCAGCAGAAATGTCATCTTCCTCCTTTATCTTTGCTTTTCCACATTTTTTCACTCTCTCTTCATAAATAATGCAGTTTTCCAGGCCGGATATGTACAATTCATTCTATTTATTTCTCTATCTCTATTCCATTCTCTTCATCTACCTTCCCTTCAAGCCCTCATCATTTCTTTCCTAAATTTCTTCAATAGTCTTCTAAGTGAACTCTTTTCCCAATCTAGCCCATCTAATTTTTGACTTATGGTAATGCCATGATGGTCTTTCTGTAATGCATATAACCTTTCATGTTAATCATCGCTTTCACAGCAAGAGCCAAAGTTATTTGTTCGTCACTCATGACAGTTCATGATCTATATCCATCCTCTTTAGACTCATCTTCCATCATTCTTTCAAACACCTTCTTTTGTCCAGCAGTACCTAGTTTCTGATTTTTTAGAAGGCATGATATGTTTCATGACTCTTTTTTTAAACTTAATTTATTTGTCCCTTCTCAGTCCTTTTGCATTGTGTTATAGTCCTTATTCTTCTATACTATAAACATTGATTTACTTATCTCTCTTTGCCTTTAGATCCTGTCCCTTAAAGTTAACTACCACCAAGTAAACAGCTTGATACATGTACTCACTTATCAAATATTTGAAGAGTTAAGAAGAGAGGAGAGAAAAAAAAAAACAGTACTTATGTAGGGCTTTATATTATGCCAACTGTTTTCAACTTGTACAATTGGTACTTTGAGATTCAAGAAGGTGGTGGACATTGTCTTAAACTTTAAAACAGAGAATTTTTAGGTAGTATGAATGATGTTTTAGGGCATAGGCAAAGGCATTGTCAGGAAAGCATAGGTTATGGTCAGTAAATACAAATACAAATACAAATCTAAATTCTATTTTATTGGGCATTTACAAAGGCAGTCTTGGGAGATAATGATAGAAGGCTTGGGTCATGATATAAAATGCTATTAGAAACAAGTGAGAAAAATATACAATTAATTCTGAAAGCAATAGGTAGTCAGTCAATGAAGATTATTTTTTATTTTTTGAGAACTAACTAAATCTCTGTTTAAGGTCTTGTAAAGTTCTCTTTCATGACTCAAAAATGAGATTTACCAATCTTCTGATCCTATTTAAAAGTATGAATATTTCAAATTATTAACATCACACAAATGTATAAAATAGTTGCATGTTTACTTAGCTTCACTAATTATAAGCAACTTGGAAGAGAAGTATATCTTTTTCACCAAATCACATAGCACATTGTCTTGTGCAGAGAAGGTGACTGATAAAAAAATGTTTGCAGCATTAAACATTCTCCATGGTTTGACGGTTTTCAAAATATTGGCATTCAACAATATACAGTTAACTCAGAAATAAAATTAAATCTAATTTATACCTCTTTTTTAAATTTCTCAAGGCACTTTGGGATCTTGAAATCACCCGTTTTCATTATGAAGATTAATTCTCACTCTTGAGAATTCTAAAGAATGCATATGTGAGATCTCTTTTCCTGTTTTTAATTCTGAATATGTTCAGCACTCAGGAAGAAATCTTTATATAGGGCAAAACTCAAGAGTCAGTCCTATATTTACTGAACACCTCCATTCAGATATACCTTACTATACTATATATTTAATTATTTAAAATGCTTTGTGTGTTTATGATTGTACTATACAATTTCAAGAATTTTCTATTTAAAATACCAGCTTACATGCTATTTAGAAAAAGTTCCTGTATTGCTGCACTCTATTACCCTATCTGTATTTTTTGTATTTGTTCCACTTTTGTGCATTGTTGTTTCTAGCTGTTAGTAGCCTGAAAGAATAATTTTTTGCAAAAAAGCTACACAGGAAAGTTAGTAATTATTATACAGTTAACATAATTCTTGTCATATTCTCAAATATTGTCTTTTTGTTTTTTGTTGTACACAGAACGATACAAGACCAGGGGATACAAAGAAAGTCTACAAAAGACAAGATCGAATATGAACACTTGATATTTTTAGTTGTAGTCTAAATTCAAAATATTCAAAAGTTTTCCACATTTAAATAATAATCTTCCAGAAGGTAAGTTGTTTCATTAACTTGCTTCGTTACATAATTTCCATCATCAACTAATTAAATTAAAAAATCAAGCCAGCAAAAATTTATCAAGCACCTTCTATTGTGCAAAATACTTTCCTGGGAAACCAGAGTAAATTAGACTTCCAAATATGTAGATATATGTACTCTGTTATAGCTTAACATTATTTGTAAATGATCTCTAAAATTTTAAATCTACTTTCACATTTTCTTATGGTGAAAGTTTGAATATTTGAGAGTTCAGTTTAGTTTGTTGATGGTATAACACAGCAAAGAAAGTGATAAGTAGACTTTTTGTTTCCCTATTTATCCATTGTGTCTCCAGCTCTATATTAACAGGCCAAAAAGTATGAATGAACCTCCCAAAAGTATATGCAGCCAGGTCACCTAATGCTGAGGTACTTTACAGGAAGTGCATGAAGTCATCCTTGCCCTCAAGGTGCCTCCACTCAGTTTGACTCATTACTTGTTACTTGTTTGAACTAAAATAAAACACTTAATTTTGGGTGACCTATCACTTATTTGAACTAGGTACCATCATTCCAGTGTCCTTGTTTTACTATGATATGACACTCATTTATAGATGGGAGTGGTTGCAGAAAAGTGAGAGTGTAATTAATAGCTACAGGGTAGTCTGCTAAACATTAAGTTTCCAGCTTAAAATCTAGATCTGTGCCCATATCATACTTCCTTATAAGTCTGAGTTCAGAAGAAAAGCATATTCAGTGAACTGCTGGCAGCTCCACATTGCCCAGCTAGCCCTATTTGCAATATACTTTAAAACACACAGATGCGCATTCACACACACACGCACACGCACGTCTATTCTTTACGCACTCCAAAATAAAACAGTTTAAGAAAAATCATATCAAAGAAAACTCTGTATAAGTGCTATTGCCAAATAATAGCCTGGAAAATGTTGCAAGAGTGTAGGTTTCCTTTCAGACCTAAATTCCAACAGAGTCACTAGCAGCTATAACAATATCCCTGTGAGTACTCGATGTTGGCATGGCATTTAGTTTGAGTTTGTAAAAGTGAAACTTCTTGAAAGAAGTCTTTCTGTCATATTTGGAAACCCAATGGGTGATGGAGTTTAATATGAACAGTTAGAGTAGCTGGCTATTATGAGGATTTCCGTACTGAGTAAACTTATTGCCATCATCTGCTTCTTACACTCATTTGCAGTCATCAGCTGTCAAGGGGAGATTTTACATTTAACAATAGGAAACATGCATCTGGACACCAGATTTCTTGTGGTTTCTATAGAAATCTATCACATTCTTTTAGAAAGGAAAAGAATCAATTCAGTTTAAGCTGTACAATTGTTTCTGAATATCTATTATTGCTTTATTTTATTTACGTATGTTTATGTGTGTGTATGTCTATATAAGTATATATATATATGTGTGTGTGCCTATAATTTTAGTTTCAGATGACTCCTCCAGCCCATAATTTTTCATTGATCTTGGAATATAGTCACTGAAACTTAGAAAAAGATAGATATTGCTGTATTTAAATGACTACAGTATTGTATATTTACTGAGTCTTCCATTATTAGATGAGTTAATCCACAATTGTGAATTTTCTATATAAATTAAAGGTAAAATCTTTAATGTCTACTATAATAATTTAAAATTTTCAATGAAAAATACATTATTATAGATACTTGATATTCTTAAGGAATAGATTTTAATACCATTGTAAATCCTATTATTTGTTACCACTTTGGTGAATAGCATATCTAATGTAATGAGGTATGCTCTAAATCATTTTTTCTATACATAGCAATTAAAGAACAATAATATAATACTGAACTGTAGATGTGAGCAGTGTCTGGGCTTATTCCCTTGCTCTTCCTCTCTTTCTATACTAGTCTTTTTTACATTTTTCTTTAATAAAAAAGCCAAGTAATTACATAGTATTGAACTTCAAAAGCTTACCCTTAAATAAATTTCCCAAATCTTAAAACTAAAAGAATTACTCTGGCTGTTTCTAGTTTCTTTTCAATCATTTCTTACTTTTGAATCATGATCTAGAAGTTTGAAGTTACCACAACATAACCTTTAGATAAGTGAACTATTGTTACTCCAAACATATTACAAACTATAAATTGTCAAATGGGCCATTTGTGAAAAAGAAGTATCAAGGAGTACAGTATCTAAATATATCCTAAAGAATACAACTTGCTTAAAAGAAATTCAGTGTAATATAAGAAGATACATGTATTATTTAAATTATGATGATCTAATAGTATTTTTGAGTCAACAGGAACTAAAAATAAGTTTTAAAAAATGCTTGTACTGCATCAACTAACAATTACCATGTATGTATTAAGTATAGTGATGTATATTTATTAAAGCTTCATAACATAGTGGTTAATAGAATGGCTTTTAGAGTCAAACAGTGACTCTGAATTTCAAATTGTGATTTCAGTACTCCCTGATTGTATAATACAATGTTTGTTAACTTCTGCGACTCTCAGTTTCCTTATGTAAAAATGGAAATATAATTGTACTTTCAACATAAGGTAGATTAGAAAGTGTTCAGAAGAGTGCTTGGAACATTATCAACACCCTCAACACTCCAAAATCTGCTTTCACATGTCTCTGTGTACCAAATTATAATTTCAGAGGAAATTATTAAATGGTAGTAGAGAGGATTATAACCTTGAAAACCTGGCAGTATGATCAGAGGTAAAATTATATATAAGATACAACCTAACATATGCTTAGAAAATATATGGGAATAAAATAATGAAAACTTAGCATCTGTCATTCTGCATGACTGCCCAATTCTCCTTTTGTCTAGTTACTTGCTATGTGTAACTTAGTTAAGAACCTTATTCCTCAGACTAAACACATATGAAGAGACCTCAACAAATGAAAAAGAACAGGAATACATGATTTCCCTACAATCCCTTCTGTAGAGAAGGCTTTTATCCTGTTTGTGATGGCAGCTGGTGATGTTACAAAATGAATATTTATCCCAAATATCCCTGTCACAATTGACTTTCCATTCACCCTCACTTGTCAACAATTTGAAGTACAATATAATAATGTGTATAATAAAAGAAATAATAATAAGGGGCCAGGTATCATTTTTAGTAGTAGTAGATATGAAGAATCCATAAAAATTCTCCCAAATAAAAAATAAAAATCACAGGACTCTCTAGGGTCAGTCCCTCTTTCCTATCTTGGCTTCTCTCCAGAGGCTACTGTCGGACCAATGATCACGGAATACTTAAAGAAGACAGGAATGCTAGGCAAGGTCTTGACACTCTGTCAAGGCCATCCAAGTTAGTATTACTTTTTTGGATATGCAAGGTATTCCTGCTGTGATAATTTAAAATGTATCAATCTTTTAAGTGAAAAGTAATTAGAATTAGAGAGTTGACTTTGCTTTCACTAAATCCATAAAATAAAAAAGGGATTAGGCAAAATATTGAAATCCTTCTTTAGTTCATGAACAGGTTGTAGTTCAATAAGTGCCTGAGTATCTGACGGGTGGTGGTGGGGTGTCTTAAAAGGCCATTAGAATTTAAAGTGGATTGAACATGTTTGGTATAAGTTGTAATGTTATAGAGGACAGAGTAAATTTTTCCACATCTAAAGATAGAGATATGTGAAGAGAAAAGAAAGATGATAAAAAAAATGAAATTAGAATTTCAATTGTATTATTTCAAGAAATTTATGATGTAGGCATTCATAGCTATTTCCATTTGACTGATAAACTCTTTGAGAGTCTGAGTCCTAACCAACATAACAAGCCAAATCTAAAAATAAACTCAAGATTCTAAGTAAGATCTACTGTTCTTTTCTATACACTAAAATCTATTATTATGATGCTGGTTGAAAGAAGAGTTTTGATGTGACTGTGACAGACAAAAAGGTTGTGAAAGTAAAATTGTAATTATTCATATATCCTTATAAATATCTATTTAACAACTTATATTTGAAAAAATTAACTAGATAGGAATTCACTTATTTCCTTGTTTATCTGTTTATTTGCTTTCTTGCTGACTAGTCACTTCTCTATTTAAATTGTTTACTTCAGTAGACAACTTTTTCCTCACCCCCCTGAGATACAGAGTAGCCCTGATCTTCCAAAAGGTAAGTCACTTGCCAGCTGAAGTCACTTTGGACCACTACCTAAATACCTGAACATTTGGGGGTTATGATTATCTATATGCCTATTGAGTCCTTACAAGTAAATCAATAAAGTGTAAGAAAAATTAAATAGACTTGGAAGTCAAGTAGACCTGAATCTGAATCCCAGTTGAGACAGTAACTATGTGTGACTTAGAATGAGTAATTTGTCAAGATCAGACAGTTTAAATGCAAAGTGTAGAACATAGTTCTGCTCATATAGTACTTTCACAATATGGTTGGTATTATTACTTTTACTACTAAATAAACTCAAACTTTGTGTCTAACACTCTCACAGTAAGACAGAACTCCTGCTTAGAGTCTTAACACAATTAGTTGGAGTCTTAATTTTCTTCATGTCTCTTTTCAGGCTAATTCTGCAGGTAGCTGGTATTTGGCACTTACATGCCCTGCAATCTTATGGCCTCATGCTATGTACACATGAACATCTCACCAAGAACCATGATGAACTTTGATGGCTCTCTGCTGCCTGAACAATTTCTACCATGAGGTTAAATTGAAGCTTTTCAGCTACAGCAAGTTATTTGACATATGAAAGTCTTATTTTCCTGGTTTCTATACAAAAAATATTGGAATATTCCTAAACCAAGTTCAGACACTACATACCTCTTTTTTCCTCAAGTCTTAAGAGTACTTGGCTATACCATCACAGAGGAAAATTCCACATTTCAGTCATTTTCCTTAGGCCCGTATTCTACTTGGTTTTGCTTCTTTCTCCTTTTGCCTATTTGTAGAACTGTCAGAATATTTATCCGAATAAAGCAATTAACCTTACACATTTGAGACTGTTTTATAAATCTGATGGTACAAAAGATACTTATAATATTGTGCTCTAGCACAGTGAGACTTTGTCCCACCCTTGGCCAATCTGAATTTATTAAAAAACTTAGTCTTACTATTACAAGTCAATCTGCTTTTAAGTTTAAATTATATAAAAGGCTCAGTATATTTGACCCATGAAATTCTAATATATTCACCTTCATATATTCTTAAATCTTCTATTCTTTTGTACCTGACCAAATTCAATCCCTGGATTTCTGAGGAGTCTCATTCTCAGAAAATGTGAGAAGTAAACAATAACCATCCAGACATGTCATTCTTTGATTGGGCTTATGGTAAAACATCTGAATTATTTTTTTGTTCCACAAACAGCTAGATTTTAAGACAAAGTAGTATATCCTTTAATCCTTTTCATGTTTCTTTCTGCTAGAACACCTGATCAAGAGCATTGATAATTTGGTGCCAGGTGCTTTTACAAATTCATGCTGTACTGACAAAGAAGAATTTAGAATAAAATGCCAGAAAAGAGTTCTTCTATTCATTCTTGAGGACAAATGTTTATGACTACATTTTTTGGCATTTTAATTAGGTTATCAGCCTGAGATTACAAGCAGAAAATAGATAAAATTTAAATTCAAATGTATTTAAACTGACAAAAGCAATTGTTTAAGGTACATCTTTAGATCTTTTCATCAATGAGTGAATTAAGCCTTATCATATCAAGTTAGTCATGCATCACTTAATGACAGGGATACATTCTTTGATACCACAAAGTCATTAGATGATTTTGTGGTTGTGCAAACATTATAGAGTGCACTTACACAAACCTAGATGGCTTAGCCTAACACACACTGAGTTATTTGTTATAGCCTATTGCTCCTAGGCTTCAAACTTCTATAGCAGGGACTCTCAACTCCCCGGGATGTGGACTGGTGGTTGGTGGCCTGTTAGGAACCAGGCCACACAGCAGGAGGTGAGTGGTGTGCAAGAGAGGGAAGCTTCATCCGTATGGCAGCCCATCCCCAACACTAGCATCACCGCCTCAGCTCCACCTCAGATTATAAGGCATTAGATAGATTCTCATAGGCACTCTGATCCCTGGTGCCAAAAAGGTTGGGGACTGCTGCTCTACAGCATGTTACAGTACTGAATGCTATAGGCAATTATAACACAATGGTAAATATTTGTGTATCTAAACATATCTACATATAGAAATGATACAGTAAAGATATGATATAAAACATAAGAAAAGGTACACTGTATAGAGCACTTACCGTGAATGGAGCTTGCGAGACTGAGAGTTGCTCTGAGTGAATCAGCGACTGAGTGGTGAGTGAATTTGAAGGCCTTGGACATTACTGTACACTACTGTAGACTTTATGAACACTTTATCAATCCATATAAAGTGTTTTCCCCTCTTTCCTTCAGACAAGGTCAGAAATAGAAAATCAAAACTGTCAATGCTGCTCTATGAACAGTTATGTGTCCTGTACTGATGGGAAATATCCAGTAAGGCGCAGATCACCAGAATCGTGACTATAAGGAAGAAGTGAAAGGATCAGTAGGAATAAAAAAATCAAGATGGAGAGATAAAGGAACATAGAGGATTGTAAATGGCAATGTGATTTTGGCTATTACATGTTGGAACAGAAGTCAGATTAAGGAATTTTGTGTTAATCATTAAAAAAGAAGGTTTTTTTAAGATGGAGAGTGTATAGAACTGAGGACTCAATAGTTTGACTTTGGAAATTTGTTTTTGGTTCCATTGACCCTATGTGGCACAAAGGGCTCTTGATGAAAGAAATAAAACTTATCTATGTTTTACATCATTACAACCTGAAAATATTTCCAAAGCACTGGGACAGACTGGCTCCACACTACCACAGAAAACTTTCACTAAAGTGACAGTGGCCCTTAATACTTCTTTAGGTAGCTCCTATGGAATCCATGTCCCTGTACAGGATTTTAAGTCCTCAGCAAAGAACTTAAAACAATGTACTCTGAAGACCACCAAGCTAGATCTTGGAAGGGGAGGGCTTTGGTGGGGGGCAGGCTGCTCTGCGCTAAAAGATATCAGTGGCTGACTGATTGGGATATAATCTATGTACTCAAAATTGAGGTGCTGTGAGTAAAAGGGAATCTACTGGCAAGTCCTACATATATTACTCCCATTAGAGAAAAAATATATATCCTCCCTTTTCTTACAAGAAATTCAGCTCCATTATAATTTAATGGGACTACCATCATAGATGCAGTCTGTTCCTGACCAAAATGTCATTATGCAGCACGTGATTGTAACGTGATTTGAAGACCTAAGCAACTATTCTTATATATCACTAATTAATCTGGTCATGTCACGATAGAGACTTCAAAATGTTTTAACTTACTGTGTATCACCTACAATAGGGCTGCACAGACCCATTCAGCGATCTAGCTGCTCAGTGCAGTTGTATTTTATGTCAATCAGATTATGTTAACTTTATAACATGGTATTGTCTATTAAGAAAAATTTATCCAATATAAAAACTGTTACATTTTTAAATCTTTTCCTCCTCCCATGACCATCAATCATATAATTTCAAAGGAATGTGGCCAAGTGAATTGTTTTTACACTGTTGTCACATGGGTGGTATCACTTTAACTAAGTGAATGCCATTAAAAAAATGAAATCCTACCATTTGCAATGATACGGATGGACCTAGATAGAGGTTATTAAGCTGAGTGAAATAAGTCAGATAGAAAAAGATAAATACCTTATGATTTCACTTATATGTAGAATCTAAGTAACAAAAAGAAAAAAAGCAATCAAAAACAGACTCACAAATATAGAGGGCAATCTGGTGACAGCCAGAGGGGAGGAGAATGGAGCAAAGGGTTAAAGAAGTACAAATTAGTAGTTAACAGATGGTCATGGGGATGGGGAGCACAACATAGGGAATGCAGACAGCAGTAGCAAAATAGCTAAGTGAAGAGACAGGAGAGAAAGAGCAATTAGGGGGATTGTTTTATAAACTATATAAATGTTTAACCAATGTACTTGAAACTAATACTCGAAACTAATAAAATAAAATTAACAAAAAAAAGATTATCCTAAAATATTTTAAGTAATGCTAAGTTTTCAGAAATATATTCCTGTGTTCTTAGGTATATATATTTTTTCAATAAGGTATCCATACTAGGTATTGCATATGTAGTATCAGTCATTTTGTTATGAATTGACTTGTGCCTTGCAAAAAACATATTCAAAGTTCTAACCCTCTAGTACATCAGAATGTGACTTTATTTGGAAACAGGGTCTTTACAGAGGTAATCAAATTAAATATGAGTCATTAGGGTGGGTCCTAATCCAATTTGATGGTGCCTATATGAAAAAGAAAAAAATCGAACACAGAAATGGACACATGTAGAAGGAAAATGATGAAGGTTTTCAGGGAAGAACGGTCCTACCAACACCTTGGTTTTACACTTTCAGCCTCCAGAATTATGACACAACAAATTTCTATGTTCTGAGCCTCCCAGTTTGTGGTACTTTGTTACTCCAGTCATAGGAAAATAATTCACCTTCCTTCTTTCACTTTTTAAATTTTATTTGTTCAACACTTTTGGTAATATACTTATTCTTTTATAACTAGAGTCAATGATGAACTACAGAATATCCCTAAGTGTAAGATTCTGTTTTACATATATTAAGTCATCTAGTTCCTATAAAATGCTATAAGTAAATAGTATTTGCATAAGCACACAAAAGGTTAATAACGTCCTCAAGGAAACAAAACTTTCTTGGGTCAGTTACTTTCGTTTCTCTGTCTTTCATATTAATGTTCATTTCATTTTTGCCTAATAATATTATAAACTACTCAAAAATAAATGTGACTTACTTGGGAACTGGATTACTTAATCAAAGTAGTTACAATATTTCAAGCATGGATATGCAAATGTAGTGAGTTCTGCCATCTTATTATACTTCACATTGCCTATTTGCTCAGAAAAGGGGCTACTGGAAAAAATTGAAAAAGAAAAGAAACAGTCACTCTTCTCTATTCAAGAGGCTGTTTCTTTCTGCCCCTTCCTATGTTTTGATATATCCTGGGCAGAATGGTAAGACAAGCAGTAAAAGTTTCCTTAGGACTTCTTAGTGCATTTCTTACTACGTATTGATGTTAAATTTGACTATCAATTCAGGCTAGTGTGCTGAAACATTCCATCCATTCCATTAGCTCATTTTTAAGAGATGCTAGAATGCCATAATATACCAATGTGGTTTAAAACACCCTTTTTATATAGCTGTCACACACTGATAATTTAAAACATATAGAAACTTATTCCACTCAATAATTTCACTCAACCTAGGTTTGCAAATTATTTGCAAGTTTGTCAAAAGTGTAGAGTCTGAGATTTTGTCCTACTTTCAAACAAGAATTTGGTCTACCACAGCATCATGAATATTGGCAGAAGACTTATATGACTCCTTGGTCAGATACAAAAGACTCTATTACTCCTAGAAATAATAGCAGTTGGAATATTAATATTTTCTTGTGCTGGTTCCCTAGGTTCTATTCCCATAGGACTACATGGAAAGGGCCAGATGACAGGTGCATACACAGTGGATTTTACTGTAAGAGAGGTACACTGAAGTTAGAAGACCTGAATGTTTATAATGGGCAGTAAACATGCCTACCCTTTCCTCTGGATACTTGCCCTATCTCCCAAGACTATAAGCAAACATGTCTTTTGCTGTAAAGGAAAATAAAATCTGTCTTCCAAATATATCTGCCTTGAGATAAGTTTCCAAACTGTGTCTCAGGCACATGGAACACTTGGCTCAAAAGTCCTCCTAAAATGAGGAGATGGAGCTAGATGTGCCAGGAGGCTAAGGGAGCTAGAGTATTCAAGGCAGAATTCCAGAAAGGAGAGAACTGTACAGAGAGAGATACCAGCTCTAGAGATGGGAAAGAGTCCCTTTCATATCTTTAGGTGAATACTGAACAATGTGTGTGTGAAGAGACTACTGGACTCCAGAGAATGAAAAGGAGCAGAGGGAATATCAACAGAGTTACACAGGGCTAAGAATATTTCCCTCTTCCATGAGGCAGACTAGAGAAAATATTTGTGACTTTGAGTTAGGCAGAGATTCCTTACTTACAAAACCAACTGCACGGGGCATAAAAATTAACACTTGACCAACCAGAATGCAACAGTCAACAATTTCTGTTCTTCAAAAAACATAAGTTAAAAAAAAAGGTGCTGACTGAAATAAATTACTTTCAAATCATATATTTAATAAAGAACTTGCATCCCCAATATATAAAGACTCACAAAAGGAAGAAGACAAACAATTCTTTTAAATAGGCAAATAATTTGAACTGGCACTCTACCAAACAAGATATATGAATGGCAAATATGCACATAAAAAGAGGCTCAATGTTATTATTTGCAAATAAATTAAATACTAATTAAAACCATAACAATAACCCATTACATTCCTGTAAGAATGCCTAAAATAACAAGGTTGATCATACCAAGTGTTAAGAACAAGGAACAACTGGAATTGTCTTATACCACATACCTTTTTTTTTAAGGCAAGATATACTAGATTATACTATAATAATACGATCAACAAAATTTCAGTGGCTTCATACAACAAAAGGTTAATTCCTGTTCTCATAAAATCATCTGTCAACCTAAGTTCTCCATGGTTTTTCTTTGTAGTGTCTCAATATTCTGCGCCATTTCATAGCAAGTCCTTTTCAATATGGCACTTTGGGTTTTGCAGCACCATGAAGAAAGAGCATAGTGAATTGTGAATTAACTTATACATTCTTCCACCAAGACTGCTCTCAGTTCTTTGACTATAGCAAATCACATGGCCCTGACTACCTCCATGGGTATCCCTTTGTTTTTATAATATTCTTCTCTTGGTCAAAACCAGAATTCTGGTTAAATTCGATTCTTAGCTTACTATGCCCTTGCACCTGCCAGTGTCAATTGGCAATCTTAACGCATTTCCATAGTTCGATGATCTTTGACTCTTGTAGATCTTCAGATCTTTCTCTTCACAGATCTTCAGTACATTCTTTCAATTCTCATTCTCAGTGGATAAAATATCTATCCTCAAGAAAATGTTCTTTTTAAAATACAACACACATAAATGTGTAAAAAGTTGATATTATTTCTACTAGACAAACATCTGAGGAGACACTCCATTAGCACCTGCCATATGTCCCCTCCTGTCTCTTTCAGCAACCATACCATCAGATCCTACTTAGTTGGGTTTTCCTCATTTCTCCCATGTTAAATGTTGGAGTCCTCCTGGGCTCTTTGCTCTCTTCTTTCTACACTTACTCCCTTGCTGATCATATCTACTCCAATGGTTAAAATCTACATACAGAAGTTCTCAAAATTCATATTTCCAGTCTGTTCCTCATCCTTGACCTCCAAATTTAGGAATGCAACTGCCTACTTATTCACTCCACTTGAATTTCTAATTGACATCTTAAATCTGATACATCCAAAATTGAACTCCTAAAACATGCTTCAGATAGCCACTCCACACCATTCTTCCATATCTCAGTGTGAGGTAATTCTATCTTTCTAGTTGCTTAGGACAAAAAGGTTTGGGGCCCCTACTTAAAAAAATGCTTCCCCAATCAACGCCCACCCCACAGTAATCCTCTTCTTCCATTGGCACTCCCTCTTCCCCTTCCCTGTAATATTTTTATTCGTAGCACTTTTGACACTATATTTTATTAAGTCTGTTTTAGTATCTACATTAGAATGTAAGCAGCAGAATACTAAAAGAGAATACTAAAATTCTGAACACAGAGCTATCATTTAGGGAGTTTAGTTTGATGAGCTCCTGGATTTAGGAAGTGACATGAGAAAGGAAATAAGGCTGAACATGAAAAAGGAAAAAAAAAATCACATTTCTGGAACGATATTTTGACTCAACACTTGATGATAGGAGCTCATTTTTTTAAACTTATAAGTCATATAGAAAATATTGGAAAAGAAAATGGAGCCTAAAAAGTAACATCACAGTGTACTAAGACTTTGTTTATTTTATACAGTTACCTCTATTTTTTTTATTATTATTTATGTAAACACAAGAAATTTTGGGGAAAGCTTTCTGGCATTGTAAAAAGAATGTGAATTTGGAGAAAAGGGGACCTTTTTTGTATCTGACCTCATCAACAATCTAAAGGTAGTCTCTCATCTGAATTGGTTATAAATTACTACTGGGAAAAGTATTTGCTATTGTGCATGTGACTGGCAAGTAAGCATATCCCTAGATACCATATAAATGGGCAGTCAAATATAAAACAGATGATGTATATCAAATGTGCCAACAGACATGCTCAATTGAGGGGGCTCCCATTTGTGCAGCACAAGCTGGTCTATCATTTGGTGGGGAGAACTCATATTCCTCCACACCTGGCTTTTGCTAATGATGATAAGCCAGATTCACCTCAGCAGGAGAGTGGCTTGCCAAGCTAGAAATTAAACTGTATAATGGGTAAATTTATCTTTGGGTTTCTAAAAGTACCTCAGTGTGCTTTACATGCCTTCATCACTACTTGGCATCCAGCTTCAAGATTACTCATATTTATGAAATATAAAAGGGCAAATTTTGCCAAAGTTGGTGGTTGTCTTCTTAAAAGTTTTGAGGAAAAAATTTAAATTCTGATGGTAAAATCATAAGCATCAATGTAAAAATTGTGGATCACATGGAGTCAGAGGGGAAACAGCAACTCTTGCCTTAAATATCACATCTAATAGATCCTCAGGACTTTATGGGGAATTCTACAAATGTCTGATTCCTCACAGTGGAGTCAGCCTTTATAAGGTAAAGACCTTCATCACTGGTATGCTAGAAATTTGCAAGAGGAATTAAATGGCTGTATTTTGGGGTGGAAAATTCAAGTGAGGTAATCTGAGAGTGGCTACTTGGATTTCTCCTAAGACCAAAGGACACAGCTGAGTTTAATATAAGAACAAGAAAAAAATATACCTTTTCTCACAAATATAAGTTCCAGGAGATGCTTAGTAAATAATAGCTTTATTGTTAACAGTTCTATTAAATTATATGAATACTGAATATTCAGCTTTTCAAAGAACATCTTATTTCCTATTGGAACCCACAGCATAGGGGGAAAAACAAACTAGTCAGTGGAGACAATCTTTACTTTGAATCCCTGCTTCATCCCTTAACTAGTCATTCTGAAGAGGCTACTTAATATCTCTGGGCCTTGGTTTCCATATCTTTAAGATACAGGCAAAATATCTTAAAATTTTAACTATTAACAGATAAAATGAATGTAATGTATTTAGCACAGTGGTTCATCAAAGTAGTTGTCTAAGAAATAGCTATTGGCATAAATTAATGAATGTTAGAAATGACATTCATTTGTAATTTCAATGTTTTAAGACAAAAATAGCGAATGGCTGACTTTGCATATTACTTTAATGGATCGTTATTTACAGAATAATAAAATAAGAAAAAATATGTTAGTATGGAGGCTGGGAGATCAGGGGAAGCACACGTTTTGCAGTACTTATTACTCTCACCATGGCCTCAGTTGCTATGTCCTCCAGCTTTTCTTTCTGTCAACTCCACTCTCAGTCTTCTTTTATTAAGCACTAGTTATTCATCTCTTTTAAGAACATGGTTTTTGCAATTTACTTACCTAATACCATGATGTCAAATATAAATCATGTGCAAACACACAAAAGCAAGGCAAAATACCATTGGTTGTTGCAATTGAGTTAAAGAAACAAATACAAAAACTCATAACTGAAAGCCTCACTTGAATTGCATATGATGTTGTATCACAAAGGTGCATAATGGCTCTAACAAACCAGAATGAACATGAACCATCAAAAGATAAAGAAACTCTAAATCATGTTTTCTACACAACATATCTGGAAAATATATCTTTCTAGGAAATTTGTATTGGTAGATAGGAATTCTGGCCTAGAGGGTAAGGTGTTCTTGTAGAGTTTGAGCAAATTATACCAATGTAATTATTTCTTTCATTTCTCACAGTCGACAGTCAAAAAATTAGGCTACCAGAAATGTCCTAGGCAATGATCCTTAATGTATCTACATTAATTCCACATTCCAATTCTCCACCAAAAAACAGAATGATTTGTAAATGTTTAATATCAATTTTCAGGGAACATTATGTCTAGAAGAGTGAACAATTGTCTAGAAGAGTGAGTTTTATATATTTAGACTTTTTTGCTCCTCTTTTCTTTCAGTTCTATTGAGGTTTAACTGACAAATATAATTGAAATATACTGAAATATACATCTGTGATGATTTGATGTATATGTCATATATATGATGTATTGTGGCCTTGATTTGTATTTCTCTGATCTTTAATGATGCTGAGCACCTTTTCATGTACTCGTTGACCATTTGTCTTCTTTAAAATGTAATGATTTGATATATGTACACCTTGTGATAGGATTCCCACTGTTCAGTTAATTAATACATCCATTATCTCACATATTACCTTTTGGACAGGGGAGGGAACAATTACATTCTGCTAACAGAAGTAAGCCAGTCACAAAAGAACAAATACTGTATGATTCCACTTATATGAGGTCCCCAAAGTAGTCAAATTCAGAGACAGAAATTAGAATGGTGGCTGTCAGGATTTGAGGGGAGGGAGGAATGGTGGGTTATTGTTTAATGGATAGTTCCTGTTTGTGAAGATGAAAAAGTTCTGGAGTTGGATGGTGCTTACAGTTGTGCAACAATGTGAATGTACTTAATGCTACTGAACTGTAGACTTAAAAATGGTTAAAATAAATTTTGCTATGTATGTTTCTCTATAATAAAAATTGCATCATCTATATACTTCAAAATGTTATACTGTAGTCTGGAACAAACCTCCCTCACTCGTTTGGAGAATTCCTTTAAGGCTCCACCTACCCCAATTCAATTGCAGTTTTAAATGTATCATGACATAGTGCCTGATGAATTCAGCCCAAGCTCGAACGTAAGGTTTGAAAGTTATAAGGAAAATGAGAAAAGAAACAACTCTTGGATACCTATTATGCAATAAGTAGTGTATTCTGAAGTAATGATACACAGATAAAAAAGGCATAGTGATAGCACAAAATGAGAAGTGTTAACAGTACATTCCACAAAATACGGTGTCAAGTGGAATACATGTTCACAATGCAAATTCTAGCTCTTTGCTTTTAAGATATGCCAAAGATAGCTGTGATAAATATATTGCTTTTTAAAGGTATGTCAAAGTATCGCAAACATACTTCATATTTTTAAGACAGTAAATACAAAGTTGTAGTAGTTTTAGTCTATAAAAACACTTCTAACTGCTGATAAATATCTCCCCCATTAAACTGTTATAAAAACTAATGAAAATAAGAGAAATGAGATAGTACCAATTAGAAACAGATGCGATCAAAACATTTATTTAAAGTTTGTCGTGCATTTGTGCATCTAACAGATATTGCTATATATAGCAATTTAGTTATCTTGAGATATTCAGAATTAGACTGAAACACCATAATGTTGAAAAATCAACATTTTCACTTTTAATTATACTTGAGATAATTGTTTGAAGTTTATTACTTTAATTTAAAAAAAAAAAGATAAGATGTTATTTATAGGTTAAAAAAAAAAGATAAGACCGATGAGTTCAAGGAAAAAAAATGAGGAAAAACAGCCATCTCCAAACTTCACTATCTCAAACAGTTCTCAATTCAGTGTGTATGTTTGATTGAAGGGAGGGGAGGCGGTGTGAGGGTAAATAGGGGTTGGGGAAAGTAAATACAAAATAAATATTAAAATGCAAAAAATGACATGTGACTTTTGTAAATTAGAAAGCAGATATGATAATCATTATGGCCTTTTAAAAAAACTTCCTATTGAAGCATGAATTCTTCAAGAGTACTTGAATCCAAAATAGCAACACTGAATTGTGAGACTGCAAATACTCATTAAAAACACATTTTGAGAACCATGTATGATGGTGATTCATTTACCTTCTCATAAATTCCTCAGGCTACAGAAGACTAACAAATAAGTAATGCGAGAAGTAATACTACAAGTGATGTGAGAAGTAAAAAGGGGGAGCATAAATGCTATTATGAATGTGCATAATTAAATGAACAAAGCAAAGAAAATGCAGCAGCTGAGTAAACAAAAGAAATTTCCCAAAGCAGACAGAAGAGTAACATATTTGAAACTCAGGGTAACATTTAGCAATTCCCTGATCTACAGGTTGAAGCTGAGCATATTACAAACCTACCAAACGAAACTTTTGTCTGATGTTTAGAACAAGGGTCAGTACAGGGAATATTCATTAGACACCTTAAAACTCATGTTGAAAGGGTTTATTAAACTTTCTAAATACATAGTAAAATGATTCAAACTGTTCAGTTTCCCTAAGAACACAGGGATATTTTATGATTTATTATATATTTTAAGTTATAAACAGTTCAGCAATCACTTCTTCAAATCAGGTAAGTCTTGGAATTTAAGCACAGAATGAGAAAGACTGAAGAATTGGTGAGTGAAGCTCTATGTGGTAATATATTGCTTCTCTGGTGTGGGAAATGAAGAATTTAATTAAATTACGATCCCTGCCTTTTACCAAAAGTCCATTTACAAAGTACAATATTTTTCTTACTTGAGATGACCCTTCAAGAAGTGGCTTTTTCCAGTCCAATAAATGTTTGTCACAAAAAGTTAAAGGAGATTTTCCTAAGATATTTGCCTGAGGAAACCAGAATTGAATCCAGAACTTTTAATCTACCTAATAACTTCAATGTTTCAGTGGCTTCATATAATACAAAACTTTTTTCCCTTACTCACAGAATGGTTTGACACGGTTGTCCTGGATCAGGCTGTTTTCTTCCAAGTGACAGCAAGGACCCAGGCACCCTCAATTTTGTGTCTCTACCTTCCTCATGATCCTCACTGTCTTCTCCATTTAGCCAGCGGTCAGAGAAAAAGAATAAAAGTTGGTATGTGGAAGGGTTTCATAAGCCAGGTTTGAAAGTAGTATACATCATTTCTGTCTCAATCTACTTGGCTACAGTTCACTCACATGGCCTTATTTAAAGCCAAAGGAGGGTAGTGTAGCTGTGTGAGTTTGGTGAACAACCAGTAATTTGGGGAATTTATCTCTTTATATTTAAAAATGTTTATTTCCTGAGGTTTATTTTTCCATAGCAACTTACCATCTTACCCAATTCTGTCTGCTTTTCAGGACTGTGCATATATGTGTGGCATGTGTGTGTACATATATGAGGGTAAGAAATGATCAAGATATGACTAATAAATGTACAGAATAAATGTACAACAGAAAATCACAAAAGATGTTAAATGAATGATTTAACATCTGAAAGCATAGATCAATTGGCTAAGGCACAAAACAATCAGGAATATAACAGTAGGCCATCCTAAAACAGGCTGCAGATATTAAAAAGGATAAAAAAGATTATAACTTTATAATAAATTCAAAAATTAGAAATGAAAAATTACTAGAAAAATGACAATTACTGGAAAATACGAAGACTAGAAAAATATAGGCAAAATAGTGTTTCACCATAAAAAAAAATTACTATGTTTAAAAAGGAAAATATTATTCTTTCAGAGAACATAAAAAGAAAGTTTTCCTATTTGTTTAATGGAGTAAACTAAATCTTTACAGGTCTATGTTATGCAAGTGTCAATGAATGAAGAAAAGGATAGTCCTTAGGAGAACCTAAGAGGGTGCTGGGAATATCTGCAAACTGAAATCTGGCTTCTATCTGAAAATAAATCCTAAATCCTGAGCTTGTCAGTAAAGATGCTTCTGCTTGACTCAAGATTCCAATCTCCTCCCCTGTTCCCTGGGTTGGCATATCTCAAGCTACTACCCTTGACCTCCATCCTGGTGAGCTCTGTGGGAGTCTTCCCTTCCCTGATGACTTCCATCAGCCACCATGTGCTGACACATGCAAGGACAAGGAAACTTCATACCATCCCAACCCATACCTCAGTGTCCCTTACTAGACACTCCTTTCCTAAGGGGGATAAATTCTTGCTCTCTCCTTTGTGCTATAAAAAGTTCAGAGTATATGAGACTATAAAAAGAAACCAGACTGTAACAGTAGAGGATCCTATCCAGTAGGAAGAGAGGAAAGGATGGAACTGAGTATGTGGGGTGCAAGGACCATGTGGGAGGGGGTGGGTAGACTGAGGAAGCCTCTCTAGGTACTTGTGCACTCCCTAGAGGAGTATCCTCAGTCCTCACTGACCCCTTCATTTAGTCGTGATGCTTGCCCTCAAAGACCTCTGATATCTCCTCTATTTCATACCTAAAAAATGGGGCCAAAACATTTAAAAGAACAGTCTGAGGGAAAACTAGAGACAACTCAGAAAAACAGAGCAAACCATGAGAGTGCACAGGGATCTCAATCACCACCTGAGAGAAAGGCTTCCTAGTCTGAGATAGAAGAGGGACCAATGTTTCTTGAAAATCTCTCTTTGCCAAAACAAAGAGCCCCAGTGTCTCTCTCTCAAAAAGATGTTATTTCTCACATATACAAAAATGGGTTTTCTACTCTGGAACTGTCATGGATCTCTCTTGCTTTTTCTCTTAGCAGTTCCCATACTCCCAGTCAGAGATGCAATCTCAATCTCTCTCACACAGCAGTGATCCCCACTGTCCACATACTCAGCAATAGATACACGGAAGGATGGAGACTAAAATCAACAAACACAGAAACACAGATACAGAAACACACATACACACATGCTAACTCACATAGGCCAACACAGACAGATAAGGGTCTCTATATTGTCCTTTATATTCTCTTAGTACTGCTCTTTATCATATTACTGTTTTAGTTTACTACCCTGCTTTACCACTCTGAAATCATCTTATTTACCCGTTTACTTGTTCATGCTCATTATGTTCCACATAGCCAGGGACTGGTCAGACAAGCCCACTGCTGTAGCTTCATTTCATAGCAAGGGGCCTGGCACCTAGCAGGGATTCAATAAACATTTGGATCAGTGATAAAATTACCTTACCATATCTAACCACCTGCATAAAGCCTTCTCCTCCTCTCTGAATTAAGCTCTGCATGTTTGCATCATATTGATTTGGGCAAGCAATTCCTGAGGCTCCAGGCCAGGGCCCCCTCGCCATCTGCTCCCTCTTAATTCACACCAGTCCCAGTACCTGTAATGCTCTTGGCCTTTGGATGTGGCTCTTCCCACAAACATGTGAAGATAAACAGACAAATAAGCAACTGAGAGAGATCAAGGGCTTTTAATCAACAGAATCCAAAGCCTGCCCCCACCTGGGTTGTGGCCAGATTTCAGGCTGTACTCAGAAGTTCACAGTCCACCTGGAGTGAGGGTAGGGCCATGGAGTAGGGAAAGAATAAAAGAGGAGTTAGTCCAGGGCAGGCTGAGCACAGGGATGAGGTGCTAATCTTTAATCATAAGATAACTCCTTCCCACCTCACAGAACTCCATGAAGAGTGGAGCTCATATACAGAGAGGTAAACCAGAGGCCCTCCCTCCTTCCATACCTGTAGTCCAGAAACACAAGGCCCTGAGTGAGAGTCTGACCTGATCTAGGATCTTTCCCCCATGTTGTTGCCCCTGTGAAGCCATGACAAACTTGCATCTCCAGTGGGTTGTAGGCAGTCGGTCTTGGGGAGACATAGTATGGGCAGTGGGTAAGGTCCATCTCTCAGATTCTCTCTCCACTTCCCTGCCCATCTGTCCCATCTCTCATTTACCTTGGAGGACACACTCCTGTCACTCTCCATGGTGTACCCAGTGTTCTGTTCCTGGGGCTGGGTCACCTGTTGGGTCTTATTCTCAGGAAGATCCAGCTCCTGTGGTAGCTCTGTCTCTACCTCAGGGAGTAGCAGCTTACCCTGCAGTGTGTTTAACAGCTGGAGGAAGGTCTGGTGCCTGGAAAAAAAGGTGTGTATAGAAAGGGAACCTCAGTTGGATCATTTCTGGGGGCCTGCAACCCATGTTCCCAGCTCACCTCTGAAGCTTGTCCTGCTCCTGCCCTGCTTGCTGCTTCAAGGTTCCAAGTTCCTGATATAGCTGCTCAAACTCCTGTTTAGTTCCTATGTGACGCTCCCTCACCTCTGCAGAAACTTCTGCCAAATGCTGCAGATGCTTCTTCTATTGGGAATGAGAATGCAGACAGGGCTCACAGACGTTCAGGACTGAGAGCCATTCCCCTAATCCCCTTAGCCTAGACCCAGCTCAGGGCTCAGACCCACAGATGGAAGGAAGGACCCTACTCACTACAGGCAGGACCAAAGGCCTAAAAAAAAGCAAGGATCAAAAAGATGGTAACACTTAGTTTTTTGTGTCCAGATATTATATTAAGCACTTGTTGTACTAATTGCTTAATCATCTTAACAACTCTTTAAAGTAGATGTTAATATTGCTTCCATTTCACAGATGAAGAAACAGAAGCACAAAAAGCTAGGTGACTGCCCAAGGGTCAAACAGTTGTAAATGGTGATGTTAGGATTCAAGCCCATGTTGGTACCTATAACACCTCACAGAAGAAAAGGAGATTGTTTTCCAAGCAGAGGACTTAGCTTATGCAATAGCATGGTAGTGGGATGGAATATTTTCCTAGGGGGATGGACCCACCTGTTGCAGCTGCCACTGTTTCTGGGCTGTTCTGAGTTTCTCCATCACCACTTGTTTCTGCAGGTAAGCAAAGGAGGGGGACAGGAAGAAGAGGAGTGTATTTTTTCTAGCTGGATTTTGGGATGTGGCCAGTGGGTCCAACCCAACATGCTCACCTTTCTCCTCTTCTTCTTTGTGTGCCCTTCCCTCCCTCACCCTGGGTGTACCTTGGCCTGGAGCTGTTCAAGGGCCTCCTGGAGCTGTGCCTGCTTCCTTTGGGCCTCTTCCATTTGGGGCAGGGCCTGGGCCAGGGCACTTGTGATGGCCTCCACGTGTTCTTGGTAAGTAGTCTTCAGTTCTTTCCATTGCTCCTTGGCCGCAACTGCCCTCTGTCCTGAGATGAGCCACCAGAATGAGAACTTGAGTGAAGGTTGTTGGCAGACCTGCCTGAAATAGCAGACCTGGCTGACAACCCCCTTTTTTCCCCACTCAGAGCAGCCCTTATTCCAATTTCCTGCCTACTCACGGCTCGTGTCTTCAGAAGCCAAGGGGTCCAGGCCCTTGGCAGTGTCCTCCTGAGCCAAGAAGTTCTGCAGTAAGTCTACTACCTGAAGCTGGCTGCAAAGCAGCTTTTCTTTCTTTCGGGAGTCCTGTTCAGAGGGAGGATAAAGGCAAAGAACATCCTTACCTCCTTATACTGCTCACCATTAATGCTGCTCAAGTTCCATAGGACCCAGGAGCAGTCACTGGCTTCTGAAATGCTGGCTCCCATTTTGAACATACCATCACAAACTCAGCCAGGATCTGGACAGGCAGTTCTGCCTCCTCCTGCAGGCCTGTAGGCTCCAGGATGTCTGCCAGCTTGGCCAGGACCCTGAAAGGGCAAGAAACAGGGGAAACTGCAGATTCCTGGGTGCTAGTGTGGGGAGGTTGTGTACACATGGCACATATGTAGATATATGCATCAATGCTGAGAGTCTTGCCTTGACCAGTATCTACACATAGTACTAAAGGGCCATCTGGGACCAGGAATGGTATGTGAATGGAAGATATACGGAGATAATAAGTGTCATGAGGAAAAATAAGTAGAGCAAGGGGAGTAAGGAGAGTGTGGTAGGGACTGTGATTTTAAAGAGAGTATTAAACTGAAGAGAAACCATTTGGGTCAAGATCTGAAAGCAGTCAGGGATATATACAGGTAAAGAAAAAAATATGGGCAAAACTGATGGGGAGTGGGGAGCCCTCCAGGCAGAGAGCATTAACCTTGGGGTAGGTTCTCAGAATACTTGGAGAGGGGCTCAGGACAGGGGCTGGATGCCTAGGTCTAGGCTCTCCAGTTCTTTGTTAGGGGCTGGAGAGATCCAGTAGAAGGCAGGGATCAAGATAAAATAACCCAATGAAAGAGTGTGTTAGGACAGTGGAGACAGTAATTAAATGGCCCTTCCAGGATGTCTCTCGTTAGAAAGATACAATCTGCAAAGAAATGGGAGGGTCTGACAGAGTAGGAACTGTGTCCTTTCAGGACACGCCCGTAGGAGGTCCCTCACAGGCCGTACACCTTAGGAACCTAAGAGTGGAACCTGGGGTCATGATCACTTCACTGCGTCGTAGAACTCCAACAACTATAAGGTGCCCAGAGGATCGTCCAATGTACTCAGGGCCTTTCAAGGTCCACCCCGGCCCGCCCTCGGGCTGCCACCTGGCGGCAGACACTTACTCTAGGGCGGCAGCCTCTGCCTCGGTGTCCGCCGCCTCCATTCTCCCCTGCGCCACTTTTCAGCTTTAACCTTCCCAGTCGTTTTTTCTTCTTTGGATAAACAGCGAACTGCGCGCCAGGGCAGGCGACTGGTTGCCCAGTCAATAGGCGGGAATTAAGGACCAAGGTGCTCTCTCATTGGCAGGCGCTGTTTGGCGCAGGCGCAATTATAGCTGAAGAGGGCGGGAGCAGTTCTGCGCTTGCGCGCTAGCCCGTTAGGGGGTTGCTGGAGACTGGAGGTGGAGCGTGAGCTTACTTTGGCGGCGCAGGACCGCGCTCTTTACGCGGAAGAAGGAAAAGCATTGCTTTGAGTTTGGGTTTAAGCGAAACTCTTCGCATTAACTTTATTAAAAAAAAAAAAAAAATTCTACCGCGGTAGGAAAAGAACACTGGGTTTGTCTTCCAAGACACTTGGCATCTGTAACGACGAACAGTGATCCTGGAAACGGAACAAATGGATCGGCTCAAACAGCTGTAAAGATTTTCCAGGAGGTGGTGCGGCGTGAGAGAACCCAAACAGAGCCTAGCATATTACCTCAAGACTGAGCTGAAATTCTGGGGAGACCGAGGCAGGTAATGTTCTCAGCAGCGCATAGAAGAGAGTTGCTCAGAAAGAGAGCTCGAGAGTCCTGCAGAGTTTTCTCAAGTGTTCAACTGAGTACTGAGTGTCCTGTGTCTGAGGAAACTACCCTGAACGGGTTTTAAAGATTCCTAGAATTCATTTGGGTCAGAAATAGTGATCCTAAATGGTATCCATCAGTCAAGCTGGAAAACGTAATCCGTGGAACATTTGATAGAGTACAGAGGTCACTGCTCTAGTGTCACCTAACATTTTAAAAGCAAGACCCAAGTGGATCAAACTGTTGATAAATTATTTAAATATATGACAGACCATATTTCAATAATATTTATAGTAATGCAAAACTCTCCAGTCACCAATAAGGTACAGTTTACAATTCCCTGCAAAAAGGGAAGAAAGGAAAACCCACAATGAGAAAAATCTGTCAGAACAGAAATAGATGTTAGAATGAACAGACAAGGACATTAAAACTTTTTATAACTATTTCATATGTTCAAAAAGATATGCAGAACTATAATAAAGGTAAAAGATAAGGATATGGAGAAAGTGGAATACTCACGGTGTGCATGTAAAATGGTGCATCTGCTTTGGAAAACAGTTTCACGGTTCCTCTAAATTTTAAATACTAATGCTGATTACAATTTAACGTAGGTATCTATCCAAGAGAAATGAAAATGCACACAAAAACTTGTACACACATCCTTAGCAGCATTATTTACGAGGTCCAAAGAGTAGAAACAACTCAGATGCCGATCAGCTGGTGAAGGAAAAAACAGTATCTCCATTCACTAGAGTATTTTTCAGCAATAAAAGAGACTAAGGTACTAAACATGCTAAAACATGAATAAGCTTTGAAAATATGCTGTTAAACCAGTAACAAAAGAGCACATCTTTTTTATTTTTATGATCTTATTTATATGAAACATCTGAATTAAGCAAATGTAAAGCAACAGAGAAAGTATTTTAGTGGTTGTCGAGGGCTGGGGGCTGTCAGAGTTGTGGGAGAGATGACTAGGTTATGGGAAAGGGCTATAAGTAGAAGCAGGGTTTCTTTTGGGAGGTGGGATAGGTGAAAATGTTCTAAAATTAGATTATGGAGAAGATTGCTCAATCCTATCTAAAAAGTTATTCAGTTTACTCTTTAAATGTGTCTCATGAATAATTCCATTAAATGAAAATGGTTTAGATACTCAAAAAGTAGAGATTATCAAATCGAATACAAAATATATACTAAATATAAGGATACAAATAGATGAAAGTAAAAGGATGGAAAAAAACATGCCATGCTAATGATAATTAAAGCAATGCTGGAGTGACTTTTTTAGTATATATAGGCATACCTCAGAGATACACACACAGTTCACAATGAAGTGAGTTACGTGAGTTTGTTGGTTTCCCAGTAAATGTTATATTTATCCTATATTGTAGTCTTTTAAGTATGCCATAGTATTATGTCTAAAAAAAAAATGTACATGCTTTAATTAAAAAAACTTTATTGCTAACAAATACTAATTGTCATCTATTCCTTCAGTGAGTTGTAGTTATTTCATCTTTCTTTAGATTTCTGCTCAAATTTTTCAGACATCGATCAAGCTTTCCTTCACTTTTAAAGCCCCTTTATCACATGTTCACAAAGCTCTATGGAGTTTTTAATACTGTTCATAGTTGCATTTTTACATTTGTAAATTATTTAATTGTTATATTTCTCCTTTTTCTAATCAGCAAGCTTACTGAGGACAGGATATATTTTTGCTCATAACTAATAGTAAGCAATTAATAATTTGCTACATGCATATTTTATAAGGAACAGTTTATGCAGGTTTTAGTAGGCTATTTTAAGGATGCTGGTTTTATCGTAAGGGTAATAGAAAGCTGTCGAAGGTTTCTTGGTAATTAGATGGCAAGTCAGCTTTCCGTATAGTAAAAAAAGAAAAGAAAAAGAAAAAGAAAACTGGGAAATTATATTATTCCAGTGGTCCCAGAGAGATGAGAACATTTTTGGATTGTATGATTCTGTTTGGTGAAACGGCAATGGAGATAGAACTCTATGTATTTAGGTGGAATAATAACATAAATTGTTATGAATGAGTGGATCTGGATATGTTAGAGTTGCTAAACTATGTATCTGATATGATGCTTAGGTTTCCGACCATTCAACTGGATCAACTGTTTTTCAATTTAATCAATAGTGATTCCTGGGTGAGAATCCTGTTTGGGAATGACAGGGAAGGATCCTTAACTTATTTCTGTTAACCTAGTTATAGATGTTTTAGTTATCCAAATGGGTGTTTCAAGAAGACACATGAACAGGTGAATTTAGAGCTTGGACGGTCAGAATTGGATATATCTATTTGAAAGTTAGAAACACATAGACAGTTGAATCCGTGGAGATGTACGTTGTTTCCTGGGTTGATAATATAGAGTGAAAAAGAAAAGATTGCTAGAACAAATATAATTGAGAAACTCTGACATGGATTTATGGAGAAAAGATGGGCTTTTAAAAGAGAGAAAAGTCTACAGTGATAAGAGAAAAAACAATCAAGTGTGATATGCTATAGACAAAGTACGAAGTTCCAAAAAGAGAGAAATCATCACGTCAAATTATACTGAGGTCAGATAAGATGGGAAAGAAATACTTAATTGAATTTAGCAACAAGGTGATTATTAGTATTCGTTTTGAGAGATGTTCAATAAAGTGATTAGAACATAAAAGTCAGGTTATATAGAGGAAATATAAAGTAGATTATATAGAAGCATTAAAGCAAAGAAATGGAGGTATGTACAATAGAGGAAGTTCTTAGAATTTTGCTAGAATACACAGAATGCATTAATACTCTCAAATCAGTAGTTTTCACCAATTAAAGTTTTAATAAGTTCCATTGCAATTTGTATTATGTACATCTAATGAGAACTGCTTTCCCCATTCTTTCTATAAATGATCTCCTTGCTTGACTAATAAGGATCCTTTCTGCTTGATAAATCTATTTTTTTTAACATTTTAAATATTCTACATATATGACACAGTGGAGAAAATAAATTATACTTTCTGAAGGGCATATTTGATTAGAGTAACAAAGATTGGTTTTATCATAAGGGTAATAGAAAGCTGTTGACGATTTCTTGGTAATTTGATGGCAAGTCAGCTTTCAGTATAGTAAAAATAAACCTGAGTTGTGAGGGTAGGGGGAATAAAACTGGGAAATTATATTATTCCAGTGAGAGATGAGAACATTTTTGGATTGCATGATTCTATTTGGTGAAATGGCAGTGGAGATAGAAATAACTCTATGTATTTAGGTGGAATAATCCATAGGTTTTATGATTGAGTGGATCTGGATATGTTGAGTTGCTAAATTATGTACCAGATATGATGCTTAGGTTTCAGACTGTGCAACTGGATGAATTGTTCGGAGAGTCTCTGATCTATTTATCACAAATTCTCATGGAAAAATTGCCTTTTGAGCAAAATTCTTTCCAAATATATTAAATTGCCTCACTGTACATCTAAATGTAAATAGGATAAACCAGAGACCAAATCATTAAAAGATCAAACAATAAATAGCAAAAATTGACACACTCAAGTTGAATTTGAATGCTATGACTTTAAACATCACACTGCACAAATTTGCCAACTGTATTTAATCCTCTACTTCGCTCAGATTTCGAGAGAGCTGACCTAGAACTATAATGAAAATTACTATATATCAATTTTTAAAAAGTAGGAGTAAGTTTTCTCTATTTCCGTGTTGTCCAATACAGTAGCCACAAGCCACATGTGACTATTTAAATTTAAATTCATTATAAAATGAAAAATTTAGTTTCTAAGTCACATTAGCTACATTTCAATGCTCAGTAGAAATGTATTGCTAATGGCTACCATACTAGACAATGCAAATTTTATAGCATTTCTATGGACAGAAAGTTCAGTTGGACTATGATGATTCAAATAAACTTTTAGCTACATTAGACATATATATCCTCTTTTTATGTCACAAAAATTTACATTTACATTAATTTCAGCAAAATCAACAGGGTAAAAAAAATCCGTACTTTAAAAAAAGTCATATTTTTAATAAAGAATTTGCAAATGTATAAATTATATCTGTTTATTTCCTCCATTAATTATATACCGAAATTTCATGTTGCTCAATCATCTTCCTCTGTTGCAGAAAATAATAGCACAAACAGCCAGGAAGTAAAGCAAATTCCCTTAAGCTTATAATTGTAATGGGGATTGTATTTTCATTATTCAGAAAAAAACATCTATTCAGTCATTGAAAAAGTTGAAAATAAAAAAAATAAAGCATATGTTTCTGGAAATAGGAAATTTCCTTATTCATTTTGAAGCTTTTATTGTATAATACATATGAAATGGTTCTGAAAATAGTGCTTACATTAGCACTCAAATGGAACATCAGCTGTTTTATTGGGATGCATAAAGTGATTATGGAGGCTGATTCAGCTGAGATTCATAGAGCATAAATATAAGTAATGGGTTAAGATGCATCTTTGAAATTGTAGGAAAAAAGTGCCTCCAGTACTTTATAAAACATTAAAAGCAACATATAATGCATTTAGAATTGATTTCCAATTGCATAGAAACTTGTTTTGTATGTCCAGCTCTCTTAGCACTGTTTTAGGATTTGAAGTTGTATTTCCTTATCTTTTCTGCCCAGTAGTAGCAAGGTTATCTAAACGAGTCATGGGAAATCCAATGCATTATATATACCTAAGGAAGTGATCACCATGCTAAGTCTAGTAACCATCTGTCATCGTACAAGGTTATTATGATGTTATTGACTATATTCCCTATGCTGTCATTAATCCCTGTGACATTTATTTTATAACTGGAAATGTGTACCTCGCTTCATTAGGTGTATTAATGTCAAGTAATTATGTCGTAAACCTGAAACTAATATAATATTGTATATTAACTATAATTTAATTTAGCCACATATGAGTTGGCTGTAGTATTAAAAAATTACATATAAATAGGTACGTATATTCATATATACATATACATATGCATCTATCTATCCCCATCCATCTCTACAGGTATCTTTGTATATCTTATACCATAAACATTAGCTGAAAATAATATTTTAAAATCCATTTAATTTTCTCCTAGATTTTTAACACCAGCTTTTTTTTCTCTAAACTAGAATCACTGGTTTTTTGCTTTCAATGTCACAATGACTCAGATTACTAAAATATAATTCTACTGTGATACTTATTAATTCAGAAGCCAAAGCAATAATGATTCAGATAAATAAAACACATGTGCCAAGACATTTTCAAAGGATGCTTAAAAATATATTATTTTATTTGTTATTGTGATATAGCTGTCAAAAATATCTACTCTTTTCTATCTTCTTAAACATAAGAGTGTTTTTATGTTAATATTACTTTAGGCCATTAGCAGATGAATATTTTTTCTATGTTTCAAATATTCTCTAAACAGAACCTTAGAATTTACATAATTTAACCTGCTGACTTTTTTTTAAAGTTATTTTTGTTAATAGTAATTTTTAGGATGGTTTTCAATAGCATCACAAAACATATGATGAAAATTTTATTTAAAAAATTGATAAGTATTACTTTAGTGTAAATGCTTTAATGCATTAAGGCTAATTGTATATCTGATTGGAACATCTACGTAGTAAGCTAATCATATGGCAGACAATACAAGTATTTAATCAAAAAGTCTTCATAGGGACCCAAACTCTTGGTGAGGAAAATACTTTTGCTTTTATTAATCAATGAATGTATCCTCTGGTTTTATTGTATGTGTGTGTGTTCAGGAATTCTCATTGTTTACTTACTTTTTAAAACAGCTTTATTGAATTATGAATTACGATGATCAATTATAAATGTAAAATTCAATGATTTTATTATATTTATAGAGTTATACAATCAGTTTTAAAACATTTTCATCACTTCTAAGAGATTTATTTTGCTTGTTTGCAAGTGAATCCCTGTTCCTACTCCCGGGCCCAGACCAACACTGATATATTTTTTTGTCTCTATAATAGACTACTCTTTTCTGGACATTCCAGAAACACACAATATAGGTTTTTTAGCTTCTGCTTCTTTGCCTTAGCACAGTGTTTTGAGGATCATCCTTGTTGTAGCATGCATCAGTAATTTGTTCCTTTTTACTGAATACTTTCCAAAGTGTGAGTATACACATACAGTTTATCTATTCGCCAGTTGATGAAAATTGGATCATCTCTAGTTTCAGATGTACAGTTTAGTGGTTACACATTATATAACTTACAAAGTGAACCCCCCCCCACCAAAAAAAGTAATCACCTGGCAGCATACATAGTTATAGTGTTATTGACTATTTCCTATGCTATACTTTACATCCCTGTGACGATTTTGTATCTGCTAATTTGTTCTTCACCTTTTTCACCTAGCCCCTCCCATCTGGCAACCATTAGTTTGTTCTCTGTATCTATGAGTCTATTTCTGTTTTGTGTGTTCATTTATTTTTATTTTTTAGATTTCACATATAAGTGAGATCATATGATATTTAGTTTTGTCTGACTTATTTCGCTTAGCATAATACCTTCTCAGTCTATCCATGTGGTTGTGAATGGTAAGATTTTATTCTTTTTCATAGCTGATTAATATTTCATTGTATATATGAACCATAATTCCTTTATCCAATAGTCTGTTGATGGGTACTTAGGTTGCTTCCATATCTTGGCTATTCTAAATAATGCTACAATGAACATCTTTTCAAATTAGTGTTTTGGATTTCTTCAGATAAATATGCAGACGTGGAATTGCTGGGTCATAAGGTATTTCTATTTTTAATTTTTTTTGAGGACCCTCCATACTTTTTTCCACAGAAGCTGCACCAATTTGCAGTCCCACCAACAGTGCAGGAGGGTTCCTTTTTCTCTGCATCCTCACAACAAATGTTGATTTATTGATGACAGCCATTCTGACAGGTGTGAGGTAATATTTCATTATGGTTTTTATTTCAATTTCTCTGATGATTAGTGACATTGAGCATCTTTTCATTTGTTTATGGGCCATCTATATTTCCTTTTTGGAGAAATGTCTATTCAGGCCTCTATTTTTTAAATGAATTGTTCATTTTTTTAGTGTTAACTTGTATGAGTTCTTTATAAATTTTGAATATTAACCCCTTGTTGGAAGTATCATTGGAGAATATCTTCTCCCATTTGGTAGGTTGTCTTTTTGTTTTGTGGATGGTTTTCTTTGCTGTGCAAAAAATTTTTAGTTTGTTATAGTCCCATTTGTTTATTTATTTATTTTTCTTTTGTTTCCTTTGCCTAAAGAGAGATATCCAAAAAAAAGCATATTACTAAGAGCAATATCAATGACTTTATTATGTTTTCTTCTTATCACTACACTGTTTTGATTATTGCACCTTTATAGGACATTTAGAAATTGGTAAGCATATGTCTTCCAGCCTTTTCTTCTTTTACAAAAATGACTGAGCTACCCTGGGTCTTTTGCACTTCCGTATAGATGTGACTTGTCGATTTCTGCCAAGGTCCACTGGGATTTTTTTGTGGATTTTATTGAATAAGGTTAGAAGACACAAAGTTTGGTTTTCATTTGCCTCTGTTTTTTATTTTAATTTTAATTTTTGCCACTGTATGATATTTCAAAGCTTGGCTGCCAATAATTTTCAGAGAAGACAATATCCTTGTTACATGAGAAACTGAACTAACCCTTATCAAGTATCCTCAAGAATTTTTTGGAACTGGTAAGACTGAACTCTAACTGGTAAACTTTTCTCTCTCCAGATAAATATCTTAAACACAAACATAGAGGCAGGCCAGCTAGACTTCTAGAAAGAATTTTATATTTAAATCAAAGAATTGGACACAATAACCTCACTTTGTTTAAAGCAAAGTAGGCGCAAAGATTACTTATCAACAAAACACAGTAATATTACATTGACAAAGCTAGATAATTTGCTCCAATACAATTTTTTTCCCTTCATAAATATGTAAGAAAACCTGCTTTCTGAAAAATTTCAGGAGCTAATTATCTTAGTATTTTGAAAAAAAGCAACAGCAAATTCTAAACTAAGGTACATATTTTGCAATTTGGAAAAGAAAATAGATAAACTTCTTCAATCTGACATCTGTGGAAATTCTGTACTGGATAGGTGAAATTCACATTATTAATCCAAAGGCACTATACTAGATTAATTTTTTTTTCATTTAATTGCCAGAGTTTCTGAAGTAACTTTTATTATTCCAAATTAATAGAAAGGTAACAGAAGCTCAGGAAAGCTTAACCAACGTAATTTAACCAAGGCCACAGAGCTAGTAAGTTGCAAAACTAAATATGAAATAAATGTGCTGCACCACAGACAACTCTTTCTATTATATGCATTAATTGAAGTTAGGTTTTCAGCAATAAAATTTAGCCATTTTTCGAAGGCCTGTTTTTCCCTATGTTATTAATATCTTACTCTCACTACCTGGTTCTCAGTAAATATTTTTAAAATTGATATCAAGTCACTTTTTTTTTTTGTCCTGTTCTACCTACATGCAGTAGTAGGGCATTACCCCCTACCAATATATACATACATACTATATATACATACACATACATACATACATACATACATACATACATATATACATACATACAGTATGTTATAGTCCTATTTTTTTTTCTTTTGTTCCCTTTGGCTACGGAGATATATCCAAAAAGCAATTACTAAGAGCAATATATATATACTATACATATATATATAGAGAGAGAGAGAGAGAGTATACACATATAATGTATGTACATATATATGTACATATCTATATATATGCCTTATATTTGTGGTTTCTGAAACTTTAAAAACTTTATTTACTGAGAATTTTATATACTAAAACAGTTGAGAGAGGGCATATCATAGTACAAATAGATTTGAAAATACTCTTCAATTATACCTCTCCAATGGCCAGCATTTTCAACAGTTTACATCTTCAACTATATTTTCCATATGTTTTACAGGGAAGATGAGTGGGATAGGGAATACATACATGATCGTTTCAGATACTCAGAGCCCAACCTTAGCTGAAAGAGATATATTTTATCAGAGGAAATTAGTTTTACCTAAAGATGCTGAAAATTAGTTTTCTCATAGAACAATTTATGGCCAAATGAAAAGAACACTGTCTTTGTAACAAGTGATTCAGGTTCAGTCTCAGTTCAAGCATCTAGTACCTTTGTGACTTTGGACAATTTAAGTAAATCAATAAATTCAGTTTTTTCATTTATTAATAGGGATAATGATGAACAGATTTCTTGTGAAAAACCAAATATTTTGGAAAATATCTTAACCTATGTTTGACACATAGTAGATGTTATTAATCATTTAGTTTCCATTTCCATCAGCCTCTTTTGGGAGTAACATTTAAATAAAGTCAGAACATGAATAAATGCAAAAATTTCTTAGGAATAATCTGTCATATAAATACTTATTAAATGCTTTAAATGCATACAACATGGATTAGACTTGTTTTCTGATAAACTATATCTCCTCCAATCTCATTAATGTTTAATATGATTTATAATCTTTACTCTTCACTATTTCCTATCATTCACTTTTTAACATCAATTTATCAATAAACTTAAAACTCTAATTTTGGGTTTTGCTAAAAGAATTAAACAATACCATCCCAAAAAAGAGAGAGAGAGAGAGAGAGAGAGAGAGAAGAGGAGAGAAGAGAGAAAGGAGGGAAAAGAAGGAAGAAGGAAGGAAAGAAGGAAGGAAGGAAGGAAAGGAAGGAAGGAAGGAAGGAAGGAAGGAAGGAAGGAAGGAAGGAAGAAAGGAAGGAAGGAAGGAAGGAAGGAAGGAAGGAAAAAGAGGGAAGGAGGGAGATAGTGGGCGGGGGAGAGAGAGGGGGAGAGAGGGGGAGAGAGAGAGAGAGAAAGAGAGAGACAGAGAGAGACAGAGGAAAAAATATTGTTCCATGAGCCGTGATTCTGAGAGCCAGCGATAGTCTGATGTTAGCTATAGCTGTGCTTTGCTGGAATTATCAGAACG
This sequence comes from Eidolon dupreanum, assembly GCA_028627145.1. NCBI lineage: Eukaryota > Metazoa > Chordata > Mammalia > Chiroptera > Pteropodidae > Eidolon > Eidolon dupreanum. The sequence goes on from CM053506.1 coordinate 30,677,485, forward strand.
TACTACATCTTGTTTTAGGATGAATCTCCATGTTTAGCACCTAAATTGCAGATCATAAGACAAATAGATGGATAGATTTAGACTTACACCTGTTCAGTCCTCTGTCAATTCTCAGCCTCCACAAATTTTGGAGACATCAAACTAAATTGCAAGACCATGAGAAAAGATGTCTCACTAGAAGCAGATGCTTATGAAAGTCTTTTGAATCTTTTCTAATCATGATTTAATCCTCCAGTTTCTTTTTTTTCTGACAGTAATGAACCAAAACACCATGACGAAAACCTGAAAGTTAACAGGATCATTTTTAATTCTCGAACTCATTTTTATGTATCTATTGCACTTATAATCATATTTAGATTGTGCCCATTGCTTCCCTCTAATTTTCAAGAGAGATCATTTCATCTTATCTCTATAAATCTTTCCCTTGACATTCAAGAAGAGTTTCCCTTCATAAATTACACAGAGTGCTAAGTTAATTTGTTTTTTACCATTAAACAGTCATAGAGATTCACCCAGGGACAGCTAGTGTCTCATAGGTACACAAAATGGGCAGCTTGGAATAGCAAGGAAAAGAACAAAGACATTCTAGAAATTGCCCCCATTTTCATTCATATCCATCTACTCTATAAGATTGCATTATTGCTATAGAAATTGCTAATCCTTTCGAAAACTTTTTTCTGTTTCAACATTGTTACATTAAAGAAAAGTCATAAATCTTCAGTATGGTGGCCAAGGCTCTGTGGCTGCCACTATTGTTAGTGAATTGGATCATGGCCAGAGGCCTCATTTGTGGAGAAGTGCTTGGGGTTCACCACTAGGTCTCTGTCAGGCTTCTACTTTTCTAGTCCTTTGGTCAGAAAGAGCAAATTTTTTTCCTTTTTTTCTCTTTTTTCTTTTTATTTATATGCCTGTTGGTCATTTCTTGTTGCAGGCCTGTCCATTATCCATCTAGTCCATGGTATATGAGAGATGAAAACTTAGGGTACTCACCACATTGTTATTCCTCAAATCCTGTCCACATGCTTCTTTTTAGCTTCCAAGGTCTGTTAAATAATATCCAGGGTATATGGTTGTATTGAGAGAGAAGGAACAGGGAAAAGTGCATCTATACCATCTTATTTCTGAAGCCTTAGCTATTATTTTTATAGCTGTTGTTATAACTTACATTTTTATATACTTAGCAATTAGCAATGATCCTGGAACGTGGTAGATGCTTAGCAAAACAATTGTGAATAAATAAATTATAAAAGAATGATTGCCTAAATGGTAGGAAGGAAGGAATTAAAAGAAAAAAAAAAGAAAAGGAAAGGAAAGATAAAGATACTGTTTTCAGTCAACTGTTCTAATAACAACATTATATATTGGCATGAACACCAGCCTCACTTGTGTTACTAGCCGATATAGAGTTATTGTCTATCAATATAAGTTCTATAAACTTATGTTTTCTCATTTATAAAATAAAAGACTTGGCTTAAAATTTGTGATTCCTTCCAGTCATGTATACTGTGGCTCTCAAACAGTTCTTCTGAAAGTCACAATTGATGCTCTACTTAAAAGTGGTCTGCTATTAAGCTTATAATTGTAACCCCTGAGGCAGCTTGCAAACCCTTTGACACAGCTGGGCAGTAGAGGAAAACAGCAGCAAGTCAATTGCATTGGTGTAAATCAATAAGGGAGTCTGCACTTCTTTTTCTTAATCAATTGGATATGCAGGGCATGAGTCAAAGAGGTTGAAATGCCAAAAATGAAAGGCTCAATAGAGCTCTCACCTGTGAGCAGGTCATCATATACTTTTGCTTTTCCAAATGTGTTCACATATTGAGAGAAACACACCCACTGGTTATCTTTGAACATCAAGGACAAACAAACATCTCATGACTAATACCTATCCAGCTGTTAATGCAGTCTCTGTTTTTTTTTGGGGGGGAGCTTGTGTTCCCAGTCTAATGGATTTCTTTTAACTCATAACTGTCTTGTTGACATACCATTAGAACCTAATCTTTTATGTAAGAAGTCACTAGGAATGTGCTGAGGGTGCATATGGTTACTTTTGGGGCCCACAGTCACTAATGGCCTTATAAAAAGAATATTATGCAAATATTTGAAGTGAAACTAAAATTGTCAACAGTGGAGAAATGTAAAAATGCATCATTAAAATACTGTTATACTAATATCATAAGTATTTTATACACACATGTATGCACACATTTACATATAGTTATAGATATATATACCAGCCTTAAAAGGTGTATAGTATGCTTCATAACATATGGCATTATGGCTCCTTTCAGATGCAAGAACAGTTGTTCGGAGTTAATATTATGATTGTCCTTTATAATCCTGTTTCTCAAATATAAACAGAACTTTCTAAAATGAAAATCTAATTGTATATTTACATTATAGGCATACCTCATTTTATTGCACTTCACTTTATTATTTCACAGATATTATGTTTTTTCAAAAATTGAAGGTTTATGGCAACCTTGTGTTGAACAAGTCTATAGGCATCATTTTTCTAGTAGCATTTGCTCATCTCTTGGTTGTGTACCATATTTTAGTAATTCTCATAATATTTCAAACTATTTCATTATTATTTTATTTGTTATGGTGATCTGTGATCAATGATCTTTGATGTTACTATTGTAATTGTTTTGGGACACCACAAAGTGTGCCCATATAAGACAATGAACTTAATTGAAAAGGTATGTGTTTTGGCTGCTCCACAGACTGGCCATTCCTCCATTTCTCTTCCTCTCCTCGGGCCTCCCTAGTCCCTGAGACACAATGATACTGAAATTAGGCCAAATAATATCCTATAATGGGCTCTACATGTTCAAGTGAAAGGAAAAGCAGCGAGTTTCACTTCAAATCAAAAGCTAGAAATGATTAAGCTTAGTGAGAAAGGTAGGTTGAAACTAAGGCCAAAATCTGGGCCTCTTATGCCAAACCATTAACAAAGTTGTGAATGCAAAGAAAAAGTTCTTGAAGGAAATTAAAAGTGCTACTTCAGTGAACACACAAATAACAAAAAGCGAAACAAACTAATTGCTGATATGGAGAACATTTTAGTGGTCTAGATAGGAGATTAAATCAGTCACAACATTCTCTTAAGCCAAAGCCTGATCCTGAGCAAGTCTTACTCTCCAACTCTATGAAGACCGAGAAAGGTGAGGAAGCTGTAGAAGAAAAGACTGAAACTAGTAGAGGTTGGTTCACGAGGTTAAGGAAAGATGGCACCTCCACAACATAAAAGTGTGAAGTGAAGCAGCAAGTACTATTGTAGAAGCTTCAACGAGTCATCCAGAAGATCTAGCTAGGATAATTAATGAAAGCGGCTACACTAAACAACAGATTTTCAATGTAGATTGGAAGATGCCATCTGGGACTTTCATAGCTAGAGAGAAAAAGTCAATTCCTGGGTTTGAAGCTTCAAAGGACAGACTGACTCTTTATTAGGGGCTAATGCTGATGAGCTTAATTTGAAGCCAGTGCTCATTTACCATTTTGAAAAATTTGAAAATTCTGGGGCCCTTAATAATTGTGCTATATATATTCTGCCTATGCTCTATAAATTGAACATCAAAGCCTGGATGATAACACATCTGCTTACAACATGGCTTACTGAATATTTTAAGCCCACTGTTGAGACTTACTGCTCAAAAAATAAAATTCCTTTCAAAATAGGACTGCTCATTAAAACCTTGTGCAATGAGATTAATGTTGTTTGCATGCCTGTAACACAACATCCATTCTGTAGCTCATGTATCAAACTTGGATTAATTTTGAGTTTCAAGTCTTATTTAAGATATATGTTTCATAAGGCTATAGCCTCCATAGATAGCAATTCCTCTGATGGATATGGGGAAAGCAAATTGGAAACCTGGAAAGATTTCACCATTCTAGATAACATTAAGTACATTTGTGATTCATAGGAAGAGGTCAAAATATCAACAGTAACAATAGTTTGAAAGAAGTTGATTCCAACCCACATGGATGACTTTGAGGGGTTCAAGGCTTAAGTGGAGGAAGAAACTGCAGATGTAGTGGCAATAGCAAAAGAACGAAAATGAGAAGCGGAGCCTGAAGAGGTGACTAAATTGCTGCAATCTCATGATAAATCTTTAACAAATGAGGAGTTGCTTCTTATGGATGAGCAAAGAAAGTAATTTTTTTTTTTCGATAGGATATACACCTGGTATAGATGCAAAGACTATTGAAATGAGAACAAAGGATTTAGACTATTACATAAACTTAATTAATAAAATATCAGCAGAGTTTGAGATGATCGACTCCGATTTTTAAAGAAGTTCCACTGTGGAAAATATTGTATCAAACAACAATGCATGTTATTGAGAAATCATCCATGAAAGGAAGGGTCAATCATGTGGCAAACTTTATTATTGTCATATTTTAAGTAATTGCTAGAGCCACACCAGCCTTCAGCAACCACCACCCTGGCAAGTCAGCAGTCATCAACATCAAAGCATGACCCTCCATCAGCAAAAAGATTACAACTCGCTGAAGGCTCAGATGATGATTAGCATATTTTAGCAATAAAGTATTTTTTGTTTAAGATAGATATGTTATGTTTATAGATATAAAGCTATTGCATACTTAATAGATTACAATATACTATAAATATAACTTATATGCACTAGGGAAACAGAAATATTGTGTGACTTGCTTTATTGCAATATTTGCTTTATTATGGTGGTCTGGGACTGAACACACAATATCTCTGAGGTATGCCTGTACTTTATTAAGTTTTTCGATGCATATTTATTTCATATATATTACATGCATTTCACTGTTTATGATATGATTCAGGGTGAGAATAAAGCAAATCTGAAAGTTAGAGTCTGTTAGGTGATTGTTTGAGAGACCACTTTAAGTATTTTAATAGTTCCTACATGATATGGACCCTGCTTAAAACTCTTTAGAAAGTTTTTCTCTTTATTCTCTCCTTACTTACACATTTCCTTATCATGTACACCTACCCATTCCAAAGTAAAACATGTTTACTTTTGTCTTTAACCTGTCTCACTTGCTCTTCCTTTTGACTGAAATACTACTTAATCTTCTAAACCTGCATATCTGTGTGGAAAGTACCACTAATATTTCATACCAGTTCTCCTGAGAGATCTTTCCTGATGATTCTGACAGCCATTGGATGCTAGCTAAGTGCTCCTCTTCTATTCTCCCATATCACTCTATAGTGTCCTATGAATAACTCTAATCACATTGTTTCGAACAATATTGTATAGTCTTATTTAATTGTCCAAAGTGCAGATGAATTTTGAGTGTCTTTTTAAATCATTTTAGAAAATTGTGGTAAAAACATATAACATGAAATCTGCCTTTAGATACCTTATATGAGGTGTCTAAAGTAGTCAGTCTCTTAGAAACAAAAAAATGAAATGATGTTTGCCAGGAGCTGGGAACAGGGGGAAATTAGTTATTCAATTGTTATTCAATCAGTGTAAATCTTTCAATCAAGGAGGATAACTAAATTCTAGAGATCTCTTTTATAACAATGTGCATATGGTTAAAAATATAATACTGTGCTACTTTCTTTAGGGTTAGTTTCTGGTGATTTATTTTGTTTCTTTAATTGGGCCACGTTTCCTCATTCCTTCATGTGCCTTTGTGTGGGATCCACACATTTGAAAAACACAGCCACCTTTCCCAGTCCTATGTATTGGCCTAATATAGGGAAAGGCCTTCAGAAATCAGCCCAGCTAGAGATTTTGGGGACCTTTCAAACTTTTTCTAAGGATGTATCTTCTATGGGCTTGCGCATGTAATATCCCAGTTAGAGTTGTCTGTTGTTTTTCTCTAGCTCTGCCTCAAGCCACCGAGCTCTCCCCCAGGTAACCAAGATACCTGTTCTGTCAGTGCTCCATGTCAGATGAGACAGAAACCAGTGCCTCAGGCAGCACCCACAAAAGCCAGAACATTAGACTCATGTTCTGCTCTTCTCTTTCCCTCATCAGGTGGAAGACATGAACTGGATGCTTATTCTTGAACTGTGGTGGTTTCTTTCTGTGGTATTACAAGATCTCAGAGTGCTGCCAAAATCTGCTGAGTGCTCTTTCGTTGTCTGCAGCCCCCAGGCACCCAAGGTATGCCAGTTCCCTTCCAGTGCTCTGAGTCAGGCGAAACAGAAGGCAGCCCCTCAGCAACACTGCACCCCACTTAACCCCACAAATCTAGAATATTGAATGTGCATTCTACTCTTTTCTTTGCAAATGAGAATTCACAAATTGGGCTTTTCCTCTCTATTGCAAGTTGTGCCAGCTTTGGGGGAGCAGCTGATATGGTTAAAATGAAATAGATTTTCTTACCTGTTTCATTGTGGTTGTTCTTGGATTTGAGCTTGTCCTAACAGATTTCTGGAGTTCTCATAAAGGATTTTTGAACTATGTATTGGTAATTTGATGTTTCTGTAGTGGACCAAGGTCTGGGCTTCCTATTTCATCATTTTGCTGACATTACTCATCTTAATCTTGAGCATCTTAAACATTATTAGTATCTAGAACATTGCCTGGCACACAATTGATGCTCAACAAGTATCTGTAGAATCTGAATGAACTGACCCCAATTCAGTCTTAGAATATCAAACTCATTTCTAAATTATATAAAGATACTTGTTTTTATGAAGACATCAGTGCCTTGGCAGGGTTGTTCATTTCTCATCAAGATAGTGGACTTCAGGGCAAAGTTTTAGTGCAAATGTAACATATAAACAGTAAGACCTAGAGCAGTACTTTCCAACAGAAATTTATGTAATGATGGAAATATTTATTTCTGCTATCCATAAAGATCTCCAGAAGCCATATGTGGCTTTTGAGTGTGAAATGTGGCTCATGTGATTGATAGAATTAAATTTAATTACAGATGGTCTCTAACTTATAATGGCTTGACTTAAGATTTTTTAAATTCATGGTGGTACAAAAGTGAGAATGCAGTAAGAATCATATTTCATATTTCGAACTTTGAATTTTGACCTTTTCCTTGGCTAGTGATATGTGTCACAATATTCTCTCAAGATGCTGAACAGTAGCAGTGAGCCACAGCTCCTAGACAACCACACAGTCATAAGGGTAAACAACTAATGCTTGACAGTATTCATTGTGTTAGATGATTTTGCCCAAGTGTAGGAGTTCTGAGTATGTTTAAGGTAGGCTAGGCTAAACTATGATGTTCAGTAGATCAGATGTATTAAATGCATTTTTGACATATGTTTTCCATTTATGATAGGTTTATTGGATGAACTCCATCATAAGTCAAGGAGCAGCCATATTAAATTTAATTTTAAATAGCCATATGTAGCTAATGGCTACCATATTGAACAGTGTAGCTTTAGAAGACTTGAAAGCTGACAGAGGTCTCTAAATATGCAATTTGAAAATATTTATGCTACTATATTCTCTCTTTCCCTTGTAAAAAAGAAACTAACAGAGATACAATGGCATTGTTTTTATTTGACCATGTTTCTGTCTATACCACACCCAGCTCTTGTTTTGCTTTGTTTTGTTTCTTCTTCCTTTTGCTTTTGTTTCCTAGGCTGTATATAAGCATCAGAAAAACAGACAAAGATTTGATTTTCTGTTGTTATTTTTCATAATATCAAAAAATGTTTATCAAAGCAAATGTACATGCTTATTTAGATAAAATAATACTACAAAGCTTAAAAAATAAATGAGTTATTTTCTGAGAACTACTTTTCCCCACCCCTGAGTTATGCTCCTTTGAAGTAACTACTTTAAATTCTTACAGCTATTTCTTTTGATATTTTCCTTTATATATTTAAAATATGTTTAAACTTGATATTTTATTATAAACATTATCCTATATACATTTATGGCAGATGAGAATCCAACTCTCTTATATGACATCTGAACACACACATGCCTGTGCAAACACACATTTGCCTTTTCTCATCTTTCTAATGTAATTATATCATAATTTTGGTTAAATTAAATTCCAGGATTTATATAAATTAATCTGTGCAAGTTATGCTAACTACTAAGGTAGGAGTATGAAGAGAAAATGCCTGTCATCTATACCTGATGCTCCCTTTCATGTAAGCACTACTGCTTTCTGCATCCCCACATAATTAACTCTAGGGGAGACAGGAACTTTATCTAATTGGTGAGTTTGGAAAGAGAAACAGAGAAGAGTTAGCCCTGCCCTTTCCTCTCATTTCTTCCCGTTATGAATGAACTTGTTCATGGAGTGACCTCCATGACATCTGGTTTATGGTTCCAGGTTCCACCCCAGCAAAATAAGAGAGGTCTATAGTTTTAGGGGATAAAAATCACATTTGCAGAGTGAGAATTCATGTAGTTTTTGAAGAGTCCAATTGTTCAGGGCCTGTGGCTTGGATCTTGGATTTTAGTGGGTAGGCAGGGCACTGTGAATATGTCACACTATGTGTATTTGACTTTTAACTGCTAGGTCTAGGCAAGACAGTTTAACTGTAATACTTTGACTTAGGATCACTTTGACAAGTAAGTGGCTGATCCTATAGTAACTGAGTTGTACATATGTTGGGTCTTGTTCAAATAAATAGAGGTCAAGGGCTTCCATAAAGTTTTAGGGTCTGGGAAAACTCTTTAAAAGGCGCAGAGGCCATAGAGAGGCAGAGATGGTACTTTTGGCAAGGTATTAACTTCTCTAAGCATTAGTTTTTCTTATATAAATTACTGAAAATAATTCTACTTCACAGAATCCATAGACTTTTTAAAAGAATTCTATGATAATAAATATAAATAAATTAGCAGAGTGCCTGGCATATACTGGGTTCTTAATATCAGAAATTAATATTATTATCTGCATGTCACTTATACAATAAGAAAAACAGTTTAGATTCTTTCACATTATACTGTTAGTATTCTCAGAATGCTATGGTAATTCTGGACAGAGATATATATATATTAAAGTAGATGGGAGGATGGACAATAACAATAGCATGAATATGGATAGCCTAAGAGTACAGGCTCCAATTGCAAATTGTAATCACTGCTATTCATTGATGGCATACAATGCTTTACAATGATTTTTTAAGTACATACTTTCATGGACTGAATTGTTTTCCCCCAAAATTTACATGTTGAAGACCTAACCCCTAATATAATTATATTTGGAGAGAGGGTCTTTAAAGAGGTAATTATGGTTAAATGCTTTTATAATGGTAGGCTCTAATCCAATAGGACTGCTCTTTATTAAAAGAGGAAGAGACACTGGGAGTGTCATGTACAGAGAAAAGGCCCTGTGAAAACACAGCAAGAAGGTAGCTGTCTACAAGCCAAGGAGAGAGGCCTCACAAAAAACCAGCCCTCCTGGTACTTTGATCTTGCATTTCTACATTCCAGAACTACAAGAAAATAAATTTCTGTTGTTTAAGCCACTAAAGTCTGAGTCTGTGGTATATTTTTTGGCAGGAGTTGACCCATATGCTACTTTATCAATTTGAAACAAGATGATTCCATAGTTTCGAACTATCTACAATTATCTAACCGCCACCCTAAAAGTCACCTTCCTTTAACTATTTAATAATTGATTAGATTGGTTTTATTATTCCTACAATTCTTTAGTATCATGCTTTATTTTTTCTTTGGAAACAAAATTGGAATACTTTTATCTCATTGCCCTGTCCGAAAAAATGGATCATGGAAGGACATTAAAAGCAAACAATAATATGGACAAAGAATAGTTTGTGTTTTAAGAGTGAGTGCTTTAAGTTGAATTATGTGTGCCCCTCTACTTAATCACTGCTTCTTTTTATTAAACACACACACACACGTACATATACACACATATGTGCATGTGCATACACACATTCCATTATACAATAGGGAAGAAGAAAAGGCACTTAGATATGCATTTCTACATGTGGGGAATTTATTTAAACAGAAAAAATATATAAGAAAGCAGAACATACTTTAATTTTAAATTTAAAATATATGTAATGACACATTTAATACTTATGAAACCTTACTATGTTTTCATGAAAAATATATCTAAGTTTGCAAAATGAATGTAATTATCCCCAAATGAATGAAGTAGAGTGAGGAATGTATGCAGATATTTCTCGCACTGGAAAATTTCAAACTGAGATTCAGTGTGTAATTATTCACTTTCAACTATGGAAATTTTATTCACATTTTGACCTATCATAATTGTAGATTTTTAAGTTAATGGAAACACAATGAAAATACAAACAGAGTGAAGAAAAACCAAGAACAAAATACTTGGAATTTGAAAAATAGAGGAGGAGAGGATCATTTCCTTCTGGACAAATCAAACATTGCTTATAAGGAATGGGAAGTGAGGGTAGAGCATTTCTACTGATGCCTTTGATGATCTTCTTAGTACGTTATTAAATTATATCATTTTCTTCCTTAACAAGGGCACCAGGCTATAGAAAGATAACCAGATCCATGATTAAGAGACTGGTACCTGGTCTTGGATCCACCTTCACCCAGCTGCATGATTTTGAATGAGCTGCACCCCTATAGGCTGAAAGACCTTTGAGTATAAAAGGAAGGAAATGGACTCAATGACCTTTAAAGAACCTTAGATTCTAACAATTGATAATGTTATTACTCTTGTTACCACTATTCTAATAGTGTTTTCTTTTTAAAATTTCAGTAGTAACTTGTGAGTGCAATGAGAAATACATTCTGAATCTCTAGTAGAGTTGCTGTAGAATTGGAACCAGATAGGCAAAATTGTCTACTGAAAAGTTTATCCTCTAGAAGAAGCAACATCAAATAAATTTTTTAGTGCCTCTAGTTTTCACCTTTGTGCAAAAACAATTTTATTATTTGTGCTCAAAAGAAATGATTCCCAGTATATCAATGCAAAGCTCAGAGAAAACCAGTATTGGCCCTTCAATTACCATTGTAATCATTAGTCATCTGTAAAACATTAAGCCATCAGCAGAAAGGAACATGGATAATGAGTTAATTATGCTGGGGACCTCATAAGTAAACTGAACATTTTCAAAAATATGAATACTGATGGAGCGTGTCATTTTGTTTTCTTTTCTTTTGGCCTCCATTCTATTTGTCTCCTACTCTTCCTGAGAGGAAGAACAAAGACAAAGAGAAAAATGATTTTGAGTCCTAACTTCGCCTCTCATTTTTTTAAACTTTCACTCTACATGCAATTTATGCCAATAGTTACCTCCCTCACAGATATAAAAATCAATGAGGTATACTTCAAAGTTATCTTTAATTATTATTTCCTCACATGCTGGGCTGTTGGACTTGTCTCTAGAGATGCTATGACTATAAGCATTGTCAAATAGAAATAATATTAAATGTGGGAAAAGGAAAGATTTTTTGCATTTGAGAAATTTTATACTAATTAATAGCTCACCATGTCTTTTAGATATGTTGAAAATTTACTGCCTTTATTCCCTTTGAAAAAGGATGGAACACACACTTCAAAAATGATGTGACTAATACAACTTTAGTAAAGGTTCATTCAGTATAAACTATTCTCCAAAGCTGCCCAAAGGATTAACACATCTGGCTACACAATGAGGTAGAAAAATAACTCACTGAGTAAGCATTAAAGTAGAAAAATCTCAGGTATTCTAGATCCCTAGTGATGCCTTATTAGCTGTGTTCCCATCTGAGTTCTCATTTATTTTCCACATATTTACAAACAGGATAGTGTTATTTTGTTAACATGTTTTCATGTCACAAAATGGAGGCAGAGAATTTCAAATTCTGCAATGTGAGCTGGCAAGCTGAAGACTCAACAGAGTCCAAAGGTACAGTTCTAGTTCAAAAGTCAGCAGGTGAAGACTTGGGATAGCTAATAGTGAGGATCAAGTGGAGGGCAGTCTAGGAGGCCAATCTTTTTGTTCTGTTCAGTCCTTCAACTGATTGAATGAGGCTCACCCAAATTGTGGCAAGCAGTCGGCTTTTTCAAAGATCACTGATTAAAATGTTAATCTCACCCAAAATACCCTCCAGGGTAACACATAAAATTAACCATCACAGGTCCTTTTTCCAAATAATTGCAAGGACTATGTTTAGTAACAAAATATGGGTGATGCTAAAATGGATTCTTGAAAGATGAGTAAATATGCGTTAGACAGACATGACAAGAGTGCTTAGACCAAGAGGCAGAAATTTCTAGGCAGAGGGACAAGCATGAATCTTTTCAACTCTAGGTTTGTGCTAGAAACTGCTCATTAATGGCTGTACCACTTTCCTATTTAACTTTTTTTTTCTCTCTTTTAGGAGTATTCAACATAATGTTGCAGGGTTAGGCTCTTATTCTAGAATTAGTTACAGCCATTTTTCCATCACCAGATTTGAGGTTCTGTATGCAAAACTTACTATTTATATGTAACAAATAAGAGGAACATGTTCCATCTTTTAATACCACGGAATCATTCCCCCAAGGTTTGCCCCACTGCAGTTTGAAATCCCAAAGTCAATCTCAGTAATATATAAAATGTGGCTATGTTCATTATCCCAACAAGTTATATTTAGCGGCAGTTGGAAATGAGGCCTCCTGGAAACACATAATCATTTTAGTAAATTTCTTTTTGCTTCCTTGGATGTAACTTCCTTTGAAATGAAACAGTTGTGGAAATGTTGATAATTTGAATGCCATGAGAGTGAGGTATTTTTTTTAGTTCTTTTCACTTTTTTATTTTTCCCATTTTCACACAAAATACCTTATATCTTTCCTGTGAGGAGGGGGGCTGCTGTTGTAAGTGAAAGAGTATTATATAGTGAAAGATACAGGCTTTGAAACTTTGAAGCACTTATATATGTTTGTGATGATTTTGAAAGTCTAATAGGTTTCTTCGATACAGAAAACAGTTTTCTAAAAACAGAGAAAAAGAGAGCAATAGCGAGAATGAGAATTCTACATGCCAGGAAACCCCACAGAGGCATTACCTTGTCATGAAGTAAAGGAACTTACTGAGTGCCACATTTTGAATGTTGGGAATGAACCACCATATATAGAAAATTTTACTGATGTTGCTCCTGGCTCTTCACTCTCCATAGTTCAGTAGAGCAAATCCATGTGCAAGTGGAAGTTTTCTAGAGCCAAGATTTCTTGAATATGTATCCAAAATAGTAGACATGACCACTTTCTCCTTTCTCCCTTTCAGTCTCTTCCACTTTATAGTCTCATGTAAAGCTTCATAGTAAACTTAGCTGTAAGGCCCTGGTCTGAGGAAATGTGACCTATGATAGAATGGGGGAGGACTTCCCCAACATACCTCAAACCCCCATACATACACAAACACATACGATATCACTAAGTGGGCTAGACTAATAAATAAGAGGTGAGAGGCTGGCAAACATGATGTTCTTCCTGCCTGAAGCACTCTTCTGATTTCTCACTTGACTGGCTCCTTTTTATCTCAAACAGAAGACCTTCAGAAAGATCTTCATAAGCTATTTTTATAGCACTTATTTATTTCATTCACAACACTGTTTGCAAATTATAATTATATGTGTATTTATCTGTTTACATTTGTCCTGACCATGTCTCCCTCTAAAATACAAAATTAATCCTACAAAGGCAGATACCTTGTCTTTTTTTGCTCACTACTATATACCTAATATGTAAAATGCATTAAATAAATTTGTGCTAATTAAATGAATATATAAATGAATTAAATGAAAAAATGTGAAATATGTGAATATTGGGCTAATGACTTAACATTTGAGCTTCAGATCGTGCACCTGTAGAAAGGGGAAATTGTAACTTTTATTGATATTAACAGGCTTATGTGATGATCAACTGGCGAAATAAATGAAAAAGTATTTTTAAACCTCTAAACTTAACAGAAATATTGAGAATTTTTCGAATCAGATTTTATCTACCAAGTTATTAAATCCAAAGTGTAAGCAGTGCAGTTTTAATGTCTAAACATAATTTTTCCTTTAATTTTTGGTCTGTCTAGTGATTTTTCTCTAATTGATTTAATGGGATTTTACCCTCTACTGACACTTTTTTCCTCCAGTTTTCCTATCATTTCATAATCCAGGGGGTGGCAAATGTTCAGTTGCTTTCTTAGAAGAAACTGACTCAGAAGTTGCAACCTGCTCAGAATGTCCTGTTTTTAATAAATGACAAGCAGAATCTCATCCCACATGCCATGACTGCAAGTCCTGCCATTAAATCATAAGTGGAAGACATAGCAAATGGGAGGATTACTCATATTCCTTGAAGGTAAAATAGAATGATCATGACAATGTGAAATGATTCTCTGTCTACTTATATAAATAATAGAAAATCCAAGGCCAAATATTTGTATGATGAGTTGTATATGCTAGAATCAAAGTTGATAACCTATTTCTCTGATATTCCTTTGAATTCTTATCAGCTGGGTGATAATCCATTTGTAAAGAGAACTGCAGTACAATTTTAGATATGGTGGGTTTCAACTGCAAGAATTAAGTCATTTCAGTAAAATATTACCTCTCTGAATTGTAGTTGTGTAGTTCTTCACTCAGCTATAATTCTATAGATCTATCATTGACATTGTTTTGTGCTGAAGCTCATGTCCCTGAAGCAATTAATCTGAGTACAACTAGATTACCTTTTTGGTTGTGTTCGATAAAATCCACATGTGTGAACTATATTCCAATTGTTGTATAAGTGTAACATTTTATTTTTAAGTAACTTGATCCTTTAACACATTGAGAAGAAAATGCACTCAAAGAAAATCATATTTGCTAGCCAATTTTCCTCACTCTTAAATAAATACATGCATGGTTGGAGTAGAGTGTAAAGGTCGTGGCTGTGACACACACACACACACACACACACACACACACACACCATAGTTCCCTATAAACATGATATTAGCTTAACATAGAGTTCTTCTGTTTCTGTTTGGTTTTCAATGTAATCCAGATGTGCTTAATCAATCCTTGATAGGGAGACATTAGAACCATAAATTAACTGCTTAATTCTCTTAGTGAGACATTTTTAGAAATAATCTTGACGTAGTTCCTCCTCAACTCTCCTCCTGATAGAACCTGAAATTATAAGGGATACATTATTTGCATTAAAGTAAATGTATGATAGAATAATAGTCCCCCAAGGATATTCATTCCCTAATGTCCAGAACCTACAAATATGTTACTTTTCATGATAAAAGAGATTTTTTCAAATGTGATTAAATTAATCTTGAAAAGGGAGATTATTCTGGATTATCCAAGTGAGCCCACTGTAATCACAAAGGTTTTTATAAGAGAGACACAGGAAGATCACAGTCAGAGAGATGTTTGAATGGAATTGAAAGTCAGAGATTTGAAGAAGCCATGTACTAGCTTTGAACATGGAAGATGAGAGTATGAGCTAAGGAATGCAGGCAGCCTTTGGAAACTGGAAAAGGAAAGGAAACAGTTCTCTTTCTAGAGCTTCAGAAAGAATGCAACCTTCCTGACAACTTGATTTTTAACTCACTAAAACCCATTTTAGATTTTTGACCCCTAAAACTATAAGATAATAAATATGTATTGTCAGCCACTAAGTGAGTGGTAATTTGTTACAACAGCAACAGGAATGTAATACAAAGAGTTAACCTTGAAAGTCATGATGCCTGAATCATGAGGTATTAATACTTTATTTTATACAATAACTTCTCACCAAAATATGTAATAAAGAAACTGATGGTAAAAGCGTGAATACATTATCAACTATTCAATAAATATTGAGCAAAACAAAATTCCAGGCATAAATAAATGCTAGGAATAAATATAAAATTAAACACTGTGAAACCCAAACTGTTACTAGTTCTGGGAAGTCCTGGAACTCCTGGACCTTGGTTCTTGGTGTCCAGTCAACAAAGAATGGAAAGCAGATACCCAGAAATTAATTGTATGAAACCTAGCTTTATTAAATGCAAAAGTACACTTTTAGAAGGGAGAATAGACAACTAAGAGTGGTCAGCCTTGTAGACAAAGTACACTCACTCTCAGAAGAGAGAGCAAGATGCCAAAAGTGATCAACCTCAAAGACTTCTGCCAAGTGAAAGTATACCCCCAAATGGGAGAGTGGGCATGCTCAAGAGATTGCTGCCCTGGCCATCGTGGTTTTGGGGATTTTACCCATTAACCTAACTAAAGGATGTAATATTCATGATTTGGGGTGGTCACTTATTGGAAAGAAGATTTTTTTTTTTTTTTCTGGAAACAGGGAGATTCCTCTTTTCTTGCCATGTTTGGACTTTTCAGAACTGTCGTGGCATCAGATTCATGATGAGTACAGCCTTAACTACAGTGCTAAGTTATTATAATAATTGTATGATAAAAAGCGAAGGTGAATTCTTGGTCATACCAGCTGTCTTTTTGAGCATGCCTATGTTGGGGTCTTTGCCTGTCCCCTTTATTTTCCACTTTAGCAGTAAATTTTAAACCACAAAATTGCTTCATTACATCAAAGCTATTGTTCAAGGCTGTTTTTCATTTTAGTGATTTTGGGGAGGGGTCCTGATGTAATCTACCTTAAAACCGCATGTCTTTCCTCCAGAGAAAAGGCTGGGGAACGTAATTCATTATGGGTCTTTGCATACAACACAGCCTAGGATAGATATGGGATTAAACTCGTGTTTTCTACAAGGCAAAATTGTGATGAAGCTCAGAAGAGGTTACCTTTAGAAGTACCTGCAATTCAAATAATAAGCTTTTGAGGTTTTTATAACAGCCAAATCTCATTCACCATTCCATGGAGAAATGAATCTACTTTCCTTCTTCTCACACAAATAAAATTAGTCTGAGATTGGCTGCTGCGATTTATAATTTTTCTGTTTTATGAGTGTATTAGCTTTGGGACAGGTTATACTAAACTATCCTAATATATACTAAATATATTAAAATACCGAGGTACTGTTTTTTATAGTAAGGAGAGGTAAACTCTTGATTCTTTTTCTTTATTACTCAGTTTATAATACAATGAGTTAATTACCTGTTGTTCCCTAATAGTGACCAACGAACTTTTCTGTTTCATTTTGCTTTGTTTCTTTAATATGTTGGTTTGGGCCTCGTTTTAATATAATCTATACATAGATTTAAATATGTTTGAGCAATTTCAATCTTTCACAGTTATAATTCTTATTGATAGTTAAATTGACTCAATTATCCAGGGGTCATTCAAATAGTTTTTTCTGGGAGTTTTGGACATGACCCTAGTAAATTTTGATATCATTTTTGTTATCTGTTTTTACAAGATATCACCTTTGTTATCTGTTTTTATAACATGTTCTGACTGTTCTCTGGCCCGTAGGTCAATCGACCATTTCTTCAGGGACATCTGATTTATTCCTTTTGGTAGGAAATGTTATTCAGATAAAGCTGTTCAGACACACAATCTGAGTGGTTAGTGAACTCATTGCATATTACTATCATTATTTCTAGATTTTTTTTTAGTAGACACTGTATTTGTCTCCTATTGTCACTCTAATAAATTACCACAAACAGTGGCTTAAAACAACATAAATTTATTCTCTTACAGTTTGGAGGTCAGAAGTAGAAAATGGTTCTGAAGGGCTGTTTCTGCCAGAAGCTCTGGGGTGGGGGGGGAATCTGTTACTTGATCTTTTCTAACTCCTAGAGGCCACGTGAATTCCTTGGCTACTGATTCCATATTTGATGTTCAAAGTCAGCAACCTCACATCTTCAGGTCTCTCTCTATCCTGCTTCTGTCATTTTACCACCTTCTGTCTGATGTTAACTCTATTTCTTCCCTCTCATAAAGACACTTTGATTACATTGGATTTACTAGGATAATCCAGGGTAATCTCCCTATGCCAAAATTCTTAATTTAATTACATCTGCAAAAATGTGTTGCTATGTAAATTAACATTTACAGGTTCTGGGGATTAGGGAGTTGATGTCTTTGGGGGACCATTATTCATCCTACCACAGAAAGATCTAGGAATTTATTTTGTTAGTAGAAAAACACATCATAAATTCACAGTGATATTTGCAATTCAAATTTTAAAATCCAAAGTTTTTTACTTAATCTCTTCAACTTCACAACTATATTACTTTTATTTCATGACTAAAATTCCATTTCCAAAAATGAGCATCATTGCTTATTTGCTTTATCATGAAACATATATACAATCATCTCAGCACAGCAATGTCAATACTACTACCACCCACATTCTCACTAAATAGTTTGACTATGCCTTTCTATTTGTCTTTAGCAATCTAGAAATAGAGGTTTCCAGACTATATGAAAAAAATCAAATCCAATACTAACATCATTTCTGAAAACAAGTTTAGAAGAAAATTGAAGCAAAATAATAATTCATTAAAGAAAATATACGTAACTATTTTTTTCCATTTTAAAGCTATTTTCTTGAAGTTTTTATATCTAACTCACTGACAGCTTATTCTTGATCTGTTTCTAATATTAAGAAAATTAAATTTATCTAAATATACAGAATTAAGGGTTTTAAATAAATTATAAGCTATGACATAGCACTCATGTTATAATTTTATTTTTGTAAAAGGTAGCTATGTTTTAGCTAGATTAAAATATAAAATTAGTGTTTGTAGACTACTAAATCCCTCTGTTTTATGTTTTGAGAGAAGTTTAATAACTTTGGAAATTTTTCTGTGAATTTGTCATTGGCTTCATTCTTATGGATATTTGTGCTCATGAGTTCTGGAAACCTGGACTCTTCATTTTATAATTGTTATAGCTATCCACTTTGTTCTGCTCATACTTTGTTTGTACATGGAACTCAACCTATTTCCTTGATTTCTCTCTCCACATGATTAAAATTAATCAATACCATTTACCAGTCATATAAATCCACCATCAACCACCATTTAACAACTAATGTTTTAGCACCTGGCATAGCAGAGGATCTCTAGAATTACAGTTCCTGTTGGTTCTGATGGATCAGTGCTCACATTGAATACATTATTACATATTTGATTATTACTCAAGCAAGAAAAATGGCCACAAAAACTGTGGGATGCCCTGATAAAACCGTGAGGAAAAAATATTTATTTTGCTAATTGCTTAACAACAAATATGGCTCATTTAAAAAAAATAATTTTAATAGGAAAATAATACATTATTGATTTTTCATTGTAGTCTACTCAGGCATTAGCTATTATATTTCTTAGAACAGTTCTCTGAGGTAAGGATTACTGAACCTATCTTACAAATAAGGAAATTGAGGCTCAGAGAAGTAAATTTTTTCACGTTAATAAAATTAATAATTGGTGAAATTGATTCTCAAACACTACGGTGACTCCAAATTATTCAATCACCTGCATTCTCTTTTTTATCCTATCATTTCTACATAAATTTTTTTTTCTTTTGGTTATCTATTATTTACACTAATAGGAGCTCCAAATAAAGATTTTTTTCTCCTTAACATTACTTTTGGGAGGAAAAAGGGATCTGGAAAAATCTAATGTGAAGGGCAGGAGGTAAAACATTCTCTTTTTTAAATTTCCTTTTTCAAACTGAACTTTTGTAGTGATGGTTTTACTTTACTTTCATAGTAACCTGCTCTTTGCAAAGAATAACAAAGTCGAGAACATTTTAAATAACTATACTGTGAGGCTTAGCAACCCTCAGTATGTGGCATAGATAGACACCAAATATATGATAATTATTACTTATATCTGTTAATTCTTGATTCTGCTGAGAAAATCGGTTTCAAGTTCCCATTTTTAAATATTACTCATTGCACAGAATGCTAAAAGTACTTTGGTAAGTTACCATCTGCTAAAAATAAATCAGTTCATATTGTATTTCTATTGTTTATTCACAAAGTAACTGTATTAAAAAAATAAACGAATAAGCAAATAAGCAATTATCGACTGTGGTGAATGAACAAAGCTTTTGCTTATTTATTCTAGGTATAAAATTCTATCATCTGAAGGTCAAAAGCACATATGGAAGGTACCAATACTGAGTAAAGGCTGGGCAGTTGAAAATTAAAGCCACACACAATGCCCAGTGTGACATTTTAGATGTTAAATGGAATACAATTCATTTCAGATTGGATGACTATTGTCTGTCCAGATCACTGTTTGATCTGCAATTATATTGCGATGAAGCAGAAAGAATTTTTCTGCCTTAGCTTCTTGGCTTTTAACACAGTGTTTCACAGATGCCTGACCTTTGGTTTTTAATGTGATAATGTGGCTTCCCCTGAACAAAAAATCTAAAAGCTGATTGTCAGACAGAAGTTGTTTTTCAAAGGAAAATGATCCCAAATTGTGTACAGAAAAGATATGTATTTTTTAAATGCCTACACATATCAGACATAGTTTTTCCCAGAGATTTTTGAAGAATAGTAGGTAAATATAAAATGTAAAAGACAGTAGTTATTTTTTTTTAAGTTTAATCATGTGAGAAAAATGTTTAATTCTCCTTGGAAGGTACATTTATTCTTTATCACAGTTGTCACTTTTTCTTGAAGTTTTATTATATACATTGTTTGTTATTACATGGGCTCATGGCTTTTTTTTGTCATTGTTATTTCTATTCATCATGATTTATCTGCACATTAATGTGTTACTACTTATAAATGTTTTTACATTCTCATCTGCATCCTTTGACTACTACAGGTTGCATGCTGTGCTTCGATATTTTTTCTAGCCTTTCCTCATAGATTTCCAAACTGATGATAATAGGAAGATAGACAAAAGTCATTTGACAGCTTTTTACCAATTAAAACTAACTGATATCCTTATAGAGTGAGACCTTTGGGTTTTTAAAATCTTAAGTAAATTTTTGTTGTTGGTGATGATATATTCGAAACACTTATGGTATTACCTTTTGAGTGATATCTGCACTCTATTTTTTCTTATACATAATTACTTTTTTAAAGGTTCTGATGGTAGGTAGTACTTGTATCTTTACTCTAGTTCTAACTCCATATATTCATTATTCAATGTAAGTAGAAGATCTGCACTTGCTTTTTGTGTGACTTGACATTATTTTATGGGCAGTTTCTTTTAACCTCATGGTTGGTTATTCTTTTAATCCTGTTCTTAACTGTTCAGATGTATTTTGCCTTGGAATGAGCAAATGTTTCCTCATTTATGATGCTCCTTTTTCTTTTTTACCCAGTAGTAATTATAAAATCCAAAAGTCAACCATCAACAAAGAGTGAGCAGATGATAAGTTTTTTGTTCTCCCTGCAGCCAGATGCTTCCAATTGACTCCTCCTAGAAAGCTATACCTGCCTCAGTTCACCAAGGCACTTAACTCAGCTGCCATTTCCCTCACATCTCTCCTTGACCTTGGACTGACTACCTCCTGTGTGCATACCTTCTGTCTTCTCCGTCTCTCACTGGCTTCAGGCTCTTTCCTCCTGACATCTTAATGCTATACTTCCCTGCTACGGTATTACCTGAATAGCTTTGATCCACAAGATGCTCTAAACACTCTTGCCTATATAAAATCTAATCCTTGTGTATGCTGACGTGTATGCTACTATTTTCCAGCTCCTAGTAACTCTCTATGCCTTTAGAGCCCAAATAGTATGTAGTCACCAGCCATTTCCTTTTCTTCTTATAGAGCCTCTTGACTAGCTTTTGTCTGGAATTTACATAAATATATAAATGAAAAGCTCTCTTTCTTTTCAGTATCTTTAGCTTTTTTATATTCTTCAACCAAAGTCAACTCTCCATATTTTCATTTAAGCATTTCTTATTCTTAATTTTCTGTACTAAATTATCATCATTTTTTCTCACTGATGTGTGATACACCATCATTTCTCATCAGCATTCATCCATCCTGTAACACTTCATCTCCATACTTCAAATTGGTCCACATAATAAATAGATTCTTAGTGTAGTTTACATTCTGATTATTCATCTCCATTTCCTTAATGTTATCTGCATTTTACATTACTTCTCTTTGAGCATGTGTGTGCGTGTGTGTGTGTGTGTGTGTGTGATAGATCCTTAGTACAGTTGTACAGTTTTCTCTTCTCAGGTATAATTTATACTTTTATTTTTTTCTAAGGTTTTTCAAATTTTATATTAATTGTTTTTTATGTGTATAACCCTAACCTGTTGTTTTATAATGCACACTTTTATGCAAATGGAAATTATTCTGTATCTTCAGAACATCATATAGGCACTCTTAAATTCAACAATCTTTATAAAACCAGGTCATGTGTTGAGGGTGAAAATGCAAATAATTTTTATACTACCCTCAGTGATCTTGTGGTACATTGGAATTACAGGAAAGTTAATAGGATATGTCTCTATTTTTATGAGTTAAGATAGAGGTATGCATAGGATGCCATGGAAAGCCAGAAGAGAAGCATTTAACCAAGTCAAAAGGAAAAAAACACCTGGTTGACTACTAAGTTGCTTGAGGACAGAGACGTGACTGCCTTATTCATTGCTCAATACCCTGTTCCACTATTTCTCTGTGCACACTGAAAGTACCTAGTAAATAGTGAGTGAATGAAGAAGTAAAATGACACGTATGTATGTATGTATGTCTGTATGTATGTATGTAATTTCTGGTGTGCTTAATTGTTAAGATTAGCCTAATATTAGCAAATCAGAGCTAGAAAGGCACTGAGAATTAGGGGAACCTCAGAAAGTTTGGCATGTCAAGTACTTGTAGATGCAGACAGTTCATCCTAATGAGTTTAAAACTCATAGGTAATCAGGAGAAACTAAGTAACATTTTCTGAAGCAAAGAGGGTTTGGCATGTTCTCTGGGGAATATGCCAGACTGAGGTTCTGTTTCCTCATCTCTGTGCAAGGTACCCATTATATGCATTTAACTGGCCTCTCGTTTTTCTATATATTTGGAAAGGAATTAGAATATTGTGGTATCTACTTGTAACTCTAGGTTGAATTATGGACTACAACTACTCTTTGTGAGTATAATTCTTCTTCTCTCACCATACGGAAGGCTCATTTATTTCTCCTTAAAAGTGCAGCAAACAGGGAAGTATTTATCAAAGGAGATACACAAATAAGCATATTTTTTATTAACAAACTGATATTTGAGCAATAATATTCAAGCAGACTGTAAGAATTCACTATTAACATGTTGAACAATTTCTTTTGACAGAATAATACATTTTTAGAGGAAAGGGAAATCAATTTTATCAGTTGGAATATGTTTGTATGAGAGATCAACGAAAATTTTTGAATGAGTCATTTCTCACTCTGTTTCTGGAGATGCTGAGGCCAAAATTTTCACGTTATTAACTTAAAAAAAAGACATTTTTGAAATTTGCTCCTAGGGAGATGGTAACAGAATTTCAAATATGTAGAATATAAATATTTGCTTTTATTTTCTTATTGAAATTCTAGGAGTGCTCCATTTCTAGCTCTTTGTAAATAAAGAAAGGATGCAACCAAGCGTTTCTCAGATTTGTGTTTCCAGGATATTTTTTTTCAGCAAGTGAACACAAACAAGCTTCTCTGATAGAAAATACATCTGTTTTCTAATCAAACAGAAAGGGAAAGTTGAAAGTGCTGATGGATGCCACCAATGAATGGTTATTATGATTCTATGATATGCTTACCTGAGGGGAAAAACACAGATAACCAGAAGAAAGAGAGAAACTACTGAGTTACAAATAGATTTCAGATTAAGGTGTCACTTAGAATGGTTCTCAACATGCCACTAGCATTAGAACAGCAGAATATACATACAAAGAAGAAGCAACTGCCTCTGCCTAGGGTACCCTTGTGTTTGCTTTCCAATGGGCACTTTTCATTTACCTGTGTTGTCTTGATGTCCTGACTGGCTAAGCATCAGTTGCTCCCCCTTTCACTTTTAAAGACTCTCGGTTTAGATAATAATTTATATTTTCACACTAATTCCATATAACAAATTTTTTAAAAGCTTGATAATTTTAATTTTATACAAATGTCTTATTTTAACACTACAATTTGATAGCTATGGTGAAAGGTAATTATTTTCCAAAAAGCATTTGGCTCTTTTTGACCTCTGATTCACACATGCTGTGGCTTTGAATAGTGCCAAATACGGGAGCCAAAAGTAGTCTTTTTTCCCATTATGAAATTCTTTTTTGAATATTACTCCCAAATCAAGAAATGTACTTTGGAAATCACACACTGGAGAACACCGCGCCTCTATAATTTTCAAGACATAGAATGAAAGATAACCAAAATGCATTTCAAAGATTTTTTCCTCGGTCAACTCAAAATAGAAAAACTGTGGGTTTTTCCCTTGGCACTGGAAAAAAGAAAAAAAAGATACAAATGATTTTTGCTAAAACTGAGGATTCACAAGACCGGTTAGTCAGCTCTCCTTTTTTCTAAAATTTGCTCTAGTCGTAATTAATATTTCCTTTTAAGTATTCCAGCCTCCCAACTAGCAGAAATAAATTACACTTTCAGGTTTCCAAGTACTCTTAGTCCAGTTACAAACCTTGCAAAAAGTATCAAAAAGGAACTTGCTAGTCAAAATTTCTTTCCCTTCTTTGAATTTCTGGTTCTACTTCTGCAGTAGACCATGAATGGTATCCTACCTTCATGGTGTTAAAATGTTTTTATAACCCTAATACCTTCTGTTGGTTTATTGATTGATTGATTGATTGGTCTTCTGGATTTTTAAGTCCTTATTCCAGGAAGTGATAATTATATAAACCTCAACCTTGATCACATACAAGTATTTTTAAGTCTTTGCTTATTTCTAAATTCCAATATCCATAACTCTTTATCTACCTCAATGCCCAGTAAATCCAAATCTACACTAGTAATCATTGTCCTGCACTCATCCTAATATAATATTTTGAATGATCAGAGGCTTGGTAAACTGTTTTTATATTTTACAATTGCATTGATTCATTTCATCTGCTGCCAAATTTACCTGGAAATACATAGGCAGCCTTAAAATATTAATGCTAAGGAGAGTTCCATAAATAATTTGGTAATTATGTTTTCTAGGTTTATGTGTTAATTTTTATGGGCTCAGTAAATGCAACTAATGACTTTTATTTTTTTTATTTTTGGTGCATGCTTTAATATGAAAATTTATAGCTACATGAATTAATCAAAATACAATTTAAGCATTATAAAAGCTATGAACAACCATCTGCTTGTCCTTAATTACCCACACACTTAATGTGATTTTTTTATATTCATGTGTGTATTTGCAGAACTTAGAGCAAGTCAGCACTGACCAAACAGAAACAAATATTTGGAAAGAAGTAATGAGAAAGATATGCATTCATTCTATTATTTCCTTTTAGACTCTGGTGAAAGTCTTCCCATTGCAACTTTATGGTTCTTTGTGCTTTCCTTCAAATAGCAAACAATACATTTTATGTTTTGAGTCTATGTTGAACATGAGCATTATGTTGTGTGTCTATTGGAGGCAGGAGGATAATAAGATCTAAGATCTGGAAAGATATATATAGTTAAAATCTGAACAGTAAAAGCTCAGTCTTTTCTTTGGGTAAAATAAATCTAGTGCAAAGTATCAGAAAAGTTAAAATAGCCATTCCAGAAATTATTATTGTGATAATCCTACTTTCTATTTTTCAAAGTCTTTGCTTTTTCAAATATAAACAGATACCATATGTTGTCAGAGATATAGTTTGTGGAAAATGGCAGAACTAGGAAAGAATATGATACAATTTATGCAGGTGAATAAGACCTTTACGACAACAGTTATAGCAATACCATAAACAAATCAATATGCTTCAAGATTCAGTGAAACAAAGGAAAAGTGTATTAAGATAAACTGTAAGCAAATAATTTCATAGCAGAGAAAAATTCATGGAAAATCAAAATGCTATTAAATTACAATTTTATTAAATTATCAGTTAAATGTGTCCTCTTGGGTAAAAAAATTAGATTTATTCTTTATTTTAACCCCATATCTAAGTCACATCTATACTGGGAAACTATATCTGAGTCTTTTTCTTTTTCCAAATATGCCAGTTTCCTTCCCACCTCAGCATATTTACATACTGTTTTTTATCTGGAATACTATGAGATCATTACAGGGCTGCCTTCTTTTTATATTTTAATTCAAATGACAACTTCTCAAAGATAGGCCTTTCCTAATCATACCATTTAAATCATTGTATTCATTCCCTGACTATCCTAGCTAAAACAGAAAATTCCACTCATAAGCACATTGCCCTGATTCAATTTCTT
Source organism: Eidolon dupreanum (assembly GCA_028627145.1). Lineage (NCBI taxonomy): Eukaryota > Metazoa > Chordata > Mammalia > Chiroptera > Pteropodidae > Eidolon > Eidolon dupreanum. The sequence continues at coordinate 30,703,626 of CM053506.1, forward strand.
CTTTGTGCTTACTAAAATCTTTTTTAAATATATTTATTTATTATCTGTCTATTGCAACTTAATGTAGCCACTGTGATAGTAAATACTTTGTCTCTCCTTTTACATCATAGAATAGATGGCATAACACAAAGCTGATGCTTAATGATTGTTTGTTGACAAGTTTTGGTTAAGATATTCTGTAGACTCAAGAAAACATTATTTTTGGTGCCTATTTGTGGTTGCCTACTCTGCATAAAAAAGAAAATAAGTGGGAAAATAATAGACATAATGGCTTTGAAAATACTCAGCCTCTGCAAATGGCAAATGATGCTAAAATTATGAAGCGGCTTTTGCACATAGGTTGAATTCAAGACACTGCCAGGAAAGTATGACCCCAAAATAAAGTCAAAGATGTAACTTTAGAATTCTGATTATGGTTTAGAAAGATCAAAGATGGTGCTTGGGAATGCTATTCAGTTAGACAAAAGGCCCTTGAAAATATAATACTCAGTGTGTGATAGTCAGATCCACTCAGTCAAACAATAGAGCCTGTAGGAGGCTTAGGATAGTGTCCTCCAGCCTTCTCAACAAGAGCTCAAGGTAAAGAAGAGCTTATTTTGGAGAGCTTAACTGGTTAACTTTTGTTTAATAGAGTGTTTCCCAATAAGATCTGCAGTAAATCCATTAAGTTTTAGAGAAAACTACATATCCTCTATAGTTTTGCACATTCGGCCAGCATTCAATAAAGTAAGTTAAATTCACCTGTACTCTTACAGAAAAGCAGCTACTTCTTAATTCTTTTAAAACAGTAGGAAAGTTTGCTGACATGAAAAAGGAAGAAACAAGCAAGAACTAATTTCTTGTCACTCAACATATGACTCAATCTCTTTGATACAACACCCTTTGTCAGAATTCTAGTCCTTGCAATGTGTAGCTCTTTGTTACATCAGAACTTGTGGCTAGGGGAGTTGAGAGGTTGAAGGAAAAATGTAGTTATGTAAAGCAATGCCTGAAGGATACATAAATCTGTCTTAAAACATTGTGTCTTCTATACTTTTTACATTGCAGAAAAAAAGTGGGCAGATTTGCCTTTTAACTTATTAGGTATATCTATTAGAGTATCTTTTGAAGGCCTAGTTAATCCAATGAAGACTATCTTTTTTCTTGTTTTAATACCACTAAACTTGTTCTCTTTGATAATAATAAAGGAAGAGAGAAAGTTGCTCAATCTGATTATCTGCATAAATGCTTGGGAAATTCATAACTCTTTCCCCCTAAATAACATCTTCTTTAGAAATACCTATTCCACAGAGTTTTCCTAAGTTTTCTAACTTTCTTCTTTCCTCTCAGAGTGATCAGTATGAACCAATTCTAGCTTTAAAATTTGTATCTTGAACAGCAACAACAATGAGTACTTGCTTATTCCTTTTATTCTGAGCTAGCAAGAGATCTTTCTATTTCACCAACAAGTAGACAGAATTAAGACTAACAGAAGAGTATATGGGCTTTTTATAAAATAAATAACCAAGCCACCTGGCTAATGACAAAACCAACACTAGGAACCGAATTCCTTTACTCAGGATTAGTCACTACAAAAATGTGCTTTCTTTCTGTGAAGCAGTGTTCTACAATGAAATATTAAAATCCACCTCTGTTGTCCTTCAGCTAAAAGAAATTGAGCTGAGCTTGTTCTGTAAGTTTAACCTTGTTATAACAGATGCTACATGAATTCAAGTGGAACTCTGACTGCCTTGAAAGCTTGAATGAAATGCATTCTGCCATCCATTGCTGCTGCATCAGGGTATTAAAAGGAGAGACAAAAGCAAGAAGCAGGGAGAAGCACAAGTTCAACAGTAAGGGGTGAGAGAGGAGGTCAGACACAATGAGAGAGATGAAGCAATAAATGCCTGTAATGTCTCTAAAAGAATAGAAACCAAACGCAGAAGTAGAGGCCTGTTAAAGCTGTGGTACCTTGGGAGCTGACCTGTGAGAAGTACAGTTTAGAACAGGTGACTTGCAGTACAGTGCATGACTTTTATTTCCTCCTGCCTCATACTTGTCAAAACCTTTCACCAAATTTCTATGCACATGAATTACTGCTACAATATTCAGTAGAACTATGTATATTTCTCAAAGTAATAAAGTAATGCTACAGTGCACCTTGAACATTGTTCAAGTACGTTTGCTTATATTCAAGTAATTTCTAAGGAGCCTATACAAACACTCTCAGAGTACCTATTTATGATGAATTTCCAAGGCTAAAAAAACAAAATGCTGTTAATGCCTGTCTAAACAGTAAAAAAAAAAAAAAAAAAAAAAAAAAAAAAAAAAAAAAATCCATGCACAGTATTTTTGCAGGAACTTCTATTTATAGAGATTATTGTTGAATGAGAACCTCTTTGTAAAAGAAAAACATGTATCTCTACTACAATAAAATAGCAAAACCCTAATTGAACCTTTCAAATTAACACTTAGATCAGAGATAGACTTTCTATCGTCTCCCAAGTGTTTTGTTGTTGTTGTTGTTATTGTTGTTTAAGAATTCGACCTTTGACCAGGGTACTTGGAACCTTTCAACATTCAGATATACTACCTAAGGCCTGCTGGATTAAACTGTTATATTTGTCATCTAGCTAATATTTCCTCAGAATCAGACAAATTAAACAGACTGGATTGTTGAAATTATTTCAAACATAAACAGTCATAGAATGGCAATAAACTGCAAAAAGAAGGGACGTGAAGTAACTAAATCTCCTAGAAAACATTAACAAGCAGATGGTAATGGATCCTGTCTTATTGTTATGAATTTCAAAGACAATCAGAGCAGCTTCACAAAGTTTTACTACAATAACTAACCATAGCCAGCCTCTACACTGAACACAAAATATTCCACCACTATTTGCACCTCCTTAAATTAAGCCCTTTTATGCTTATACAGAAAATTTTTCTGTGGTAAGACACTGCTAAGAATATGTAAGCACATTAATCTTGAAGCCACAAAAGAAATTTGCTTTGGAAAAATTTATAATGCTTTCCATGTGAATTATTCTCTTTATGTTTTTCAGATTATAATACTACCAAGTTATCATGATGTCTTTTATCCATTCCCAGAGCAAGGTAAAACTCTAGTTTTTGCTGGAACCCATGCAATGTCTAACTATGTATTTACATTCTCCCACACTGACTCCAGAAGCATACACACAGATGAGATCAGTGCTGTCAGATGACTGAGATCAAAACCCAACCCTTCTACTCTTTGGATATGTAAATATAGGTGGTTACTCAAATCCTCTGAGACTTAGCTGATTCATCTGTTAAATGGATATACATTTATTTACCACATTAACTATTTGGAAGTATTAATTGATATAACGTGCTTAGAATACTTTCTGATTCATAATAAATTGTTATAGTATTATTAAGAAAATCTTTATCAATATGTAATTTTAAGAGAGATGATACTAATCCATGCCCTACAGTCAAGATTTAAACACGAGAATTATAATGTCCTAGTCAACTTTGTACCAAAATCAACTGAAAAATTAGTCCTATAATTATTTTTTGCATTATTGACTCATAAGATAAATGACCAATTCTTGAGTTAGACATATATATTTATCTATACAATTAATAGTTAGATATTTCACTCAAACCTAGATTTGGATCTTGGGTATGCTATTTAGCAACTGTGTGTTCTTGGACAAGTTCCTTAATCTCCCTGTACCTCAGTTTCCTCATTTGTACCTCAGTTTCCTTATCTGTCAAATATAAAAATACTTACCTCAGAGTAAAGAGGTAAGTTTTTAATGGGAGAGAATATGTACAAAAAATACTTAGCACACTTTCTGGTACTAAGCACACATATCGGGTACTCAGTAAATTTTAGTTTTCTGTACATGATTAGTATATTCAATCCCCAAACTGACTATAATCTCTGAAAATGTTTCTTAGTACTTTTTATTATATTTTGCACAATGTCATGAATATATTTGGCTTTTGTAGGCATTCTTTTATGTTTTACTGAATTTATATGGTGCCAAGGTAACACTTCCTTGCCCTACAAATGCTAGTACTTATGTTCTGTCCTCAAATTCTTCAGAAGTCTCTCTGTGACCTTGGTTTTTATACATTCCATGCGATACCTGAGCCCAAACCACAGCCAACATCATTTTTAAAAGACCTCCAAATGTGCCTATGATTTGCTCTATGAATGAAATTGACTTCAGCTAACTCAGTGTAACAATATAGGTTGGTAAACTAGTTCATACTACAGTAACTGCAAGTTTTCTTTGTATATTCTTGTAAGTGAAACTTTTTAAGGGATAAGGCTTTTATCTATAACAAAATTATAGTTTTAGAAATAAAACAATGTGACTAATAAATTATTAATTCATTTCCACAGGTAGTAATAAATAAATTGCTTGGTGGCATCAGAAAGGTGACTATTATTTGTATTTACATTGATTCTCTCTGAATTGCTGGAATTTAGTATTTTAATATCAATAGCTGGGAGATTTAAGGCAATTATAAGACAGTTTTCTAATTTCCTCTGATTTCCTCTCATATTCATAACTCACTTAAATTGGTAGTACACACAATGATATTCCTCCATGTACCAAATATTTAAAAATATTTTTGGAACAAAGCAAGAATATATTTTACTAATATAAAATAAACTATAATCTTTTGCTATTTTTTGAACTTAGGTAAATGAGTTGGCTTCTGGGCAGTTAATCTAATTTTCTTTTTTCATTCATTGGCATCTTTTGAATTACTGTAGGGTGGATTGAATTAGAAAATGAGAAGATGTTTTCTTGCAATCTGTTATTTGTTTCTTTAGTTCTCTTGGTTTTCAAGGTAAGCTTGAGATATAAGATAATATAATGTTTTAAAGTCAAGTTCTAGAGATAAATAGATTGAGGTTCAAATCCAGAGGCAAGTTACTTGGCTTCTCTAAGTAAGCATCAATTTTCTCCCTTATAAAACTGTAATAAAGTATATAGTCCCTTTTTGGGGTTGTCATAAGACTTAATGAGATAATGGTGGCACACAGTTTATAACACAGAACCTGAAACTTGCCTGTGCCAATTAATATTAGCTATTATCATTAAGGTTGTTCTCCTTAATACCTAAGCCATTTGCTGGCAGTAAGGCTATTCAGTGTTTCCTTCCAGGTAAAAATAAAGAAACATTTGAAATTTAAGAACTATATACTTTTTAAATTTGTTCTCAGACCCAGTATAACACATCTAAAGGGCAGAAGTGGTAGCTGATTAGGGATAGGTATAGAACCTAATATTGCTCAAGTAGATTGTGAAATGTTAAGTCAAAACTATATTCATTATGCAATAAAGTAAAATTCAGAATTGCTTTTATAAAAGAAATTGAACAGCATGTCATTGCCTTAGTATGAATTTCTTCATCTCAACTACTATGCAAACATCACTTTTGGTGTGATGGGGGTGGGAAAAAAAAACAGGTTGGTTCTGGAATATGGAAGAGTATCTAAGAAAATTAATCTTGAAAAGTAGGTAGCAGGACAACATCACTAAAACCCAGAAGGACAAGAAGAGCATTGAACATACAAGCCACATTCAACAGTCTAAAATAGTGGTTAAGCCTGTAGACTCTAGGTCAAGACAAGTGGGATGAGAATTCTGACTCCACAAGTAATATAACCTTTGGTATGGTATTTAACTTTCCCATGCCTTGGTTTCTTCAACTGAAAATAAATAATGATCATTCGTACAATGTAGAATTGTGATAATTGAACTAATTAAGGCATGAAAAAATAATTCTCAGCATGTAGTTTAATATTAGGATATTTAGTTAAAATACTAGCTACTTTTGTTAGCTAGAAGCTCACAATTTAGCCTGAAGCTGACCTTGCATCAAGGCTTAGGTATTGCAAGAAACTCTTCACTATCAAGAGCAGATATGAAATTTGTTGAGGAAAACCTAAAGAAATACAAATATTTTTAACACAGGCACATTTACACAGAACCTGTTTGAAAGCCTCCACTGAACCCAGGTAGATGGCACATGTCCTTTTCATACACATGATTCTATTTTTCATGGGTCATTGCACTGTCTTATAGTCAAAGGTTTCAAGGCAGGCTCTTTTATAATTATGATCACACTCACAGTGTGTGTGTGTGTGTGTGTGTGTGTGTGTGTGTGTGTATATATAAAGTAAACTTTATAGATATATATTTTTAATGTAAAGTAGTTGGGTGCATTTTACCTAAAACCAAAAAGGTTTATAATATTGTCATGTTATAGAAGAAACATTACAGACTTTGTAACCAGGCAGATATTGTTTGCATGCTGGCTCTACCATTTACCAATTTTTTAATGTGGGCAATTTATATTCTTTCTGCACCTATTTTTTATCTATAATATGGGATAATAATTCCTACTTTGCAGGATTGTTATAAGGGTTAAATATAAATTACTTTCTGATTCATTGTGCTGGTATATAGTACTCAATGAATGATAGTTAATATTATGAATATGATTTTAACAGTAAGCCACAGGAAAAAAAATAATGTAATATGGATTCTTAGGGTCCATAAAAACAGGTTGTAAAAATGACTTAAAGAAACATCTACCGTGACTATGACTAACATTTTGAAAAGCTTTATTTTTCTGTTGAGAACGATAACCCAACATAGTGTTTACGCTTCTGTGTTCCTCTTGCCAGCAAAGATAATATCCATGATCCATTGACTAACTCTAATGAAAATTTTTGTTCTTAAGACACAAAATATTTCCCAACACAGCACATAAGGTCTTTGTGCTCATGTCAGCATTGGAGATGAATTTCTGGGAGAAAAATATAGAAACTGTTCATTCCTACAGACATCAAAACACTAAAAGTGAAAAAAAAAAAGTACATGGAAGAATTATTTTTTAAAAAGCCTGAACATATATATATATATATATATATATATATATATATATATATATGCTTATGATATACCTATGGAGAAACATCCAGCCCATGAATAACAATATTTTAAAAACATAATGATACATAATGGCAGATCCATGCAGTTTATCTGGTGTCCCCTGTGTTTTCTTAGTGGGGCTCAGTGCCATCCTTGGAGACAGGCAAGAAAACGATTTCCTCTTCTGTACCAATAAGATGAAAACAAACTGACCATTTCTCATATACACCTTGGAGGGCTTCCCTCAGTGAGCTTAGTGATCAACAAATCATGTCAAATAAGGCTTTTTGTTATTTTTGACATACTGTTCTTTGCTGGAGGTTCTCAGAGTCTCCCAGGGACTCAGCTTTAAAATAAATTCAATATACTCTCTTTTATTAAAATAGTCAAGCTGTCCCCTGCAGTTATTAAGTCTATGTTTTATTTTATACATATATGTGTGTATAATGGCCTTTTCCCTAGAATTACTTAAAAAATAGTATTCATTAAAAGTCTTATATTTACATATTCTCTGTACCAAATGAGCAGATTACCCATCAAATGAACCAAATTGCTGATAAGGAGCTGAAATTATCAAGAGTTAAAAAATACCTATATCTGAAATAAATCTTTAAGTAATGAGGGGAAAAGATTGCTTTATAATTGCTTTATAAAAAAAAGGGAACATTGTTTTGGTTATGTTTTAAAAATTAATCGCTTCAAAATGTATATGTGTATGATCTAACTAGGAATGCTTTCATCTACTTGTAGCACAAGTTTCTTTTCAATATTTAGGAGGTTTGTGTAATATAGTACATATTTATTTTAGTCTATATCACTAAAAGTTCCACTGGTGATGTGTCTATATCACCATTATTATGGTCATGAATCTCCTGATTATAATCTACACAGGTGGTTTACCTGTGAGGAAAAACCTGTGAGAAAAATACTTGTTCTCTGAAGTAGCAGTAGCAGACCTTTTCATTTCTATATAGTTCCCAATATTTGAATGTTCTTGCTGTTATCTCTGGGTTTACATTTTAAATTATCCAAGTTTAGACCAAGCCATCCCTCTACATGATAGACTCACAAAAATTTGATACAATGTATGTATTTGCCAAAATTATCCTACTTAACCATTTCCTCCCATTCTTTAGGAAAAATACCATCATTTTTTTCCAGCCACACTTGGCATTATTATTTTAAACCCTTTTATTATTCTGGTATTTTATATTTGGATACCCTTTATATTCTTCCTGTTAAAATAAGCATAAAAATTATTCTACTGGTATATTCTAACGAGAGAAAAGCAAGGCTCTATAGAGACCTTTGACACTAAATTGGTAAGAGAAAATCATCCTTTCCTTGTAGCCAAATCACTTTGCTAATTTGGCTTTAGGCAAGGATAATAAAAATTTGCTGTAAAGGGACAGAGAATAAATATTTCAGTTCTGTGGCCCATATAGTCTCTGTTGCAACTATTCAACTCTGCTATTGCAGTGTGAAAACACCTGGAGACAACACTTAAAAAATTGATTCATCAATAAAACTTTATTTATAAAATCTGGTTGTAGGCCATAGCTTGTTGACCCTTGGTTTAAGTTCTAGCTAGCTAAACACTGCTTGTTACAGTAACATTTGGCTTTCGAAACAGAGCTCTCTCATCTTAGAACTGTACATTAGGTGTGTGTTAGTGTGAGTATATAATATTTAAAGGTCTTTCCTATTCAGTTTCATTTACTAAAAGCTGATTGATGATTGTAATTCACTAACATCTATTTTAGGTTTTTTTCTTATTATTAACCTATTATTTAGTCTTCAAGTTCTGTCATTCCTCATTTGTGTTTGGAAAATGAAGAAGTCTAAATCATAAGTAAGTTATTACCAAAATATGGACAAAAATTAGTTTTTAAGCCTAAAGTTTTTATTTGTTGATGCTTTAGGAGTGTATCTGTTAACCATTTAATAATTTATAAAATTATTCCATTACCTAGTCCATATTGCTCCTTCTTGTCCAAAAGAATATAATGAGGTATATTGCCTAATACTAAACTATGATGTTAGTGGATATTTATTGTATTATTAAAGGATCTTGATATCAGTCGGATCCCTAGTGATTATTGTTTCTTCATCTATAATATGTATTGTTTCTTCAGCACTATAAATTGAATAATAATTTTAGAAAAAAAGATTATCTCTAATAATTAATAGTAAGTAGATTTACAGAGCACTTTTTAAAGCCATTTTCTAAAATTATCTTAAAAACCTGGTCAGAATTACTGTATAAAATTCACATATCTGAACTTCTGGAAACTAACTTGATCCAACTCGAAAAAGCACAAACTGTATTTGTTAGAACATTTTCACATGAGAGTAAAGGAAGACCTTTCTGAAGCTAGCTAAGGCAGTAACAGATTTGCTACCTCAGTAAACACAAAGACCATAGATGAGGCAGTTCTATAGGACCCAGAAACAGTCCTTTTCTTATCTCAGCTGTTATCTCTGTGTCAGTGAGTATTTACTCCTAGTGTCAGTATGGCAGCAGCAATTTCTGGTTTCATATGGTGATAAATTGATCTCTATTTAAAGAGAGACAGAGAGAGAGAGAGAGAATAGGATCTTTTCCTAGAGGTCCTGTAATAGGCTTTACCTTACAACTCATTTGCAGTTTAGCGTGATTATAACCCGGGAAAACAAACTACCATGAGTTGTTTAAGGTTTGGCAAACTACTATCTTCAGGCTAAAACTGACTTACCACTTATCTTAGTGTGGCTGGATTTGGTATGGATTTTACATTTTTGGATCATTGACAAAATGTCAAAAGAACACTAACTTTTTCATTATATATAAAATTATATTAGATTTAAATTTCAAGTCCATAAATAGAATGTTCTTAGGACATAATCCTATTTATTCATTTACATATTATCTACGATTACTTTTACACCATGGTAGTAGAATTGGTTAGCTGAGACGAAAACTGTCCCATGCAGACCAAAATATTTATAATTTGACCCTTTACAAAAAACCATTTGACCTTGGTTTGCTGATCAATAATCCCATGGGAGATTAGTATTGGTCTTCATTTGCAGCCAGCCAAGCAGTATTTTCTTGGCCAGGATAAATTTAGACTATCTTTGTCTTTCCTTAAAATTGACTCATGTATTTGTGAGTCTGAATTTCTCGTAACTATATTTTTTGTTAAACATAGTTCTGCTGTTAAAACTTGAGATCATTTTCATTGGTAATAAGAGAGTAACAAAAAGGGGACTGAGTATTATGATTTTATTTTCTTATTTGTGAGGGTCTGTACCAAACTAATGGTATTTTAGTAAATATTTAACATGTTGAATACTTCCACCATGACCAATTTCAGGCTCTCAACATGACATCATTGAATGCAGAGTTGGGAAGAGGTGAGCACTACTTACTCTTACATGTGGTTCAAATTGGTTTAAATACAAAGACCAATAATATTACCTCTCTCTAACCATGGATCTCTCCTTACTGTTGCCTCTTGCATTAACTACAATATAAAAGAAAAATTATAATTCTTATTAGCGAAAATACTCAATCTAGGACTTGATTTGATTTTAATATGTGGTACTATTTTATAAGGACTTTTTGATATAATTTACTCTCCTATACATCTTTGTTTTGTTATCCAACTTTATTAGTTTGTCTACAGAGTCAGTTCTTAGATTAAATGAGAGAAAAGAAACTGACATTGTTAAATGCATACGCAGGGAAAGTCTCTGCTAGATGTTCATATTGTCCGCCTTTTAATCTAAAAATCCTATGAGGTAAATATTATTATTGTGGAGTTATCTCTGAACAAACATATTTACAGACTGATAAATTGCCCAGGTTCACACAGAGAATAAATTCTACATAGACCTATATGATTTCACAATCCAAAGTAAAAAAGGACAAAGAATTTACCTTATGGGAGGCATTGCTGGGTCCTATATCAGGAGAAATGATGAGAAAAGTCAATATTAGATTTTATAGAGGTAAAGACTTATTTGGGCCCTCAAAAAAGTGTAATATAAGTTCAATGAAGCAAGATATACATCATCAATAAAAATCTATAAGAAATCTATAAGAAAAGTTCTGTTCTTGGTGGACCATGACTATCATGTGAAACATTTAATTTCACATAAACTACTAACACTAGACTACTCATTAAAATAGGAAATTAATTACATCGGGGATAGAGGGAGATATTAATTACACAATATTAATAACTAAAATAACTGCAAGATGTAGCTATCCTCCCCCGACCCCCGCCATCCCCACCTTTATGTCCCACCCCAGAGGCCTAAGTGAACAAAGGGAAGAGGTTGGTGTTATCAGAATTTATAAGTTCGGACGAGTAGCCTTGTTGAGCTGGAGTTTACATCTCCAAGGAAGCGATATGTTCCAACTGCTGCTGCTGCTTCTGAGTAGATGCTATAAAGCAAATTTGGAGGCTTCAAGGGAAAAAAAAAAAAAAAAAAAAAAACAGAAACAAAAACAAAAACAGTGAACAAATCAATTATAGGTTTCTCCTGCTATCCAAAAGTAGAGTATTCCTATCAAAACTTTTGTAAGCCGAAATAGTGTGAAGTGAAGATGTAATTACTATTACTTTACATAGAAAAATTTCTAAGCATTCCCTGACCTCCAGAAATAACCTACCAAATAAGATTAAATTATGACCAGTTTTATGCTGCGTAAACACCCTTATGTGTTCTCTTAAGCATTTTCGATACCTTAAAACACATCTTGCTAATGGATGCACAAAATAAACCCAGAGAAAGCAGAGATGCGCACGGACACAGTTCAGAGCTCTGGCAGCTTGATGCTGAGATGCTGAGTATAGTTTGGTGGTACCACTCTTGCTGCCCAGTGAGCACTGTCTTTTTAAAGGCTGGCTGCCAAACGAATACTGACAAACAAACAAATACACTGTTTTTCCTTTTCACTTTTTTTTTTTTTTTTAAATAAAAGCAAGAGTTCTCTTTGGTTTTCTTTCAGTTAGTGAAAACAGGTACTGATGTAGGTCTTTGGTAAAAGTGAGGTGGTATAACTCAAATTTTCAAAAAGTAGGGGATACCAATACTGCTCCTCGAGGAACATGGGTAAAACAGGCAAACAGAAAGAAGGAGGTATTGTCTTCTTTTCTTTTTGCAGGTTTCTCTAGTATATTCCCAAAGCAGAACTTAATTGGCATTCACTCAAAGTCTCAAAAATGTAGCTTGTTGATCCTAATTGCAACATCATGATGAGTTTGTTACAGAAAAGCCAAATTCCACGACCAATGGTAAATCAAACATCTTACCTAATTTTTTACGGACCTTGATTTCTTACACCATGGACATTTGTGATTATAGAACACTCAGTATGTTTTTCATTTCCTTTTGTAGTGGTATTCTAATTATCTTTGGGGGATCCACCTCTTTCTTTCCCTTCCAGTTCACACTGTCTTAGAAGGGATGACCTAATTACCACTTGTTGTGATCAAAGAATGTCTCATGACTGTCCAAAAAAGGACATTACACCATTAACCATTACACTAATAACATTACACTAATAACCCAGTCACATGTTAGTAAATAACCTAACTCAAGAATATATGCTCTTACCCATGTCATTATGTAGTCTAATGTGCTTCAGCTATAAGAATCAGTGCTTTTCGTTTTAGTGATGAGCATCTGAGTTTTGTTTTATTTTCTTTTGTTATGGCCTGCAACTAAAATGTTCTGACTAATAATAGCCTCTTGGCAAGAGTATTTTTTTCTTTTCTCTGAAATCAGCATTTTATGTGTGTTCTCTTATTTTATGTTACTCCTTTAATTTCTTGAAATTTATTTATGTATATATAAATACATTTCTGCTACTGGAACTTGTAGAAATTTCAGGATATATTCTCAAATGTGTTATTGCCTAAATCACATCATAGCAAGAATTAGTAATCAATGATACATTCAGGATAAAAGTCAAATCTAAGCCTCAGAGTTTAAATACTCTGAGTGATATGAAGTTATATTGATTTGGTCTCAAGTGCTTATTTCTGAAAAGGAAAATCTATGTTCTTTATGAAAAGTTCTAGGAAAAGTTTTAAGAGAAATTCACGATAGTTCATTTCTATCACTTGGGAAAATGGTTTATATTTTGCTATTCCCAGCACATCATTTGTTTCTTCACACCAAGATAAGAAAGATTGCAGCATGTGCTTATTTTGTTTTTGAGCATAACGGTTAATGGCTTTTTCTGCTCTCATAATTTTTTAAGTCATTAATTTTATCTCAGCCCTTTTTACATTCTGCACCTTCCTGCATACTAATTATGTGTGTAAATTTCTCTTAGAACTACTTTCCTTACTAGCCCAAATCAATTCATTCCTCCTCTATCACACTTGTGCAGGCTCAGTGCCCTCTTCTATTACCTCAGTGACAAGTTGACAAAATACAGTGCTTTAGTTCTATCATTTATTTCTGGTGGTAAAGTAATGATATGATGGATTTAGACCCTCATTTTACCCATCATTTAATCATGGGCATTTAGTCTCTAAAGTAGTTCAGAGGTCTTTATTGTCTAGCTTCTGCTGCATGCATGGATTATATGAACAGAATGAATTTGCAAGTATTCAGGTAAGATATATCAAGCATAAACTTAATTCTTTTCTATTGTTGCCTTGTATGTCAATAATAAAAGTTGATTAGGATTAGGTCAGTACTTTCATAACAAAGCTGCTTCTGTAAGAAGATGCAATTTGATTACTAAAAATGAGATAAGAAGCTATTATAATAAAATGACTCTGCACTGTCCTCAGATCTTTCTACATACCAATCTTATATGCCATCACGTAACTCATACACTTTATATAACCTCTACTGTCCAGATTTTATAAAGCAACAACTGGAGACTGTTCTAATCCCAGTTTTTCCCAGATCTTGGGTCCTCAATCAAAAAGTACTTTTAAGTTCCCATTTTAGATGAAAGACTGAATAAATACCTATGCCTCTCTACCAAGATTCC
>CM053506.1:31318057-31575039 GCA_028627145.1 Eidolon dupreanum
CTGTGTTTGAAATTCAGTTTTTTCATTTTGAGCAAAGTATGTTTGTTACAATAAACTAAAGCAGATCAACAGTTTTTAGGACAACTTTATAATATTTTTATGAAATTATCTATAGTAAAACTTTCTGTTTAAGACAAATGTTTAAAATTTCATAATGTAGCAGTATGCATATTTATTTTAGGACATTGTAAATATATCTTTTATTTTTTCAATTATGTTCTTTATGGGTTACACTTTCTCTCATAAACATATTCAAAAAAGTAACAAGCTGTGTTTAAAGAGCTATTCCTAACTCCTTCTTTAACCTTTCATATTCCTACCATGTGGTTTTAATGATTAATTTATAATTATATAATTGTAATTCATAACTAAATGAAATACTGTTATTATTTTATCTATATTTTATGACAAAAATATTAAAGGCAACCTGGTTTAATTTAAAGACCAGTAAAACACTGAAGTATTATCTTCTAGATATATAATCTGTAGAAATTTTAGATATACATGTGTACATGTTTATTTTTTGTGAATATTTACAACAGTGTCTTTTTCCCTTGTTAGAACTGTCTTTCACTTTATGGAAATATACATCAAAGTTAATGGAAAATTGAGATAAGAGTGTTCACCTAAAAGGTATATAAAAAGTTGGTGATGTGAGAATTTTGTCTTTTGCCTTAAAAAATTGCCCTTTCAATTAAAGTGAACGCTGGGAAATGCTGGGATACGAAAGTCCAATTCATCCACAACATGAGACTCTACAGATCTTCACTATCTTCATATTACCCTATGGAGTTGGCTGAAGCAATTGTTGCAATTTCAGCCAAATTTTCTCTCTTCCCAGTCTTGCTTACTTCCCTTTCTTCACAGGTGTAAATCCTGAAAGCACTTTCTAATAATCTTTTGTATGCAAACCATCTCTGCATTTACTTCCCAGGAAAAACAATCCCTATGAGTTTATACTAGCAGTGGTCAATGAAAACAGATGCTAAAATGAGATTTTGACACTGAGCTGGATCGCCCCCTGTTAACAAGTGGAGCATGGATAATCTCAGGCACAGGTAACAGTATAATTGTTAAAATTTCATCTGATGGTGAACTCTGAAGTATAACAGTAAAAATAAAAAAAGTGCAACTAGTGGTAAAAGGTATGAGGCATATAAAATATATGAGGGAAATAGTAATTATAATGGTAACAAAATTGGATAGTTGAAGGGGCAAGTAATCCTCTGGAGAAATAAAACAAAAGGCGAGAGGTCATAAGTCATCAATTAAAAGCTAAGTGTGAACAAAATAGTCCCTCCTTTACAGGAAGGTTCTCATATCCAACAGCGATGGGCAGAGAAAGCTGAGAATCAGCTCAGAATTTTATCGTAAAAGTAGCAGAACTCAGGAGAAAGCTAGATTCTCAATTTAGACAGGTCAGTCATGCTACTTGGGGCTCTGATTAGAAAGGAATGAGGCATTTGTCTATGGGTTAGGGTTGATGACATTTAAATCTTAAATCCTCAGATTTCCTTGAACACGAGGAGTCCCTGAAAGTGGTATATGCTTCCTTGTTAAGGGTTAATGCTCCTCCCTTGCTTGAAGATGGTGCAGATACCCCTTCTCTGCCACATAACATGAACTTCTTACCAATTTGGTCCTACCTTGCCTCCTGGCCACCAGATCAAAAATTAGAAACTGTACCTTGAAGAAGTTGTAGCAACTAGTAAACATACATACAGGATCTGTGTCTTGGACATGCTGGACAAAGGAATAAAGGTACATAACTTGCTTAAAGAAGAGTTTAATGAAATTAAAGCATTCTCTTACAATGCAGGATTTAATAGTTTGGCAAAGATCCTAGAAGATGATTCTAAAATGCTGCTAAAATGATACTAGAAACTTGGGAAGAGCAATAGCCCATATTAAGTAAGGTAGGAATACAATACCTGCTCTTGTAGCTAATGGAGGATTGGAGCAAAAGGGGACATTAAGATATCTTGCAAGATGGTCCAGAAAACATTACAATTACCAAAGAATGAGAAATGCCCAGTTGAGAGGAGCCCTCGTGTCGTGAGAAGCACAGTGGTGTCTGTTTTCTTGTGGGCCAAGACTAACAGCAGATATTGTTATAGGAACATGCTCATTGATGTTGAATTTTATCAGATGTTTTTTCTGCATTTATTGAGATGATCATATGATTTTTATCCTCCATTCTGTTAATGTGGTGTATCTTATTTGTGATTTACATATGTTGAACCATCTTTGAATTCCAAAAATAAATACCACTTGATTGTGGTATATCTATTTCTTTAAATTTCAGTTTTATTGCAGTTTAATTGCCAAACAGAATTGTAAGATATTTAAAATATACATCATTGATTTGGTACATACACACTGTGAAAGATTTTTCTTTTTACGAAATTATGAAATTACTAAAGAAGATACCTCAGAGTCCAAGAAACAGCTGATCCATTTCTGAGATGTGGAACATAAAATTTACTACAGAGTAGATCTATTCTTATTTCCTATTGCTTAGGGTTTATTTTATACTCTTATTTAAATATTGTACTATCGATTCATAATTCTGAATGTCCATGTACTTTCTCCTAAGCACAATTCTAAGGTGGTTGAGCATGACTCTGAAGCCAGACTAGTCAGGTTTGTATTCCATGTTCTACCAATTCTTAGCTATGTGTGACTCTAAACATGTTACCTAAATATCTTTTATCACAGTTTCTTAATTTGAAAAATCAGAAAAATAATAAAACCTCCCCTACAGTTTATGCAGATTATATGAAATTTTACATATAAGATTTGAATATTTGATATCATTATTACTCTTACTATAACTTTGAAAAGGATACAGAGTCTAGCTTAAAACTCATACTTCATAAATATTTGCCAATTAGATAAATGAGTAATACAAACATGCATTGATAGGTATATATATGTAAAAATATGAGTACTATATCCTATACAAGATTTAAAAATGCATAAGGAGGGAGAGAGAAGAGGTTGACGGGGTATAGGGGGTCAAATAGGTGGTGACAGAAAGAAATCTAACTATGGGAGGTGAACACAGTGTGTGTGTGTGTGTGTGTGTGTGTGTGTGTGTGTGTGTGTTTGTGTGCGCGCCTTACTGTTAAAATGTACAGCTGAAACATTGGATTTCGTTAACCAATGTCACCATAAAATAAATAAACAAATAAATAATTTTTTAAAATGCATAAGACATCACAGTTGAATGAGAAGAGAAAGAAATATACACTCTGTTATAGTTTATGCTACCACACAATAGTGGCTAAATAAATTAGGATATAGATGGGTCTATGTGCCTTCCCTTATTCTGGCCACCACAATCAACTTATAACTTAATTTTTCTTAAACATTTTTTTCTATTTCGAACATACATACATAACCAGAGCTCATCTTTTCAGATACCAAGTTATCTAGTGTAAAAGGAAGTTTTCAACAATAAATTTCCCAATTTGACAATTCAGTTTCAAGGAAAACTCTTCATTTTTATAGCCTCTATTTTCAGTTAATTAAAGGAAACCAACAATCCTATCTTATTACTAAATACAATCATGTACTACTTAACCAGAGGAATACGTTCTGAGAAATGCACTGTTAGGCAATGTTGTTGTGCAAACATTATAGTACTTACATAAATCTAGATGGTAGAGCCCACTATATACCTTGGCTATACGGTATACCACCCATCATATCTGCAGTCTGTCAGTGACTCAAACATCATTATGTGGGTGTACGACTAACAAATAAGCCCTAACTAAAAAAAATATCATATTTTGGTTAAGTTTCAACAATTAAAGTTCAGGTTACTCTCCATACGATTAACTACTGAAATTATTTTTACAAATAGGAAACCAGTTTTTTCCTTTGGGGGAAGGGAAATGGGAAGGAAGAAGCAAATGGAGAAGAGGCACAAGATAGTGGTCCAGGTACATAAAGCTGTGCGTTTAGTACATGATTTTGGTCACTTTCACAACCTGATGATTATTTTCTTGCCTCTTCTAACTATGCCTATAATAAAGGACAGTGCTAAATCTATAAATCAAAGCAATCTTGATAAAACATTACCAAATTTCATAAATATATGCATTTCTAATTATAAAGTCTCTACATTTTCACATTTTCATAGACTAACATAATACACAAACTTATGTAAGTCTACTGTTATGCTCTTAATTTTGCCTAAATCTGACATTATCTTGATAAACAGTAAATGAAGCCACAAACCAAAGTACTCTAACTTCTGGGATCTATCCAACACTTAAAGAAAAAAAGATCAGCGGCAACTCCATAGACAGAAGGGACAGCTATTCCTTACTTTCTTTTGTGTTTTTGTGTCAGTTGTTTGAAAAACACTAGAGGCTGACACGAGGTTTTCTATATATTGTCCAAGAACTTGTTTTTCTGATTTTAGCCTCAGCTTTACTTCCTTAACTGCATCTACTCTTGCAGAAAGATCTTCAAGTGTGTGTTGGAATTCCAACAGTTGATTAATAAGTCGTGTTTTCTCCTCCAGCTCCACCTGATTTTCAGCATCAACTGTATCCATGTCAGCATTCATCATCTTTGGTAACAAACTTTTGGGCCTTGGATACTGGTCTGCCACTAGCTGCGCTGGGAAGCGGAAGGATCTGTTTTTATATTTTTAAATGTAGCTTTGTATTAAGCCACCATAGTATGGAATTATCCTTGTCCTCACATTATTACTATGAAAATTCCATGACACTTGTCATTATGGATTAATTTTCAAATAATTATTCTCTATATTTGCAAGCTTCATGGTACATGAATGTTAATTTAGAGGTATGTGAGGAGGCTAAAAAAATAATTTTCTTCCCACTTTCTAAGTTCTTCTAGCTGGGTTAAAATTAAATGTCCAAAGTTTATTATATGCATATACATTTGGGAGTGCCATAAGAATGAGACCCCCAAAGAGTCATTGGGCAGTTGAGGTTTATACGGAGAAAGGAGGGAGCAGGGCAGGTGTCTGGGATTTTGAGAGAGAGATGGGCAATTTACAGGTAGCCAAAACACATAGAAATACATGGTAAACAAACTCCTGATAGGCCACTCAGAAACAAAGGACACAAAAGGGAATCTAACCAACAGGATTCTGCTTGGATCGTCCCTATCTAATGCTAAAGTGAATATGCTAACAAACCCTTCCTGGAGCTGCCTTTCCATCTTAATCTCTTAGGTAGAGAAAGGGTGGGTCAGAGTTTCTTTTGGAGTCTTTTGTTTCTTAATAACCAGCTTAAAATTACTATCCTAGAAGGCATACTTGGGGGAAGCAAAACTTTGGTCCCTTTCACATGCAAAAATGAATGGCTTAATAATGCAAAAAGAAAGTGTATGAATTGTTTACTCTCCTCATTTTGAATCTGTCTTCATCAGCAGTAAAAAAGGGATGACATCATAGCTTATCTAATATATGCTGAAGGTCATAGTCCATGATTATTACTGACATTCATTTAAACTATGTAGCAAAATTTAATGATGCCTATGGAGATATTGGCTCATGTGACTTAGTCGTCATGCGTGTGATGGTAGAAGTAAGGGTTAAGAATAGCTTTTCTAACTGCTCCTTACATTGGTAATTATAAAATACAATTTCTTATTAATTCTCCAAAGCTAATGTCTCTTAAAATTATGTCTCACCAATTATTTCTGGGTGGAAAATTTCAAACATAACCTATTTATAAAAGTATGTTTTGAATTCTTCAGATACTAACTGTTCTTTGCACAAACTGTTTATTGAGTAAAATATTTTCTCAAAATTGAAAGCTAGATTGAATATAGCACATTCTGACAGAACTATATGAGGTTGTACTTTCCATTCTTTTTTTTAGTTGGACAGTTTTAATTTAAAAATTAAATCACTAAAAATGAAATGAATTGAGTTCATAAAATATATAATGTAATTATTTTAGATATTAGCAATTGTCTTGTGTCTATGAATTATATACTCTCATCATATTGTGTACCTGACCACCCTATCTGACTCTGCCATTGTCTGAAAATAGCTGAGGTTACTGCTCCCACTAAGCTCCTTTACACAATTCATGAGGCAAAAGCGTTGTGTTCTCCATGTGCTTTCATTTGTGACAGCTTAATGTACACAGACTTACCTTTATTTGCTGAAAGTGCTAGGAATCTCCTTGCTTCTTCCTTCTTTGATTTACACATGACTTCCATGTACAATTGTTGCTTCAAGGCAATAAAAAAAGTGAGTCCGTAGATTTTACTTGAGTCTCTACTAATATATTAAGTAGTGACTTTTAAATCAATTAACTTCAGTGGAACACTTTGCTTCCTACCATAACACAGTGCAAAATAGTAACCTCCTCTCAACTTGTCAGTAGAAATGGATGTGTTGCTGTACCAACTCTTTTAAGGTTATATATTTTGTTCTAAATGTAATTGACATAGTTACAAAGGAGAATTTTCAACTTTATATGGCATAAAGAGAAACTTCCTGTTTTAATTCTGAGCTGAAAATGTGTGTTCCATTCTCAAGGACCATGTAGCTTCTTAGAGAACTATGAAACACCACTGAGTCAGTATCTAATGCCTTGCAGTTACTTGGTGAGTATTAAATATTAGAAATAGAAAGAAAATTGTAAGGCATACTCCAGCCCTTTCATGCCTCACTAATTATTTGAGAAGGCAAAGCAAAGACAGATGAAAGATCAAATGTCAGGAAATACATGAAGGGCTCATGTACTGTATAGTCTGTACATACAGCAAAAGGTCAAGAAAAAAAAGAGAACTAATAAAATTACAACAGTTGTAAGATATCTTATAACAGCAATCAGTTACTAGGTAAGTTTAAACTATGTAAATTTATCTTAAATTTTTATTAACAAAGTCATGAGTGCTTTGGGAATGCCCAGGAAGAATATCTAAGGCAGTGTGGGGATTGAGAGTGCTTAGAGGGAGCTACCTAAAAGAGTTGTGTCTTAGCTTGATTTTCCCTCAAGAATGGTACCTGAGACACAGACTTGTGTACAGGTAGTTTATTTGGGAGGGAATCCCAGAAAGCACAAGTGAGAAAATGGTTAGAGTGAGAGAGGAACAAAGGAAAAGCCAGTACAGGCTTTCATTGTCAAAGAAGCCACCACCAACACAACTGATGGTTGATCAAAAGGACATTGCCTAATATCTACGAGAAAAGCGTGGAAGGGCTTTACCTGTGAATTACTTGAATTATTTCTAGGTTTTTTTTCTCTAGGTTTTGAAAACATGATTAAATATTGCTATATTTTTTCCTCAGCATTTCATATTTGACCAACTAAGAATAAAACAAAAAATAAGATTGGTGATATCTGAAAGAGAATTAGTGAGAAGCCTGAAAGATGTATAATAGTTAAGAACATGGACTTTGATGTTATACAGATAGTTCTAAAACTGATTATACATATACTTATTAACTGAGCCATCTGAAATACAGTTTCCTCACTTGAAAAATATTATCACAAACATTGTGGTGTTATTATTGTATTACTTAAATGATATAATATATGTGAATCTCAATACAATCTGGCTGATGGTAAATATCCCTGCTTGATTTTACTGCTTAAAGTAATAAAATGTGCCTTAGGTGGAGGAAAGAATTGCAACAGTTGAAAAAATTGTTTACACATATATTTTTTAGATTTAGTTCAGCTAAGTTACATTTTTAAAAAATTGTATTTGTTCCTACTTAATAGAAATGAGATGTTCATTTTGCCCAATTTGAATAACAAATTTTTTTATGCATATACTTCTTTATATACCCAATCTTGGTGCATAATAGATTTCCAAGGGCTCCACCAGAAATTAAAGTGTAATATGGCCTTATCTTGTGGTATTTCCTGTTTAATTAATTTAAGCCTAAAGGAGAAAAATTCAACAGTGCCACTCTTTCTTTATTTCTAATTGTTTTTTATTTAAAAACAATTTCCACAATATCTTTTGTGATTCCATAAAAGTATATTAGCTTCAACAATGCTATCTTCTAAATCAGGAGGTGGTAAACTATAGCCCATTGGCCAAACCTAGCCTTCTGTTTTGTTAATAAAGTTTTACAGGTACACAACCGTGTTCATTCATTTAAATGACCTCATAAGACATCTAGTCCAATAACTCTTTGTATGAGAAAAAAGATTCAGTTTACAGCATTAACTCAAAATTATAGGGCAAGTCAGTGACAGAACACAAGTATTAGAACTCAGCTTCCTCTTCCTTATATGTCAGTGCATTCCAATTTGGAAGCAAGTTTACCTTTTTAATTAATAGGAATGACACACATGATGTATATTCCTCTAAAGAATTTTGAGTTAATTTATAAAAAGTCAAGTCTGGTTTGTTTTTGTTTTGTTTTGTTTTGTTTTTGCAAGCAATGATGTCAAATCTTAATAAAATATGAGAAATGCATTAAAAATGCTGAATTATGTTCATATTGTTTAGGCAATCTTCCTCCAAAAAGTAAGGGGTACAAAATATAGACTACAGCAAGAGTACACATCTATATACCTTACAAGTCAATAGAGAAGCAATATGATATTGTAAAAGAACTGTGGGATTTTAAATAAAATTCATAACATTCACAATTTTATGACACTAATTTTCATCCTTCAGATTCCTTTGGCACCTAGAGTTTAATCTAAAAATAAAATAATCTGAAATTATAAATAATGAAAAACAGGACTGATCAAAGAGGATCATCAAGAAACCTAATGTAATTGTTTAATAAAATGTCTAAGTATGTATCTGTAGAACTTGAAGGCAAGTAGATGTTTCCACTGACAAAAAATAATCTATGTTAGTAGAGTATAAATGCACTGTACTAATATTTCTCTGAATGTTCACCAAAACTTGTTAATTTTTTGATAGCAGACAGCCTAATGAATGTGAAGTGGTATATCATTATAGTTTTGATACGAATGTCCCTAATGAATAGTGATATTGAGCATATTTTCATATGCTTATTGGCCATTTGTAGATCTTCTCTGGAGAAATTCTATTTAAGTCTTTTGCCTAATTTTGAATAGGGCTGTTTGATTTTTGTTGTTGAGTTGTAAGAGTTCTTTATATATTTTAGATATTAATCCCATCCTATTTTTCATTCGCAAATATTTTCTCACATTCTATGTATTGTCTTTTCACTTTGTCAATAATGTCATTTGAAGCATAAGTTTTAAATTTTGATGAAGTCCAATTTATCAATTTTTATTTTGTTACGTATGCTTTTGGTGTTGTATCCTGTTTGATATTTGTGTGTGCTCTACTTCACAACCCCTTCTCTTCCTTTGAACTGGCTTGAGACAATTAAGTTCTAAGAACAGACAGATAGAGGGCACTTGATCAACTCTGCCTTGAACTCAGCAGTTTCTGCAGAAAGGCCTTTCCCTATACACATCAAACACTTAGAAGTAAACTTTAAAGAGCTACTAGAGAGTAGGTGAGAGGTGTGCCAATTTCAAGTAGACAAGTAATTTCCTCTGAGACTTACTGCATAAAGGCAAGGATTATAAGAGAGGGGAATACCTACACTGACAACTGGTATATTTTCACAACTCTATGGAAAATTAAATGTCTGGATTCTATTGATACATTGGACTTTCCAGGTGAAGACAGATAAATGATAAATGAGTAATACGCAAAGTGGGCATTCCCCCAATATCGCCACCATAAAATGATGCATTAAGGTTTGCTACTTAGTGACTAAAATTGATACAATTTTTAATTTTTCTACTTTGATCTTGTCATCTGGGCACCATGAAGGTATAATATTGGCCAAAGTTTATAAAAAAAAAATAATTTTGTCCACTAATGATAGGAAAGAATCTACAGTATTCATTGATTTAAATTTCTTTTGTTGTCATACATGTATTTATTGCTATATTGAAATATAAACATACTGACAGAAATGGACATAGACAAACCATATATAAATAAATGCCAATCTACTAATGTGTGATGAGAAATGTTAATTATAAAGTGATGTAGATTATCATTCCTTCCCTGTAGTAGAGTTTCAATGGGAAGTCAAATAATTAGAAATGGGGTTTATGAAATCAGAGATTGACAAATTGGTTATTTGACCCTAATGGCCCACCTCAGCAAACCAGGATAGCTTTTCATTTATTGCATTCTATGGATGTACTTACAAGACCCCAAAATTATTCATGTGTAAAAGATTGTGGAATCTTTTTCACAGCACAACTTATTATGGGAAGGAAAATAAAATGTTCTATTTTGGTTTTATATCCCTTACCAATTAGTACTAGCCCCAATCCTGTGGCCTCTTCTAGGTCTATATAAAGGTTTCCACAAATCTGAATCTGGTGTGAGACTTTTAGTCATGGTTTGCTTCTCTCATTTTATCAAAACTATCAACCTCATATTGCATGAAGAAAGTTTAGAGAGACTCTCCAAGGACTTTTGCAAGAAAGCACTACAGACACCATCCTTATGAATGAACCAAAAATGACTAGTTAGTTCATTAGACATAATTCTTAAAAGTCTTTGTGTTCTAGAGAAACACTAGCACATATTGGGAATGAAGAGAAACTTCCTGAATGCCAACAGACACCAAGCTTAATCTTTCATTTTCTATTAAAAAAAATTCTTTCTATATATTGGCAAAAAGCTTTATAGTGTAAACCCTTACTATAAGATACATTAAATATTGCCTTAAGAAATAATTTAAAATGCAATTCTGAAATAGAGTTTAATTAAAATGCAAAGAATCATTTTTCTTGGAAGAAAAAATATGCATTTAGATAGCTGAAATCATCATAAAAATCTAATCAAAGACTTAAACTATCATTTAGCAAACAGGCACATCTGTATTTTATAAAGTGAACTCATCTATGCTTCAAGCCACATTATAAATATGTTATAGTAAAAGGTAGACTAAGAAGGAATAATGTATTAATCAAAAATATTTAATTGTCTAAATGCCTCTAGGATAGGCTATATAATGTAGTGAGTACACATTATGTTCCAACCTGTTTTAACAGTAATAGAATACTTCTAACATTAACCTCTTCACTGGATAATAAATATTATAAATGTTACTGAGAATCAAAATTTTCTGTATGCTGTGTGTCCATTTCAATGAAGTTTTTAAAAATTTTACTGACGTTTTATATGTTATGAGCAGAAGGCTCTGCAAACCAAGTGACTTACCAACCATTCATGTCTCTGATAATCTTAATGTCAGAGTAACAAATGCAGCCAATGTGACTAATAATTTTGCAATAGGGAAATTAGTTCATCACCTTATTAATAGATTATTTGTTCTCATTTACTCAAGGTCTCATTTTAAAAAAATCTTTATTTTGTAAGTTCACCTTTAAATATTTTAAAGGAAGAAAAGAATATCTGAGAAGCTCTGTGGGTCTAATCAGGCAACAATATGCAATATCATTCATTGCTAGAATGAAAGCTTGAAAGGCAAACTTTTATAATAAACATTAAATTTTTCTTCAGAATATAATTTCATATATCAGGTTCTTAGGGTTAATGCAATCTTTCCTTAAAACCAATCATTTATCTCAGAAGAGACATCTGAGCACAATCCCTCAGCCCATTTATTCATGTTACAAGAGATGTAGAAAAGAAAATCTCCATCAGGATTTGGATTTGGAGAGAAAAGAAATCAATTTTCTCACAACTGTGCAATTTCTTAGCTTTTCTTCTTGGGTTATCATGGTTTTTAAATAGAAACAAGCAGACACTTATTCTGTTATCAGCAGTACGACATGATAAAAAGTGGTTAACATTATTTGGTTTGGCACCTACATTTAGGAGACAAAAAAACTCCACTAGTCAGAGATGGTACAGTTAATACTTCTTTTCCAAAACGGTGTGATCGAGCAGTTATCTTTATTCCTGTTGCCTACCATAAAGAAGCAACAAGAGGACAAAGGATACAAAAGGACCACAAACTGAGTCTGAGGAATGAAATTGACTTAGTGTTCTGGGTGAAAACATCATCTATTCTTGCATTTTTCTCTGTTCTTTTTAAGAGATTTTCACGTTCAATAGGCCAGCTTGAACTGTTGTTCTCTCAGGATAATGTGGTATTATCCGTGTAGTGTAACAGATAATCAGAAATAGAAAAGTGCTTCTGATGTTACAAACACAAAGATGCAGCAGACTGAAATCAAACAAGAAGCAAGAAAAATAGTCCAAGGTTGGGATTTGATTGAAATAGTTGTTGTATCTGCTTACGGCATTAGAATTCTAATGTTACTATTAGTTGACATTATGAGGTTCAACTGTATAAATTGTTGGCTCTTTATTACATATTTATTTACATATTACAGGTTTTCTGGCATATATATACCAATCCACTACACATTTTCCTTTTAAACAATGCTACAATTCAGTAAATTTTATTATATTCTTTTTATTTACAGAATAGTATTGAAAGAATTTCAAACATACTGAGAAACCTGAGAAAAGAACCATTTGGTGGTTATCTTAATCTTAGCTCTCCAAAACAGTCCAAAAATATAAGTCCATTTTCTTTTTACATCTCCATATTCTTTGTCACCATGGCTTTGTAATTAGAAAAATATAGTTACATTTGCTAATTTTGCTGCACACCAATCTAATGCCTACACAGAACACAGAATGAGCTGTGAAATATACAACTCCAATCATGACATGTACTTGCATAAATCTTGCAATAGCTTCCAGCTATAATTTAAATATAACTTTCTCTGAGGACCCCACTTAAAGGTGGTTCTTCCTTGTTAATATTTAGGGTAGAATCCTACTTATTTATAGAATTCACCATAGCTTATAATCATACGTATGATTAATTGAATGCATGTATATAATATTTAAATACAAATATATATTTCTATGTGTTTCATAAATATATGCAGGCATATCTTGTTTTATTGAGTTTTGTTTTATTTTCTTTCACAGATATTGCACTTTTTACAAACTGAAGGTTTGTGGCAATCCTGCATCAAGCAAGTCTATCAGCACCATTTTTTCCAACAGCATTTGCTCACTTCATGTCTCTGTGTCACAATTTGATAATTCTTTCAATATTTCATTTTTTCATTACTATATTTTTATGATTATCTCTGATCAGTGATCTTTGATGATACTATTGTAATTGTGTTGGGGTGCCATGAATTGTGCCCATTTAAGACAGCAAATTTAACTGATAAATGTTGTGTGTGTTCTGACTGCTCCACTTATCGACTGTCCCCCTGTCTCTCTCCCTTGCTTTGGGCCTCCCTATTCCCTGAGACAAAACGATATTGAAATTAGGCCAATTAATAACCCTACAATTGCCTCCAAGTGGTCAAGGGAAAAGAAGAGTCACACATCTCTCACTTTAAATCAAAAGCCAGATATGATTAAGTTTAGCGACAAAGGTACATCTTGAAAGCCGAGAGGCTGAAAGGTAGACATCTTGTGCTAAACAGAATGCAAAGGAAAATTCTGAAGGAAACTGAAAGTGCTACTCCAGTGAACACATCAATGGCAAAAAGTGAAACAGCCTTATTGCTGATATGCAAAAAGTTTTAGTGGTCTAGATAGGTCAAATCACTCACAACATTTCTTTAAGACAAAGCCTAATCCAGAGCAAGGCCCTAACTCTCTTCAATTCTATGAAGGCTGAGAGAAGTGAGGGAACTGCAGAAGAAAATTTTGAAGCTAGCATAGATTTATTCATGAGGTTTAAGGAAAGAAGTTATTTTCATAACATAAAAAGTATATGGTAAAATAGCAAGCGCTGATGTAGAAGCTGCAGCAAGTTATATAGAAGACCTAGTTAACATAATTAATGAAGGTGGCTACAGTAAACAACAGATTTTCAATGTAGATGAAATAGCCTCATATCGGTAGAAGATGCCAACTGGGACTTTTATAGCTAGAAAGGAGAAGTCACTGCCTCATTTCAAAGCTTCAGAGAATAGGCTGATTCTTTTGTTGGGGACTAATGCAGTGGGAGACTTCAAGTTGAAGCCAGAGCTCATTGACCATTCTGAAAATCCTCTGGACCTTAAGAATTATGCTCAATCTGCTCCATCTGCTCCACCTGTGCTCTATAAATGGAACAACAAAGCTTGGATGGCAACACAACCATTTACAACATGGTTTACTGACTATTTTAAGCCTACTGTTGAGACTTACTACCCAGAAAAAAAAAGTTCCTCTCAAAATACGATGCTTGTTGACAATGCACCTGGTCACCCAAGAGCATTGATGGAAGTTTACAAAAGACTAATGCTGTTTTTATGCCTGCTAATGCAATATTCACTTTGCAGCCTGTGGATCAAGGAGTAATTTTGACTTTCAAGTCTTATTTTTTAAGAAATATGTTTTGTAAGACTATAACTGTCATAGATGATGATTCCTCTGATGGATCTGTGCGAAACGAAAACCTTTTGCATTAAGGACATTCATGTTTCATAGGAAAAAGTCAAAATATTAACATTTACAGGAGTTTTGATTAAGTTGAGAGGTTCAAGACTTCATTCACAGAAGTAATTGTAGATGTGATAGAAACAGCAAGAGAACTAGAATTAAAAGTCAGGCCTGAAGACGCAACTAAATTGCTGCAATCACATAATAAAACTTTAATGGATGAGGAGTTCCTTCTTATGCATAAGCAAAAAAAAAAAAAATGTGGTTTCTGGAGGTAAAATCTACTCCTGGTGAAGATTTTATGAAGGTTGTTGAAATGACAACAAAAGATTTACAATATTACATAAATTTAGTTGATAAAGAAGCAGCAGGGTTTGAAAAGATTTACTCCATTTTTGAAGATGTTTTGTGAGTAAAGTGCTATCAAACAGGATCACATGCTACAGATAAATCATTCATGAAAGGAAGAGTCAACTGATGCGGTAAACTTCATTGTTGTCTTATTTTAGGAAATTGCCACAGCCACCCAGCCTTAAACCACCACCACTCTGCTCAGTCAGCAGTCATCAACATCACTACACACACACACACACACACACACACACACACACACACACACACACACACCACACACATTCTATACACACATATGCATACAAATATATGTTCTCAATAAAACAATAGGAAAATAAAGATCAAGACAATTCATGAGTCAAGAAATAATGTATAAGGGAGCATTAAAGGACATAGAACATGTAAATTCAGATTGCATAGGAAACAGGAAAGGCTTTTTAAAATTAAAGAGAAAATATTTTATTAGCACTGCTAATGGTTTTCTTTCCTTGGATTAGCAGTAAAAGAAAAAACGTGAGTGAATGGAAAATTTCAAGGAAAATTTTGATGTTAAAATAAAGTTGGAAAGCAAATTCATAAAATAAAGCAAATGTCAGGACTGGGGGGGGAAGCATTTAAAGTAGGAAACAGAAAGTTAAAAAACACATTTTCTTGCTCTTTAAAAATATGACCTTTAATATAACTGAATGTGCAAGTTTGTATTTACAAAGGCTTCTGCAGCTCCCACCAACATCCTTGTTAAAAGATATATAGGCATACGAGAATATGTAAAACATCACAGGTTCATTTAGGAACAGCTCTAGAAGTAGACAGACTCAGAATTTAGCACAATAAGTAATTTGAAGAAACCCCAATTAATTCCTAAGTCTACTCAGGGAAAAAAAATAAGAGATAGTTATAAGTTACTACCATCTCTTTCCCACAGTACTGTAATAGCCTCCTACCTGATCTTCACCACACCAACTTTTCTAAAATATAAATTAAATTGTACTTATGCTTTCTGCAATTCTATTTTTAAAATAAACATGTAAATATTTATAATGTGAAAATATTTTACTATCACAATGAAAATAATTTTCCCTGGGTATTTAATATATTTTTTATTGCAATAGTCCTGTTTTTAAATTTTCTTATTAAAAATTATTGGAGTTACATAGATAACAGGATGTGTTGTTATAGATGTGTCACTGTACTTTCATTTAGTATTTCTGCATTTATATTTATGAGTAATATTGATGTACAGTTTTCTTTTTTATACTATTTATATTTGATTTTGGTGTTGAGACTTTACTGTAGTCATAAAATGAATTTAAGAACTTAATGTTTTTTAATGGCCCGAAATAGTTTAAATGACATTAAAACTTTTTTTTTAACTTTAAATAAAACTCATCAGTGAAATCTGGAGGCTTTTTCGAAAGTAGAGTTTTAAAATCACTTTTCCATTTTTTCCTATAGTAACTGGTCTATTCAAGTTTTCTACTTCTTGATTTTTATATTTTGCTAGAAAATGAACTTCCTAAAGGTACAAGTTGACAAACATATTCTACAAAGACACAGATGTTTTAGGCTTTTGGGCCAGATAGTCATTGATTACTCAACTCTACTGTGACAGTGCAAACGCAGATGTAGACAGTGTGTAAATGAATAGGTTTGGCTGTTTCAATAAAACTTTATCTATGAACACCTACATTCTATCTTGACACACTGTACCAAGCTGACTTCCCATTCATGGTTTTTTCTAATGTGCACTGTTTGGCAATTATCCAAGACTTTGATCATGCTCATTAGATTTGATCACTAGCATATCAAATGGATCATTAAAGGTGTACGAGATTATGCAGCCACTCATGCATTCCTCAGTACCTAATTGTACTATTGGGGACTGGCAGATATCCAAGTGGAAATTAATATTTTTGCCTACAGATAATGTACAGTTAAAGGCTCAGATTTCACATCACTGCAGTATATGCTCTTACAAAATTTTAGTGACCAAAAAAGTAGACAATTATGTCAAAATTACAGCTTGGATATAAATGAGGGATTGGTAAACCATGCATGCTACTCTTGGATTTAAACAATTCTGACCAAAGCAATGGAGAGGACAATGGGCAGGTACTTTCTTGTTTTCACTCTGTGATGTGTCTTCTTCATCCTAGAAGAGGTAGAGTGATGATGACATTGGAGATATTTTTTATTCTTTGAACTGTGTCTTAAGAGATCCCATGGTATTTTAAGAAATTCAGTATATTTAATGTTGTCAAGATACCTCCTTGCCATTATATGCTCCAGGAAAAAACATAGGGACAACTGGCAATTTGAAAAAAACATCTCAATCCTATCTCACAAACACTGCAGACACATTTGAGTCACTGATATGCAGCCAATTTTTATAAAATGCTGACTTTCTGTATAAAACAACTTCCCACCCCCCCCCCCCCGAAACTGTGGCAAGATTTTTGATCTTGATGTAAAGAAGAATTAAAGGTGCTGGGGCTCCCCCTAATGATCATCAGACCAAAACAAAATATTTTTTTGCTTTTACAAAATTTACTTCTTCATACTTTTGGCAAATGATAATCCACTTATGTCTTCCCTTTGCTAGTGGCCTGGGTTCTGAGTGACCCATGGGGATGTCGATTGCAATATGTCTAAAACTGAACTCATATTGTCATCTCTCCAAACCTGCGACTTCCCTGCTTACATTCCTTCTCCTGGTAGATTTTACTCAGTTACCAAAGCCAGCAATCTTAGGAAGCCTTTTTATTTGTGTTCATGCCATCTTCAATGTGCTTTTTGTTCCTTCATCATAAATTTTGATGTTTCTGTCCTAATTGAGAGTCATCAGCATAATTGATCTTAATGATCACAAGTTCCTACTTGCTGCTTTTTTCTCTGCTTTGCTCTGTCACTCTCCACTTAACTCAGGCTATTATTATCTGACCTAAGCTATTATCCTAATCACTACTGAAGAAAAAGGAGACTGGATCACAAATAGTGACATCCGTTAGAATGATGAAAAATTATCTTCACTGGTTTCTCTTTTCTTAAAACTCCCCCCAAATTTCTTGCTGTTATAAAGGTGCTATTATCATGAGCTTCACAGACATTTTTCCAACAGCAATGGAATGAATGAAACTTACTGGTTCAGAGACAAATCAGACTATATATTCTTTTAGGTCATAATTTTTCCCTTGTTGCACAATATTATTCCAACCCAGGCATAAATTACCTTCCTCTTGTTAATTTCTATTATTTGTAATCTTTGAAAATAGGCTAATTTGACACTTCAATATGACATTTAGAGAATACATGTTACCTCTGCTACACTAGCCCTTAAGTATTTAAAAGCCCCAAGAACCTCATTCCAATGTCCTAGACTCATTTATCTCATGTCATTATATTGATATTTGCATAAAATAATAAAGTTTTTTTCAACCAGACAGATGCCATCGTCAGACAGTGACAACACATTTGGATTATTTATAAAGCATCACATACTCTATCTGGATGACACAGTCATAATCTCTTTGTTTACATTTGGCTTGAAACTCTCTTAGGTTTACCGGTAACCCCTGAGATGTAATTATTATGAAAAGTCCTTATTTAGATATGACTACTAATGTATTAATATCAAGCAATCAAAAGAAAGCACGTTTACCTAAAAAAGATATTTTTAAACTCAAACTTATTTTGGCATTATTGTTTTAAAATACAGTAACAGAATGCAGAATATTTACCCCCTTACACACACACACACACACACACACACACACACACACACACACACACACAAAGAGAAAGAGAAATATATACATAACTAATAATTATTTCACACTTTTAATAATAATGTTTCTTTTCTCCTGAAAAAGAATGTGAGAAGTGGTGCTGGGGTGAAAACTCCTAAAAATAAAGCAAGCAATTAGTGAAATAAGACCATATATAAAAGGAGTATCATGGAAAAACTATAAAAGTTTGAACAAGGGAAAGTTTTATAAAACAAAAAGTATTAATATGTTAATATTCATAAATATCTATCTCTTGCATCCTAAGATTAATTCTTGCTTTGGTCATAATTTTCTTTCCTTTTGCACCAACCATGGTCATTTCTTTAAATGTGCTGTGCTTGGGCTTAGAAAAAAATTTCAAGGAGATTTAGAAATAAATGATAACCAAAGCACGCGGTTAAGGTTGATTAAGGAAAGGTTCTTGGACAGTTTGGAGAAAGGAGGCTGTTATGCAATTGAAAAAAATTTTACACTACTATATTTTGAAGTAATTAATGATTTGAGGTTTGATTAATCAGGATAAATTTGTTTTCTATATGATTTCTGTAGATTTTACCTTTTGTTGTTACTTATGTCCATCTCTCTCCCTTCCCTTTCTCTGGCCCCCTCCTTTCTTTCCCTTCTCTCTCCCTCCCTCCTCATTTTCCTTTGTTCTTTCTATATGCTATAGATTTTAGGAGAATTAGACTAATCATTTTTACCTCCATTTATTTGGAAAAATGTTGACCTATGGATTTTTCTCATACAACATAACACTGCTTTTAACCATATAAGCTATATACACTTGAAAAAGTACTTTTCCATCTACAGCCATGCCACCCTGAACAAGCCCGATCCCATCTGATCTTGGAAGCTAAGTAGAGTCGGGCCTGGTTAGTACTTGAATGGGAGATCACCTAGGAAGACCAGGTGCTGTAGACATGAAAAATAAGGGACTGTAAACGACAAGGTCCTTGCAATCTGTCAAATCAACCAAGGGCTGCTTCTTCTAAAAAAGAAAAAGTACTTTTCCTCTAGCAGATATCAATCTGTTTTAAAAAGAGGCATATGAAGAGAGGGCAAAGATAGCTGTTGATTCTTTCATCCAGCAGCTCTCATGCAAAATAGGACAGCAAAAAGAATTTAGAAATTAGTATAATAAAACTAGTAAATCATGTTAAAATATTTTAAGCCCAAGTATTATTTAGCCAAAGCATAAGTCATAAATCACTACATATGTTTTTGTCAATAGTTGACAAAACTGCATACTATCAGCATAAAATGTCACTTCTTATAACTCTAAGAAAGAGTACTTTAAAAATGATCATTTTTATCCCTCTGAATGTGTTTAATTCTACAATTAGCATAATTTGATGTTCAAAATTTAAAATAACAGTAATTATTAATCGAACATACGAATCAATAACTGTTGACTATACCAGTATCTTGAGATTAATTAACTTGCGTCTTTATTTTCTGTATAAGTACTGGAGTTCTTTTCACATTATCTTGGCTATTTTTTTTGTTAAAAATGGGTATTGGGAGACTACTTTTAAAACTGTTTTCATGTAGACAAAAGTGGTACTTTTAGAAATACATACTGAAATATAGAACTATCTTGGAATATTCAAAACCTCAAAAACCAGAGAAGATTGAAAAACTGAAACTTTATTTCAAATGGAAAGGAAAGACTTAAATGAATGGTTTTTAATTTCTTGAACGTAAAGAGAAAAGATATGCCCTAGTGTATCATTCTTTCTTTTTAAGATGAGAAACTGCTTTATAAGAGTCTGCATTCTTAGTCTGGAACAATCTGAAGATTTGAAATTTTTAGTATGATGAACATCTTAGAGTTCTGACCATTTTGGAAAATCCAAAGGAGTAATTAACTGTGAAGAAAGTAATTGTGTATGAATAATTTAAATAGTCATGTTAGTTTGAGTCTAATGATGTTCACAGACTTCAAATTACATATAGAGTTCTAATTGTCTCTTGCTTTTTCCCCCTTTCACATAATTATCAAGAACAAAGTATTTATTATAAATATTTCATAGTTTATTCTATCTCTTTAAATAGGTATTTAATTAAGAAATATTTTGAATATGACATGTTTCTAATCAGAAAACTTACGTGTGCTTTTCTATTCATTTTAAATTACTTAAACTTCTATTAGCACAATTAAATATAGTTGTAATTATAATTTCTAGAATTGCTACTTTGTGTTCTCCTTTTGTGTCTATGAGAAAAGACCTCGACAGAATAAAACATTTGAAGGATATAATAAGGGTATGGCAGTTGTGCATACCTAATTAACCAGCAGGAACACTAATAATTCAAAGGCAGAGTGTGGATAAGCAGTGTTTTACTAAAAACAGATTTTTTAATTCATTTTATATCCAAAAAGTGTGTTTTGGCTATCTATTGTTATATAACAAACCATCCCAAATCTTACTGGCTTAAAACACCATTTTACGCTATTCATAATTTTTTTGAAAAAGGCTTGGCTGGGACATCTGTCTGACCCACGTGCTATAAATGGCAGTAGCTGAAAATGGAGGAGTAAAGTCTAAAATTGTTTCATTATGCACACGTCTGGTGTCTTGGTGGGGATGGCTGAACTACTGGGCTCAGAGGGCCCTCTCTAGCTCTCACTATAGCCCCAGGGTATCTCTACCTGGCTTTCCAGTAGGTTAGTTTGACTTTTTATCTGGTGGCTCAGAGCCCCAAAAACTAGTACCCTAAGTGATAGAAAGCAAAAACTGCCCTTACTCTTAAAGATTAGAGCTGGAATTGGCATAAAATTACTTATGTCATATTCTATGTTTAAAATGGCATAGGTTAGTCTATATTCAAGAATTAGAGTAAATAGACCCCATCTCTCCAGAGAGCTGTCAACAAATTTGTGTCAGCTTCTATTCCACCATAGTTCACATTGTATCTCTTTACTTCTTCGCACCTATCCAATCTTATAAAATGTATTTACATATAAGCTCTTTCTATACTTATAATAGAAGGTACTATTTTATTTAAATACATTAATTAAATGCAGTGACTCTATCAATTATAATAACATTAGAGGGAAAAAATGTGTATATTTAGAACCTAGTATGATACCACTCTCTGCATATCCATTTTACATTTTCATTAGGAGATACTTAGATTGGTTTTCCCTTAGTTTCTTGGACAGGGGGAAAAGAGTAACTTCCATTAAGAACATTCTAATTCTTCCAAAAATTTCAGAATTATTTTGGCACTACCTGGAGCAAGTCAGTGCTTTCCTACATCTCTAAAGACATGCTCTAAAACAATCTCATCCAAAATCAAGGCATGTACTTGAAAGGCCAAATAAGTGCAGATTTCTGGAGCCCATTTATTGAAGACATTTTCTTTGACTCATCATCCAGTAAAACATTTAAGAACTGCCACTATGTCACCCATATACATCATGCCCATGTATATACTGGGCACAATGTCCTATAACCTGATGACTCAGAAAATTCCTGATGAATATTCTTAAGAAGTAAAACGAAGGATACTGATATTAAATGAGGATATCTTATTTAATAGGTACTTGATATATGATAACCCATCTAATTTACTCATAGTAATATACATAAAATGGATATCTAATGAAAATAAATTAATTGAGGTTTAGAAAAAATAAATAAATACTTTCAAGGTCACAACATTTACCATGTGTCTTGAATTTAGATCTGACTGATTTTAAAACCTATTGTAACAATGAGGATAGTTTCAATTGTATTATAATAAAAAACAATCCCTCATTCCCTCCAAATCTATGATATGAGAGAAACATTTTGAAAACAGGTGGAAATGCAGAAAAAAATAGAGGTGCTGAGATCCTATAAAGACAGAGAAATTTGAGTAATTCCTATTACTGTGACCAATTTGATCTAACCTGCAGTTTGGTAAGGCCTAGGAATATCAGGTTTATTAGCATTGAAATACCTAAAGGAATTGATATTGTTAACACAGTCATACAAAGGCATCATTCTACTCTATATTCTCTTTGAAATAATCATCTACAAGAAAATATCTGAAGAAATGAGCATCAGTTTATTTTTCCATGTTTGTCTTCCAAAAATAAAACACAGTAAGAAATTCAATCTTTGGAATGTCAACTTTGATCTTCATACTGTGTTATGACAAATTAGCTGTTTATACTTGTTTCTCAGGTGAAACTTCTTTGTATTAGCTCAGCATTGCTCAGATCTCACCTTTCTTTTCAGATATACATCGGCAAAACTAAACAAAGCAGAAACAGAAATTTCTTCAGGAAGAAGCAGTTTATTCAGAGAAATTGTTTCCCACAACCCACTGTTGCCTAAGGCAAATTCCATAGGATATAGCTCCAATTTTCCCTGTTGAAAGTAAACATGCATAATTGTAAAACTACAGAAGAGCAGAATTCAGAAAGCCCATATTTATCTGGGGTCAAAGCCAAAGAGATTACTGATGCTCATATTTTAAAACCACCATGCTCTAAAGTCTCTCATCTAAATAGTGCCTAGGCATGTTCTTGAAAGGCCAAATAAGTCAGGTTTCTAGAGGTCCACTTAATAAAGCTACTTTCTTTGACTCTTCATATAATCATTAGCCTTGGCCCTTTCAATAGCCATAAACAGATAAATAAATGAGTACTGAGTATGATCAGAGACAAGCTTGGATAGTTACACATATATAACAAAAATAGCATTTTACTATGCACACAGCTAAGAGACTGCTTTTATTTAACATTTTTACAAGTCTTTTTCAATGTTAAAACTATGTAATATTCACATAGTATTTCATAGCATATTATGTGACCATATTTAATCTATGAGGCATCTAATTGGTTTCCAATATTTTTCTGACATATAATATACTGTAATGAACATCCTTTCACAGAAGTTTTTGGTCATTTGTTTTATTATGTCCTTAAGATAGGTTGTGAGAACTATGATTTGGGGGTCCAAAGTATACATATTTTGATACCTATCTTGCTTGATAACCCTCCTGAACTGCAAAGATGAATATTTCTCTTTTCACACATAATTGTCTACACAAAACATTAATAGTCTCTGTGACTGACAATCTGGTAGAGCAAAAACATATAGCAGTATTTTAATTTATAGTTTTAATTTATTAGCAATTTTTAACATATTTCTTGTGCCTCTGGGCCATCAATGTTTATTATCTCGTGAATTATCAGGTCTTTTTCCATCTTCCTATTGGGCTGTTCCTATTTTTACTATAACTGCATAAGAACTATTTATATAAATCATATTAAACCTTAACTTTCCTACTACCTTCCCCAGTCTGTGACTTTGTGTTTTTCAATTGTTTTTTAAATCAAATCTGCCATATTTAACTCTGTGGTTCCTGGCTTAGATGTTTCTGTAAGTCTTGAAGGGCCTGTTTCCAGAGTATTCAGGTAGGCTGGAGGTGCAGCTGGCTCTGGTGAATAATGAGGGATGTGTTAAGTGGGGAGGGAGATCACAGACAGCCTCTAGGACACAAGAAACTCTCATGGCCTGAGGAGGGAACGCGGGGATTATGGGCAAGGACAGTACTTTGCTCAGGACTCACCGATCATTCAGAAGGGTAGTACACTCTATCTTTTTATTTTCTCCCGAGGCTGAGTGTACATTTAAGCATTGGCTTGGTTCTTGACCTTTGATGGCTTAATAGGATAGTTTGTAATCCTAGTCTGAAATATATCTTTATATAGCAAAAAACAAACAAACAAACAAAAAACTTCACTACATGTTTTTTGCTTTAGGATTTTCATTAAGATACAAAAATCTTAGTATTTTTCTGGAAAGAAATACCCTGTCCAAATACACGCAGCCCAAAACAGACTTAAGACAACCACAGGCCAACTTTTTCAAATTTTAATTAAATGCCATTGATAATGATTTACATAGCTCTCAGCATATTACCCGGCCAGTAGAAAGCACTTAAAAATAATAAATTCATAAATTACCCTTAAAAGATCAAACTAATTAAAACTATTCTTAAATTTATATATTTTCCTATGTAGATAGATATAAATGTGATGAGAATATAGTATTGAGTTATTTCCTCTCAAAATGTATTTTTTTTATCACTGCATATAGAAAAAAGCACAAATCATAAGTGTATAGCTCAATGGGTTATCAAAAATGACACTTCTTTAACCAACACTCAGATCACAAAATGAATTATGAGACACTTTCCCCCAAAATCCCTCACTGCCCCTTCCATTATTGTATCATATTAACTTTCCAGAGTTAACCATTATCTTGGCTTCTAAGTCAAAAATTAGTTTATTCCTATTTTTGAGTTTTATCTATATGGAATCGGGCAATGTGATCTCTTTTACATTTGGCTTCTTTGACTCACATATGTTTGTCTGATTTATTCATGTTGCTACGTGTGGCTCTACTTTGTTCCTTTTCATTACAGAAAAACATTCCATTATACAGACACATGTATATTTTGGTAAATGGCTTAACACTTTTTTTATTAAAATACTGCTGCTAAATGAAAAGCTATTAAGGGGAAACAAATTGTCATTAAATTCAATTAGAAAATCACTAAGTATTCCATTCTAACATCAAGTGTCCAATCAAATATACATACACACATACACACACACACACACACACACATATATCAGTTTATATATGTATTAAAATCTATTTTTAAAAAATCTAGTTTGAAGGTTATTGTATTCTCCAAAAGAGAAATAAATGGCTTGGGACTTGACTTTGGTGGTTAAAAGTGAAGGAGGGTGAGAAAGTAGGAGGATTCTTTCTTTTGAATGAGTTTCTTCATCGGATTTTCATGATTACAGTTGGAGCATTGAAAATAAAACAAAGCACAGAATGCTCTGAAACATGAAAATACTGTGCGTGGACAAGAGACTGAAGAGTTATAGAAGGTGTTTGTTTTCAACATTCTCTGAAGTATACATATACAAGCCAATATATTTGGGATTTGTTTAGGGCTCACTCAAATATGGCAAGCATTTCATTTTTTTCCTATATAATATTCTCTTAATAGTAGTTGTTGAATTGTGTAAATTGATGAGTGTTTTTTATCTGAAATCATGATGATGTGATGTTGCTTTTTATAGCATACTTTTAAATTTCATTTTGTGATGAAAAGTTATTACATACACACATATACATGCGTTGTTCCCAAAGTAGATTAAATGCATAGGAACAATGTGATAAAAACCATTAACTAAACAGTTATTATTTCTGGTGTTTATACCACAATTTACTTATTGTAATATTCATGGGTGCTTGGGTTTGTTTCCAATTTTGGACTGTTATGATATTAATACAAACATCTCTTGATAAACATATCATCTATTTCTGTTGGGCACACACATAGTAGTAGAATTGCTGCATCAAGAATAGGCTTTATTAGGTACCATCATAGAATTTTTCAAAATTTATTTTTCCCATTTCATTTCTACCAGAAGTGCCTGTTGCTCTAAATCCTCAGTATCATTTGGTATAGTAAGCTTTCTTTTTTTCATTGGTACAACCATTCCATAAATTGTGTAGTGATTTGTCCTAATGTTTGTAATTTAGATGTTGATAATGACTAATGGAATTGAGCATATTTTCAAAAATATAGTAGCCATTTGGATGTCCCTTTTTTAAAGGATTTGTTTAAAATTCTTCCATAATGTTTTTTTTCCCAATGCTTATCTGTAGTTTTGTTACTGATTTGCAGGAGTTAATTATATATCCTGAATAAGAGCTCTTTGACCATTATATATGTAACATGTATCTTCTTGTAGACTCAGGCTTGTCTTTTCAGTCTAGTTGATGAACAGGAGTTCTTAATTTTAATACAGTCCAATTTGTCATTATTTCTTTTCTGATTTCAGCTTTTTGAAACCAGAAACCTTTGTTTACTGAAAAGTTGTAAAAATATTTTCTTACATTATCTTCTGCAAGTCATGTTGTTTTATCTTTCATATTTTGATCTTCAATCTACCTGGTGAATAGTGTGACATTAATGTGACCCCAATCTTGCCACTGAGATCTGAAGGGACATAAGGCAATGCTGTTGGTAAGAAACATTTTCTGTGTCTCGAGTGTAGTGGTTATTTAGGGCTATATGTTTCAAAACTTAGTAACAATACATTTAAAATAGGATTCTTTTATTGTAAAACATACATAACAAAGTTGATTAAAAATACCTAACTTGAGGTAATTTTCTCCTTTTTTACCTGGATATTCAAATATACAAATTATTTATTTGAAAATTTAAGTTAGCATCTATTAGAAACATAAAAATAAATAGGGCCTTACAAAATACTTAATCTTCACTGCTCTCTGTGACACCTTCACAATTAATCCAAATTAAATACTGCTTAATAAAAGCTTATTGTTGTCACATAACTTATTGTTTGCAATGTTATTGATCAGCAAATAGTAATTGGCTGAAATTCTAATATTGATTATAATCCAAAGCCTAATAATTTGTTTTCATATTATTTAAATTTTTTTCTAGAGCTCTGCTTTTTCAAGTTTAAGCCAGCCATAAAAATATAAAGATTAAAGTGTATGAAGTAAATCTCAGCAATTTTTATTTGACTGAAAGAAAAATATTTTTATAAGTCTCACCAGGGATCTTTAGGAGATTTACAACATACATTTTTCTTCTTCTCAAGAAATGTAAGAAGTCTTTATTTGATTCACATATCACTGGATTATTAAAACGAAGTCATGTTCTTTCTGTCTATACTTATCGTTTGCTTTATTATGAAAGCATTTTTCTTTTCTTTATAGTTGGTGAGGAAAGGGATAGATGAGTCAATCATTTGATCTTTTAAAGGCATGATGTCTCACCAGGAAATTTACTCAACAGCAAGTCTGCAGTACTAAGCGGTAGTACTGGCTTGACTCATTTTTCAAAAAGTATGAATTTATCAATTAGAAGAAGAAAAAAGAAGGGTAATCCAAAGTATTGGATGTCCCTATAAAGCCTTTTGGGCAAATACACCTTATTCCTAAACCAAAGCCTGATTTACATATGGATGAAATAAATTACCATTTAAATAATTTACTTTTTTAGAAACACAGTGGATCTTCTTGGTCCCTCAGTCCTTCCTCGTGTATTTCAAGTCTAAATAACCACTTTAATAATTTGTCTCTGCTTTGGGCCTTGAGTATTCTTTTGCTTATTTTGCTTTTGAAATCTTATAAGGTAGATTTCAGGGTAGTCATACCTCAAGCCACATTAGTTAAAACTTATGAGACATTCATTGTTCTTTAGAGAGAGGAGACCTTAAGTACCCCCAGAGAGAGCCCCTGAAAAGCTAATGTCACAACACCAAAATTTGACACATTTGACTTTAGGCCAACCCTAGAAAAACTATTAGATAAAGTATTAAGTATGTTCTAAAAGTGATTTATACCCTTCCTGCTGGAACAAAACTTAAAATTTACACATTACTTACTAAACTATTGAGAAAACAATCAATTAGTTGGGGCAGTATTATAACCAGAATGAGGCAGCATTTGAAGCAGTAAGAACATGAAGGCTGTCACGATAGTCATATCAAGCTAATAATTCCTTTCCAATTTCCATTAATTAAACAAATTTACTGATCCCTTATTCTGTTCCAGACATTGGGATACATGCTGGAGAGTCCAAAGAAGAAGAAAAGGAAATGTTATGGGCATGGTCCCTAGTTTCATGTAATTCACTTTATATAAAAAATTCTAGGTGTGTGTTGGTGAAAAAAAGTTCAGCTTGAATTATTTTGAAGTGTATCCATATTTCAATTAAATCAAAATGATGTACCATTCGTTCATACGAATTAAGAAATGCTTTTGAAAATTTGTGATAATTGTTAGGGAGAATAATGTTTGCTATATCCTGGGTTTTAAAAAATAGTTTATAATTTTATGTTCTAAATATGCCTAGATTGCCGCTTTTAGCCACCTTACCCAGTCTACAGCCACAGTTATCCATCTCTTACTGCTCATAAGTTGTGCTTTATTTGGATTACTGCACCAGTCCTTTAACAAGTGTATTTGTTTTTGTTAGTGTTCTATGTATGACGTACTGTTCCAGGCAATGGAGATAACAATGGAAACAAGAATGAGCAGACCTCTGAATTCATTAAATTTATATTTTAGTGTGTGTGTTATTACAAATAAACAAAAAAATAAGAAAAATATTATTTTAGAATGTACTATTTTGAAAGAAATAAACATGGAGGCATGTAGAGAGTGATAGAAATGAGTGGACTATTTCAGATAAGATGTTAACTTCCTAGAAGCTGGCATTTAAACTGAGATCTGAGTGGTAAAAAAGTCTAGATAGTCATAGGTGGGGAAGAAAAATGCAGTCAAAGAGAAGTGAATGAACAGGTCCAGTAGTCAAGGAAGGGCTCAGCATGCTAGGGTGGTCAAATGAACCCCAAAATATATGTACTATGATGAACTGTGCCTAGTTAATTGTGACCTCACATATGTTAAGAGATAATTATCTGTGGGTATTTGGCATTCCTGTTTATCTTGAGAACAGGGTACCAACTGCCCTTTTGTTCCAGACAGGCATTTCAAGGATGTTTATATAGAGTGGAACATAGAGATAGTCAGTGCTTTATTTAAATAAGACTCATTATTGTCATACTCGGCAAAATTAAATTTGACATTTTGTCTTTATCACCTATTGAATAATCACCAGTAGTGTCAAATTGTTATTT
Source organism: Eidolon dupreanum (assembly GCA_028627145.1). NCBI lineage: Eukaryota > Metazoa > Chordata > Mammalia > Chiroptera > Pteropodidae > Eidolon > Eidolon dupreanum. The sequence goes on from CM053506.1 coordinate 31,347,302, forward strand.
TTATTTGATAGATATATCTAAGAGTCTGGTTTATGGTCTTGGAAAATATACCCAAGGTCATTCCCTCTGTACTACAATATCACTGACATTAACTCTATGGTTATGTACATGTCTATAGTTAATCTTAGTTACATTCCCCCTTTTTCACATTTTGTATATATTCTAATTTACTCTTGAGTTTGTTAGTGATCTCTCTGTATAACCATACTGCTTTGTTAAATTTATCTTCATAATTCCTCAAGGCCAATTAGAAAAAAATGATATTATTAATAAATTTTGAAAGAAAGAAATTTCACTCTTCACTGGATAGTCTCCTCCTTTTTAACAATAATATGAATTCATCTTTCACCAATCTATCTAAGGCAACCTGAAAATATTTATCAATAATACTTCAACCCACTTTCTAGAATATGACAGACATTCAAATTAATTTACCCTTTCAAAGTGTTGATAGCTTGTGAAATTAGACTTAGGGAGATAGCCTAGAAAAATGATATTAGCCTCTCTCTCCACTCAGACTTTCTGAATGAATAGGCAGCACTTCCTCCATTTGAGTAATGCTTGTGTTTTATTTTGTAAGCATTAAATGTCTCTATAAAGATAGAAAAATGGGAGCCAAGAAGACTGGTACTTTTCAAATGGAAAAAACTCAGATAAGAATCTAGGGTCAATTTAGGAGCAACCAAAAATATATAATTTATGAAAACCATTAAATAAGCATAACCATTCTCTTTTGAAAAATTGCCTCAGCAAAATCTAGAGTTTTTTTTTTTTAAGTATCTCTTTTCTTTATGGGAAAAAAAGATTTTTACATAGCTTTCTATTCATTCATTTAATATCAGTATGACTTGAGAAGAGACATAGTAAAGTGTAGAAAAAATTACATATGAAAAAATGTCATCAGAAGTGAAAATACCTCATGACAGCTGGACCTCTGACTTGTACAAGATTTTGGATTTACAAGTTTTTCATAATTTGCATAGCTTCAAGCAAAAAAAAAAAAAAAAAGCAAATACACATATACGGAGCAGAAGATTTGAGATTTGCAATTTCATATGTGTAACTGAAAATTTTAAAAGCAGAGATATAATTTCAACTAAATATTTTATATTAAAATCAAAATGTCTTCAATAAAGTATTTTACAAGGTACCAGAAAGAACTTTCATTTAGTGGACGTTTCTCAAACCTATATTTCTCCCTCGTTTTAAATAATCTAGGTTGATGGTTCTGTCCTTGAAACTATAGTCAACCACAACCAAGTCTCAAAAAAAAAAACAAAACAGCTTTTACATGGTCTGTCCATGTTAAGGGGACAAAGCCAGCTGTCAGTGTGAATTACATAGCAGGAATTTTCTAATTTGCTTCAGAGAAAGTAAGACTATTGTCATTAACTTAATTGCTTGGTGTTCTCCCGAGCCCTGGAGATATTTTAGAAGATGTAAACAAATAAATAAATGAATAATAATTTTAAAATGAAATTAAAATGAGGGCAATTGAACTCTTATCCCATGGGATCAGTTTCAGACCTGTCAGACTTGTCTCTTGGTTTCTGTACACTCAATAGGACCCACAAGGTTATGAGTGGCTCTCTGATGTTGTCAGAACTCAACAGCATCAAGTACATCACTGCTGATGATCATGCCATGAAGTGCCAAAAAATACTGTCAACAACAATATCTAAGATTTTCAAATCTTTTGTGTATTAATTAATAATCTCCAAATTAAACATTTAAAATAAAAAAGAATCAAATATGAAATACATGGCGATTTTCTGGAGGGTCTGAACATCTTGTTATCAGTGCTCTTGTTCATTTTGAATTATTTATATCCTAGTAAAATGATTTAAATTCCCTTTTGCTCATCTATTGATATAAAGAATACTGATAAAGTTAGGTCTGGGTGCACAATAAAAGACACTTAAATTGAATAAGTGGTTTGGTCATCTGTCCCAGTTGAAAAAATGGCTACTAACAAGGAGACTTAAAGTGCATATAACATTTTTGCTCAAAGTCAGGCTCTGTCTCCTCTGGGTAGTTAAGTACTGCATGTATTTGTATGGACACACATATACACACACAAACACACACACCTCTTTTCACTTCAGTTTTTCATTCAATAAGCATCTACTGTGTCTTTTGTAATCTAGGTACAATCCTAAGTTCTATGATGGAAAAAATAAATAAGGCAAGGTCATTACCACATAAAGGCTCACAGTTGAGTTACTTCCTACTTTATTCCATAAGTTAATTAATTGAAAACATGGGGGTTTAAATATCTTCATATAATAAATCAGATTTTTAAGTCCAATTGAAAACTGCATTATACAGCATATTTGCTAATAGTTTGGATATTTTAATATTATCTTACCCCCAATTTTATTAAGGTATAATTGACAAATAAAATCGTATATATTTAAGATGTATAGCATGATGGTTTAATATATGTATACACTGTGAAATGATTACCATTCAAGCTAACTGACACATCTATCTCCTTACATAATTGTTGTTTTGTGTGTGATGAGAACAATAAAGCTCTCTTCCCTTAGTAAATTTCAAGTATATAGTACAGTATTATTAAATATAGTCGCCATGCTATATATTACATCCTTAGAACTTACTCATTTTATAACTTTATACCTTGACCTACTTCTCCCAATTTTTCCCAATCTCAACCCCTGGCAACCACCATTCTACAGTTTCTATGAGTACAAATATTTTAGATTCCACACATAAGTAACACTATACAATATTTGCCTTTTCAATCTGGCTTATTTCACTCTGTATAATGCCCTCCAGTTTCATGCATGTTCTTACAAATGGCTGAGTAATAGTCCATTGTTTATAGATACTATATTCATTTTATTTTTTTAAATAAGAGTAACATCTATAATTATTCAGTATTTAAGGGGGCAAAGATACTGTCCTAAGGACTTTGCATATAATATTCATTTATTCAACAAATATCTGTTTCTACTCTGTGCTAGGAACTAGTATAGACTAGAGCTTTTCAATACATTTTCAAATAGAAAATCTGGAGACTAAGTCAAATAAGTGGTGATTAATTAACTCCAACTTTCATAACTAATTGACTGTGATAGAAGAAAGCCCTATTTAGTCCTACCTCCTCTACTTAAAAAAACAACAACAAAAAAAACACTTTGCAATGAAAAAGTCCATGAGAAAATATGGTTCCCAGCAAGCTATACTAGAAGTGCTCTCTCTTTTTCTACTCTATAGCAATTTAATTATAAGAGCAAACACCCACAAAAATAAAATATTTACTTTAGATCCCAGCTCCTTTTGAACCACTATTTGCTAAGAGGTAAAAGTTTTTTGCTATGTGTGTTGTCTCTGAAATAATTTAAAATTTACTGAAATGCTGTAAGCACAAAAGAAAGAACTTTATTTTCTTGAATCATTTCAGAGTAAATTGAAGATCTGTTGCCCTATTACTTCTGAACACTCAATGTTTATTTCCTACATCATGGACATTCTCTTTTATAAGGCCAATATAGACACCAAAATCAGAAAATTATTAATGACATTTTATAACCATCTAAAACCAAGGCTCTCCAAGCAGGAGTTCCTAAAAGTTTTCTTTTTATAGAAATTGATCAACTAAAAGTACATTTAGATTCTAAAAACAATTCTGGGAATAATTATAAAGCACAGGTAAAACAATAAATTGAAATGTTAGAAGATAAATGTAAGCAACTTGCCCCAAATACAGAACCAAAGACAGGCTTGGAAATTGAGAAAAAATATTAGAAAATTAGATGACCAACTTAGACAGCACATTAAGAAAGTCTTACCGAAGTGACTTTTCTGGGAGGATGATAAAACTCCACCAGTGAGAGCTCAAGAGATGTGACAAGAAAAAGGACTGATCCCAATAATCAGAATTAATATGTTCTTTGGAAATAAAATGATATTCAATTGTGTTTTTACAAAACAATCTTACATAGTAGGTGGCTGTCTCCAATCTTCTCTTTGTCAGGTACAGTGGAAATACAGAGATGAGACAGGGGTGGGCAAAGTCAATCCTTCTTATGACTCCAGACAATCCAAATTGTCCTGAGAGGGTAGGACAATTTGGACCTTTTCTTTTGGATATTTGCATGTGGGATGTGGGAACAAAGCTGCCTTAAAAGTGCCAGGGAAGGGATAGAATCTCTCTCAGTCCAGCTTATTTTATTGTTTTTTCTTAATAGACAAAGTAAAAGATGATTTAAAGTTAAAATTAAACAAACAAAAGCTCTCCTCTAACAACTGTCATACCATAACATATAAGCCATACTATTTATGACTCGGATTTTGATACCCTACATCTGGTCAATATGTGACATGCTTTCCTTGTCCTGACATTGTTGGGTAGCAGTTAATGCCCCAATGATTCTCTGACACAAACTGTTTTTTAATTTCTCTGGAGTGAGTCAGGCACTAGTCCATGTGGACCCCCAACTGCAGGGAGTACATAAAAAGCAAACTTCTAGGCATTCCCATTGGAGAACCCTTCAATAATTTTGAGTTAGAAGGCAGCAGTCCCCCTTCCAGTTGGTGGGATTTGACCAGAGAGCTCTGGGGAAAATTTATTGCAGATAATAAAATTTTTAGAATACATAAAATTCCTGCAATGCTAAGAAATGCCTTATATAACTGGGAAGCACTGAATTAGTGTTAGGTACAGAAAAAGCCTAAATAAATGAAAACAGTCCATTATTAGCACAAGTGAAAATAAAATGATGAAAGATAAAGCATGTGCATGACTGGGCTCTGAATGCTTTCATTTAGTGATAATATGATAAACATGAATATTCATTTAATCAAAATTATGATATACTATTTCAAGAAGATAGATCAAAAGTGTGCACGTGTATGATAGGGGCCGGAACACGAAGGAAAGCTAAATTTTCATTTTCCACAGTGGGAAGTCAATAGAAAAAGCCTATTAATAAAAAAGCAGGAAACAGCAAAATAAGCATGTCATTTAGAGAAGATGGAGAGATCTTAAAAGAATCAGCTAATATAGTGGAAAGTGATTGCATCTGTGCATCAGGAAATGGGCTGAGAAAAAAAGCACAGGAACCATATGACACTTTTAACTACTATAAGTTGATTAAAATAAAAAGTAAATTGAAAAATACTATGCTGTATATATTAAAATCTAAGTGCATCTACAGCTAAAAAATTTTTCTGAATATATTTTTAATTTATTTGCTATTAAGTTCTTTTATATGAGATATGTAAACTTCGCATTTTAGTTGGGAATTTGAGAACACAAAACTAAAAATATTTACTTTCTTATCAATGGCAAAAAATATTTCAAAGCTACTGAAACAAAGTAGAATATTTACTGTAGAAACTGTAACCACTTTCAATGGCAATAATTTGGCTTGAAAGGAAAAAAAATCTGATGTAAAAATTTCAGAATTTTATACATAATACATCATTAATGAAATACTGAAAAGAATATGCTCCACAGGAAAATGTCATGGAAAGTCTTCTGTCCCCATTTCATAGTTAACAGAGTTATGTATGACCCTGAGAGATGTCACACATCAATGTTGTGTCCTGCAAAGTTTTTCTTGAAACTTTAACATTCATAGCAAAATACAGTGAAAACATTCATCATCAGTGACTTCAACAAGTTTGTCTGTGATGATTTGAAATATTTAATTTTATTTCTTCACAGAAACTACTTTTGGATATTTTAATTTCAGTTTTCAATGTATTAATTCAAAAATTCAGTATATTGATACACTCAAGTGACCATACTATTACATAATTTTATCACATATTTATCGATGGTGCTTGATTTACTTGGTTGTGAAACTGTAAGTCTTAACCCCAGTGAGTAGCAATTAACCTTTTTAATGTATAGATGAAAAATAGAACTGCCAAATACTTAAATGCCAGAGGCCTCAATTTGTCAAGGCTAGATAATAGCCCTAAGATAGAAAAATCACATAGAGTGAATGGCATTATTTGATCATCTAACCTGAACTTTCACTCAGTTTTCAGATTTCAACAATTAGATGAGACAGCAAGGTGGATCTAGAAAAAAAAATCCAGCTAAAAATTTCAAGAAATAAAACAAGAAAATGTCCCCAAAAACCTAAAGCAGAACGTGCGTAGGCTACCCATGAGATTCTACATCTTAACTCATCATCAGCATGAGAGAAAAAACATACACAAATGCTACTGCCACATAGTCTCTAACCTTGACTCCTATAGTCATCAATGTCAAAGCTCTCCTTTCAGGTTCTGGGTCTGGGAACCACGACCTGACCAATGAGGGGTGGTAAATCTTTTTCTAGAGGTACAGAACTATGAATGAGAAAGGCAACCCAAATGAGATGTGAAGATCTTTCTCCATAGAAGTCTGAAAATAATCATTCTTAGAAGGCAGTTATGCTCACCACTATACCACTAAAGCTGAAAGTATTCATTTTTGAAGAAGAAAAATAGACAAAGCATATACATTGCACAACTTTTCCTCTGGTGCATAGAGAACTGCAGAAATCTTGAATTGCAAGCTTATAAACTAAACCTTGGTCATTTGTCATGGAAAGAAAAAAAAAAAAAAAGAAACAAGAAAAGATTAGATTGATTCCTTGACAGCACAGTTTCCAGAACATGATATTGCAAGGCCTGGGCACTTCATCCCCAAATTTATGCAACTTAAATTTTATACAACTTAAAGTAAGAAAAAAAAGCCAATACACTTAATGTGCTGCAAAATTCTCATAGAATCACCAATCTAACAATCATCAAGACAGATCCCATGCTGTACTCTAATCCTTTTCCCAATGATTTGTTCTTTTATAATTTTTATCCTAAAACCTTCACGCAAATATCCATGGCATTTCCCACGGCCTGCCAAACAGGCCTAGTTTAAAACAAATCCTAAATGTGTATGTACACATACATGCAAGCATGCACATACAAAGATACATATAGATATATATAGATATACACACAAACACATATATATCTCAAGAAATATATATATCAAAAAATGTATATTTATATCAACATATACATATGTATCAAGAAAGATCAAAGTGGGCCTTTTGAGATATAGGTACTAAATTATCACACAAAAGATATTCCTATCTAGAAATAGGAAGTAAAAATATTTAGTTGAAAATATAATTCATACATATGCAACTAATCAAAGGTAAGCTCACACTGTAGATAGATTGCAGTGAGGGCCCTCCCTGTATTTACATGTTTTCCACTGACATCACAGTTCCTCCTATCAAGCAGTACATGTTTCCTGCTCTATAAGTTTGGCCGCATTTCTTCCTTTGGCCAGTGGAGTGTCAGCAAATGTGATTAAGTAGAGGTTTTTAAAGGCCTGGTCTAGTTGGACTTGGCAGCACTTTCTCCCTGTCAGTGTTATAGAAGCATGCCCAGGCTAGTCTATTAGGAGATGAGAAACAGGAAGCCTGTCCTCCTCCTTGCCCCAGCTGACAACCAGCTAACTACATGATGATTCACGGTGAAACAAGAAGAACCAACCAGTGAAGCTGACCCTAAATCACTAACTCTCAGACCCTGAACCAAACAAAGCTTATTCTTTCAAGTCACTCAGTTTCAGAGTGGTGTTTTAAGCATTGTTATTTTAACAGTAGATAACTGACAGAGATCTCTTTTGATAACATTTATAAGGATATCACCTAAAATTCATGGGAATATTTAATTAATACCAGAAATAATATTTCTAAAAAATGAACTACATAAAAATATCATGTAGTTTTGCATTTGAAAATATCATACTGAAGCTCTTAACTTAGAAAGTGATAGTTGGAATTTTAAGTTCTCAGCATGAAATAAAATAAATTTTAAAATACATAGGTAAATAAATAAATTGCATTCTTTTTATTTCCTGAAATTGGCTTCACCTGGCAAGAGGGCCTCTATTAAACTTTCCAGCAGTATTTAAAATATTTAGATAAAAATATATAAACATGTCTTCATAGTCTATTACATTCTTCGAACTGTTAGGCACAGACAAAGAGAATGTTACCGCAAACTCCATTTCCCGAAGAGTTAAGCTTTGGATTGATAACATTTGCAACAGATACTCGTCAATCTAAGCCAAGTCCTTTTGCTCCTCATCAGTCCTTTCATTTGTTCTTATTCTATTGCCTCATTTATTCTATTCCAGAGCTATTCCACAACTTCACCATCTATTCAAACCTCCCTCCCAAAATTAATCACCTTACTCACTTGAATTACAGCGCACTATGCTATTATTCTAGTTTTATATAACTTCACTGACTACCATCACTTAGAAATGGAAAAGTATTTTAAGCTCTTTTTAAATTTAAATTTGTGGTTAGAAAGATTCAAGGATATAGTGTTTCCATAAATCAACCCTGGATGCTATTTTTTAAAAGATTGGAGGCATAGAAGATACTTTTGTTGGCAATTCTTAAAAAAATTTTTATTAAAAAAATTAAAAATTACATAAAAAAATTTTAACTTACAGGAAAAAATAAAATGATTTAAAAGGTATCTAAGAGGCAAATTAATAAAAATTCCCAAACTACGGGGGAAAAATGGAAAATAAGGATAAAGTTTAAGAAATACAGAACACAGATCTATAAAGTTCCACATGGGTCTAATATGAGATATAGAAGTCATTCTCTTCAATAACAAACAGAAAATAAACAGAAAGAAGGAAATGGTGATTTAAAAAATTAAATGTTATGTTTAAAAAATAACAATATTTTAAAAAATAGTAATGATGATGATGACGATGATGATGATGAAGTTGATGGAAGTGGTTGCTTCAGCAGAATCCCAAAACACAGAGCAGAAAGACAACAAGATAGGAAAAGAGCTAAATTTGGCTTTAGGGCAGCCTTTTTAAGTAACATTGCACTGTTAAATACTTCTGGTTCCTTATCTCGGGTGCCTTTAAAAAACTGAAAATTTATTTAGTAGTATCAAATTTTTTAAAATGTACACATTCCAAAGAGAAACTATAAATAGGCAGTTTTTTAATCATCAGAAAGGATGCATTTTATCAGTCTTAAAATAGAGTCTATATTAACAAAACAAATAAGCAAACAAAGAAAAATATGCTCCAGTTTGAGAAACAAGTTATGTACCAAACAGGGTAGAAAAAACAATCAGCCGGAAATAGGAAAGTCCCCAAACTATGACTCACCTACTTAAAATTTGGGATGTGGTACTACCAAAAACAAACAAACAAATACTAATATAAAACAAACACTCAAAGGGAAAGCTTATTCTAGTGTTACAAAAGTTTTTCTAATTACAGTTGACCCTTGAACAACACTGGTTTGAACAGTTCAGGTCCAATTATATGCAGATTTTTTTCAATAAATACTGTAAATATATTTTCTCTTTCTTTACATACAGTAAAGTCTTTACTTAATAACATTTTCTTTTCTCTGGTTTACTTTATTATAAAAATACTGTATATAATATATATAACATACAAAATATGTGTTAATTGATAGTTTATAAATAAGGCTTCCAGCCAATAATAGGCTACTCAAAAGTTATACATGGTTTTTGCAGGGAGGGTCAGCACTCCTAACCCCCATGTTGTTCAAGTGCCAGCTGTATTTTCTGCTAATCATTCCCCTATATTTATTATTGATTTTCCATGTATGAGTTTTTATTACTAAGTTAATATAAGAATTTAGAGCATCAGAGAAAAATTTTACATCAAAAATGAGTGGTAATTATATAATTATTACTAACCATATCCATATGAAAAGGGAAAAAAATTGGTGATTGACAACCTGAAAAATTAGTAAATACATTTGTCAATCTGATCTTCCATATATCAACTGAATAAACTTTTTCAGAATATGTAATTTCTAACGACATTATCAAAATGTTTCTGGAGAACTTGAATACATTACACATAATTTCATTTTCAAAATTTCTTATTGTCAATGAATTGTTATTGCCATAGAAGTGAGAATACTTAAATTCTAGTCCACTTTTTTTTAATAAATTCATTGTGTAACTAAGGTAAGTCATCCAAATTCTCTGGACCATCATTTTCTCATCAATGAAGCAAGATGATTATCAAGATGATTATAATATATTGCCACATAATTCCATTTTAAGTATTCCATATATTATTGCACATTCTGTGATAGTCATATGTGTGTATACATGTGTGTGTGTGTATGTATGTGTGTGTGTATTCCTGACTAAAGCTTTATGATATTACTGGAGAACTCTTTTATCCCCATTTTTCAGATAACAAAACTGGGTCTAGGAGACATTGAGTAACTTGTACAAAGGCATACAAATGTATATTGGTATTCATATCTCAGGTTGTCTCCTCTGCAATGCAATACTGCATCTAGATGGCTGTAATAAAACAACTAATATTTTCTCAGTCATGGAAGAGCTAATGGCATTATTAATCAGAAATGTTGAATGCTCATACTAGATAATTTGAGGTGTGTTGGAGTCTCCTCCCATTAATCATTGCATTCTATTTTTCTTGTGTCATCATCAAGGATGCATCACTTTGGTATTCCAGACTTCATTAAAATGAGAATTGAAATATGGCAGCATGGTGTGAATCATTAGATGTCTAGCTGGTCACAAGGTCAGTCAGGGATAAGATACAGGATAAATATGAAAAAAAATGTGAGCAAAAATTTAGAAAATACCCAAAAGCAAATTCAATCTACTTTATACAGTTTCAACAGTTGGCCAATAGGGGACAATTGCAATTAGTTTTCCAATATTTGGAAAAGCAAATTTGGAATACCAGGCAGGGAGGAAGCTGAAGACTTTAAAGCACTTTTTTATGAAATACAACTGTATAGAACTTCTGGTAAAGTTATGAAAATCCATCTGGCTCCAAAGAAATTATGTAAGAAGAAAAGCAATTCAGAAATTAAAAAGGTAGTAGAGGCAGTTACTTTTATTCCAGGAAAACTTCTGAAAGGCACCAGCAGCTACTCAACCACCAGAGATGTTTCCTCTTTTTCAAAGAGGTCTCAAGGAAATGGATAGCAACAAGAAGAAAACAGCACCTACTGAGCTCAACCCTTCTTTACACCTAGTCCCAGTAAGCCCCTCACAATCAGCGTGAATTAGTGTTTGGAGATGAAAGACCAGAAAGGAAACTAGACTTTATCCTGAGACTGAAATGCATCAAAAGGTTATCAGTATTCTTGGCATTAAAGATTAGTCATCTCATATTCCTTGAACTTGTTCCACAATGGACCAAAGGCAGAAGAAGTCTTAATAAGGAGTTAGAAGCACTTCTTCTTAAAAAAAAATTAATCAATAATAAAAATGCTAATTAACAATAATAACTGACTTGGTCAGAGTTTTTCTATATCAGGGACTGTGCTATTTGCTCAACAGAGACTATCTTATCTAATACTCTCAACAATTTATGAAGTAGTCACTGCATTTCAAGTAGTCACTATGAAGCTGAGAATAAGAAACGATGTAACATGGTTAAAACGATGGAGATATCAAACGGTGGATGACAACTGAAATTGGATCTGAGTGCACAGCTTTCAGTCTTAATTATTAAATAAACAAATATTTTTAGTTTTATTGACAAGTTTTATTTTGATGAGGCTTGTCTTGACTGATTTTCTGCATAGCATTTCTCTCTCTCCTCTTTCATTCTCCCTCTCTCCTCCTCCCCTTTCCCTCTCAATAAATATTTACAGATAAAATTGTAGAAGTGAATATATCTATATAGCATCTAAATATATGTATATATTTTTTCAAGAAATGAATAAAATAACCCCACATACCATTATTTAAAAGACAATACAAAGTAATTCTGTAACTGAATTTTACCACGTGAAATGAAAAAAAGAATAAAGAAAAAACAAAACCTTGAGGTTAAAGTCTCCTTGAATACCTAATTTCAAAAGTGCTATTCACCGAATAAGATTATGAATGCTGAAAAATTCACCTTGTACACTGCTTACTAAAAGCATTTATTAGGCCAAGGTGACTGCTGATGTGCTTAAAACGTGTTCTTCTGATAAAACATAGAGCACATGAAAATAGTGAAATCAAATAGTTCATAAAAACTGTTTCTATACACACAACTCAAAAAACAGATTTTCTGTGTATGCAGTTGTATGAAAGTACAAGCTCAAAGCAGAGTCCAGGTGGTAAAATGGTGATCAGGATGGGCAATGTGGTAATCCTTAGTTACAAAGGAATAAAAACAAAAGGCCCGAAACAATTGCATGATGATGCAGATGGACAACTTACTATAACTTCAAGTGTTGTCGAGCACAATTCCAAGTAGGAAAAAGTGGGCAGCTGCTCTAGTGCAACTGAAAGTGCACTGCACTGTGGGTGAGAAGGATGTGTCACCCTGGGCAAGTCCCTGGCCTAACTGGACCTTAGGTTCTTCATTTGTGCAGTGAAAGCAGAGACTCCTTATCCTTTGGGGATTCTAGATATTTGGGAGAATTTGGTAGAGAACAATGTACATACAATACATGTGATATTTTATATAAAAATCATGTGTCTCAGGCCCTTGGTGCCAAGGACTCCTAAATTAGATGATCTTTATGGTCTTTCCCACCTCTCTCATCCTTTTATTTTCTCTTTCTAACATATAAGAAATGATATTTTGCACAGAATAACTAAGATTTGGCTTGTTTCTTATGACTATTTCCAGAGTTTAGATATCATAACTAAATAACCAAATAATGAATAGATTACTTCAGCACCATATATGTATTCGTGTGTTGTTATGCATGTGAATAAGCATATGTTTTAATCACTGTCTTTTTCAACTGAAATCCAGGTTATCATGGGTTTTACTTTCTATGCCATTCTAACAGCGACCTGTAATTATCAGGTTCACAGGAATAATTCTCCTTGCAGGAGGGTTCAAAGTGGTTAAATCTCTGTCCTCATGTTTTCTGGGCAATCCAAGCACAATTTTCAGTCATCTCTTAAGAGAAAATGACAGTGACAGGGCAGTTAATATGGATCCTCTGCTGATACCACTTCTCACTCCTGGACTGCCAGGAGATCATACCACACCACTCTGAGAGAGGGATGGAAGCAGGGAGCCAGGGAGGCAGGCAGGGAAGTGAGGAGGGAGGGAATGAGAGAGGGAGGGAAGGAGGGAAAGATGTGTCCTATGCTTTAGAGGCCCTCACTCAGGTCCTGCTCTCTCCATGTTCCTCCCCAGGGACAAAACATTCATAGGGCCAAACTGGATCTTAAAACACCTTCCTAGACCATTCTTTAGGTGTCCAGAATTTAAATGTCCCTGCCCAACTGACCTTAAGGCTGTTTCCATGGTCTGTTTGAGCTTCTTCCTAGTTCTGAAGGTAGTTAAGTGGTAGCTATTTCCTGAGATTATGGATAGAGACTGAGTAGATACTTGAATGTCCATCCAGGTAAGGTTACTGCAGTGCAGAACAAGGGCTAGAGTGAGAATAGAAGCAGGACTATCTGCAGGCCAGATGTTGAGGTCTGGTCAGCCCAACATTTTTATTCTGAAGAAAAACACTGAGATGTCTGAGAATTATTCATGTGAACCTGAACACCTAAGTAATGGTAAAGGTAGATTTGTGAAGGTAGTTGGTTACAATACAAAGTTAGTTCTTTTGCTTGATGTATAACTTTTAAATATTTAGAACTATGATATATATGCTTCCATTTGTACCCTTGTCCTAGGACTATGATGCTGCAAATGAGTCTACCCATTGCTTTCCTCCCAGATTATCCCTTCATACCCAAGTCATAGACTAATCACCTCATCTAAGACTTCTCAGGAGTGAAGTAGTCTATTTCTCCCCCTACTATTTTTCACAATTATTACATAGAATATATTTTATATCATGTGCCCTATTAACACAACCCTGGTTTGCAAATCAATTTAATTTTGAAAATTACTGTTATGATGTAGTCTTATAAGTCCATCTTTAGAAGTAAAGACAAGAAATAGTCACAAACCAAAATTTTGTGACTGTCTCTGTAAGACTGAGGGTAAGGTCAGCGATATAATGAGGTTTAAAAAACAGTGCAAATTTTAATATTTCAAGATATTGTCTCATTGCTTATCAATAGTCATTTTTCAGAATTTTTACATAATAAAAACTATTTTGAGCAAGTTAATATCTTATGATCACTTAGGGCTAGGTAATGACTTGGGGACCGAAAATTCAGTAGGCATAAGGGGTAAAGATTCAAAATAGAGAGAATGTATATATATGTCAAATGAATTCATCCTCAAAAACAATACTTGGCTTTTTCTTGCATGTGAGGATCCAGGTTTTTTTTTTTTTTTTTATGATGCTAATCTTGTCGAAAACACTTGAATTCGTAGTCTTTCTAAATTGAGAACATATGGATAACATCAACAGAGAAAGATAGAAGTGATGCAAAAATAACTCAGCTGTCATGTTCTGCTGCCTATCTTCCTTTCCATACCAAAATCATAAAAATCATACAGCAGAACACCAAAGAAATGGTTTAATAGGACGTGTGTTAGTATAAAGTTGGTATAAATGAGAACACAATACATATTTTTTCATTACACTGGGGAAAAATTACTTTATGTTTTCAGAAAAATGGTCTCAGGTAGAAAAATGGTTTTGAAAAATGTTTTTCTAAATATGAAATATTGACAAAATGGCCATGATACTAATTTTTAGGAGGCCAACAGCAAAGGAAGAGAATGAGAGATATAGTCTTATCTCCTAAAATTCAGAAATTAATCTTAAAAACAAATTCAAAATATGACAACGCAATGCTTTCTCACTGATTTTAAGGACAGAGTCCATCTATACTTTGACTTTCTCAAAGGAGATAAGCAGAGGAAACATCTGAGGATTCAAACTGGTTACACTAAGAATGCTTAAGTGAGTATAAGTTGGGAGGAAAGTCTTGGCAATGTACAAAATTTGAAAAGCAATCACACATCCAAGATCCAATACAGAAGAAAGGAAAGCTATACAGTCATTCCTGGGTATGGGCAGGGGAGTGGTTCCCAGGTCCCCTGGGGAATTTTGACTTGCAAAGTCTGGGTGACCACCTGACAAGATCATTGCATGAGTGTTACAACAGCGGTGGGGGGTTCAACTAAATAACATTTATAGATCATTTTTCAAAAGAAACATTCTATGCATTAATGTTAATTTCCTGATATATTTCAAATGTCACACACACATATACACAAGAAAATCTAATGAAATCAAAGCTATATTTTCTCAATGTTAGTAATAAAGGCCTCATATCAGTTATTTGTTCCCAACAATAATGCTACATAACAATTTTTTTTTTAAATTCAGTGGCTTACATTAACAAATACTTAATTACCTCATCTGTTTGTAAAGGTCAGCTCTGGGCTGGACTCAGTCAATCTCAGGGGGCTCATTTACATGTCTGGAAGTCACCTGGCTGGCAGCTAATCTATGATGGTCGCATCTTGCATGACTATAGCAACTTGGCTGTGCTCCATGCCAGCAGGTTCTAACCATGTCTAGAAGAGAGTCCAGCCATGTTTTTCAGATGCTAGCAGGCTTGCCCAAGAATGTGATTATGGCCATGATAGAAGATCAAGAGTACAGGTGGAAATATGCAAATGATTTTCCAAGCCTATTCTTGTGCCATACCTGTGAATATCTGACTGTCCTAATCAAAGCAAGTGGCTGGTATCAGTGTCATGGTGAACATTACAAGAACTTTATATGGCAACCGGTTTTGATCAAAGGAAACTGAAGAACTGGAGCCATTAGACACAACCTACCACACATCTAAAATTTTAAAAGAATGACTAATAAATACCATGAAGTATGTTAACAAAATGTATTGGGGGGATATTTTTCTTTTTATTTATTTTGTTTTACTATTTTATTTTATTAAAATTATTGGGGTGACACTGGTTAATTGAATAAGTTTCAAGTGTACAATTCAACAATATGTCATAAATAAGCTAAAAGCAACAAACAAAATATATTTATATTTTTCCTATATGTTTTAGTTTATTTTCTTAAATAAAAATAATTTTAAATGACACATTAATTGTAAAAAAAAAACCTAAAAGCTGCAGAGAATTAACACTAATTTTTATATCCTAAATTTCTTTTAAGTAAATTACATATACTACTTATATGCAGATTAGTAGATAAGTGCATATAACTATTAATAGCATATAACTATTAAACACCTATTTGACTAGCTAAAGTCCATGATATAATATATCAAATGCCTGATGCTAGATCTATGAGGATACCCCTCCCTGGAGAAGATGGAACTCTGCTGGCCACTCCTTGAGGGTGTACTACACTGAGTGACTTGATTCCAAAGAATAGAGTATAGAAAGGATGAGAAAAAATACTTTACACATAAGAACCTGGAAGACACTCCCTTGGTTCAATGATTATGTTAACCATCACCTGTGATAAGTCATGTTGGTAGCATGTACCTTTGATATGTGATGAAAATAGCAATTTATTGATGTAGACTTACTCCCCAAAACCCATAATTTAGTCTAACTATGAAAAAAATCAAACAAATTCAAATTGAGTGATAGTCTACAAAATACTCACTAGCAATCTTCAAAACTGTCAATGTCATCAAAAACAAAGTCTGAGAAAATTTCATAGTCAATTGGAGCTTAAGGAGACATGACAACTAAGTGTGATGTAGCAGCCTAGATGGTATCCTGTAACAGGAAAAAAAATATGGAAAAAACTAATGAAATCTAAATAAAGTATGAAGCTTAGTTAATAGTAATGTACCATACATGAAAGCACTGACAATAATATCAATTTCTATTGACTGTAAGTTTAAAAATATTTGGCTAGAAAAGCAGAATTTTATTTTTTTACATAGTATTATTATGAGTAATACATTTGTCAATGGCCTTAATATTTGCTCATTGATATGACCCCTGAATCTAAGCAGACCTTTATGATGTCTTTTTAAATGGTTATTCACCTATATCTAAAATTCTGTACATAAACTGCTTTTTTGTATTCAAACACAAAATATTATGTTTGTTATATTTTATTTTTATTATTCATTTCAATATAAGATCAAGTTTTACACTATTGGCCCTAAGTATTTTTAAATTCTATTGGAAGAGTAAAGCTATTTTTTAAAGAAAAATAATGCATTCTTTTAAATATAGCTCTAATAAAAATTTTTATGTGCAAGCAAACTTCTCAATGTTCTATTTAGCTCACAAGGTAATGATAACTTGGTTATGTATACTGTCTTGCGAGATTACTTCAAAACGATAGCTGCATGATTTCACTGAAATCAAATCATTACAAAGGAATCCTTGGCCACAGAGCAGAATGCTATATTCAGATTCAAAAGCCTCTACAAACTTTAATTCTTATATCTCATGGTCAAATAATGGGTTTACACCATAAAAGATGAATATTCAGTAAGTCTAATGACTTACTTTTCATGTGAATTATGCAATAGAAGTAAAATACTAAAATGTAATTATCATTAAACTGGAAGGGTATCAAACCTTTCAGACCTTAGTATGACCTTGTGTTGTATAACAGTTTTTTGGGGGTTAGAGAGACTGTACATTTTCCAAACCTTGCTACAAACCTGCTCAATTAGAAGCAGGCTATAGGCATAAAAAATGAATAATGTATGTAATATAATTTTGAAGTCTGGATTGGGGTGCTAAGTTTTCTAATAAAGCCTGAATTTATTGTTATTATGGGAAATCCTGAATGCCATCAAATAACAGGAGCTCACGACGAAGAGACTGGACCTCTTAAAGCAAGCAGCAGGGTCCTTCAGAGGCCATTAATTCATATAACACTTTTGGCTGCCTATAAAGAATAAACTAATCAAGCCCCTTAGTCTTTCTGGGTCTCAAATTCCCTTAACAGGAATCATTGTGCACTGTATTTTGAGAATAAATGTATATAATGTGATTTTATTACCTTAGAGTAAAGACGAATTTTTGGTCCTCATCAATGAGGAATAATTTGATTCCATTATAGTACAAGTTTCTTCTGTCTCCTGTATTATTTTTTAAAGAAGAATTGTATTTTTGACTTCCTCTTTATTGTTGCTGAGTTTGCATCCTAATAATTTTAAGATGTAAAAATCAAGTAAAAAATAAACTTCCCAAAACGTTGGAAAGGAAGATAGTATGTACAGCTCCTTCAGTAAAAGAACAAAGGAAAAAGTTAAGGAAAATAACTTGATCTGATTTACTTATAACACACAAACACTTAATATCTAAATTTTATCCCACTACTTATTCAAAACATCTACAGACACTCTATGCTTCAGAAATGTAAAAAAAAAAAAAATGCTTTGAATTACTACTTTCTATTTTCTTTTCTATGATTTCTCCAGCTCCATTCCCCTGAAATAAGTCAATGTTTCGGAGTTCCTATTTTCAACTAGTAATGTATTTTTGAAAATAAAATAGTAATAAAACCCCCACTAGCATTGCTAGTCAGCTTGAGAACTCAAAATTAAATTAAATTCTGCACATTGCCACTATAAAATTTACCATCAGAACTTTAAAAATGTGCTGATGATGCACAAAGGAAAATGAAAGCCTTTTGGGTTGGGGGAAGGAATAAATTAGCTCTCTGCAATGGGCAGACACAGTCCCCAAGCAATAGCCTTGAATCTACAAAGGACATAATGCTTGAGACTAGGACATATATAAATTCGAGAGAAGAGGTAACATTCTCTTTAAATTGTTTTCCAGTTTAAGCATAGTTCATACTCTTTTGTTAATCTCACATTCCTCAATCTATTGACAATTTTTATTAAGACCAAATAAATGAAAATGTATATCTGGATTACTGTGCCCACAACATAGGCACAGACATGTTTCTGCAGAGACTAAATTAATTATTAATGTTTCATTCTTGTATGTTTTTTCCACTGATTTCAATCAAAGATATAATATGTCATACATCTAAACTCAGTAATAGTCATTAAAAATATCTTAAAACACACAAAATGAAATCTAACATAACTATTTAGGAATCAGGAATATTCAGGAAATTCAATTTCCCATGCTACTCTTTGGTAAAAAGTAAAATATGGTAGCAATTGATGGAAAAGTACACATCAGAGAAAAGTAAAAGTATAATTTAAAAAGCAATTGGAGAGAAGGAAAAAGAGAGGAAAAACAGGAAATGAGAAATCAAAATTGTACCATATCCTTAAGGTATAGAATCTCCATGTGATCGTCAATGGTGAAGATTAAAGGCAATTGGTTATTTACTATTTCCAAATACTTTGTGCCTCCCAGAAAGGAGTCTAAAATATTTGCTTATACACTTAGATGCGGTATACAGAAATTAAAAGAAAAAAATGACTTTCAATTATTAATCCACTTACCCATGTGTTTGTGGGTCTTCCCATTTATTACTCTCCAAACTTCCATTGTCTCAGAATGTTTTCGAAGTAGAAAAATAACTATTTTGTTTGTTTTTTATGAGAGCTATAAGTTAGTTTTAGTTGTTGTTTCTCTGCCATGTATGGAATACTCTGATAAACAACAGTTACTGTGGAGAAGGAAGAAATGCCAGACATAAAGGCTGTAAATCCCATGCTTGCAGCATTATAAACAATTGTTTCCCTTGAGAATAAAAGATAAAATAATTTATGACTTTGGGCAAGTTACTTAATTTCTCTGTGTCTCAATTTCCTTTTTCTGTAAAACAGGGTTAGTTGTAGTATCTGCCCTTAGGGTCATCTGAGGATTAAATGGTATCATACATGCAAAATTCCTAGGAGAGAGTTTGGCATGAATCCAATGTTCAATCATTGCTGGCTATTGTTTTTATTACCTTAATTCATATTTATAGTTTAATCAATCACAGTCACTCCTCAGAGTTGCAGTTACGGTGGCCTCAAGGAATAAAAACTCAATTACTCTCAGATGTGCAAACTATTACCAAGCTAAGGGCCCTGGTCCAGCGAGTATCTTGCCAAATTTTGTTGTAACTCTACTTATTCAAGCCCACTGAAGAAAGGTCACCAGGGACAGACTGGAAGCAAGGTAAAGTTAGTTTTATTAGCTTATTTCAGCAAGATAGAAAGTAGCATAGCAGAACCATGAGCTTTTCCAAAGGAGAGAGAGTTAAGAAAGTAAACTTAGCTTTAGAACACAAGACCTCATGCTAAATTATTGTTAGGTTAGTTTGGCTGAGATCTTACCATTAAACATGTGAATTAAAAAGAATTTGTGCTTGATATGTCTTGCACGTTCTGGTTGGTAAGTTTCTCTACTTTGTGACTAATAGTAATGTTTTACAAGTTGTGGTTTATATGCAATTCTAAGTCTCCACACCACAGCCTATTTGCCAGCAGGACCATTTTTCACATCATCAGCAATTAGTTTGGAGACTTCCAGCAGTTCTGGTAAGAAAAAGTTGTGAATTATAGAAGGATGTTGTAAGTGAAAATGAAAATAAATGGCTGAACTTGAGGAATATTTATGAGGCAGAACTACCACTATCAGGTTTGGTGATTGATGAGATGCTAGGAGGTAGCAGAAAAAGAAGTATCAAGGATGCCTGATAGATGTCTACACCAACAAATTTTTTTGGCAAATGTATATTTACACAGATAGAGAAAAATACATATCTACCACAACAGGTATAATGCTACCACTATTTGACTCAAATATGAATATTAAACTGAGTGGAAAATTAAATGATTATATAAATTAGGACATACTCTGCAAAACATCTTGTTATAGTATTAAGATGAAATAAACTAAGCAAAACAATAATAAAGAGTGTTTTTTTATCCATTCAGTTGAGAAACTGCATTTCACTAGAGTCTTAGATTTTCAGAGTAATACTTATGTTGACTTCGATGCTATGGTCTGGGCACAAATATGTTCTTTAACATTTAACAATTCCATTGAATTCGATCCTTTTGATGACAAAGATTTTAATAACCTGTGGATTTTATTTTGTGAAAATAATTCCTCTTCACTGAGTAGTGTCTCTGTTGCTATCTCATTCCTAATGCCTTGTATCCACACACAAGAGAACGCTTTTAAATAATGTTCAGCCTCTGACCTATGTTTCCTAACATTCACATATGCACAAAGCATAGTAATCAGAGGTTCCTTCATATAAAAATTAAGGAAAGCAATAGAAGAGCATGGAATAAAATTTAAAATTAGAGCTCTATTGGAAGGTCCAGCTAAAATCCAGAAAACAAATATATAATGGACTTGCTTTATAACCCACTTCGAAAGCCCTGCTGGTATACAGTATATGTGAAATCTGCCTCCCTGAGATAGTTTAGATCATGTTTGTCCTTTCCTTATCCAATCAAGTAATTAAAGACACAAACAATGAAGACCTTATAATACAAGGTAGAAAGACAAAACAAAGTCAGACTCTTCTCAAATATGATAGAAAATCGTGCATTACAGGCTGGTGATTACCTATTCCAATTAGCCCAGTTGGAATATTAAGGTCAAATTGAATTATTTATCCTTTCGCTTTACTGTATTATAAATAATCATCCTCTTTCTTTTAAAATGTCACTCTCTATTCTCCATGGTAAAATTGAAGACTCCTCCTAGGTGCTCCCATGACACTAGGTTACAAGCATCCCTCAGACATGTATCTGTCACTTGCTATTACCTATCCATACAAAAACCTATACACAAAGTTATTTGTTACAGACAAACACTGGAAACAATCCAAATGTTCTTCAACAGGTGAATGGTTAAGCAAACTGTAGTACCTTCATATTACAGAACACTACTCAGCAATAAAAAGGAACAAACTATTGATATATCCAACTACTTGGAATGATCTCAAGGGCATTATGTTGAGTGGGAAAAGCAAAAAAGAACAGCAAAAGCTCACGCACTGCATGATTCCATTTATATGGAATGATAAAATTACAGTGTTTTTGCAACTTCCTGTGAATCTATAATTATTTCAAAATAAAAGTTTAAAAAATATAAAATGCAATTCATCTCAAAAATGATTAGTTCATGAATGGCTATAGAAATAGTGAGAGAAGTATATATGAAAAAAGTTATTCTTGGAAACTCCTTCACTTATGGAAAGGTGTGGGAGGAGAAAACGCCCTTTCATGATTTTGACCTCTGTGTGACACTGGGAACGGAGGGGTCATCTTGAGAATAGGGTGGTAAGTTGTCCTAACTGTAAAGGAAATTCCACTCCCAGAATGCCAAGGTACAAAAATTAAAAACCCACCATTTATAACTTTAGTTTCTAATTTAAGAAAATCTTGTAATCCCTTTAGCTTGGAAGTTCTTTATTTATTCATTTGATAAATATTTACTGAGTGTCAATTAGGTACCATATACTTGAAAGTACATATTGTTTCAGCCATAAAACTTTTTGATGAAAAATATCTGAATATTAGAGAAACCAAATAGCATGTGAAGAGCCACATAATATGTAAGGAACTGAGTCTCAATTTATACCCAAATCTCACATAGATCAAATTTTGCAGTTTTCAAATTATATAAACTTATCTTTTTATTTTGTACATCAATCTGTTTATCATTTTCCATCCCTATTACTACATACAATCTGTTTAACTAATAAAATAATTCCTACAAAAAGTGTAAAGTAGTGTTATCTTTTGGGGAAAGAGACTGAGATTGTGGGGAAGTACTTAGGGGACCTAAAGTATATTTGATTTATTTTATTCTTAATCTGGATGGTAGGTACATAAGTGTGTATTATATTTTTCTTCTATTTTATAAAACTTAAATGTGCCATAAGAAATTTAAAAACAAACAAAAACTTTAAGGTACTTTTTACTTAAAATCTTAATTTGAAGCAAGAAATGGGTGCCAGTAGATATTCTGAAAACAAAAGTATTTTCAAATGTCAACAAATGGAGTTATATGAAGGCATATATATCAAAAATTAGAATTTATAGATCATAAGTGCTAGTGGACACAAATTCATATAATGTAAGGTCAGAGTTTCTGGCCCAATAACATCTATATGAATAGGTGAAGAGGTCTGCACTTACATGTAATCTAAAATGGAATTTCTGCATTGTTATTCTGGGCTCTTAGTAAATAAAACTTTTCACAGATGGAGACAATAATATGTTCTGATTGTCTTCTGAACTGAGGTAGAAACATATGTACCAAGATATCATCAAGTTAAAAATCACATTCCTTGTATCCTCCACAAAAACCACAATCCAGCTTTGCACAATGCTGCCTTCTGCAGACCACAATCTCTGGGTATAGGTAAATTAGTTCTAGGAACCTCGGACCTGGAGTCTCATGGGCAAAGATAGAATGAGTGTTCAGCAAGTTTTACAAATGATAGGTGATGTATCATTTTCTGTATCGATCAGTTGTTTTCTGAAACTTTGGAAATTTTGAAAGAGATTGAAACTCTTAATGTTGTCCCCAGAGGGCTACACTTATGAAACATCAGATGGTAAGAGAATAGAGAGGAAAAGATGGCCTATAGACATGCAGATATCCTACCAACATACAAGACAGTATACATCATCATTATTACTGGTTTTTATTCATCCATACAAAAGGCATCATACTCTAAACAAGATTAAGAAATTTGCTAGTTATTCACTATGAGAATTTTTTGCTAGTTAAAGCAATTAATGACAGAAAATGTATTACTGCCTACTGAGAATTAAAGATGTGGAAATACATTTATCACAATGGGATTCCCTTTTGAGAACCACATAATTAAAGTGAATTATGGATAGAGATTATTAAAAAAATATATTCTCATGTAACAACATAAAACTAAAGCAAGCACCAGTCAGTCCAAATTATCTTTTCCTTTATTCATGTTTCTTGTTTTGTTGCTTTGTTTTTCATTTTATAATTCTTATTTCTGCTTATCCACAGAATTATTTCTCTTATTTTTGAGAACTTATAATTATTTCAAACTTATTTTAATTTTTACTATTATTACCATCTTCTAGTGAATTAATTTCCATGTTATTGTGGAAGTATCTTTGTTTCTCATGTATTTGGAATCTTTGCTTCTCAGGCTCTATATTGATCTTGATGCTCAGCCTTCCTCTTCTATGAGTTGTTTTGTGGCTTCCTCTACCTGCCCCCAGAGGCTCACTGTCCAAACAAGGTCTCATGCTGAGGGCTTGGGAAGCCTATTCTAGTGCAATAGTGGCAGGGAGGGCTCCTGGGGCAAGCAACTTGAGTCGCATAGGACCAATCACTCAGAAGGGCCCTTCCCTTTGGTTTAATGTTCTGTTGTCCCAGTCTTGAAGTCCTTAATAATTTTATCTTTGAACTTGTATTTCCATCATTGAAATCTGAAGGGACAATGAAGTATGCGTATGAGTAGAGGAGACAGGTGCAACGAGCACCTCCCTGTTCCTCGCTGCCCCATTCTCATATACACTTTGTGGTGTACTAAGAGCATAGAATTCCATTGAGCCCACAGTGACTGAGAGTTTCAGAAAATTCAAAATGAATTATGAACACAAGGTAAATGTGTTATTTGTAAGTAGACCCACTGACAGCCCTGATAGGACTAGCCTTTTGTTCCAACCAGAACTTGCTTCAAATGCAGAAAAAAGGTAAGGGAATTCTAAGAAACATGAACAACTAAGGAACTCATCATATCATTTCTTACTCAAATGTTACTTCTCTGTATTAGCCAACTACTTATGCTGAAAATGAAGACACAGAAGGAAAAGAAAGATACCGCAACTCATAGTTTTTCTTTCAGTTTTTTCTTACCTATTAGTAAGTGAAGATAAAGAGTATTAGTAGACTGAGTGCATACTGATAGGTTAAATATAATAGCTGAATTGTTTGTACAGCAATTCCACTGTTGTAATAAAATATATAATGCATGCATATATTATGAAATATGAATTGTAGAATTTTTGTGATTTTGTGTATAAGTTAAATGCTTTTATATTTGCATTTTAAGCTGGCATTGCACAATATAAAGATGAATATGAAAATATATTCCAAATATTTAGATTTTTGATTTTCTTTAGTTAGCACATTAAATACCTAAAATAACAAGTTGAGATACAGACTGCAGATGGAAGGAAAGGCTTTATTTAGCACTTCATTTCAGGAAAGGAGCCTGATCAGGTCTTCTGTGTACAATGAAGCACTTCTATTCTACAAGGCCTTGCAGGAGTCTCTCCTATTTGTGAATAGAGGCCTTAATAATCAGAGATGACTGCTTGTATTTACATAATGCTTAATATTTGAAAAGGTAACCCCTCCTCATTATAAAGAAAAGACTGTGGTTTAGCATTTTTTATCTTCTAGTTTCTGGTCCATGTAGATATCGATTTTGTTCTGTTACATTCATCTTTTAAACTTTACCTATTCACATTTTGTCTATCAATGCTAGATATTTGGATGAGAATGGTGGGCAGATGTCTCCATAAGAATACTCACAACCAGTTTTAGATACAGATTTAATGACATATAGATTAAACATCAGATGCTATACAGTTAATGTTTTAATAAAATATACAATTATGTATCTTAAAAAGAATGTGGAAACAAATGGTTTAGTTTACAAAGTCTCTACTGCATCAAAATGATTCATCCCAATCACCTTCCCTTTAAGTGATTATAGAAAGGCTCACTTCTATAATCAGCATTCATATGAGCACAGCTCTACAGGTCTGATGGTTACTAGTATTGAAGGCTGTTTCCCTTCTTTGCTAGATCTTTTTAATTTGAATTTATGTTGCCATCAATGACTATTAGGTTAATCAAAGAATTCTTTCCTACCTATTTAATTCTATCTCTTGTCAGCAAGAAGGTCATGTTGCAAATATAAACAGTATTTCCTTGACAGTCTCCAAAATTGGAAACAAAACAAGCAAAATAGGTGAAAGCCATCTAGAAGAGTTCATCAAAGATTATTTTACTTGTCACAAGCATTACTACTATTCCACTTCAGCTAGGTAAGTTAAAAAAATCACATTCTGAAAATGATAGTCTTTCATAATTATAATTTATCTGTGAACCAGTCATGAGGCCAAGCACAAAGGAAATTACTCTCGTGTCTGAAACCACTGTCTTCTGTGATGTGTGAGGTAAGAGATTTGGGGATATGAGCATATTTCCTCTGTTCTGCAGCTTCCAGTTATTTGCCAATTAAGCACCACTAATGCATATTTTTGGAACCTAAACCCACTTGTAAAAATAGCAGCTCTTCTATTTTGATACCATTTGCATTGCCTGACATGCTAATTTTCTTGCTCAGTGTCACTTGCCTAGTACCAACATAAACAGATGAGAATGGAAAGCTTATTCATTTACCAGCCAAAAAGTGCAATTGCCACTTGGCATTCATTCTATCCAATCAAAGCAAGGAAGTACCTGTCACCGCCACCATTGTTTTGTCCACTGTGGTTGCATTCTGCCAATTGCATCAAGGAGCTGACTCCAAGACTAACTCCATATCTCTCCAAAGCATCATTAATCTTCTCTAGCTGATGAATTTTAAGAGTAGTAGAAGTAACTGGAAAGTTTTGTTCTCCGTGGACTTATGTACATCAAAGTATCAGTTTCTGATCTGCTTTTAAAAGTATGAGAAATATGTGCCTTAGTCAAAAATCAAGAATGCTTTGTCAGTTGGACCTCTTTAAAAATCTCTATTTAATCACACCTGATTGGACAGATTTAACTCATTAAGTCAAGAAAAGAATCAGTTATAAGGAATACAAATAAACTGACATGAAATTAAGTTAAAATTAGCTTTTAAAACTTATGATCTTTGTTTTTACATTCAAATAAGTATGTGTTTGTGTAATTTGCCATCTAAGTAGCATTCAATTTACATAGCATACATTATGTCAGTGTTTTTTGTTTCATTTTATTTTGTTTTGTTTTTGTAGTCAGTCCTGTATTCAAATACTGGCACTATATTATCTGTCTCAAACTTAAATTTTTCATCTATAATGTGGAAATAATAGCTTATGTATATAGCTATTCTAAGGATTTAATGAAATAATATGCTAGTGATTTGCCTATTTTAGTATGTATAAGAATCACCTGGCATGCATGTTTAAATGCAGTTTGTGTGGGCTACAACTCCATAGATTCTAATTCAAAATGTCTTGGTTATGTGTAATAGTACGCATTTTAAGCATGAATCACAGTGACTTTGATTTAAGTGGTCATTGGAAAATTAAGAATCATCAATATGTGTAGATAAAGTAGTACAATGTCATAGGTTAAGGATTTTGCTAGTTCTAGCAATCAGATAATGCGGAGTTAAAACTGGAGTGAGATACTGGTGTTGCCTACAAATGTTCCCTCACTAGGGTGCTGTTCAGGCCTTAACTAGAGGTAACTAGAACAGTGACTCCTGTTTTGCACCAGTCTATATTCACTTATCATTATTAGTGTGCAGAGTCTCTGACCATATTTTCAGATTCTGAGTCTTAAATTGGGTCAGTTTTTCTGATACAAATGTAGGCACATGAAATATAGAAATCTCATTCTCTCGCTGGCAATTGCTCAAATTTCTGCCTATTGCTCCATATTTATCCTCCTAAATGTTCTGTACAAGTGTAAGTGGCACAGAAACTGATATCAGTGCCCTCTACTGGCAGTCTCCCTTTAGGTTTCCTGTAAAGCCTGAGAAAGGTATCCATCTTTTGCCCTTTTGTTATCTTCATCATTCGAATTTTCTTTTCTCTCAGGGAATTAAAGTATACCAAACTGGAACCCTGACAGAGTCCATGCAAATAACCAATAGCTTATACATTTATTAAATGGCCATAAAATACAATATGAAACAAATACATAAATATATGAATGCATAAACTTCTTTTAGACTAGTATCTTACATTCTTCTCTACTTGTGAACTGGAATGGCAGTATGGGGAATCATAAGAATTGGCTTGATTTCAAACAATGACCTTAATAAGACTGTCATAAAATGTAAATAAAATAGGAAACTAGCAAAATTAAGTGGTTTGTGAAGAATCACCTCCAGATCCCTCTTTTCATGGTACTATAAAACCCAATGAACAGAGACTAATTTCTTTAATCAAGCATTTGAAACTCAAGGAATCCCTTATTAAAATGCAAATAAGTTATATAATTATAACAAAGTTCCCTGTTGGAAAACTCACTTCAACAAATTGATGTTGCAAATTAAAGTTTTACGACACAGAAATGGAATATAGAAAGAGATGCTTCCCAGGCACTGGCAGAATGCATCAGATGGCACAGGGAGCATGCATGTACCTGGGAGGAAAGATTCATGCACCAAAAATGGGGAAATGAAGATGCGGAAGAAAGGTTGATGGAACTGAACGAACTACTTTACAATTTTTCTCAGGGTTTCCCTGTCCCTAAATAATTTTGAGAAGCAGATTTGAATGTATGCGATGCCCTAGAGCAGGTGAGAGGAATGAGTGCTATTCTGTATCCTCACCTTTGAGTGAAAGGTGTGAGAACAATATCCTCTAACTGACTCAAATCCTACATATTATGTATGAAGAATCTACATTATTTCACTGTGATGGCTAGATTTCTAAATGAATTATACGGTCTGTGGTTTTTTAAAAATAATTTAAAAAAAAAAACAAAAATAATGTTTTCTACCAGGAACAGGTTGATTTCTTTGCAAAAATACTTTTAAAATTTAGTTTATTATGTCATCTCAGTTTTCACTCTGCTAATGCTTAGTGAGATCACCTTTTCACAAAGTGCAGAACAGTTTAAATCAGAGATAGGCAAATAAGAACCTGCAAAACCTGGCCTATTGCCTGTTTTTGCCAATAAAATTTTACTGGATCACAGTCAACTTGTTGGCTGCCTTCCAACAGCAATGGTAGACTTAGGTCTTCAACCAGTCGTAACAGACTTAAGCTGTTCAAACCCTATGCTATTCACTATGGGGCCCTTTACAGACATATTTTGCTGATCCCTGGTTTAAATGTAATCCCCCCTTTAAAAGTCTCAAAGCCTGAGTATCTTTTAAACAAAATAACATGAAGCCTTAGTAGTTGAACACAGCCATCTTCTGACACACGGTCCACAGTAGTAAGTATCCAAGGAGGGCATTATATTTTGAAATGTAAATTTTAAAATTAGCCTGCAAACCCAGTTTTCTCTTCTTGGATATAATTTTGGTATGATGGCTTGCTTTAAAAAAAAAGAAAGAAAGAATCATGAGATTACCAAATGGTCTTCACAAATTTCTCAAATGCATTTAAAATATAATCATATATATATATATATATATATATATATATATATATATATATATATATATTTTCGGGAACACAATGATGCCTATAATGAATTATAATGCATTATACAGAGAATTGATGTGTAATTAAATATTTAAAATGAATATTGATATAAACCAGTGGGCTTGACTACAAGAGATTTGGGCCAAAGTATTAGTTGGAATAGGTCAAGGCTAGAATCAGGCTTAAAAGAATCTGACTGGACAATGGTGCTGTCCCCCAAGAAAACTTTGCTCTTTTGTGGAAGGATTCTGAAAGAAAACCAATAAAATGCACCGAAGCAATCAAAAAATATATGGGCATGCCACTCTAGGTCAACATGTGTAATCAGGAAGACACCCCAGTCCTGGTCCCACTGAACCCCACAGCAAACAGTACCAGGATCCATCTCTGTCCTTAGTGATCCTAGATGTTATAGCCCAACCTCTTGTGATTTATTGCATGCTCTGGAATATGGTTGTTTTTGAGTGATAAGAAGATTAAAAGCCTTAGGTTAAATTTAGGGGGAATTCAGGCCTATTTAATAACCAAAGTCTTTAAGAAGTCCCAGGAAGCAGCCTTCTACCTTCATTTGTTGAGGGATAGCTTGGTAGAGATAAAAATACACAAGGCTGAATTTAGAAAACTTAGACTCAAATCTAATCCAGTCGTTTGTAAATAAAATAAATAAAATAGGATACTAGCAAAATAGGATACTTGTCTAACACTGACAGGTATTTTTTCTGAATCTTTGTGAACCTTGATTCCTTCCTAGAAAATTTAAAATTAAAATACACATATGTATCTCATAAGACAATATATGAGGGCCAACAAGAAAAGCATATGAAATTGCTTTGTCTATAGGAGAGCAGCTTTTAAATTTGTGATTTTTTTCTATTATTGTTCTTACTGAAATTGTGATAGTAAAATTTTCTCCCTAAATCTGTTATCATTAGATATCTAATTTTTTTCATGGACCTTAATAAATGTTTCATTCATATTTAACTTTATAACATAGTTCATTTTATGTGTAAATTTACACATTGCCTTTCTACAATGTTTGCATGTGATGGAAAAGGAGGAAGGGGTGATTTATTGGGCGGCACATTACAAATGGGGACCGAGGAGCTTACCTCAACATCTTCTGTAGTGTCCAATGCCCACTACAGGAGCTCTAACGCTCCTGTTTGTGGTTGCCTGGACCTGCTGCCATAACTGCCCTGAAGATCTGCTTAATGGAAGAGTTGCTAATGACTGATTAGTCCTTAATTTCCATAGAGGAAAGACAATATCTGAATCAGAAATATCACCAATTTATGTCTTAAGTCAAGATACTAACCTGAAACAGGGCTGAAAAATGAAAGAGGTTAGAGGGAAATGGGGTGAAAAATAGGAAAACCATACAAAAGACTGGGGAGGTAAAAAGTGAGAAAATGAAAGCAGTTATGAGCACAGTTCAATCAGTACTGAATATCCTCCAAGATGTTTCTTTTATTTAGAGGCCACCTCATTTAGGATAGATAGAACTGAACTCTGTAAATGGGTTTAACAGGGCCAGAAGGACAGTACCTTAAGAGACTCACTTAGCAGATCAAACAGACCTCTAAGGCCACCTTGCCCCCAGAGTACTGCTCATGGAGAAAGCTGCCTGATTCACATATTAAAGCCAAGCTTCTTGGCAGCCAGCAGATTTTCTGATTAAACTTACTTCTTTTAAGAAGTTAAGTTTAAACATACTTGCCTGCCCTAAGCACACCACAGGAACATATTCATAAAGCTCTGCTTTCTCAGAAGCTAAGCTCTACATGAGGATGTCAGGTCATTAAAATTAAAATTTGAAAAAAGTGATGGCTTTTAGGGGGAAACCCAAAAGCTGACTGTGAGCTGGAAACAATAACTGTTTAATTATTTATTTATAGCTAAACTTCTATTTATACCCATTATTTATAGCTATGCTTCTATTCCAACAAAAAAGTTGTCCCTAAAATTATTCATTACAGAATAAAAATAGGCATGGTTTTATATATCTATATATCTATATCCTTATATATACACTAAGAATATATATTATACATGTTACTAAGTATTAACATTTACTGACCTAGAAATCTTACTTGCCTTTGCCTTTTCAGAGCAGTGTCTAAAACATATAAACTATAATGATCTTGATGTTTAGAATGACAATAGTCATTTCCATTTATTTTCTATACTGAAAAATCTAAATTAATGCTTCCAAAAACTCTATGAAGCATGTGATAATATTTTTAGCTAACAAATAAAGAAAATTAAGTCCAGTTTCCCTATACAATATTATATTTTAAATCACACTTTCTATAAACTATAATCTTGGTTAAATAATGGGATTAATTAATCAAGATTAATGCTCACATAAACATATTCAAATACCTAGAGAGTCTAACTTAAGATTCTATCGAACTGCTACTAAGCAACAGAGTTCTTTATTAGCAGAATCACAAGTCTATTAGATCTAACAATTTTAAATCTAGTGATCTTTCCTGAAATCTCAACTATCAATAAGAGTCAGTGGTCAGAAAATCAAACTGCCTCCTTTCCAAAAGTAAAAATTGCTTTCTATTATGTAACTATAGATGGAACAAGCCCAGTCGTTCTCTAATTATAAGAGATACAGACAGATATGTGTTCGCTCTAGTCTAGAAGTATTATGTGCTCAAGTCTTGAAGTGATGCTTACATTTGTCTATATAAATAGCCCTGGTATTTCAAAAACTTCAAGTTTGGAGAAAATGCATCTACATATTTTTATTAATATTGGAAAATATCGGAAGTTTCCAGACATAAACCACACATTTTTCAAATCTGTCGTTTCTAGGTAGTAAATACAAAATCGGCTTAAAATATCATATGGGGAAATATAATATTTTCTTAGATTAATAGAAGAAATCCACATCATTTTACCGGTATGTGAATAGAGAAGGAAAAAATAGATAAATAATTAATCCAAAATTATGATACTAATAAAAATGTTAAGCTGTGAATCATAGTATAAGCAGCATCATTCAAAAGATTAATTGGACTTTCTAATCACATACTGAATTTCGTTTATGTAATGCTGATAAAACTCTCTAACATGCTCGCAATTACTCAAATTTCACATTAATATATTAATACCTGTTAATTCACATGCAGAGTTACTGGAACATGAAGGTCTTACTGCCCATCAAAAAAAGATAATGCATTTAATAGCTTAGTGTCCCTGAAGAGTATTTGTTTGCAACATGAATATTTCATATTTGAGAAAGCTCTAAATTTGAATACAGATTGATTCATAATATGTTCTTTGGCTCTATTCATTGTATGAATGACAATGGGTAATTCATACAGCTTCTGAAAGAGTCTACAAACCTAATCTAATTCAGATTACTGTGTTAGATACTTTTACAAACTATATAAGTGACGGTGAGTTTTAGAAAATAAATATCCATGGGAAGTCATTTGGATGATTAATATTTTATTCTTCAAAAATTAACAGATGCTGGCAAGGATATGGAGCAACAGGAACTCTCCTTCCTTGTTGTTGGAAATGCTAAATAGTAGAGACATTTTTTAAGACAGTTTGGCAGTTTCACCCTTTGTTATTTAACCAAAGGAGCTGAAAAGTTATGTTCACACAAAAACGAACATACAGATGTTTACAGCAGCTTTATTCACAATTGCTAAAACTTGGAAGCAAACAAAATGTCTTCTGGTAGTTGAATGAATAAACAATGGAAGAACATCCAGACAATGAAATATTATTTAATGTGAAAAAGAAATTAGCTATCAAGCCATGAAAAGGCATGGAGAGAACTTAAATGCATATTACAAAGTGAAAGAAGCCAATCTGAAAAAGGCAACATACTGTGTGATACCAACGATATGACATTTTGGAAAAAGCTGAACTATAGAGACAGTAAAAAAAAATTAATGGTTGCCAGGAGTTGTGGAAGAAGAAGGGAGAGCACAAACGATTTTTAGGGCGGCAAAAGAACTGTATATGATACTATAATTATGGGTACATGTCATTATGCATTTGTTCAAACCCATATAGAATGTACAACACCAACAATGAACCTTAATTTAAACTATAAAAACTTTACATGATTATGATATATCATATAGGTTCATTAATTATATCAAATATACCACTGTGATGAGGGATGTTGATTATAGGGAGACTATGCATGTGTGGGATCTGAGAATAGATGGAAAATTACTTTATCTTCTCGATTTTGCTGTGAATCTAACCACTTCAAAAAGTAAAGTATATTGTTTTTTAATGGGCAAAGAATGTGAAAAGACATTTCTTTAAAGAAGATATACAAATGGCCAAGATGAAAATATGTTCAACATCACTGACCATCAGAAAAATGCAAATAAAAAACAAATTAAGATACAATTTCATACCCACTATGATGGCTACAATCAAAAAAATATTAAATAAGTGGTGGTGAAAATGCTGAGAAATTGGAACCCTCATACCCTGCTAGTAGTAATGTAAATTGGTCAGCCACTTTGGAAAGCAGTTTGGCAGTTCCTTAAAATGTTAAAATTATATATGATCCAGTAATTCCATTCCTAGCTACATACTCTCTGAAAAAAAATGAAAATATACATCCACACAAAAATGTATATATGAATGCTCATAGCAGCATTATTTATAATAGCCAAAAAGTGGAAGCAGTCCAAGCATTCGTCAGCTGATGAATGGCTAAATAAAATGTGCTATATCCATATACTGAAACATTATTTGGCAAAAAAAAAAAAGTATTGATATTGCTACAACATAGATGAACCCTGAAAACATTATGCTAAGTAGAAGAAACAGGTCACAAAACAAATATATTACATGATTCCAATTATATGAAATATCTAGAAAAGGCAAGCCCATAGACATGGAAAATATATTAGTGGTCATCTAGGGCCAGTGGGGAATGGGGGAATGAGAGTAAATGGGGAATAACTGCTAATGGGTACAGAGCTTTCTTTTGAGGTAATGAAAATGCTCTATAATTGATTGTGGTAATGGTTATATAACCCTGTGAATATGCTAAAAACCACTGAATTGTACACTCTAAATGGATGATTTGTATGACATTTAATTTATATCGCAATAAAGCTATTAATATTTTTTAAATTAATGAGTTCATGATAGAAAAATAGTTTAGAAAGGTAAACAGACAACTCACAAAAATATATAAATGTGGTCTTAAACATAATAAAAGATATTCAATTGCACAAGTAGAAAAATGCAAATTTCAATTACATATAGATATTACTTCATATCTCTAAAATTAGATAAAAAATAAAAATAATTAAAAAATGTTGTTGAGGCTGAGGAAAAAAGCACTATCATACATGTCTGGTGATAAAATAAGTTAGGAAACACTTATGAAGGGGCACTTTGCATTATCTAATAAGTATACATATGGGCTTAGCTTCTGACCTACACCTAGAAATTTACCATGAAGATGCATCCTTGATAATATAAAAACACATTTGCACAAAGTTATTTATAGCAGTTGTTTATCATTTCTATGTGTTGTAAACAATTTAAATGCATAAATGTAGAAGAGCAATTGAAAAGATTTAGTACATCCACATAATAGAGTCCTGTTCTGCAATAATATAAGAAAGAATATCTTTATGAACTGACATATTGTTTAGTGAAATAAAGTGCAAAAGAATATCTATACCATGCTCTTTTTGTGTAAACAAGAAGAGAATAAATACATGCATACATACATACATATATCCAAACACAAGAAGAATTAATCAGAAATTAATTCTTCTTGTGTTTGGATATATGTATGTATGTATGCATGATTAAATCAGGAGTTAGTGGGTGAACTGGGTAGAAGAGTGGAGAGTGGGAGCAATAAAGAAAGAATAAGGGGATGAGGGTGTGACATTTCTCAGAGTACACATTGTGGTACAATTTTATCTTGTAAATCCATATGAATTATGCATATATTCAAAGTGAGATAAATAAAATTAACTAATATTAGGAGAAGGGGCTTATCCAAGTAAATTGTGAACACATTATTTGGGTTAATGCTCACAGATTAAAGACAAAAAATTAGACAAATATGAATTCAGATTTGACAATTCTTTCTTTTTTCTTTTCTTTTATTCTTTGTTTTGGCAGCTGAATCATTGAAGAAATTCTTAAGCTACTCTCTGTGAATTTTGGGATTGAACAAATAAATAAAATAATCCAGTTCCTTCATATTTACTCCCTGAATAATCAATATATATTTATTGATAGAAATATATAGCTACCGGTTCATAGATATCCACAGGAAAATTAGGAATGGCTAATAAATTCAGTGAGCTCAAATTTGGGGGGAAAGATAAAAATACAAAAATAATCACTAGGTAGAAAATTAAATGAAAAAAGCTACAGGGGAAATTTACATATACTTGTATGTACTTGAGAATGATAGGTTAGAAGGATTTTCAGGGGATAAACTGAAATTTACATGCACCTTCTTTGGGGAAACTATGGCTAACCAAGAAATTTGATCACTCATCTGCCCTAAAATTAGCTAAAAGAGACATTAGCAAACTAGCTTCATCAATGTACATTACAAACAGGTCATTATTAAAAGGCTCATAATAAAAGTAGCTGCCAGAATCTCAAATTATAAAGACATTCTTTCCACAGACACTCAGCAATCTCATGAAATTAGCATATACACACAAAAAGAAACATACAAGTAGTTCAATCATTTCTACTCAAATATCTTTTAAGCATTTTTAGGAAATTGTCAGCAACATTGTTTGCTAGGTAACTAATAAGGATCCTATAAATAAAACAATGCTTTTTCAAAATACTTGTAATTCATCTATTTTGAGGTACTCTCATTCAGAGAATAGGCTATTTGTTACTGCTTCCATTACACAAAAATATCTTTTAGAAGTAACCATTTTCAAATTGGTTTAATTACATGGGATCATAATTTTAATTTGATTCGAATTTATGGCATCTATTCACTTGAATCAAAAGAAATAAAAGGCTCAATAAATGTAATTAAACATAAAATCTTACAGAAGAGAAAAGCAATGGAGAAGGAAGGCATATTCATTTATCTATCATCAGACTAGAATCCATTTGTTGACTTACAAATAAACTTTCATAACTGTAGGTAAAGAAAATCTGTTTTGCATGGTTGTCATAAATTTATTATACGCGAGGAGAATTTGCTTTCTTCTACACAAGGCAGGGAAGATAGAGAAAGAAGACATGGTTTATGTCACAGATATTACATTGTGTCATACTACTTTAAGAGGAATTTAAGTACAGTAATCTAGATACAGGTATCACAACTTTTTTGACAAAGAGGAGGCATTCGCTCCAAATTGCTTATCTGTTTTTGTTTCCATGAAAAAAAAAACTGAAGTATGTGGTATAGGACATTTCCATCGATATTCAAAGTTGGAGGGTATGATGGTTAATTTTATGTGACAACTTGACTGGGTAAGTGATGTCCAAATGGCTGATAAAACATTATTTCTCTGTGTATCTCTGAGTATATATTTAGATGAGACTAGCATTTGAATCTGTAGACTGAGTAAAAAAGATGATTCTTACTAATGCAGGCAGGCATCATCCAATACACTGAAGAATAGAACAAAAATGTGGAGAAAGGGCAGATTTGCTCTCTTTGCTTGAGCTGGAACATCCATCTTCTCTGACCCTCAGATATCAGCTCCCCTAGCTCTAGGCCTTAGAACTCAGACTGACTTACACCCCCAGCTTTTTACATATTTGT
The DNA here is from genome assembly GCA_028627145.1 of Eidolon dupreanum. Classification (NCBI taxonomy): domain Eukaryota; kingdom Metazoa; phylum Chordata; class Mammalia; order Chiroptera; family Pteropodidae; genus Eidolon; species Eidolon dupreanum. The sequence continues at coordinate 31,384,299 of CM053506.1, forward strand.
AGACAAACTGTGGTACTTCTCTGCCTCCATAATCATGTAAGCCAATTGCTATTACACACACACACACACACACACACACACACACACACACACATACACACACACACACACACACACACACACACACACACACACACTATTGATTCTGTTTCTCCTGAGAACTCTGACTAATACAGGGGGTATTGGCTTAGAAGAGCTATATAATTAAATAGGTTCTGGAAAGAAGTTACTTAATTTTTCCATAAACAAAATACATATGTCTTTTAAAATGAAGACATCATATCACTAGAATGGTTTTCCTATATCTTCTGATTAATATGGAATTCCTCCTCATGGGGGAGGCACTCAGCTCCACAATTTTAGAATCAGAACTAGAAAGGAAGCCACTGACTGGATAGTTGAATTTTATCTCACAGTCTACTCCTAATTTCTGCTGTTGCTTGCAAGGCAGAAAACGTAAGGATGATTTAGAGTTCTAGTCAAGACAGCAGAGTAGGTAAACACTGTACTCGCCTTCTCTCATGACCACATCAAAATTACAGCTAACCTAAGAGAAACCATCAATGAGAATCACCTGAAATTTAGCTCAACAGAAGTCCTATAACTAAGGATATACAGGAGAAGCTATGTTGACACCAGTAGGAGGAATGGAAACATGAAATGGGCTGGTCCCCATACTCACATAGGGTGGTTGAGAATCAGTAGAAATATCTTGGCTACAGAGATCCCCCTGGAGGAGTGAGAGGACCAGCCCCACACCTGGCTCCCCAAGTGGGAGCACTAGTGCCAAGAAGAGAAGTCACCATAACTTCTGGCTGTGAAAAACATCAGAATTTGTGCCTGAGACAAAGGGCTATTCTTAAAGGGCCTGCACATGGACTTATTCGCTGATGGACTCATTTGCTCTTGGCTCTAGCACTGGGGCAGCAGCTTGAAAGTCACCAGGGACATATGAGGAAGAACTTAATTGTCTAGCTTCAGAACAAGGGCTGGAGGGGCAGCTTTCTCCCAGACAGAAGTGCTGGCAGATGTCTTATTCTTTTGTTGAGCTCTCCCCCATTCCAACATGCAGGCATGGTGAACACTACATCTGAGTCTCCATCAACCTGGATAACACCATTCACCCAACCCTGGTTATTCTTTGAGACCCTGTTCCATTCAACTTGTAGGCTCACCCAAGCCACTTCCAGTAGCTTCTGTTGAGAACTTTCTTAAAATCTCTCAAAGGTTCACAAATCCCGAACAAGTAGCATCCGATCTCGATACATTCCATACCTCTTGCTAAGCATCCCCAAGCTTGGTACTAGTGGCAGCCAGCCTCCATATGTGGCTTAGCCCCCTCCCAGGCACCTCCAAACCCAGCGTGAGTGGAAGACATCTGTGGATCACTTTCTGGTTCATGCCAGGTGGCCCCAGGCAGGACACAAGTAGCAGCTGAACTTAGCCTGTGACGGGGCCTCTCCCAGGAGGCTCCAGGGCTGGCATGCCTGGTGGTCAATTCAGACCCAGCTGGAGCACCACCTGGCCAACTCCACAAATGACACACCCAAGGGCAGACTCTGCAGGCACCAGAGCCCTGCTAAAGTGAAGAGCCCTGCTCTGTAGGGTTGGTCCCTGCACAACAGCCAGTCCTCACAACCAATCAGCCAGAGGGTCAATCCCTCTCACTGATGTGCACACAGCAACCAAGGCTCTCAACTACAACAGGAGGGCACACATAACCCACTCAAGGGACACACCTGGAAAACTCGGCTCATGTGACCAGAGAGACTATGCCACTGGGCCCCACAGGGCACCTACTACATAAGGCCACTCCACTAAGACCAGGAGACATACACAGAAACAAACACAGTAAGGCAGCCAAAATGGGGAGACAAAGAAACATGTCTCAAATGAAAGAACAAAATAAAACTCCAGAGAAAGAACTAAACAAAATGGAGACAAGCAACCTATTAGTTGCAGAGTTCAAAACAATGGTTATAAGGATGCTCAGTGATTTCAGTGAGAACTTCAATTAAGAAACAGAAAACATAAAAAAGAACCAGTCAGAAATGAAAAATACCATAACTGAAATGAAGAATACGTTAGAGGGAATAAACAGTAGATTAGATGAAGCAAAAGCTTGAATCAGTGATTTGGTAAATAAGGTAGCAGAAAACACCCAATCAGAACAGCAAAAAGAAAAAGGAATCCAAAAAAAAGATAATTCAAGGGGCCTCTAGGACATCAAGGCACACCAACATTTACATCATAGGGATACCAGAAGGAAATGAGAGAGAACAAGGAATTGAAAATCTATTTCAAGAAATAATAACTGAAAACTGCCCTAACCTGGTGAAGAAAATAGACATTCGAGTCTAGGAAGATCAAAGTCCCAAACAAAAGGAATCCAAACTGGCCCACACACAGACACATCATAATTAAAATGCCAAAGGTTAAAGACAAAGAGAGAATCTTAAAAGCAGCAAGAGAAGAGCAGTTAGTTATCTACAAGGGAGCTCCCGTAAGAGCTGAGTTCTCAACAGCTGATTACTCAACAGAAACTTTGCAGGCCAAAAGGGATTGGCAGGAAATAGTCAAAGTGATGAAAAGCAAGGACCTACAACCAAGATTACTCTACCTAGAAAAGCTATTATTTAGAATCAAAGGACAAGTAAAGAGCTTCATAGACAAGAAAAAGATAAAGAATTCATCACCACCAAGCCAGTGTTATAGGAAATGCTGGATGGACTTCTTTAAGAAGAAAAAAAAAATTTTTAAAAATCCAAAATATGAATAATAAGATGGTAATAACTAAAAATCTATCAACCATTATTTTAAATGTAAAGGATTAAATGATCCAATCAAAAGATAGCCTGGCCAAATGGTTAAAAAACAAAATCCTTACATATGCTGCCTACAAGAGACTCACTTCAGATCTCAATACACATACAGACTGAAAGTAAAGAAATGGAAAAAGATGTTTCATGAAAATGTAAACAAACAAACAAAAAAAAAAAAAAAAAACAAAAAACAAAAGCTGGGGTAGCCATACTTATACCAGACGACATAGACTTTAAAACAAAGGCTATAACCAGAGACAAAGAAGGACCCAGTAATTCCACTCTGGGTATTTATCCAATGAAACCCAAAACATTACTTCAAAGGAACATGAGAATCCATATGTTCATTGTAACGTTATTTACAATACTGAAGATATGGAGGCTACCTGAGTGTCCATCAGTGGATGAATGGATAAAGAAGAAGTGGTACACATATAAAATGAAATATTATTCAGCCATAAAAAAAAAGAATAAAAACTTGCCATCTGCAACAACATAGATGGACCTAGAGGGTATTGTGCAGAGTTAAGTAAGTCAGAGAGAGAAAGACGAATGTCATATGATTTTACTTATATGTAGAATCTAGAGAACAGGATAAATGAACAAGAGAAACAAGCTCATCAATACAGAGAGCATTTCAATGGTTGTTGGATTGGATGAATAGGGGATGGATGAATGGGGGAGGGGACTAGGAGGTACAAATTGATAGTTACAAAATAGTCACGAGGATGTAGAGTACAGCATAGGGAATATAGTCAATAGTACTGTAATAACCATATATGGTGTAAGATAGATACTGCATTTATTGGGTGATCATTTTATAAGTTATATAAATGTCTAATCACTGCTCTGTACACATGAAACTAATATAATATTGTATGTTAACTATAACTGAAAAAAATAAAAATTAAAAAAAATTAATAAGGAAAGGTAAGAACTATTTAAAGAAATTTATTGTGTGTGTTCTAATGAGCTAAAATGTATTTTCTGCCATGAAGTTTAGTCAAAATGTTGGAAATTCATTAATTTAGGTTTAGCTTATTATAGTAACAACAAATTTTGTTATCAAAACATGTTACCCCATAGAACTGTGAACGAGAATAATCTAACATCATCAGTAAAATAAAAATTGTCTTAATTAACTAGTGTGTTAGATTAACTAAATTTTCCACTTACATCTAGGCTATCTTTTATTAGTGATAACATAAAACCTGTACTGCAATTTGATCAGTTAGAATTTGTTACTCTTTGTTAAGCATGATACCTTCAAAAGAATTATTTTATTGTGTGGATATTTAAATCTGATTTTGGAAATTGCAACAGATTTTAATGTGACTTGACATCTATAAGCTTTCTTCAAATTTGAACATTTTCAAGAGGACATATAATTTTATATTATACTAAATAAAAAATATGCCTTAGCTTGGTTACTCCACAAAGGCAAGACCCACTGACATGAGGAGTCTACAATATCCAGGTAGTAGTCTATCTCCAGTTGCATGAATCTCTCACATGCTGGGAAACAGAGCATCTAATCCAGCAGAGTGTAAATTCACAAAATAAGAACATAAATTCTCAAGTAGATTTCCTGAAACAATGCTATAAAGGATGAATGTTAGCTCTAGCCTTTGGTTCTTTTACCTATTATTATAGATCCTAAAGAAACAGACCCGCAGATTGACCTCTAGCTTCATACATTTAGTCTACCATCTTGTGGGTGCTGTTTCCAAGATAGTAGTTTAATAAAGCACTTCATAAGTTATTACATTGTCCTATTAGGCCAGTTTTTTCCTTGATGACACAGTATATGAAATAATACGTAAAGTCTGTGACCACAAAATCATTGTCATACCTCATGTACCATAAAATTATTTCCGAAAGCTATTATACGGTATCCTTTTTTTGGTAAATAAGAAAATCTGTAAGCCCTTAGAACATAGTATAAGCAGAGGTACAGAAGTTAAGGAAAACCCAAAAAGATGAATGTTTGTTGCCTCCAGGGTGAAAGGGTCTGATATAACTAACTTCTCAATATGTCACTGGCTAGTCTCCTTGAATTGTGGTACCATATCAAAGGCTCATCATTCATGTTACTCTTGGTAAGCAGACTAATCAGTCATGGCACTATCTAGATGACTCTTAATTAGAAGGTGCTCATACTGTTTGTGCCATACATTATATAACCCTGCCTGCTACCATGCCCCCTGCATTCATGTGGCTTTTGCACAAGGAGTAACTGAGAAAACATGCTACCTGTCCTTAAGCCCACCTGTTTGTTAAGTGACTTCTATTTAGTGGATGTTCTGTGGTGGGCATCTGCAGGAGAGACAAGATCCACATGCTTTGTGTTCCCTTCCATTGGTCTATCTATATTCCTCTTCCTAGAATTCCTTGATATTCATTTTTCAATTTTGCCCATTTTACACTCATGACCAAGTAGTCAAGTCATTCACCACTGCCTGAGTCCATATATATGCTTATCTTAGACAATATTAAAGACCAAGTAAACTGCTTATAGAAATGCTCATTGGAAAGTTCCACCCCTCAATGGTATCATGTCTTCTGAGGGGGTATGTACAGTGCAACATTAATTTTTTTAGCTCACATCAATATACCAGACAAACCCACCCATTATTTAGGTCCAAGATATTTTCTACTTCTATTAGGTGGTCATAAAGACTTCCCTATGGGGACACAGATATAGATAAGGAGAGGCATCAGTGCAAACATGAGAGTCTGGACTATCTGTTCATATGACATCTTTGTGAACATGTTACTTGCTCAACCTAATACAAAAGGGACAATTCCTATTATACAAAATTGTTATTAAAACTGTGTGTCCTTAAGTCTTAAAGAAGCTGATGATTCCTAACATTTTATAGACAGTATGGTTGAATGTAACATGATCAGAACTTCATAATGCTAGTAAGGTCGAATAACTCATCAGAGGAACTATTTTGCATATTAAGCAGTTTTCTACTACAAATGACATAACCTTGCCCTGCAATCCTTTTGAGGCATGACAAAGAGTCCACAAAGGTCCTATATCCACCATGGATACCTATAATAAGATATTGAGCACACTTAGATATTCTGAATAAAGTTTTAAATCCAGAACAGCTATACTGTATTCTGGTCCTGATGCAGAGCCCACTGTCTTTGAGGTCCTACTCAAAACTAGTATCTTTCTGCAACACCTAACAGCTTTTAGCAGTATAACCAGATACAATATATACTGTCTCCCAAATTCAAAGAAACCTATTAAATGTTACACTTCTTTAGTAGAGGTTCAAGGTGTAAAAACTTGCTCTTTATCTTTGTGAATGTCCTGATAATGCTTCAAAACACTGAATCCCTGAATACTTTTTTTGATAAGGCAGGACTTTAATCTCTGTAGTATTTTTCTCGTATATTCTGCTATGTGTTTATCCACATGTAATTAATTACTCGAGCACTAGAGCCAATTAACTTAATGTTATCATATAGTGAACTAGTATGATTTCTTCTGAAAGTCAAGACAATAAAGATCTTGTAGACCAGATTGTGACCAAAATCATAATAGTTAACCTGTGGTAAGACAGTAAATGTTTACGGTTGTCCTCACGTAAAAGAGAATTGAACTAATTTTGAGGATTGAAAAAAAAACATTCTACTGATCAGTAACTATATAGCAAGTGTTATAGTAAAAATATTAGTCAAAGCCTAGATAACCTACACCTGTAATTTCAGGTGAGCTTGAGCTGATGTGAGACAGTGCAGCAAGACTATCTTATAAGAATAGAAAGCTGATTGCTATTAAAATATATGTCAATTTCTAGTTTGGTGTTAGTTTTAAATTCTTTTAAAACATTTAAAGTAAGTCAAATATCCCATCTTGTTATTCATATGGTAAAATAATGATAGAATGATAGCAAAGCTAAATGTAATGTATTTATATAGTGATTATACAGTATTTACACAGTTTCTTGAACTGTGTAACTTAACATGTTGATTATTGTGCTAGATATCATATATAGTTCATTTAGTTGTTTTTTGTAATGATAAAGTTTGTGCCCAGAGAGGTTAAATTACTAGCAAAGGACACACAGTCATTACTTGGAAAAGCTAAGATTCAAATCTGTCTGACGCTATACTGTCCTGTATAGCATCTTACTTTTCTAGTTTACTACACAGTCTTGGTACTTTCATTTTTAAATATTTGTTTAGAACAACTGTTATCTTCACAGATAATTGGAGGGGATAAAGAATAAACATGGCAGAGTTATATAAAATTTTGAAATCTACCTTGTCGAATACCTAAAAAAAAACCCTCAAAAAACAAATAATAGTCAAATCGGTTAAAAATTTACCAGCAGCAACCTATAAGGATATGGGAAACTTATAATGACAAAAATTCACAAAGTAGAAACTAAGTAATAAAACTGATTCTGGGTCTGTAAAGAGCATGGCTTTAACCATAACCCTAGGGACCCTAGATATAAATCCATTCTAATTCTTCTCAGAATTACCCTCACAGTTATCTCACAGTTATCCATTTAGACTGTAGAGACACAAACATAGTGCATGTCTTTGTAATTTTCTCCTTTATCTCTTCTGAATGGTATGTAGTCTAATATTGATTATGCAGAAAGGTACGTGAAATGGTGAGGAGGCTGATGAATGTCTAGGGCCAATTATCTTGTACAAGTGAAGACTCCAGGGCTGGACAGCACAGGGTATGTACCCATGAGAATGGTTTCTCCTCATTTCACATTATTTAGAGTAAAACAAAATACTACAACTCTTCAGATCATTGGCCCTTTATTGATTATAGACCCCAAATTCTAGACAACTCATCAGCTATGATAGCTCCTTATAGTCAGAATCTTTTTCCCTGTTTTTAAACTTGTTTAAGTTGACCTAGACCAGCTATACACTACAGCAGAATTATACAGGCAAAATAAAATAGCTGATCTAGAGCATCAAGGTAACCACAGACATGGCAGAAAAATCAAAGAATCAAGTCAGAAATCATGGCAACTTGAACCTCCTGGAATTTAGGAATACTTTATACACCATTCTGATTTGTAAGCCAAACTTATGTACCCTTGTAAATAATGAAGTCCCTTGAAAAAAATGCATAGAAAGGAAATGACTTTTAAAGGTCCTATTTACATTTTCCTGTGCCTCTTCTGGTTCCAGTGATATACTTAGTCTCTTGATATTGTATTATTTATTTTCTAATCTTTTAGAATAAGGTGACCTCAGTCTTGCAGGTGGCAAAAATGAATGTTAATGAATAATCATTACTATTACAGATTAGAATTGCTCTTTTAAAGTTAAAAACTGTTCTGCTTTATGTGCCTTTTCTAAAGTGCATACATTTCAATTCTGTTTGTCCTTTCTTCTATTTTAATATAACTGAGCGAAAATCATGTTCTCTAAATATATTCTTTATGGAAGAAGTTAGATAGCATATAGTCACTAGAGGGAAGGAAATTCTTCCCCAAACCCTTTACCCAGCATTGAGCTAACTTTGAATTTTATAACTTCCCATTTGCTTTGCATTGCAGAATATTTCACACTGAATGCTACCTCCATGAGATTTTTTTTTTTTTTTGTCATTCAAAGTACAAACATAATTTAACCTTATTTCTGTATTCATCAAAGAAGACTTTGGATTTGTTTTTTCTGATGTGCTCCCTATACTTATGTTTTTATGTTTATTAAATTAATATTTCTAGGCCTATAATCTTCTCTGAAATTCAAACTTATCTACTCAGCTGTATACACAACATCTTTATATGGATGTCTAGCAGACACTGCAAATTAACATGTGTACAACACACTCCGTGGTATTTTGCTTTTCCTGATAATGATGGTCAGTCCCAGTTTTCTCCATTGCGGTAAAAGTTTCATCCATTTCTTTAAGTCCCAAACCTAGAAGTTACCTTAAGTTCCTCTCTTTCATCTCACACATCTCACAACTTTTCTTGGACACTTTAAAGAACTAAAACTGCAGTGCAAACTACCACACCAAAACCTGGAAAGGCAGATGAATATAAAGAATCATAGCTAAGATCTTCTGACATGGAAGAGAAGTCATTGGAAGCATAAACTGGTAGGTACCCTTAAGAGATAATTTTATAAATTGCTGGAGGCCGGATGTGGACTAGTGTGAGAGTGAGAAACTCCTAGGGTCTGCAGCTTCCATAAGTTCCCCATAGTTTCCTGAGCTTTATTCAGGCAGCCTACCAGGTTATCATTGAAAAGATCCAAGAAAGATCATCTTATGGCTCTAGCAGAAATAGAAGAGTATTGCAAAATATGCCCAGATCATTCCTGATAAAAAGAAAAAAAAAAGGCCTATATTCCATGGGAAAATACTTTACTAGGGCTTATCCCAAATAAAGAAGGGTATTCTTATCACTCCAGCTTCATCTAGCCTTTCTATTTTACCTAATGAAGAAAAAAAAAAAAAAGATAAACCACCAGTGTAAAACATGTAAAGATCACGTTCCAGAGGCATAGGTCCATTAAACTACTAACATTTAATCATAAAATTATAGAACACTTACCATCTCCCATACGTTAGCACCACATAAACACAATTTCAGAATAAAAAATAATAGGTTACAACTGAAATAGCTGCAAGATATGGGCTCTCCTCAAACCAACAGAGGAGATGAAAAAGAGAATGTAAAAGGAATCTGAAACCATTATGTTTTATGAAGAGAGAGTCAAAAATCTTTAAGAAAGTATTAGAAAAGCAAATCTACTGTATAAAATATACATCCCTACTAAGTAGGTTTTATTCCAGGTATGCAAGGATTTATTTAATTTATAAATCAATGTAATTCACCACTTCAAAGGCCAAAAAAGAAAAACCATTGGATCATATCAGTTGACACTGAAAAGTATTTAACAAAATTAAACACCCACTCATGATTAAAATACAACTCTTAGCAGACTAGACATAAAGTATAACTTCCTCAACTTGATAAAGAACATGTATAAAAAGTTTTCACAAACAATCCTAAGAAACTGAATGCTTTCTCTCTAAATCAAGAAAAGACAGATATCATTTCTCATACTTCCTTTTTAATATCATCCGGGAAGTCTTAGCTAGTATAATAAGGAAAGGAAATAAAATATATTCAGATTGGAAAAGAGAAAATAAAACTGGTGTTATTTATAGATCATATGTTTGTCTCTGTAGAAAATCCCAAAGATTCATCATGATATAGATAAAGAAGAAGGAGGAGAGAGAAGAAGAGAAGGAGAAAAAAGAACAAGACAAAGAAAGAAGAGGAGGAGGAGGAGGAAAAACCTGGAACTAATAAGTGAATATAGTAAGATTGCAAAGTACAAGGCTAACATACAAAAATCAATTGATTTTGTATATACCAGCAACGAACAACTGGAATTTGGAATATAAGATGTGGGCATTTGTATTACTTGTTAAATGCATGAATCAATTTATTTATTGATTTTTATCCAGCATTATATAAATAATGCCAAGTGCCTGATATACAATGCAAAATAAATATTTCCCAAAGTCAAACTTTGGCCAGTAATTCTTTAATTCAGTCATGAATCTGACCAAATTCTCTAACCTCTTTGGAGAGTCAAAGCCCTCATTTAAAAAATATGAATCATATGTATCTCAAAGAGTCATTATGGTATTTTTAATAAGAAATTAATAATATCTACACCCAGTATATCGTAAATAGAATATTCCTCTTAAATAGTACTTGATCCATATCTAGTACCAAATATATGCTGGGAATGATTAATTAAACAAACTTGATTAGCCCCTACTATGTACCAGGCACTTTACCAGGTACTGTGGTCATAAAGATAAGTTAGAAAGGCACATGTCCTCTTTCATGGGACTCTCGAACTAGCACTTAAATCAGTAAGAACTGAGAATTTTAGCAATTCCAGCACATTTCAACATTTTGTCTACTGTCATCAAGCAAAATGAAACTACTTAAATAGGTTACCTCTTTCCTTGTTTCTCATCACATAAACCCAGAAAATCCATTAACTAACATAATTAGCTTTGGGTTCTGTCAAACAACAGAAGAGTTTATCTCAAAAGATTCCATGAGAATATGTGTAAAATAACCATGAAATTAACATCTTTATAACATATGAGGTTTTTTGTTTGTTTCTTTTTCCTAGAAATACAGCCATGGTGTATTTAAATAAACTAATTATACACTAATTTGCAGTTATTTTTACATGAGTAGACTTGGATCTGGTATAAAAATTATCCCATTTATACAGTAGATGGCAGTGATAATATGGTTTAGTTTCTAATATTGTACATAAGGTCAGTGAAGAAAAAATGAATTAAATTTGGAATGGAAAATATAGAAGTTAGAAAGTTGTATAGGAATCCAAGTAATCTAGTTCTTGGAAGTTCAACTCTGCCTTTTATAATCTTTTTAAGTTTAGCCAAGTCGTTTTCTCATTCTGAGTCTCTGTTTTCTAATTTATAAAGAAGAAAGTTTTGAACTAGATCTTTTTAATAAGTCCCATTTGTCTCTAATATTCTAGATTCCAAATAGTGATTTTATAGTCTATGTGTGGCTCCATGTAAATAATTAATAGTAATAATAAATAATGGTAAAAGGAAAAAATCAGTAGAGTTAGCCATTTTGTCTATATTTTACCCAGATTAATAAGTGGTTCAGATTCATCTGTATGCCTATATTAAGATGAGTTACTCAAACCCCATATCTTTGACTTGAGTAGTGTCACCTAAACCATTCTACTGTGCCCAAGACACAGGAAACTGAATAGCAAAATGATTTTATTCATTTGGTAATAATTAATAATAATAATAATATATAGGATGAAATTCAGACCGAAAAGTTATTGATCATACCCATATTACACATTAGTGGAAATTTCAGAAGTTGTTTTTAATGACATTTACATAAATTAAAATTTTATATGATATACTAGTTTAATAATCAAATGCTACATAAAATGAAATATTGTTACATAAGACATGAATCCGGTAATAATTTTTCTTATTTTTTATATTTACTTTTATATTTTTTAGAGCTGTTTTAGGTTCACAATGAAACTAAGAGGCAGGTGCAGAGATTTCCCATATATCCTTTGCCTCCAATGTACAGAGCCTCCCTCATTATCAACATTCCTCACCAAAGTGGCACATTTGCTACAATTGATGAACCTACACTGACACAGCATAATCATCTAAAGTTCATAGCTTACATTATGGTTTACTCTTGGTATTGTACATTCTATGGTTTTGGACAAATGTCTAATGACATAAATCCATCATTGTAGTATCACACAGAATATTTTCACTGCCCTAAAAGTCCTCTGTGCTTCACCTATTCATCTGCTACCTCCACCCTAACCCTTGGCAACCATTAATCTTATTACTGTCTCCATAGTTGTGTTTACTCTGTGCCACTCACTGTGTTAAGCATTTTTTTGTGCATTACACCAATTATAAAATGCAGAAAGCCAGAACAGGGCTGAAAGAAAAAGTAAGTGGTAATCTACTTCAGACTCAAAACTGTCAGGCCAGGAATTAAATCCAGTATTTTATCTGCATTTCTTGAACTTTCATTATGTATCAGGCATAACAAGTAAGAATGCAAAATGAATAAAACTTCTTTCATGGAACAGTCTAATGAAATGGAAAGGCAATATACATATTTAATGTTATGTGAAGATTTTTATAATAGGGAGTAATATAAAGTGACATACAGAAACACGAAAGACAAGTATCCCTGTCTAAGGATACCAGAAATATTTCCTGATAGAATAGTATATAAACGAGGACTCCAAGAACAGTATTCTTTTCCCATGACATAGACATTCTTATCAGAAGGTAGAAGAAACACAGAGCCACATGGGATTTATATAATTGTTTAGCATAAAAAAATGTCTACACTTATACCTATTAAATATGTTTTTATTAAATTTATTTGAGACAGTAGCTTAACCAAGACTTTGAACTTCATTAGAAAAGATAATAAGAAGAACTGAAGTGTTCTTCGATAGATAATTGGATAAAGAAGATGTGATACACACACACACACACACACACACACACACACACGGATGAATATTACTCATTATGGCTGGAATATTACTCAGTCATAAGAAAAAAATGAAATGCGGCCATTTGCGACTGCATGGATGAATCTTGAGATCATCATGCTAAACAAAATAAGTCAGACAGAAAAAGTTGGAAACCATATGAATTCACTTATATGTGGGATGTGAAACTGAAAGCAACAAATGAACAAGACAGAGATTCATAGACACAGACAATAATTTAGTGGTTACCAGACGGAAGGGGGAGGGGGCAATGTGGATAAGGGTAAGGGTAAAGAGAGTCAAACATTTGGTGATGATGGAAGGAAATTTAACTTTGGGTGGTGAACACACAATGCAATATAATATGATGCATTATTGAATCATATACTTTAAACCTATATAATTTTATTAACCAATATCACCCCAATAAATTTAATTTTAAAAAAAAGATAATAGGTATCTCAGCATATGGCTTAATAAACCTCTGCTACAACCACTAGTTATTCCAGTTAGTGCTTTGCAAATCATTCTAATATAAATAAACTAACATGTTTAACACAAATTTATATATAATTTTAATTTTTAGATTGTTTTCCCTCATTTTGGCCATAATTCTCATCATTTACAGAAATAATACAGTTTTTCAACTTTTGATTATACATCATCTAAAAATTAGCTTGACCACTAAAAAATATATTTAATTTTAAGGCCTCATAACCATTATCATAAGAAGGTTCTCTATATTAAATTACTCAATTTGAATAAGGTAGGCTCTAGTAAACATTTGCCTTGTAATTCCCACCTAGAGGTTCCTCCCACTATCTTAGCATACCCTTCCAATGTCTTCAGTCTTTGCTTAGCCACTCTGTGTGGTCTATTTTCAGTAGTTTGATTTGTGTTTTGGCCTTTTGCTTACTTCTTTGTACCCTCTACCAACAATGTATTTATTTTCTATATAAGAAGTTTGCATTTTTGGTCTTTGTTCATAATGAAAAAGGAACTTTTTATGAAGACAACGCTAGAGGTAGAAAGCGTAGTACATATTTTAAGGAGATGGTTGGTTTGTTGCATTATAAAATGATGCAGATTGGACATTTAATAAAGGAATTCCTTGGACAGCCCATTTTAGAAAACAGTACCCCATTCAATTCTTTTACTTTTTTAGTAAAAAATTATATCCACTTCTTTCATTTGGGAAGTGCCACTGTACACTCACCCATCATTCTTTATCACCTGGCTGAAAGGTTCATTTAAATTTGTTAACTCTTTTCTCAAGTCGTAAAATAGATTTGGGTCAGATTAGGATCATTATCTCTTTAAAAAATGTGTAAAGTACACTTTCTTCCTTTAATTTCAGCAAAATTTGCACATTTACAAACAGCTTTATAAAGTTCAGTCTGCAGAAGGTTAACGGCATTTTCCTTTCTGTATTTAACATGCTCACATTTTATTTATCTTGCAATTAATCAATATAAGCACAAATGGCAAGTATGCATGGACACCCACTGCTTGATGGCTTTTTATACGAATCTCAAAATCCAATTGACATTCTGTGCTCTTTTCTCTTCTTATTTATACCTCGTAACCTTTTGCTTTTCAGAATTCTGTTTCATTTTTAGAATTTTGTTTATATTACTGAATAGATCTAGTATGCATCATCGCTCAGTTCCCAAATGATTAATCATGATAAAACATCCATAATGAAAAAAAAAAATTCTATTTCAACAGCATCATATTAGAATGACTTTGAGATGGAACTTAATGTCACACTACTTAAGATTGGTTGTTATCCTTTTTATCCCCTCTTCCTCAAAATGTTAGGAGATAAAATTAAAATTTTCCATATTCAGTTCATTGTGTAATCACTATATATAATTAATTACCATGAGCATGGCATAAGGCAATGTCTTTCTTAGGTATGTGTGTGTACACACACACACACACACACACACACACACACACACACCCTGCATTTGATTTCCTGATAAAAATTGTGAAAGTCAGCATTTATGATGTGCATAAGAACGTATCTAGTTGTGAAGTTTCTATGGTATGTGTTTGTTTTTGGCCATAAATTATAGGCAATTTCACTTGATTTTACAATTATTGTACTCTGACTTATAACTAAGAGGAAAGCTATACTGTGAAAGAATTTAAAATATTTAAATTATTACAGAGTTCATTTTATGCATAGTAATTAAAATAAAAATTTTCATATTTTCAATCTTCAACAAAGTGAATAAATGTTCTATATGAAGCTTTTTATCTTTTATTAATTATGTAAAATACATATATTTTCTGATCATTGTTTGACACATAGTATATTTTATATACTATGGGTTGCATGTTTTGAAATATATTCCAATAAAAGTTTACTGCATTATAAATATCAAACGTCATTGTTGGCATTAATAACATTCACTCACTTATACTTGATCAATAAAATGTTATGTCAGTCCTGATATTTACATATTAATTGAAGAAGTTAATTAGTTATTTTCAAATTCCCTAAAAGCTATGCAGGTAATTCCTTTAGATTCTGAGGAATTAAAACCAAAGCACATATCATCAAAATATAAGTACAGGACCTTAGTAAGCCTATATTGAAAATGCCTAACTTTAATTGTGCAGTTGTTATATGGCCTTCAGACAACAAACTATATTTGGAACAATGTTAAAACTCTTGATAGTTATTTAAACTATCTAGCCTAGACAAGTATAACATTTATCACATAAATGCAAAAATTTTTCAGAGAAAAAATTTTAAGCCCACTTATAAAGCTACTACTTACATTTAATTTACAAAGAATTTTTAAGAAGCTTGAATATCTGAATTTCCAGTTTGCCAATATTATAAGAAGTAGCCTGCTTCTAAAGGCAGTCCAAATGTACTGTGAGAAGTAACCTGTGGGAGTAAGGAAAGAGACAAATTATACAAAAGTGACACAAAAATCCTAACATTTTCTGAAAGAATTTAATATAGTGTGAAGCAGTAAGAATACTTTGTATTCTAAGATATTACAATCACTATGCAGTGTCACAAAATGAATACATATATATACTTATTGCTACCAGCTAAGTTGTGTCTCTGCATATTCATATGTTGAATCCCTAGTTGAATCCCTAAGCTCCAGTATCTCAGACTGCGACTGACTGTATTTGGTTATAGAGCCTTTAAAGAAAGGATCTAGGACCTCCTTTGGCTATAAATGGATATTCCCTTTATTGTTTATTGTTTAGTTAAATATTAAGAATCAAACAGATGTGAACTTATGAATGACATTATATGTGAAATCTGAGGTATTTAGAAGGAGGTATGATTGAAATTTAGATCATTATAATGAAAAATTCTCTTGACAATCCCTTGAGAAGACAGTCATAATTTTATTACTTACAAGAAAAAATGAAGCCTTAGGTCTAGGGTATATGACTTAGTGAATGGTCTACCAGTGCACCAAAATTGTGTTCTCTTTATTTCTTTGAACCTGCTACTACTGAAGAGAAATAAATCTTGGTCCTTTAAAGGTGAAAGAGTCAAACTATTTGATATGTTGCAGATACACTTTATTTCTACTACAAAATAAAAAATATTATCATACCAATGTTGCTGTCACCCAAATTTAATAACCATTTATTTTTCAATTTTCTAAAGAAGCCATTAACCTTTTATATGTTTATCAAAGTAATATGCATGTCAAGGAAGTAGATATGACAGGGTTACCTGTTTACTTGTTCTGGAAGGACAACTGTTAAACTTCCATCAGTCTAACTAGCAACCATTTATTAGCAATCTGCAAATGCAAAAACCTAAAAGAATAAGATAAGTTCTCACATCTTAAGGAACAGAAATAGTGAATGAAGTTGTGAAAGTGGGAGCTTGGAGAATAATCTTTTATTGATTATTTGCGTCTTCCCTTTGGGAATTTTGTGTTTCTGGGTTTGAGATATAGCAGTAATAATCATATTATATATAAAGTCTGATTGTTATATATTGCCACATAACAAATTACCCCAAAATCTTATACCCTAAAAGAACTACTTTAATTTGCTCAAAATTTGATGTGTCAGAAATTTGAGAAGGGCTTGATTGGGTGGTTGTCTTCTGAGTATTGTCACAGCAGGTGGGAGGACAGGGGATGAGGATTCTCTCTCAGTTTCTCTCTCTGTCTCTTTGTCTCTCTGTCTCTGTCTGTCTGTCTGTCTGTCTCTCTCTCTCTCTCTCTCTCTCTCACACACACACACACACACACACACACACTGTTATAACTGCACAAACTTAAATGTAATTATGATGGAAGTTAATTGTTTTAGTCAGAATTTGTAGTGTTTTTCAGTAAAAAAAAATCACTTTTTATAATTAAATGACAACCTAATAACTATAACTGAAGTAGGTTATTCTCTTTAAATTAGAGACATCTGTCTCTCAAAACCTCTATTACATACCAGTCACAAACACAAAAACTTCAAGAATGCTGAAAAGGTAAAATTTGAATTTAAATCATTCTAATGTTGTCTTTGCATCTGTAAAATGAAAATCATTGACCCAAAATGATTTCCAAATTCCATTCCTATTCTTGAGGTTAGAATTAATTATTGAGGTTTAGAATGTTCTAATTCTCATATTGTATATATATAGCCGTCCTTGCTTATTCAACTAATCAAACATCCATTCATGATGTTTATACTGTGCCACTGTGCTAAAAGCTAATGATACAATTTTGAACACTACAATATGGCCACTACCCTCATGGAAGATAGCTTCATATGGAAACAGAGAGTAAGACCTATTCATGATTTCTTTGCTCAAGAAGGAAATTTAAAGTGAGTCCTTATTTGAAGGAAGCTTTAAACCTTAATCAGGCTCTTGTCTATTACTGCTTTCTTATCAACAGTTACTTAGTTCCCAAGATTTCAGACTTTTAGCCTATGTGTGACCAGAGATAATTCTTACTCCATCATGGGCTATCTTGGATACTCCTTCTTTCCTGTGTTCATCTAGTATACTATTGCTCCATGTCTTCTTCAAATGTCTACTACCTTTGTCCTTCTATCTTCATATATTTCTTAACTATAAACTGATTTTCTCCTATTGTATCTGCAGTAACCAAGTATGCTCTAACCAAGTCTGAAGCCAAACTAAAAATTATAGATAATGTCCTCCTTAGCTCTTTTGAGCTACTTAATTGTGGTATGTACTGTCAGAAGTATTTCTTCCTGATAAAACATTCGATCCTCGAACTCCTGATCAAAGTGAAATTTTGAGGTGAAATTGATTGAATGATATTAATAATAAAATGATTTTTGCCTTAAAGTGCAGAGTCACGTCTATGGATCTGTGGATGATGCTGAAATCTTCATTCCATTTCCCATGAGGATCAATATGGAATAAATGGCTAAAGTGCACTAGAGAGTCAGCAGCACAATTTTGAACAAGTATGAACTCATTAGCCCCATTTTTATTTTCATTGTTAAGAGTCAGAATTTTTTCTTAAAATTTCCACTCTGATGATTACAACATAATCCAAGTGATTTGGACATGCTACTTAATTTTTCAATCACAGTTTTCTTAATCTTTAAAAGTAACAAGAATAAATTCCACTTCCAGTCAAGATGGAATAACAGATCCAGGTTTACACTCTCTTATGAAAGAACTAAAAAAAAAAATAGACAAAGAATATGAAACAGTGGTTTGCAAGGCTCTAGATATCAGATAATAAAGGACAGTGATCCCTAAGAGAAAGAAAACAAACCAGGTATCACTGGCATATCACTGCCTCAGCCTACTTCCTTGAGGGTTTCCAGGGCACACACAATGAGTGGAAACTGAAGTAGAGCCCAACAAACTCCTTGAGTTGAGGAGACAGAGTTGGGAGACTGAGAAAACTAACACAGGTAGAGTTTTTAGCATGCAATGTCACAAAGGACAGAGCTTCACAGAGAGAACTCCAGAGATCTGAAGAGGGTCCCCTTTGAGTATTCAGCTGAGATTGATTTGTGCATGCACATGAGAAATCTACCCAATGCAAGAGAAAAGTTCACCAAAAAAGATTAGAGGTAACAAACAGTGCCTAACATCACCCCTTAGTCAGGAACAGTGTCAATTCTCCTCAGTTATACGGGAAAAAAAACCTTAAAATTCACACTGCCTTGTGTAGAATACACGGAAGAATCTTGCCTCAGTAGTGGAAGAAAATTAGACTGAGATTGGGCACTGTTATGGTCATGCATTTTAGATCTTAAAAGCATGACTCCAAATATTCAAGTTGTTTGCAAGTTATTCAAGTAAGTCCCAGAAGATAAAGAATGTGTACGGGAATGCAAACATATCTAACATCCAGCAGAATAGAATTCACAGTGTCTGGTATCCAATAAAAAATTACCAGACAAGAAAAGAAAAAGGACAAGTGACCTATAATTGGAAGATAAATCAATTGATCTATGTCAACGTAAAATGAAAGCAGAAAAAAAGAAAGAACAAATGGGGCATACAACAAATATTTAGTAAGATGATGATTTAGACTAACCATATTAATAATAATTAAATGTAAATAGGTTAAATACCCCAAATAGAAGGCAGAGAAAGTCGGATTAGATTTTAAAACACACACACACACACACACACACACACACACACACACACACACTTCAAGTGTGTAGACACCAAAGAATTGAAAGTAAAGGGGTGAAATTAAAAAATTATATATGAAACACTGATCCATAGAAAGCTGGAGTGGTGGCTATATTAATGTCAAAGTAGACTTTAGAGCAAAGACAATTTTATGGAAAAAGGAAGGTCCAATGACATATAAAGATAAAATGTTCAGTCCATCAAGAGGCCCTCTAAATGCTTATGCCCTATCTAATAAGAGAGGCTTAAAAAACATGAAGCAAAAACTGAAAAAACTGCTCAGAGAAATAGATAAATCCATTTATAGTTGATTATTTCAATACCTCCTTATCAATAATTATTAGAAAATACAGGCACAAAATTAGTAACAGATACAAGATTTGAACATTAACAACCAAGTTGATCTAGTTGATATTCAAGTAACACTTTCCTCAACAACTACACAATACACATTTCTTCCAACTACACATAAAACATTTACCAAGATAGACAGTATTTTGTGCCATAACAAAGTCTCAGCATATTTAAAAGTTTTCAGTTCATACAAAGTAAGTTCTTTGACCACAACCAAATTAAATTAGAAATCAATAACAGAATGATGTCTAGAAAACAACCAAATATGCAGAAACAAAGTAACAAACACTTCTAAATAGCTCATGGTCAATGAAACAATCAAAAAGGAAATCAGAAAGTATTCTGAATTTAATGACAATGAAAATAGATCAAACACTGTGGATACCACTAAAGAAGCATTAAGAGGGAAATTTATAGCATTAAATTTTTGAAAAGAAGGTCTCAAATCAGTAATCTCACCTTCCAACTTAAGAAATTGTACACACACACACACACACACACACACACACACGTGTGTGTGTGTGTGTGTGTGTTCCAAAAGAAATAGAAGAAATAGTAAAGATCAGAGTTTAAAATCAAAGAAATAGAAAACAGAAAAACAATAGAGAAAAATAAAGAAAATCAATGGATGGTTATTTGAGATTAATACAATTGATAAATTTCTAGCCTGAACACATTAAAATTGAGCACGAGAGGTGTGGCAATATTAAAACAGTATTATAATAATATGCACAACTGTTTGCCAATACACAATTTAAATTAAATGGACATATTCCTTGTAAAATACGAAGCAACAAAGCTCACTCAGGAAAAAATAAATAACCTAAATAGACCTATATTTACTTAGGTAAAAATAATACCAATTGTGCACAGACTCTTGCAGAAAATTGGAGGAAAAAGGAATATTTTCCATCTCATTCAATGAGACCAATATCCCTGAGAGCAAAAGCTGAGACAGACACAACAAGGAAAGAAGCTTACAGACTAAATCCCCTTAAAAACACAGATGAAAAGATACCAAATAAATATTGGACAAATAGAAATAATAATATATTAAAGAATAATACATAATTACCAAGTCAGGTTTATTCTAGAAATATAAAGTTAGTTTGACAATCAACAACAAATTCACCTTTTTTTCCAAATGATCATTTTTAAAAATAAAAAATTTTTTAAAATGTAATCACCTCAATGGACTCAATAAGAGTATTTTACAAAAGGCAGCTTTCAGCTGATAAAAACTCTCAGCAAATCAAGAATAGAAGGAAATTTTCTCAGTCCATAAAGGGCATCTACAAAAAAAATACCCTAAAATTTACATACTTACTGAAATGCTTTCCACTTAAGATCACAAACAAGACAAAGAGGTCAACTTGTAGTAATTAAAATTTAATCCAAATATTGCATCACATATAAATATTAACCTCAAATAAAACTTCTAGAAAAAAATATAGGAACAAAAGAAACCTTTGTAACCTTGGATTAAGCAAAGCTTCTTAGGTACAATAACAAAAGCACAATCCATAAAAGAAAATACTGACAAACTAAAATTTAACAGTTAAATCATTTATTTTGAAAGACACTACTCAGAAAATGAAAAGTCAAACCATGGACTATGAGAAAATATTTGGAAATAACATAATCAGAGAAGGAATTGTATCCAGACTATATAAAGAACTCTGAAACTTTCAAAATAAAAATATATAAAATGACTAAAAAGTTTAAACGGATACTTCACCAAAGGAGATATATGAGTATGGCAAAAAAGCATATGAAAAGATTCTCAATTTCATCAGTTCTTAGAAAATACAAATTAAAACCACAACGAAATGCTACTGTACATCTAGTAGAATGGCTACATTAAAGATGTTTTTGATGTAAGAAACCAAGGAGAGCATTCTTTTAAAAAATGTTATCAATGGATAAAATTGAACTTTTCTGCCCCTGAGAGTGTCAAAGCTGACCTCTGAAATACAGACAATATTTTCTTTTCAAAGTATTGTCATAAATTGCTTTTTTAATAAGAAAAAGAAAAAACAAACATTGTTATGTATTACCTTAACTAATTACATTTACTGGATTTCATAATCTAGACAGAGCTGCCACAGTACTGTTGTTGGATAGAAAGTGGTTCTTTCTTCATTCAAGAGCATAATATTCTCTAAGAGGATAACTACAGTGTTGAGTAATCTTCCCTTTTTGAAGAGTAAAAACTGCACTCCAATTTACTCTAAGTACAATCTGGATCCCTGTGAGCCTCCCAGACTTCATAGTATGTTTGAAGAAATACCTCAGAACATGAGAGACACTTAATTGAGGTGGGTATCTTAAATAATTGGTATTGTCATTCTGTCTCTTTATTCAACACTGAAATCAACCTTGTAATAATTTTTAAAAAATCACTTACTATCCAACTGAATACTTAAATTATACAATATTCTCAGATGTCACCTTACTAGTATGACATGAAAATGCATATTTAATAAAATAAAAGTATTTTAACTCAAATATATATTTGAATATATGAGATATATAAATGAAATATGATATATGTGATATATATATCATATAACTTTTAGTATTCTCATAGATATCTATGAGATGTGTGTGTATATATATATATATATATATATATGAGTTATATTTTTTATTCTCTACCTGTATAACCCTGCTTTCATACAGTCTGTAAATATTTGTAACAGAATGATAATGAGATAATTGTATGTAATAAAAAGATCACATTTGCTCATTTTTTATTTGAATAGCTTATATTTAATAACAGAATCACAGTAATGTACATATTAATGTCTTATTAACCTCTTCTTTCTGTATGTTATTTTTAGACCTATGATTAGGAGTTAAATGTAAGTATTTTTTCTATAAGAAAATTTATTTTAGACATCAGTCTAGATATTAGCAAATATGAGTAATATTAGCAAAAATATCTTATTATTTCCCTGGAACATTCATTATAATTCTCACAAATAAATAATTTTAAGTTTGTGCTGAGTAAATAATTCTGTTTTGTTTTCCTGGAAAATTTAGAATTCTATATTTTAGTATGATTATACGATTTTGTTAACATGAAGCATCAAACCAAAAAGTAATAAAATTATTTACTTAGGTATTTTTTCATCATGAAAAAATTGTTCTTATCTAAATTACCTGCTAGAAGACTCAGTCAAAATACCCGACTCCACTAATATAAAATGCAAACTCTGCTTTAGAATATAAGGTGAGATGCCACTGAAGGTTTGGTCTCTCCGTTCTCCCTTTATAAGGAAAAAGACTATGCCACTCCTCGTAGCTAAAGAAAATACTTGGAATATTGATGGGCCTTAATGGGGATAGAAAATTGCTTTTAAACTAATGCCTTAAACAATCTGATGGTAGGGATGATTTAACAATTAAGATCTCTCTACACTTCAGTTTAGATTGCTATTTCTCTGGCAAAATTACTTACTGCAGCATCAATTTGAGTTACTAACCTCAGAAAGTATTTGCTGCTGACTGGAAAATACATGACATGAAATCAAAGCACTTGTGAAATCTAGAACTCTTTTTTTTTCTGAAGAATTCTAAAAACAGTAATTGCCTTTAAAGAGTGAATAGTTTTGACAATAAAAGATTAAACCAATATGCATTTCTTGAATCTGTTTACAGACTGATTTGAGTTCAGACTTTTAATCATAATTGTGACTATTCACTGCCTTTTTACTCATGGAACATGAGAATTCAGGGCGATAGGGTAACAATTCACTTGATTTTGAGAACATTTACCCACAAATCTTCTATCGCAATTCCAATGAAAATATCATGAATGTCACTATCCAAACCTATAGACGAAATCATTTGGCAGTCTCTATAATTTTAAACATAATCTTAGGTGAAAAATAATCAGACTAGAAATAAATTGATCTAATGATTGTAAGTGCAAAATGAGAATATGTATGTATGCATAAATTGCTCTTAAAAATTTTCTAGAGAATCAAAACTGTGTGTATAAATAGTACTCTTGTAATAATTCTCATTTGAGTATATCTATTATTGTAATAAATAATTTTTATTTTAAGTACTTGTTTTTGTCAAGATACATATCAGGCTACCAGGTTACTGCTAGAAATACATATATTTATATGCCATATTGCTTGACTCCATGAATCCCAGATTTACTGTCTGGTAGGAAAAACTAGGGTACCTCATCTTGTATATGTAAATACATAATATTCACACAGAACTTTCAAATCTAGGAAATTATCATTTGTACATATAAATGAAAACAGAGCACTTCAAACTTTCAAAGATCAAGTAGGCCAAAGAAAAAAAGATCAGTAGGCTATAAATAATCTAATAATTATAAATAAAAGTTAATCTTTTGGTGACAGATTTGTAAAAATTGCTTATGCTATCCCACCATATGCATAGAAATTAACAAGAATGTTAGGTCATAGCTAGGTAAATATTATTCCAAAACTATAAAAGCTTCCATAAGATTTTGCATTTAGGGGCAGCATATGCTATTTCTAAATCTGAATGCATAGTAAATATTAAGGCAACTTAAGTTATATCTGCAATAAGAGCATATCTATTCATCCAAAAATCCCCAAAGAAATTTATTAAAATTTAATTGATATTAAAGTCTAAATTAAAATAAGTATGATGTTTTGACAGATCTGCCCCATGCCTTTTGTCTCCCAATAACTGCAATTTTAGAAGAATCTAATAAAAGAACAAATCAATGATAACATCTTGATTAATTAAAACTCCTGGAAGTAAATGGAATGACAACACATTTCATACACACACACAAAATTAATAGCCAGGACTTTTAAAGACAAAAAAAATTAAGAAATATCATAGTAATATTAAAAATCTGCACAAAAACTAACTCTTGAGACTTTTGGATCTTTATTGATGATTTCTTACATCTATCATCTACCCACTGAAAAATGACTTAGTGGAAATTATACTTATTCCTAAGAATCCAGTGGTGAAAAATAGAGACATAGTCATCCCTGTCTGCATTGAGTTTATAATTAGTTCCTCTATAAAAGTGCCCCTTCTACTTGTTCTTACTTGATAAGACAAATGCAATAATTTTGTACATATAATAGGGACTGGGGAATATTCTATAATTGTGCGTGTTTGTATACATGTGGTAGTATGGATTTTAATAAAGACTATTATATTAATTTACAAGTAAAAATTCTAGAACAGGTATGGTTATTATCAGGAATAAATATCATTTGTGAGTCCAGGAAATGAGATGAGAGTAGACTAGCACATAAAGAACAATGTGGAATGTGTTTTTGCCACATCCTTTAGAATTCTTAAATGTACCCAGGTAGAAGGAAAAAATGGGCCTTTTAATAAAATGCTTTAAAGGGAACATTGGAAGAATAGATACCAAGGGTAATATTATAAATACATGCCCTTATAAATACATGTCCTTATAAAGTACAAAAATAAAAACATGAAAGGGAATTTATGTGTTTTTTTTTTTTTTTTTTTTTTTTTTTTGGAGTAGGGTAGGTTGTAGATTTGATGTGCTATGCTCGGTTACTTCACAACTAGAAATCAAGAACAAGTGAGAGATTATCAGTAGAAATAGATTATATTTCCAATGTGAAGCAGAAAAGAATAAATCCAAGAAAATAAAAGACCATGTGGTTGAGAGAGCTGACAAGTTTGAAATTTGTAGGACCTAATGGTAGGCATGTGCAAGAGCTGATGTTACACTTTCTCTGGGAAACTTCAGTTTTTTTGCTCTTAAAGGTTTTCAACTGATTAAATGACATGCAGACTTCTATCAAGGATTATCAAGGGTCAACTGATTGTAGATGTTAATCACATCTACAAAACACCTTCATAGAGACAACTAGATTCATGTTTGATTAAATAATTGGGTGATTTAATTATGGCATTTATATTTACTGAGCTTCCATTACTCTCCAGGATCTCTGGTAAAAATATTACATATATTGTGTTCTTTATTCTTACAACAGCACTGTGAGTTAAATATTCATTATCCCTTTCTTATAAACTAGCAGCCTAAGGTTCAAAAGGGTTGACTAACTTGTTCTGCTTGTGAGTGAACACAGAACTGTCCAGCTCTAAAGCCTGTGGCCATAAGTACAACTCCAAAGATTCTGCCATGAAAAATGACAAACATCAGCGTCCTTCTTCCAATTTATCTCTAGCCATAAGCTCTCTCCTGAGCATGCTCACCACTACCACAGATAGAAGCTTTATAGGAATTTTCAAAAGGTACCAGTTCTAGATGAATAAATTAGGAAAAGATACCTTCCTGTGGGTAGATACAGCCCAGTGCCAGAGTGAATGGCTCAGTACTACAAGCACAGGGTGGATTATAGTTCTCACTGCCCTCTCAATAGTAATATATTATACATGGCACAATCTAGATTCAACTCCATGTATTTATATTTTTCCTGAACACCTCTATTCAAGTGTCCCACAGGCAATCCCAATTCAATATGCCTCATGCTAAAAATCATAGTTTTCTTCTTGATCCTTGCTTATTCTCATTAACTCACTCTCTTCATGAATAAGAAAACTCAGATTTCCAAATCAAGGCTTTATCCTTTTTAACATTTTTACTTCTCTACTTCTGATCCCTTTACATCAAACCAGTCAACAAATCTAAAGATTCTACATCTTTAATGAAGATCATACCATTAGCATTCTCTCTTTTCCCACTACCTAATCATGTCTTCATCATTTCCTGCCTAGATTTCTCCAATAACTATCTAAGTGATTATTCTGTCTCCAATTTTAGACCTAAAATTTAGATCTCATTTTTCTTTTTGCCTGGGTAAACTTTTTCTATATATATTTACATCAATAAATAAATAAAGATGATTGAGATATAAAGACAGAGATGATAGAAATAGAGATAGAGATGATAGAGATAGAGATGATAAAGATAGATAGAGATAGATCTCCTATTGGTTCTGTTTCTCTGGAGAACCCTAATAGTCCATGAAATAGAACTGATAGGTCAGAAATAAACCCTATGCAACTAGGGTCAATTGATTTTGAGAAGGGGGTCAAGACTATTCGATGTGGAAATAATAGTATTTTCAACAAATGGTGATGTGACAACTGGATATTTATGTGCAGAAAAAAATAAATTTGGATCCCCTGCCTCCCGTATATACAAAATTAACTTAAAATTGATTTTGAAAACTAAAAGAGCTAAAACTCAAAAGAAAGATACATAGGTATAATTCTTCATGAGTTTAGATTAGACGACAGTTTCCTGGCTATGACATCAAAGCACAAGCAACAACAAAAATAGGTAAATTGGACTCATCATAATTAAGAACTCATGTGCATCAAAAGACACTAAGAGAGTGAAAATATCCACAGAATAGGAGGAAATATTTTCAAATCATTTAGCTGACCAGGGACTACTATCAAAGATATATAAAGAACTTTTACAACTCAACAATAAAAAGACAAATAACCCAATAGAAGATGGACAAAGGACTGAAGCAAACATTTCTCCAAAGAAGAACAAGCCAATAAGTACATGAAATGTTGTTCAACCTCATTATTCATTAGGGAAATGCAAATGACAACCACAACAAGATATTGCTTCACATACATTGTATGACCATAATTTTAAAAAATAGTAAGAATAAGGGTTAGTGAAGAGGTGGAGAAATTATAACACGTATTGCTGGAGGGAATGTAAAAAGGTGCAGCTGCTATGGAAAATATTTTGACAACTCCTCAAACATAATCCAGTACTTTCACACCTAAGAGAATTGAAAATACATGCTCATACAAAAACTTGTGCACAAATGTTCATAGCAGCACTATTCATAACAGTCAAAAAGTAGAAACAATTTACATGTCCATCAACTGATGGATAAACAGAATGTACTATGTCTTCACAACAGAATATTATTCAGTCTCTAAAAGACTTGACTGTTTATTTCATTTTGGCTTGCATATGAATATGCTTGAACCTTGAAAAACATTACACTAAATTAAAGAAACCTGTCACAAAGACCTCAAATTGTATAATTTCATTTATATTAAATAATCAGAATAGACAAACCCCTATAGATAGAAAGTAGATTAATGGTTTCCAGGAAATGTAAGAGGGGGCAATTGGGAGCTGTGAAGTTTCTCTTTAGGGTATGGGTGTATTATGGAATTAGATAGTGTTCTGGTTGTACAACATTGCAAATATACTAAAAAACACTGAATTTTACTTTTTAAAATGGTTAGAATGGTGAATATTATATCATGTGAATTATATCTCAATTTTTTAAATTAAAAACACATAAATGAAAGTCATTCATAGATTGATCTTTATTGCAAAGGGACAACACTGACCTTCCTCTACTATTCTCACTAAACTCATTTTTAATAATCCTGAAAATACATCTATTTTAACTCATTTTTTGATGTTTTTGATAATCATGATGACTTTGTACCTTTGCTTATATTGTTTATTATGCCTGGAATTCACTTTTCCTAGCACCTTTCCAAGAGCTATTGACTCTTCACATCTGAATTTTATTAGGCAGGATGGCGTTATTATTCATTGGTTTAACTCATTTCATTCTACTCCTTATTCCTGTTGCACTGTCAGTCATAGCTCTTATTTTTCTAATCTGCAAAAGTGATTTATTTGAGTGTTTCTGATATTAAACCCTTAGTTCCTTAATGGCACTTAGGACAAAGAAAGGCTTTGACACATAGCGGCCACTTACTAAATATTGAAAACTCAAGGACAGAAAGAAGAAACAGTCAAGAACTCCCTTGAGCTGGAGAGTATCGGTTGCCAGAGATTGGAGAAACCTATATAAGATAACAAGCCAAAATGAAATAAACAGTCAAGTCTTCAATCACTGATTGCAATAATATAAGCAAGAGGCTAAATTAGAGAAAATGTTAACTCTCCTTACTGTTCCATTTTCCCCCATGAAAGGGTATGCTGATAAAGAACTGAGAAAGAACTCTGAAAAAAGGCTCCTGCAGTTTGAGAAACCAGGGGTACAGGAGTTGGGGTTAGGGAATGGTGATATGGAAAGCCTAAGAGTAGAAAAACTCTAAGTACTGAGTCTGAATGAAAGAAGACTGCCTTCAAAGTCCCTCCCATAAGGAAGTCTTGGCAGAGTCACCTGAAGAAGGCATCTGCTGAGAGCCCCAACTAAAGAGACCTCCAAAAAGAAGCTAGGAATGGAGATACATATAAAAGCATGGCTGAGTGGGCAGGGAGAGAGGGATCTGAGTTTTGACTGCAACTGCCTTCAAAGATTATAATGCACTGGCTATGCACCAAACCCTCGTGTGGAGTGGGAGCTTTCCTCCATGAGATCAGTCAGACAAAGCCTTGTAATTGCCTACAGTCAGGACTGAAAAATCCCACATAGGTTTTTAGCCAGGAGCTGGACTCCTCAAAAAGAAGGGGAGGGGAACCCTCTCATATTTATAGTCTTTAAAAAAACCTAATCTAAACCACAATGAGATACCACCTCATACCTACTAGGAATAAGCAAAAAAGTATTAAGTGCTTTACCCTTACAAAATAAGTGCCCTGAGAGACAGCTCAAGAAAAATATTATTAGGATTTTGAGGAAGGAAATAGAGTGAAGTCAGGAAAATGTATATGAATGTATCCTTGAATTTGAATTTTTACTGGTGGGTAGGGACATCTTAGGCACTGGAAATAGAATAAGCAAAGGCACCAAGTCAATAGTACTCAGGAAATAGGAAAGTGAAAATTCTAATGTATCTGGAGTACACATAGGAAAGTCTCAGGAGATAAAGGTGGAAAATAAGTAGTTTTTGATGATGGTATAAAATGCATTAGTATGCATTTTGAAGACTAATTCTGAAAACAGAAGAGAGTCATTTAAAATTTTTATTATTTTGAGACATGATTAAAGTTTCCTTTAATTAAATTATTTAAAGATCTTTCATCAGAAAAATAATTTACCACTATTCAATTTATTTTTTAATAGTTAATACTATTTCAAATGATTAATAAAGCAAATATATATATATATGGAAGAACTGGGAATTAATCTATTCTTTCTAATATAAGATAGGCAAATTAGAAGACAAAATTATCTGGTTTAACTTTGTGACTCTAAAACTCATAGCACTTTGCCTTGTGTAGAGAAGATAATTGGTAAATATTTCCTATTAAAACACTGTCCTGAAGTTGCCACTCACCACAATGTTGACATTTAATAAATACACTTAACTCAGAGATAAAATTAAATCTATTTCACACACACTTTTTAATGTTTCTCAAAGCACTTCAAAATTTTCAGACTTATGGTCAATCAACATAAAGAATAATGCTCTTTGATAGTATATAAAACTACTGCTTGTATAAAATGTCTTCTTGTTTCATAGTCTGGATAAATAACATTCAATAAATTTGAGGAGATTTGTGTTGTTATGACATTAAACTATTCCATGAGTTTTCTATCGAAAGTAGTAGTTTATATTTTGTTTGAAAAATAGTTCCTATATCCTAACATTGTTATCCTTGTAGGCAATCATTGTACTTATTCCACTTAAGTGTAATTGTTAGTGCTAACTGTTAGCAGGTTGTAAACATGAAAAGTTGTTGCTTCAAAGCTATGCAAGGAAATGCGGTAGTTCTGTTTTATTGTTAACACATTCTTTATTGTATTTTCAAAACTCCCACATGATTGGCTGTATTACACACTGCATGCTACTAGACTAAGGAAAACCAACTATGTCAACAAATAAAAAAGTCAAATTTGATTCACATATGTATTTAGATGAAATCTGCTCTCAATATTTAAACATAGTTCTATGCTGGGAGATATTGCACGTCTTTCTGGCTTAAGCATTATTTTATTATCTTGCTTCACTGACAGGATTGCAATTATCAACCAATCAAATAAAACATTAGGTCAATGAAATCAGTAGCTTTTATGTGCAAAGAACTTTACTGAACAAAGGAGGCAGGGCAAATTTTCAGAGACAGCAGTAAGAGAGCTCTGCTTTGTAGTTTATAATTCTTTTCAAATGAATAACCATAGTATCCCCAAGACCAGAAAGAAGCAAATTTTTATCCCTGTGGTGAGTCCTTTATCATTTATTCACTCTTCTTTTTGGTTAGACAATGGAAAATTGATAGTTCACTTTAGTTTTAGGAGATATAATTCATTTTTTTTTTTTTTGAGAGAGAGAGAGAGAGAGAGAACGAAAACTACTGAACTTTGAGCTTTTGTGTCTAGTTATCCTGTGTCTCTAGCACTGTATGAGCATGTTGACAAGAATGAATTAGGCTCTCAGTGCATTAGACATCCATTATACAACATTATTCACTGAAGAAGGAAACATAAATTAAATATATGATGTTGTCCTTGCCCTCAATTTGCAAGCAATTTTATTTGAGTAACTCATTTCCTATTCAAAGTAGGACTGTCTTTAGATATGTCTTGTCTAATACTTCTATTTAATAAATGAGAAAACATAGTTCTCTCTGGTACTGATGGGTAGAGAAGAATGGTGGAGGAGTTAACTGCCAAAAAGCAGAGGTGAGATGATCAATTTCAAGCCTAGATTCTGGGTCTTCTAACTCCCTTTTATGAACTCACCATATGTATAACACATTTACCTCTGAGACCTGAAGTCAGAGGAAAGCATCATCAATCATCGAAGCCCTACAATCTCAAGATATCCCAATATGTAGTTCATTTTAAAAAAAACAAAAACAAAAACAAAAACACATACACAACCCATTCCTTAGTTTACTTAGCAAATTAGAACTGAAAATTTCCCAAAGGAAATAGTGGAATAAACACACAAAGTATGCACAGCATGAAAAAGATAAGTACTATTAGTCAAAGAGGGGAAAGCACTCAGTGGATTGGGATAGTAGGGGAGTGGGGGGAATAATTCCTTTTTGAACGAAATTCCACAACAGTCATCCAGCTGTGAGAATAATACACTAATAAGAAATTCTAGTTTAAATTCAGCTAAAATGTTCTGTAAGTAAAATTCTCCCCCATGTGTGGAAGGTGACAGACTCTAATATGAACAGTGACAGTAACTTTCTAAATTAATTCATTCCCATCATCTGCTTCAAGGGAAGTTTTACATTTAACCATAGAATATACTACATCTGGATACCAGATGTAGCATTTAAAGACATTTATCAAAATACAACTAAAATGTAGAAGATACCTCCTTTTGCTGTTAAATTGCTTCAGATCATTTATTATTCTGTTTTATTTTAATTTCATTAGAAATCTAAGATGAAATTTTATAGTTAAGTTTGTAGGGTATCTCCCTACAACTTTTGATTTTAGGTAAATCTCATCTCCCATAGTATATGTCAGGACTAAAACAGTCTGTGAAATATAAAAACAACACAATCAAAAATGGTATGAGATTTAACTCATATTGTACTATACATGAAGACTTTTAAAAGTTAGTGTCCATTAATCTAAACATTTTCTTGGGAATAAGTTATTTTACAAGGCAAATTTTTCACATAACTAAATGCAACCTTTTTAAATATCAATATTAAGGTTTTAAACTACTGTCTATACAAATACCTCATAGTGACCCTTGATATTCTCAGGAGCTATATCCTAATATTCTTGCAAACCCTAATACTTTCAGCCATCTGGTAAATAATTACTATATCAATGTGACAAAGTGTACCATGTGGCAGAACTTCTGTATACGATGTTTAAATTGAGCAATGGATGTTGGGCAGTGGCTATAGTATTTTATTCTGCTACTTCTCTTCATATGTTGATCTTGCAATATGATTAAAATTTGTGCTGCATATACATAGCAAATAATATAAGATGTTGATCCTCAGGCCTGTGCTCAAATAAGCTATGCCACACGTGTTAAGAACAAGAGTGTGTTAATTATCCCTATTCAAATATTTCTTATTTTCAAAATCATGATATCAAGAGTTGAAATTTCCAGAAGATAAATGTAATTTCATATGTTTACCCCCAAAACACATGGCATACAGAAAAATCTCAAGTAAAATGACATTTCATGGGAAAAGAAGTCATGAGTACTCAAATTAAGTCCCTTAAACAGATAACGTGCTTGAAAGATTATCAGAACAAAGTGATCTAATAAGCACTGTATTCTTAAATGACGTAAAAATGTTAGTTTTTAAACTTTCACAGGAGATGAGAATGCATATAACAATCTCTTAGGAATGCATCAATTAATAACTGGCAGAACTTTATTAAGCAGAGGGTTTAAAAAACATAGTGGTTAATAATATGAGTTTGGGAACCAAACAGATGAGAGTGGAAATAGAAATAATGGCACCAATATTAACTGGCTGTATGATTTTGAACATGTTAATTAACGCTCTAAATTTCAGTTCCCTTATCTAAAATGGAGATATAATTATAACTATATTATAATTATATTAAAGATATAATTATATCTCCATTTTATAAATAAATAGATAGTATACATAAAGTGCTTAGAACAGAGCTGGCTCATAATCAACATCCCAACATTTGCTAACATATGTATTCTGCCTTATGCTATTTTCAATATATGTAACTAAATCTTGAAAAATGTGTAATCAAAATGCTAAATGTTATAGAACAATCACATGTGAGACTACCTGGAGTTAAGGAAAAGCAAAGGTCCTTTGTTGCAATCTGCAAGGCCTATATAAAAGACTTACTCCACGCATATGAATATATGAACAAGAATTTGGCAGTTGTCATTATAAACGATTAAGGTAGCACATTCCCCTACTTGATATTTTTAACCAGAAAGCAGTGCTGGTTCTCAGGCCAAATCAGCATTATGAGAAGCCCAAAACGACCAAGAGCAGGGATGCATAAATCTCTTAGACTCCTTCTGTTCTGGAGATGATAATTTAAATCTAATTTTTAATACAAACTATGCCTTCTAATGATAAGTAAGAAGTATGTCAGTGTTAATACCAAACATTCCCTGTGGCCTGGCATCCACCTAAGGGTTAGCTTTCAGATCTGTCTTCACTTGGCAGTAATTGCAGGTATAATTATATTCCATGTTTTTAATGACCAGCAAATAAGTAGCAAGATATTTTTTTTGAATAGCATCTTTCTAGGAGTTCAGAAATCACAAAAACTTACACGAACACTATAGATTCGTAAGACCCTCATAAAGCAGTGCTCCAAAGGTGAGGGTCTTATAAATATATATATAAATAATTATAAATACATAAATATATACATGTGTGTGCACGCGTGCGTGTGTGCGCACACGCACACATGTATGCACCACAATGTCAATAACTAGACCATGCTGGAGAGAATATTGGAATTTTAAGAAAAATCACAATATTCTTTTGGGGTTATCTAAGCTAATGTTATTATCTATCTGACTTCCATGATATCCTTGTTATAATTTGTTAAAAATAATCTATACCTTTATTTACATGACAGGTAGTTGTTATTATAACTTTTTCTTTCAGTAAATCAATAAAATCAAAATTAAAACCATGTGATCAGTAAAGTATTATGTTAAAAATTGAGACCATCTTTGGTCTACAAAAAATATATCTTAAATAAAGACATTATTCAGGGGCTAATTACAGTAGTCAATGGAATTTGACCTGGAGCTCTATTCTTTGAAAGAAATTATGATTCTGTAAGTAGCATAACAGGAGAAGAAAGAAAATATTATAATATCATTGTTTTGCATGAATTAGTTCTATTAATTTGTGATTTGGTAAGCTTATATCCTTATGACAGATAAGAAAACAGAGGCTCAATGAATTTATATCTTGAAAAAAGCATATTACAAACCAGAATCAACACTTCATAATTGAAGTACATTAATATTACTTATGAGATAAATTTCACCATCCATAATCTTGGTTGAGGAACAATTTCAGTATATACATGATAGACTTAAAGTGAAGAGTATAAGATTTAAGCATTTCTAGATTTATGTACAAATCTAGAAATCCAATATTTCAATTCAGAGTTGAACTATTAGATTGGGGAATAAGAATCCTATCATCTCAAGCAACAGACAATCCTCTGAGTAGGAACTACCTTCCATATACCTTGCCAGCTGGTGCCACTGATGTCCTCTATTAACAGTCTATGTTTAAACCAGACCCTCAGTTAATTCAGGCTGCAACATTTTTACAGTCTCAGCTCATCAAGAAGTGAGGGTACTGCCACAAATATAGTGTTTTAAGAACTTGAAGAAAACTTGAAATATATTATCAGCAGAGTCAATTACTGATTTTTCTCATATACAATGATGCCAGTTGCTACAAGTGAAACTATATGATACAATGGAAATTAAAATGTGTTTGAAATCAGGTGGACAAAGTTTGAATCCCAGCTCATTTTGTTACTAGCTATATGATCTGGAATAAGCTCCTTGTGAAAAAATAGAGATTGTGAATGTAAGTTTTTCCACAATTCTGGACACATAATAGTTTTATAAAACATGACTACTGTTTTTATTATTTAATTACCGTCTATGTTCCTCAGTTTTTGCATCTAGAAATTGAATTTCTGAAATGGTGCAGAATTCCTACCATGGATTCTAACCCATTTGATGAACATGATTTTTCTTTTTTTCTTTCAAGCCTACCACTGTGCCATAATTGGACTCATATGCCCTGAAATCTTATATGTGTATACTCTGTTCTAGTTGTCTATGGCTGTGAAA
The DNA here is from genome assembly GCA_028627145.1 of Eidolon dupreanum. NCBI lineage: Eukaryota > Metazoa > Chordata > Mammalia > Chiroptera > Pteropodidae > Eidolon > Eidolon dupreanum. The sequence goes on from CM053506.1 coordinate 31,419,870, forward strand.
TAAACCACATTGATTCTGTGGCATAAAATAACAATCATTTAATTGTATTCTCAAATTTATCAATCAAAAATTTAGGCAAAGCACAGCAAATATGGCTCATCTCTGCTCCATGAAGACTGAGACTTCAGTTAGGTAGGCGCAAACAACTGGAGATGGCTGAGACAGATTAACTGGTGCCATATGCCTTAGCACCCATAGTTTTTTTCTGTTGTTTAGTTTCCTCAGTTCTTCTGCTGTGGTCTAGAATGTCCATGATGGCTTCTTCACTCATATCTCTGGTGCCTGGCCTGGGATGGTTAGACTAGCTCTGGCTGACCGGGAATCTTGTCTTCTCCATTATCCCTCCACACACCTGTCTTGGGGATCCCCACAGCCTAATATCTTCGGGTAATCAGATTTCTTACACAGAGGTTGATTTCTCCAAGAGTGAGCATTCCAAATGGCCAAATAAAAAGTGGAAGATGCCTAATGACAGCTTTGGAAGGTATAGAAAACAACTCTGCTATATGATCAAGCTAGGCACCAAGGCCACCCCAAACTCAATTGCACAAATAACAATAATACCTTATGTTTAACTTCTCCACTGTATCAAGACTTTTTATCAGGAACTATGGCAGACTTTGATTATCTTTACTTCTCATAATCTACAATATCAAGTCAATTTGCCTAGAGACAACATCTTTAGATCTTTAACATGCTTCAATTATTAAAATAAAATTTTTGATAGATATGTAGCCTTAAGCCTGTTATCAGACCAATATAAATACAATTTTTCTTATCGCTCATTGGGAACAACAGTAGCTATCCCATAAAGTTAATGTGAATTAAAGAGAATACCTTTCATATATTGAGCACTCAATAAATGGTAGCTGCTATTTTCATCACTACTGACATCAACATACATTATACTTATAATACATGAATGGAACAATCTTCTTAAACCAAGTCTATGTTCCTCACACCTCTTTCATCATTGAGTTTTGGCTGACTTCTCTCTCATCATAAAAAAAAAAAAAACTATATAATTATTACTCCCTACCTGTTATTCCATTTTCTTTCAACTTCTTCCTCCTCATCAACACTTTTTCTTATAGTCCCGTGTAACTTACACTCACATATACCTGAATTAAAGCAATATAACTTACACTATAATAATTTTTTTCCTGAATTTAGATGGAATAGTGTAGACACATTATCTGCTGTCCCTGCAGAGTGAGACTTTGCCCCACCCTCACCCAAATTTAATATTTCTTCAAGTTGTATCTTACCAACCTACATTTAAGTTTTAATTATATAGTGAACTTGGGATATTCCGTCCATAAACTAGTAACATTTTCTCCCTTATACATACCTGTTTGTTATTTTTATGTATCAACTGAAAACTCAATCCTTAAAGAAGTTTCATCTTGAAAAACTTCAGGAAAAAAGTAGGGGCCATCCCTACATGTTACTATTTGATCAGGGTCATGATAAAACTTCTCAATCCTTTTATAGTTAGTCCTAGAAATGCTTGGATTTTGAGATGAAGAAGGACATCCTTGATTTTTGAAAAAAAATTCAGTCTATGTGAATGCCTGTCAAAGAGCATTGGTAATTTAGTGTTAAATGTTTCCCTTCTTAATAATGTTGTTACATTGGAGAGTTTGTGAATAAATTCCTAATAACAGCTCTACTCCTTCCTGAGGTCATATGTTGTCATATGACAAAATCTGTTAAATTTTGACAATCTAATTGAATTACCATCCTCATCAATGGTTGTAAGTAGAAAATGAAATACTAATGACATTTAAATCTAAAGGTTTCTAAAGTGACCAAGCCAATTTGCCTAGAGGTAATACCTTTAGGTCCTCTTTTAATGGCTGTGTTAATCAAGCCATCTACATAAATTTATGTGAGTTAAAGAACTAAGCAATAATTCATATATATTATTAATTAATAAAGACCATGTTAAGTATTAAGAAAACACTACGTAGTAGGATTTAATGCTCAAATACAAAAGCTTAGCACTACACTTTGACATATAGTATTGTACTCAATGAATGTTGCCTATGCTCAAGCTGGCTCTGTATAAAACCATACTGAAAGAACCATCTGAACAGTGTGGCTGTATTCAGTGTTGATCAAATTATATGATTCTGAAATAATATTAAAATTTACTTTCTGTTTATATAAATGAAATGTTTCCCAAAGAGTGGGTAACTGCATACTTTGAAAGACTCTTGAATGACCGACTAAAAAGCTTCTGTCACAATTTTATTGAGGTTAAAAAATTATACCGGTCTGGCAACATGCTTAAAGCCACATATCTATAAGACAACAAAATATGTCCATTTTCTATCTAGATTTGAATAGCAAGAGGTTGTCACAAATACATATTTCACTCTATCTACAAAAGTATGCTTCCTCTTTTACCTGAATTCTATTTAATAAAATATGATCATTATAGAGCATAAATTTTTACTTCCTTCATTAGATTTATTTTTTTGTAATGCACTCTGGTGACCCTTTGGCATTATGTCTCTTCCTATGTAACTAGAGTTTATGATGTACACAAACATAATAATTAAATAGCCCAATCATATAGCTCATCTATTGAGCTAGAAACCCTTATTAAGCCTGTTTTACAAATGGGGAAGTGGAGGCACAGAAAAAGTAAATAACTTCCTCAAGTCACAAACCTATATTTGGATTAGTTTTCTACCGTTGCCATAACAAATTACCACAGTTTAAAACAACACTCTCTTATTATCTCATAGTTGTATAGGTTAGAAGCCTGACAAGGGTCTAAAATAAAGACATTAAAACCAAGTGGGCTAAAATCAAGTGTTGGAAGCACTGTGTTCCTTATTGGAAGCTCTGGGAAGCTCCAAGCCCATTCAAGTTGTAAACTTAATCCAGTTCCTTACAATTATAGGACCGAGGTCCTTGTTTCCTGATTGGCTGTCAGCCAGAGGCCACTTTTTGCTCCTAATTTCTTTTCATGCTTTCTATAAGCTCCAGAGCCTCTCTGCAGTCCTTATATGTGGTCCCTATCTCGGGCCCATTAAAGGTGCTTCAAGTCCTTCTCAAGTAGGAAGTTTCCAACTCCTTCTCTGACTCCAGCCAGAATAAGTACTCTGTCCATGTGATTAGTTTATATACATCTAGATAATGCAGGATAACTGCCCTATTTAAGAGCCAGTAACCTTAATTACATATGGAAAGTTCCTTTTGCCATGTAACACAAACTACTCTCAGGTTCCAAAGATTACATGTGGACACTGTTGAGGAGGCCATTACTCAGTCTGCCATACTATTATTAAATTTTTACATTGATTTTACTTTCATCTACCCTGATAAACCACTTGAAGGTAATTTACTAAAGTAAGGATAATCTATTCCAATTTACTTAGCAGCAAGACCCTTTAATCAAAGTGGTTACAACTACATGAGAATAATAATCTAGACATAAGCAGCTTTCCCACCTTAATCTTTCTGTTCATGTTATTCAGTTTCCCAGGAAAGTTTCATATATGGGCAGCGGGAGACCAAAGAAAAAAAAGAGGTAGTCACTCTTTAGTCAAGAAGCTAGGCCCTCCAAATTTCCTTCATCCTTCTCTGTGTTTTGTTATATCCTAAACAAGAAAGTAGGGGGAACAATATAAACTTCCCCAGCAACTCTCTGACAATTAAATACATTTCTTTCTATGCATTTGTTGTGAGTTTTATCATTATTGGCTGCTGTACTGAAGAGTGTCATTCATTCAATTATTCTTTCTCAATTGCTGCTGGAACTTATGTGGTAATGGACCAGTAAGGTATAAAGCTCTTTCTTTATATAACTATCAGTCATGAATAATAATTTACAAAGCTGCAAGAAGGCATACCAATTAATGATACTATTCATTCTTGGTTTATAAATTATTCACAAAAGGTTGCTAATTAATTCAACTTGGTGATCATTAGAAATAAAATCTCAAGCTGGCTTATGGAGTTCCTTAATATGTTTTATTCATTCTATTGACAAGGTCTGAGAGTCAATGTTAATGAAGACAAAAAAAGAGACATACATAATAGAGAGATGTGAAAGGTAACAGAATATATGATAGAAACAGATGGTGAAAGGATTGTAAAGGAAATGGTGATCAATTAATACCTATGAAATTTCTGGTTATTTGAAATACGGTAATCAGGAAACAGCAAAAGAGGCTTACTTCAGTCTAAAAATTTTCAGGCTGAAAATTTTCCACTGTACTTCAGGTTAAAATACCATAGTTTTCAGGACATATTAAATTCTGGGAAGGAAATTTTTTTTCTACTTAATGTCTTTTTAATGTGTCTCATAAAGTGCTGAGGAAAGAAATATTCTAATGTATATTGTGCAATTATGGAATCTCCAAAGCAGAGGCTATAAGAGATTTTTGACTATTTGAGATAGTAAATAAGCATATACAACATATGTCATATTTACATCAAATACTCTTTGCTTAAAAATATAATAAGTGAGTAAGCAAAATCTTGCTAAATTATACCTGGTCTTGGGTCCACAAAAAAATTATTTATGTCACTCATACACTGTTTCTAAGTTTCATCTTTTGGGGAGAGATCTAATTTTATTGAATCTACCAAATCCCTTTACTAATATTATTGGATTATATGATATATTCCTCTATGATAGTGCTGCATTTTTGTTTGAAAATGATATATTACATTATCTCAGGATGTAGTTCATCCAGGTCACTGTACTATCCCAAAAAATAAGCCTGCTTTCTGGAATGGAGCATGTTGAATACTTCACACTCACTGAAAACTGATGGAAAGAAGTACCAGCCCAGAAAAACAATGTAATACATACACAAAGTCTTTTATAACCAGTAATAGATGCAGCTCTAACTCAAAGATGGGCAGAACTTGGCAAGAAGGCATCTTTGGGAGTAAATGGGCTACAGTTCACTTAGGGTAATATCATCAGTGTCTGGAAGAAAGTAGATGAGTTCTGGTCATGCCTAGTCAAAGAGCTGAACTCAATAAAAAAGGCAGAGAGAAGGGGGTCCAATTCTCTATGCTTTAAAAAACATAGGACAGAAGTTTATTTAGCTCTAGCAAGAGAAATACATCAGGACAGACTCATTGCTGACTTGATGCAATCACCATTGGGTCCTAGATCCCCATTTTGGGTTTCTGCTAAGGACTGAGTCAATAAAGGAAGGCAAGTTATCAAAAGTAGAAAGCAAATTAACCAACAATTCAGAAAGCAAGGCTTTGTAAAGGTTTTTGTATTGGTTCTCAAATTGGGCATGCAAGAATTCCTATGATAGCTTTGTAAAAATACATGTTCTGTTCCATCTGGATTGTGTTTTTATAAAACATCATAAATCACCTGAAGATCATACTCTAGAAAAATGGTTATTGGTTAGGAAGTGGTCCTTAGAAACAGACAGACCCAGAATTGTATATCAATACCTCCATATCCTAGCTGTGTCACTTTGAACAAGTTACTTAAATCCATTAAAGTCACAGCTTCACAGAATAAGATGATAATGAATCGTATACCTCACAAGATTGTAATAAGGATTAAATTAAAAGGATAGTACATGTTACATAGTACATGTTGAAGATTGGCACATAGAAAATAAGCATTCATATTAGAGCCAAGGACCAGGTAAAGTCTGACAATGGGTTTTAGGGAAATTATTATGCTTTATCCATTCATTCCAATTGGTAAAATTAATGACATCACTTAGTTTTGAAAAATTAACAAAACTTTCACAATGTACTATAAATATTACGTCAAAGAAATTTAATCTTTGGGCATGGTTTAATAAAGAAAATAGTAGGCTCATATAACCTTTGTTTTCTTTATTTCTGAAAATGTCAAAGTAAGAGAAAGTGGATTTATAGTTAAAGGTATAATTAAATGTGGATTCTATAGAACACGACATAATGAAATCTAGTGGATATAGAAATTTGAAGTATAAAGGAAAGAAACGCAAATCTTCACAGTTATAGAATTCATAGTTCTTCGAAATTCTAAAATTTATGGTATTGTCCAAAATAGTATTTCATGTCTAATATATTTATTTTTTCATATTGAAAGAAGAGAAAGATCAGACTTAGGCTACGACATGTTTCTGCCAACAAAAATAGCCAAAAGCAAAGTACCAAAACAAAAATAATTACATTGTAATAGAAATGTAAGAGGTTGACAATAAAAATTTAATATTCTCAATAAAAATATTAGTACTTCAATTAGCTTTTACTGCTTTCTATGCAGAATCCATGCTACCCTACACTGAGCATTTTCAGTTTATTATGTGAACTTGTTAATGATGCAGTAAACCTTGCATAGTTCTGTTTTTTTGTTGTTGTTTTTTTGTTTTTTTCAAAAAAGAATCTCTAAAGCAATTTCTTATCTCTAATTCAAAGTAAAGGGATGTTAGCTATTTGGGGGTCTAAAGGAAATTTACCACTAAAGACAAAATGTTCCTTTCCCGCTCTCTCCATTGTGACACAATTTCCAATGTAACATTCACTCTTTAAACCTGTAAGTTAAAACCTACCTCAAAATATCGTTATGAGGTTTTTAAAATGTGGCAATAAGAATTTCCATGTCATGAAGTGGGTTCTTGGTATTAACTCATAATTACTCTTTATCTTCCTAAATTTTTCTGGTAGTTAATAAAATCTAACAGAACAAAATTTGCAAATATATTAAACATTACTTCCTGAACCGTTTATACTCAATTATAAAACAGCCAAAAGGTTACATTAGTCAAATATATGAGTCATAGTTTTTGAAAAGGCAAACGAAATATATGGAAATTCATGTAAAATGAATTCAAGAACATTGTATTATTCCAAATATAGAAGAAATTTGAATTTCTTAATTTATAATAGCAAAGGCAATACTGAATGGAATTGTGAATTAAAACAAAAACTAGGAGCAAAATTAGTGAAGCTTATGATTTGTAAATTATATGACAACATTATAAGTTAAGTCCACATAATGCATGGGGATTCTGGAATAAAAAGTCTATTCTTAATATATTTAAATGTAATTTCCATGGTCAAAGAGCTAAAAAAAAAAAGGGGGGCCCATTTTAGAAGTTCATAGACTTTAAAGTTATGAAAAAGAAGAAATGTTTCAGTAGAACATATTTTATTTAAAGAATATAATAATATTTTAAATAAGACCTTCCTTGATAGATAGATAGATAGATAGATAGATAGATAGATAGATAGATAGATAGATAGATAGATAGATAAAGATCTTCCTGTAGGTGACTATTTAAAATAGCCAGATCTCAGCAGTTCATAAACTTCCCACCACAACCTTCCTCCATCTTTCTGCACCTTTGTCCATACAGTCTTACTTCCCTCCTTTAACACCAGTTACCTGTGCCCTTTCAAAAGACATATCTTCCACTTGATCTTTAAATATCATTTCCTATTTGTTCAAGAACTTTTGTCTATATAACTTTCCTTAACTCTACATTTTCTGCCAATTACTGTCCTGTTTTTGTTGTTATATCATTGTTCCTTTTCAAATTAAACTTCTCCAATAGTTATCTACACTTATTTTATTTTATTCCACTTCTCTCTTTTTCCCTTGAGTATATTGCAGTTAGGCTTTAATACCAACATCTGCCAAAACTGCTCTTGACCTTCATGTTGCAAAATACAGCATTTATTTCTCAGTTCTTGTTAATACAAACTCCCGGAAAGATTTGACAGTAGATCATTCCATCTTCCCTGAAGCACTTTCTTTATAGGGCTTGCAAAATATAATACCACTCCTGATTGCCTGCCTCACTAGCTATGCCTCATTCTTCTACTTTGCTGATTGCTCCATGTCTCTCCAACTGTCAAGTGACATAGGGTCCCAGGTGCTCTGCCTTTCGTTTCTTTTCTACCTGTATTCTCTCCTTTGGCAATCTTATCCATTCTCATGGATTTAAACACTATCAATAGATTGATGCTTCCCAGTTATATTTTCAACATGAAACTCTTCCCTAAACCCTAGGTTTATAAAACAAATTGCCACCTTGACATCCTGGACAAGTACAAAAACTGGACATACTCTCTACTCCAGACATGTTCATCTCACACTGCTCTTTATCTCAGTACGTGAGAACTCCACCTTATCAACTGATCATGTCAAAAAAAAAAAAAAAAACTGTAGTCACTCTTGATTCTTTGTCTTACACTCTACATTTCAATCGAAATATCCAGTTTGTTCTACCTACAAACTATATTAAGAATCTGACTATTACTCACCACTTCAACGGCTTTTATCCTGGCTGGAGCCTCTCTTAACCAAGATCACAAGGGAAGGAGTGTGGGGGAGGAGGAGAATAATCTAGGCCCTTGTTTTTGGATTACATCCAAGTCAGAAGTGGTAAACTGTGATAGCAGTTGTTATGGCTGTACTAGTGTCGATGAGAAGCATGAAGAGAATAGAAAGATGAATTTTCCTGCAATTCAGAGAATGGATGGGTCCCCGTGGAAACATTATCATTCAACTTTTTGACAAGAGACAACTTGAATTATTAATACAAACTTAGGTTGAAAAGAGTATTATAAAACCTGTTTTGAACAGAAGAGATATGTTCTTTTGTTCTCTTTCAATTGGATCTGAGAATTTCAAGAGAATAAAAAACTTTTCTTTCCAAACCAGGTTTTATACATTCTACATGTATATATAATTTAACTCAAAAGAGATAACACAGAATAATAAGGCATATTTTTAAACTGGGGAGTATCACTCAGTCAAAACTAGCACTAGACTGTTGAGAGCACAAATTTGAAGTTAAAATTTTTCAAGCATACAAAAGCAAGAAAAAATAAATTTTTCTGGATGTCTACAAATATGATCTAAAAAATTAGAAGGAAAAAATAATACCTTAAAGTCTAATTCCATGATGCATGTGACATGTTATAGTGAACTAAAACTACGAAAGGAAGGAGTACTTTAAGATACTATTTTTATACAAAGACTTCTCAAAAAAAAAATATCCTCTGCAGTTTCTGGTGGTGATTGGGTGTCTTGGGCTGGATGCTAACGTGGAAATATAGAAGATAAACTGGAGAAACAATGCTGATATAATTATTTCTTTCATTTCTTGTGTTGACGACAAGAAATCTGTCTGGTTAAAATAGTACAGCCATGATCCCTAATATATACACATTGCCTCCTCCTTTCCATCTTTCACAAAAATTGGTAATTGCATACAGCAATTTGTTAATGAGAAAAACTTGATGGGGACTTTGAGTTCTTCTAAGAATAGAGGGTTTTGAACTTCCTGATCCATTACTGGCTATTCTAACCATTCTTATGAAATTCATAGTAAGTCATATCTAAAGCTCATTGTTTAAAAGACAATTACAACACAGGAAGAAAAGCCTGATTATATTTTTGTTTACTTGAGAAACAAAAGTTGTTCTACTCATCATCAGGAATAACAAAACCGCAGAAAAATTATATCTTCTTATGTTATAGAAGGGAAACAGTTTCAATGGCTCTTCATCCTCAATTCCTAACAGAAGAAATCTTTGCAAGGTCAGTCTTACTCTGCCACTATCCAATTGTACGTTAATAGGCAATTACCTTCTTCTTTGGCTGCCTTAAATATTTAGTCTATTACATAAGATAATCTTTGAGACAACTCCTAGCTAATAAATTCTGGGGTTCTGCAAATTTGCAAAACTTGGAAAGGCCCTCGATCATGGGCAGATATCTCCTGAGGTGTATGATATGTCAGTGAGAGCAACTGCTGCCACTCTGATAAGTGCAGATGTGGGTGACTGACCTCATGTGACATGTGGTACACACTCTCTCTGACACAGCCATACCTAAAGAGCTGCTGGTTACCATTTCTCACTAGACTGCTTTGCAAGTCTAGAGCACTAAGGTCAAATTCCACTTTGAGTGACTCCTCTCCTGGGGAGACTAGGTAATCTCCAGCATGTGAGAAAAAGCAGCAGCCTTGGCAGCCATAGCCTCACATTGGCCCAAGCGACAGCAACTCTGTCCTCTCTTGTGACAAGGCACTCATTAGAACATGCTTCTATCCTCCTTCCTCTTATCAGCTTTTATCTCATCATTTCTATTACTTTGGATATACAACTTGGTGTCATGAGAGGTACTAGAAGAAAATCAAGATCCTGGTTAAGTAAAATTCTATCAAATTAGACAGGATCACAGCAGACCCTCAGTCCACCAAAGAACATTACAATGGTTGTGTACATACAGGAATCTGGTAGAAGCAAATTCTGTCAGCTCTACTCTCAAAATATCTCCATAACCTAACCATTTCTCCCCAACTGACTGATCCCATAGAAATCCAAGCCACTGTTATCTGTCATCCAGAATGCTGCAGGCCTCCTAATAGTTGCTCTTGCTCTCCCTCTCTGCACAGCACGCTTAATAATCTTTTAAAATATGACTTAAATGATTTCATTCTCTTACTCAACATTGTCACATAGGTTCCTGACACACTGAAGAATAAAACCCAATCTTCTCACCATGGACTATACAGCACATAAGACCTGGACCTTGCCTTTCTTTCACACATTGTCTTTCTCCTTTCTTCCTTACTTCATCTGCTCTAACCATCATGGACTTTTCATTACACCATGGACACAATCAGCAATCTCCACTCTTGGGGACTTCGTACCAAGGATTTTCTCTTGCCAGGAGACTAATCTTCCAGTCATTTATTCAGGTCTATACTCAAATATCACTTTAGCAGTCATGTTTTTCCATACAAGTTATCTAATTTGAAAACATTATATTTACTTACCTGGCTTTTTTTATATAAGCAATATCTGACATAATATTCTATATTTTTTTTATTAATTTGCTAAGGCACTTGCACTCAAATAACAGCTCACTGAGAAAGGGACTTTTATGATTCACCACTGCATCAACAGTGCCCAGAGCAGAGTCTGGCACACATTGAGCACCAAATCAACATTTAATAAAAGGAAAACAATTAAACTATAAATCCATTGTAGCAATTGTTTCATTTTTTTAAATCAGAATGATAAGGTGTCTGCAAATTATGTGTAAAAGGCCACATTCAACCTGTTTTTGTTTTTGTTTTTGTTTTTGTTTTTAGTAAGTAAAGTTATTGCAATACATCCATGCTCATTCATTTACTATCACCTGTGGCTGAACTGGGGCTATGCCAAGAGTCTTTACGGCCCACAAAACAAAATATTTACCATTCAGCACTTTATAGAAAACACGTGCCATGTCTTGCCTGAACTGTAAAATTCAGGCTTAATTTCTTACATTTCCTTTTTCTTTGGCATCATTGCCTTTCTCTATTTCTAGTCACCTCAAAGCAAAGCTGGAGTCAACAGAAACTTTTACTAACTTTGAAAAAGGAAAATATAAATAATCATGAAGAACTGACGATGAATTATTCAACTTTAGAACCAGTCACATAATTACAAGATGTTTCTCTTCACCATTTCTTACCACTTAATAGGGTATTTTTCTGAGTGATTTATAAAGAGAAAAGCTCAGGGGATTCTTTGTTCCCAAGGTTTACTTAGAGCAATGTTGTTTAAATAAGCAGATTTTATTTCATTTTAATTTTTCATTCAGAGAGTTCCTTCCCAAAACCACTACTTCTCATATCTATAGTAGACATTAAAGATTGTTTCTCCTTTTACTGGATAGGTAGGCAGGATGCTGAGATGGAAAGGATGAATCTTTTCTGCCCAAATTCATTTATATTGTATTGTCAGTCACCATTGGGGGCTAATTTCTGCTATTAAGATTTCCCATCACAAAATCTAGGCAAGATATATATTTCTCAATGCCAAACTATTTTATGGTACTTGGGATTTTCAAAAAACAGACAATATTTATTCTACTTGTGTGATATAATGCGAATACATAAATGAATATTTTTTATTTATTTATAACAAATAAATGAAATCCATAGTTCAGTCTTCAGGGTCAGACAAACCTGGGTTAAAAGCTTTGTTCAGCTCGTTACTGGTCTGAGACTCTGAGAACATTACTTGCCTCTTTGATGAATAACTCAGCCTACACATAGGTATAGTGGAGATTAAGTCCATTTCAAACATTTGTGGTGTGCAGTAAACGAGAAAACTCTCCCCTTGGCTAGAAATAAAACAAATGTTTTAAGTCCTATGCATACACATTTCATGAATTCTTTAGAACAAGTAATGCAGCAGTTGCTTTCAATGACCCATAGACCCTTGGCACTTACTACTCCCAGGCACAGCTCTGCTTTCCTGCTGCAAGTACCTACAAGTTTCTGACTCCTCTCTCTGACAGAAGGTGCTGCTTAGTTTTTGCACAGGTTGGGACACAGGTGCTGGGAAGTTGACATCCACAGAAGCAGTGATGTGCTGGTGTCATGTGTAGCACTATGTTAAGGGCCATTTGTTAAATTTTCAGGAATTTTATAACCTGATGCTTAAACACAACCATCATTGAAAGTTAAATTATTTAAACTTACAATTAAATAAATTTTATTAAAAAAAGGGTAAAACATGCTCAAAATTCATCACTTCCTAGTCATTTTATACTTTATTATTATCTATGTTTTTGAGGGTTTTATGTCTTATTTATGTCTGTAGAGTGGAGACTACATATAATGGTGTGCTATTGTACATCTCTTCTCAACTCTGCATTCGGTGATGTCATGTTGGAGCCAAAAATTGGTCATGGTAAGAGTGGTTCCACCACAGAAATTGGCAGATGTGTTGAATTAGGACTATTTGTTCAGAGAGCTGATCGTTAAACATTTACTAGTACACCACTGCCCAATACTCAACCAAAAACCAGTAAGAATTAGTGGAAATAATAATACTCAAGTCTCCCACTTCCTTAACTGGGGATGAATCAGTGATGTGTTCTCTACTGTTCCCCAGACATTCTGAAGGATCAAGTTCAGATGCTCACAGTAGAAACAAATACATAAGAAAGGGAAAAACTGGCATTTACGAATGATGGTTGCCATTCATAAATTAGGCTTGATACCAGATGTTGTTATGGATCTGGATTCTCTAGTGTTATCTGGTGATGACAGAGATTCCAGAATAGTGGAGGACAGTTGTCAGTAATTAAGCATAGAGCCAAGGAGGAAATAATTACCATAATAAGCAGTGAGAACAAAATGGCAACCAGGGAAGCCTGACCTGTAGAAATATGCTGTAATGCATATTGGAGCATGAAGTGAGGTAATCGGACATCCAAGGAGACTGTTGCTTGATTTATATAATGAAATTCAGCTGAGCAGAATGCTAACAAGAGCCCTTTATCCAGTTTACAGATGTGAATTGGTCCTCAGACTCAATGACAATGGATTAAAAGGTGTCTCCTGAACATGATTAAAAGGCTCTCCTCGAAAAGTAACTTGCAAATCCACAGCAAGAATATATAGTATCTATTTCACCAATCCTTTTCAGAAGAATCCATGTCCACTTAAAGAGCAACTATATTGGGAAAAAGGCATTACCAAGGTGATTTAAGGACGAATGATATATTGATATAGCATCTGAGCTGACCCTACTCTAGGTGATGCAGAGCACCATAGTAACCCCCATCTTACAGTGGAGGCATACGGTCACTGGCTCACTTCATTTTCACAATGAGTCCAATGGGTCACTCTGTGGCTATTTTCCCAATCCTTCAGTGCATTACCAGGGCATATATTCTTAAGTGCTGACAGACCCTAAGATTCATTTACTGAACTGTGGGGTAAGAGGTGTCATAATAAGGTCAAGTAAGTAGTCCCTGAACTACTATCTTACCACACTGAGATAGAGTTAGACTCAAAGTTAGAATTTCATAGTAATACAAACTCTTTGTGAAATGGCAACTAAGAACAGCCCTCAAAGACTTAACAATATATGGCTAATGATCTCATCCTGTTATCGTGTTAATTGACCACTATGGCTCCTGCAAATATGAGCTGGATCATGGTAGGTAACAGTCAACTATTGAAAACTTATCCAAGTGGTTCCCTCCAATCATAGCTACAGTGTCCAATATAGTCTTTTTACTAGACCAGATCAACATAGACTCTGACAATTGCCATGAGTCTATTGATCTTGAAAGTGCATTCTTTGAATTAAAAAAGGAAATAAAAAGTACTTTGCTACCATCTGTGACAGAGAATGGTACACATTTACACTTTTGTCCCAAGGCTACATTAATTCTGGTCTCTGTCAGAATTTTCTGTAGAATATCATATTAATCCACTCAACTGATTAAATCTCTTGAGCAGTAAGTGACAAGAAATCTGGATACCCTGGTAGGATAAATGTGTGCCAGAACATAAGAGAAAACCATACAAAGATTCACAGTCCTACTGTACTGGTGAAGATTTTAGGCTCCAAAGATTTGTGGCATGTCACGACAACCTATCCCAGTTAATATAATTTTTTATATCTCAGTGTTATTTTCCTCATTCCATCCTCTCTCTGCTCCCCCTTCCCTTCCCCTTTCCCTGTCCTTCATCTTTGTCCTCCTCTTCCTTTTCTCTCTTAAATTCAGATTTGCCAAAGTTTTTTATATTTTAATTATTTCAAAAACATAAGCTTTGATGTTATGGATCCAACTAAGTTTAAATATTTTTCATTACCATCTTTCTTGTCATTACTTTTACAGTCCTTTCAGTTAACTTTCTCTGGAATTTTTTTTAAAGATTTTCTAACTTAATGAGCCAAATGTTTAATGAATTTATTTTCAATATAGCTTGCATTCCAAAATTTAATATATGGTTCTATAATTTCCTTTAATTATTGCTATAAGCATATCTCATATATTTATATATGGCACTAATTATAATTTCTAAAATAATTGTAGCTTTAGTCTTGATTTTCTTTGTAAAACAAGACAATTCTGTTTTGTTCTAGTTCTTTTTATTATTTCCCAGTTGGACTTGTTTTTGCAATAATCTTTTTGTTTCTAATTGTATTGCATTATGGTCACAATTATGTCAGAGAGTAGACACTATAGTTGTTATAAAGGGATAAAAAAATAAACATTAAAAGATAAACACATAGATTATTCTCTAGGTTTTTAAAATGTGTAATTTACAGATTTGCAGTCAGTCTTTCTTGCGATAACCCCAGCTATGACATATATTTGTGTGTATACGTATCTTTGAAATGATTTTTCAGTGATAAAAGAATAATGATAATAGACAATGTTTCAAATACTGATGCTAGGAGAGCCACTCCATAAATATCAACAATGATGCAAAGGAGTTCATGTGAAAAAATATACTTTTTTCTAAATTTATAGCCAGTAATATGCTTCTGGTTTTGCATTTGAATGCAGCACTAAAAAGAACAGTCAGTGCAAAACAGTTTTCTAAGCATGACTAAAGTCTACTTAGGGTGAAAGCAATGAGTTTAAGTGGAATAAACACTAACCTGGCCTTTAGGAGACCCATGACCCATGACCCAGAAAAGTAAGTTTTTTTGTTTTGTTTTGTTTTGTTTTGTTTTATCATTATCTGTGCTGATAGAAGTTTTCTTTCAAATGTAATAATACTCTTCAATAGTTGGGGTAAAGTAAGATTTGTTTTCCTCCCCGCCCCTGAAATCTCCAGCCAAAGGCAGTAACTTCCATTGTGTTTATTTACTTGCCCCGCCCCCCCCACCTTAAAATACAAATGCTGTGGGGAAGGTAGTTAAGTGCAGCAGGAGGGAGAGCTGGATGGGATAGTGAAATGCAGGCATGTGTGACATTGGGAGGGGCAATAAAAGAGGAACAGTAAAAGGGTGCACAATATGGAAGGAAGAAAGTAACATTTTACATTAGAGGTTTTAGATGTTATCTAAAAAATTTCTCCCACATTTCCACAATGCTAATTCACACTTTATCTCATTAACTGTACCTGTTAAGCATCTCAGATAGCTCTTCCTCTCCTTCTCTTAGGTTTATTGCCTTAACTGAAGAGTGCCCATTCATCATCTCTTGTCTAAAGCCTCAAAATAGTTTTCCTTCATTCAACAGTAGTTACTGAATGCCTATTATGTATCAATAAATGTTCAAGATATTATAGGGATACAGCC
This sequence comes from Eidolon dupreanum, assembly GCA_028627145.1. NCBI lineage: Eukaryota > Metazoa > Chordata > Mammalia > Chiroptera > Pteropodidae > Eidolon > Eidolon dupreanum. Next base: position 31,435,920 of record CM053506.1, read on the forward strand.
TTGGTAAGATTAATAAGGTCCTTGTTCTTCCAGGGTTCCCTTCTGAAAGAGAAAAAAATGAATAAAAATGTAAATGATATGTATTGGGGTAATGATTAAGTTATATGAAAAAAAATACAACAGGGTATTATGAAAGAGTCAGGGTGAGGGCCTAATTTACTTTAGGTGGATAATCAAGACTCACTGAGGATAGATTGTTGAAGGAGAAACCATCGAGAAGGCTCCAACCTTATAAAATCAGGGGATGAGCAGAGCCAACAAAGAAAGCAGTGAGCTCAAGGCCACAGACAGAGCAGCAGAAGAGATGAAATGCAGACCTATGCCAGAACAAAATAGCAAATACAAAATTTTGATTTTATTTTAAGTTATCTTGGAAATCAATAGAAGATTTTAATTGAATGCAAATTAAAATCTCAAAGATTAACTTTTCACCTGGGAATTTAGTTCTAAGAACATTAAGATTTGATGAGGTTGTAGAAAAACAAAAACTTTCATGTAATAGTGACAGAAGAGGAAATTGACACAATAACTTTGAAAACCATTTTGACATATAGATTATTTGTCTACAAGTCCATGCTAGGTATATACCTTTGAGAAAAATATTGAAAATGTATGTGGCATGTATAAGAATGTTCACATGAAGCGCTCTTCATTATACATAAAAAACTAGAAATATTGTGGTATATCCATATAGCAACGAATCTACAAAGATATGTGTATCTCAAAATATGAAGCTAAGTAAAAGAAGCAAATCTTCTTTTATATCTATTACATATTATTATCTATTACAGAAAGGTCAAGTCAGGCAAACTTGAACAATACATTATGACAAATACACAGATGGTAAAACTATAGGGAAAAACAAATGAGGAATTAACAAGAAATTAGTATAGTGGTTACTTCTATAATAGGGAGGAGGGGGGAGGTAAAATAAACAGTGCTAGGCTCAAAGGGGACTTATAAGGAACCAGTATTCTTTCTTAACCTACATGGTGAATACACAGGTATTTATTTTATTATTATTCTTTACACTGATATATTAATTTTATGCAAATTTTATATGATATATATATCATTATCAACAATTAGTAGGATAGTTAATGTAAAAGCTAAAATAAAAGTTTCACAAAAACTGGTGAAGGAGCGTTCCCTGGCATTTGGCAGCTGCTAAAACACAATTATTCCACTTTTAATTTTTACGCCTGATAGGCATAGCCCTGTGTACTTTGTAACAACATACATTTGAATATAAAATTATTTTATTATTGTCTGTTTCCCATTAATTGCCAAGCTTGAAGAGGGCAATGCTTAGATGTTTTAGCTTAATTATTACCTAATTCATGGTAAATACTAAAGTAAGTACTCAGTAAATGAACACAGCATGAAGGAAAGACTATGACAGATCCTATAAACCAGGTTAAGGATGTCAGTGTTTACCTTAAGAACAACAACAACAAAAAAAAAAACTAATCAAAAACAGACTCACAAATATAGTGGACAATTTGGTGATGAACAGAGGAAAGAGGGGTTGGGGGACTGGGAGAATGGGGTGAAGGGTTAAAGAAGTACAAATTAGTAGTTGATAGATGGTCATGAGGATGAGGAGGACAGCATAGAGAATGCAGTAAGCATTAATGTGATGGCTAGGTGGAGGGCCAGAGGAAAGAGCAATTAGGGGGATCATTTTATCAACTATATAAATGTCTAACCAATTTACTATATACTTGAAACTAATAAAATAAAAATTTTTAAAACAACGATAGTTTTCCACTTTACTACCAACCATATTATTATTTATGAAACTATATTTTTACTTCAAAAGGAGAAAGAAAAATAAAAGTTATTATGTTTTATTTTAAAAAAAGGATAATTGAAAGCTATTGAATAACAGATATGGGTGACAAGTCATATTTCAATATTTAAAAGATCACCCTGGATACTTAGTGAATAAAAGATTAGAAGAAATTAAGAATGGATACAATAAGACAGAATATTACTTCAGTGGTCCAAAAGGTTAAAATGAGTTGTGTTTCTTATCGTTCTGATGGAGACATGGCAATGGAAATGGAAATAATTGGATAAATTAAGTTATTAAAATTCACATGACTTAGTAACAGACTGTAGATGCATGTGAAAGTTTGGGTAAACAATATACAAATAATGATTCCCAAACTTATGGCTCTGCAAAGGCCTGACAATACCAGCTACAATTTTCCCCAGATACTGATTAGTGTTATATAATCAGGTTTGAGATGGTCAAGAGGAAGGTCATTAGACAAGGTTTCTGATTTTTACTATTATTCAGATCACTGTCATTATTATTTGAATAATGAATCTTAGTTGTTATCCAAGAGTAGGTGTTAAAAAGGCACCTGCATATGTGGATTTGGGGTTTGGAAGATGTAAACTCCAAAGGCATTGGTGGAGAGGAATTTGAAGTCTTGTATGTGGGTGACATTTTCTAGAAATTTTAAGAGAGAAAAAAAATACTAATACCTGAGTAATTCCAGCATTTAAAAGACTGTTAGAGGAAAGATGTGCCTATAAGAGGAGAGAAGTATCTCGAGTGCTTAAGAAAAAACAAATAAACTGGAAAGTGGTATGTGCTGAGAGGATGTTTCAAGACACTGTTTCAAAAAGATTGGAATGTTCACACTGCCGGATGGGCTGAGAGGTCAAAACAACAATGACTGAAAATTACTGATTGGTTTTAGCAAGTAGTGAGAGCTCTTTTGTTGTAGTGATAGGGTAGATGCCATATTGGAGTGTGTTGAAAAGCAAAAAATTAACAAATAAATAAGCAAATTTAGAAAAAGAATCAAAATACAGTTAGTCCTCAGTAGAATTTTGACAAAATGAATGAGGACAGTTTCACTAATTTCTAGATGAGTGACGTTCCCTCTAATCTAAAGTCTTAGCAAGAAAATCCAGTTCACTGTCATTTTTATACTCTGTACTATTACAATTTTTTCATTCATATACTCTAAAATAGTGAGAAACATTTTCCATACACCATCATCTTGCTTGACTATTAGAGTTATTCCTGGTTGATATGTTTTAACAGGCATTCTAATTGGTTATTTGTATTTTCCTTTTAATAATTTCTATATCTTGGACATAGGTAAAACATACATACATATGTTTGTGCAAATATATATATCCCACTCTAATATACTAATTTGGTTAAGATAATTTATTAGTTTTCTGTTGTTGTGCAACAAACAGTCACAAAATAGCTTAAGAAACATAAAATGCAGAGAACCTGGATCATTCATACGTTTCTTGTGAGAATATAAAATCACATAGCCATTATGGAAAGCGGTTTGGTAATTTCTTATAAAACTAAATATGCCATTATCATATGACCCAGAAATTGCATCCTTGAGCAATTATCTCAGAGAAATTACAACTTATTGTAGTAGGCTGAAACACACACGCATGCACACACACATATCCAGCCTACTCTACCTATCCACATTCTAATCCCTGGAACCAGTAAATGTTACTTTATTTGGAAAAAGTGTTTTTGTAGGTTTAATTAAGGATTTTGAGACAAAGAAAAGGCAATGATAGGAGTGATATAGCCTTAAATCAAATAATACAGACAACTAAGCTACCAGAAACTGGAAGAGGAAAGGAATAGATTATACCCTTGAGCTTCTAGAGTGAGTCCAGACCTGCTGACTACTATTTTTTAGCCCAACGATATGAATTTCAGATTCTTGTCCTTCAAAATCATAAGAGAATAAATTTCTGCTGTCTTAAACCACCCAGTCTGTATTAATTTGTTATATCAGCCATCGGCGCTATCCTTTTACATACACACAAAAACTTTACACACACATAGCAGTTTTATTTGTAATAGTCAAAAACTGGAAACAATCCAAAATTCCTTCAATGGGTAATGGTTAAGAGAACTATATACATCAGTACCATGAAATACTACTTAGCAATAAAAAGTAACTATTAATCCATACAACAGCTTGGATGAATCTCAAAGAAAGTATATTGAGTGAAAAACAAAAAGAGGTAGTCCCAAAAAGTTACATGGTATATGATTCTACTTATGTAATATTTTCAAAAATGACAAAATTTTAGTGGTTGCCAAGGGTTGAGAAAAGGGTGCAGGGGAGGTAGGTATGGTAACAGAAAAGCAACAGGAGGGGTCCTCCTGGTGATGGAAATATTCTGTAATTTCACTGTGGTGGTTGAACAGAAGTACAAGTAAAACTAGAGAAATCTCAGTAAGAGCAATGGAGTCTATCAATGTCAATATTCTGGTTGTTATATTATATAGTTTTGTAAGATAGTATCCTTGTAGAAAACTGGGTAAGAGGGTTCATGGGCATGCTCTGTATTATTTCTTACAACTAAATAAGAATTTACAATGATCTTAAAATAAAAAGTTAAAAAACAAAACACACACACACCAAAAAAAAATATTTATTTGCTCACAGTTTTAAAAATCAAATGTCTAAGATTTAACAAGGTTCTCTACTCAAAGTACCACAAAACCAAAATCAAGGTAATCAGCCAGGTGTGCTCTTATCTGGAGATTAGAAAATCTGCTTCCAGCTTATTTGGGTTCTGGGCAGAATTCAGTTCCTTGAGGTGGTGGGACTCAAGTCCCTGTGTCCATCCCATCTATTGGTCTCTATCCTCTCTCAACTCCTAAAGGCTCCTCCTACATCCTAACCCCAAAGCCCCCTCCATCTCAGAGCCAGCAATGTCACATTGAATCCTTCTTGTACTAGGAATCTCCCTGACTTCTGTTACCACTTAAAGAACAGGCTCTAGTTTTAAATGGCCTAACCAGTTGCATTAAGCCTACTTGGATAATTTTATAATAACTGATCATCAGTAACTTTAATTACATCTTCAAAATTGTTTTATCTACATAAGATAATATAATCACAGGCCTGATATCTCATCATAATCACATTTGTGAGCATAAAGGCAAAAAAATCTCGGGGAGGGGGGGGCCTTCTTAGAATTTGGTCTACCACAGATCTAAACCTCGGTTTTGCCTATCTCTCTGTTTCAGTTGTGGACAATTTTATACCAGCACATTTAAGTGTATAAAATGTTCTGATTTATTTATCACAAATTCTTGTGGAAATATCACCTCATATATAATGCTTTCAAAATATATAAGAATATCTCGAGAGATGTCAAGGAAACATGGCAGAGTGAGAGATATCTTCAGATCTCTCCCCTGAAACAACAATAAGCTGAGCATCTAAAACTGAACAAAAAACACCCAAACTGCACACCAGCATGTCTGAGCATGGGATCTGTGCCCAAGAGCTACCACAGGTCAGAACCCCAGGTGTCGGGCGGTGGACTTGGAGAAATAAAGAAGCTGCCTCTCACAGCCAACAAAGTGCCTTGCAAACACTGCAGAGCCTGAGGGGAATGAGCAAAAGCTGCTGAGACTGGAGCTACCTCTTGCAGCCTCTGAAGCTCCCTGCAGGAGGAAGGGGAGGGGAGAAGGTGCAGCAACTTCCCTGATCAGCCTGCCTGGAAGTGCCAGAACTTCTAGCAGCTGGCAGCAGGGCCCAGTCATCAGGGCAGAAAGCAGTGAAGCACTTCGGGACCGCAGAGAAACTATAGTTGATTTTTACCAGCCCCGGTTGCAAAACTGAGGCAGAATCACAGCCTCCAACTCCAAAACTAGAGGGCCCCTCCCCCCATACACTCGATACAGATCACCGCGGAGCCCCAGGGGAATCTGAGCAAATGCTATAGAAACTGTTGCTAACACTGACAGGGACTACAACTGAGAGTAGCAATTGTGATTAAATATGTACAAAAAATAAAAAAGACATTTAGGCTTTATATAAAGCAGGGATCCAAGAGGCTTATACACCTACTGGAAACCAAAAGAAAAGTGCCTTTTTCACAGCAGGCTAAAGAGACAACTTTATATAATAAATCTTCTTTCTGGAAAAACAACAGAATACACTTCCATTAATGTCCAGGTGAAGAAATAGTCTATTAAACACCGTGAACAACCAAGGTGACAAGGCATCTCAGAAAGAAAGAGAAAAATCTCCAGAAAATAAGCTTACAGACATAGATATATGCGACTTAAATGACAGAGAATTCAGAATGATACTTCTGAAAAAACTCAATGAGATCCAAAACAACTCAAATCAACAATTTCAGGATTTGAAAGAAACAACCAGATGAACAGAGCAAGGAGATTGAAACCCTCAAAAGGAACCAACTAGAACTTCTAGAGATGAAGAACACACTGCAAGAGTTGAAAAATGAAAAAGCAAGCTTGGGAAATAGAGTCGACCAAACGGAGGAAAGGATCAGTGATATCGAAGACAGAAATCTAGAAATAAATCAGAAGGAAGAAGAGAGAAACTGAAAAATGAAAAATAATGTAAGAGAAATACAAGAACTAGCTGATACCATCACAAGAGGAAACCTGAGAATAATGGGCATTATCAGAGGTGAGGAAAAGGAGCAGGGACTAAAAAGCATTTTCAGACAAATAGTGGATGAGAATTTCCCAAATCTAAGGAATGAGCTGGAGCTTGGAATTAAAGAGGTCAACAGAACACCCAATTATCTCAACCTGAAAAGGCCTTCACCGAGACACATAAGACACATTGTATTAAAGTTTTCGAAAATCAAAGACAAAGAATTCTCAGGGCAGCCAGGGAAAAGAAGATGGTAACATAAAAATGAAAACCCATTAGATTATTATCGGACTTCTCAGCACAAACCTTACAAGCCAGAAAGAAATGGAATCAAATATTTAAACTATAAAGTGAAAGGAACTACCAGCCTAGGATAATGTATCCAGCTAAGCTCTCCCTTAGATATGAAGAAGAAATTAAGACCTTTTCAGACATACAAAAATTGAGGGAATTCTCCACTATAAGGCATGTACTACAGGAAATACTGAAAGGCATCAGCTCATCTAAAAAAAATTACAAAACAAAAAATACATAATTAGGAGTAAAGTGAATATCAGGCAAATGGAAACAAAGGAGTGCAATCCTTACTAAGAACAGGTCATTATAAGCTTAAATAAGAAGAAGAGAATTGCTATAGCAAGACAGTAATGAACATTCAGCATACATAGGGACAAACTAAAATAACAATGATTGAAAAGAGGATTCAAACAGCCAAATTCACAAAGAGGAAAGAAGACAAGACATACACAGAAGAAAAGGGAATATATATATATATATATATATATATATACACACATACACATAGCTATCATTTTCATGTTTGTAATGGTAACCACACACTAAAGATTCAGAACTGAAGTATATAAAATAAAACAAAAAGACCTAGAGGGGAAACCCACAAAAGCCAACCAAAATAAAGAAAAAAGAAACACAAGGACAAGGAAGCAATGGAAACACCAAGCTACCAGAAAGCAAAAGATAAAATGGCTATAAGAAGACCTCATATTTCAATAATCACCCTGAATGTAAATAGACTGAACTCACCAATAAAAAGGCACAGAGTTGTAGAATGGATCAAAAAGCAAAACACAACCATATGCTGCCTCCAGGAGACACAACTCAGTTCCAAAGATAAATATAGGTTCAAAGTGAAATGGTGGAAAATGGTATTTCAAGCAAATGGTATTCAGAGAAAAGCAGGAGTAGTGGTACTAATATTGGACAAAATAGACTTCAAAATAAAAAAGGTAAAGAAAGATACTGAGGGACACTTCATAATGAGAAAGGGAATCATGCACCAAGAAGACATAACATTTATTAATATCTATACCCCAATCAGGGAGCCCTGAAATACATAAAGCAATTACTAACAGAACTAAAGGGAGAAACAGACCGAAACACTATCACAGTAGGGGACCTAAATATCCCACTGTTGGATATGGACATATCATCCAAACAGGAAATCAATAAGGAAATAACATCTTTAAACAACACATTAGGCCAACTGGACATAATTGACATAAAGAAAGCCTTCCATCCCAAAATAGCTGCTTATATATTCTTCTCTAGTGCACATGGAACATTCTCAAGAATTGAACACATACTAGGACACAGAAATAGCCTCAACAAATATAAGAGGGTTGAAATCATACCAACCATATTCTCTGATCATAATGCTTTGAAACTAGAGATCAACTGCAAAAAGAAATCAGGAAGAACCACAAATACATGGTGATTAAACAATATGCTACTGAAGAATAACTGGGTCAGAGAAGAAATAAAAAGAGAGATCAAGAGATACATAGAAACAAATGATAATGATAGTACAATGTATCAAAACTTTTGAGACATGGCAAAAATGGTCATAAGAGGACAGTTCATATCATTACAGGCCTATCTCCAAAAACAAGAATGAGCCCAAATAAACAATCTAAGGCTTCATCTTAAAAAAACTAGAAAAGGAAGAGCAAATGAGGCCTAAAGTCAGCAGGAGAAAAAGTCATCAAAATTAGAGCAGAAATAATGAAATTGAAAACAAACAAAGAAAAATCAGTAGAAAAAATAAATACAACCAGGAGCTGGTTCTTTGAGAAGATTAATAAAATTGACAAACTCCTGGCTAGACTCACTAAAGAAAAAAGAGAAAGGACACAAATAAACAAAATCAGGGATGAAAGAGGGGAAATTATGACTGACATCACAGAAATACAAAGGATCATGCAAGAAAATTCTGCAAAAGTATATAACACCAAATTTAATAACCTAGAAGAAATGAACCAGTACTTAGAAAAATATAACCTTCCTAAACTGAATCAAGAACTGGAAAATCTAAATAGACCGATCAGCAGTATGGAAATTGAAACAATCATCAAAAACTCTACCAAAACGTAAAAGTCCAGGACCAGATGGCTTCACCAGTGAATTCTACCAAACATTCAAAGAAAATTTAATACCTATTTTCCTCTAACTCTTCCAAAGAATCAAAGAGGAGGCAATACTTCTCAACTCATTTTATGAGGCCAATATTACTTTGATACCAAAATCTGGTAAGGAGAACACACAAAAAAGAAAACTACAGACCAATATCTCTCATGAATACAGATGCAAAAATCCTAAATAAGATACCAGTGAACCGAATACAGCAACACATTAAAAAGATTATACACCACGATCAAGTGTGCTTCATGCCAGGGGCACAGGGATGGTTCAACATACACGAATCAATTGATGTGACACACCACATAAACAAATTAAAAAATAAGAATCATATGATCATATCAATAGATGTAGAAAAAGCCTTCAACAAATAGAGCATCCATTTATGATCAAAACACTTAACAAAATTGGTATAGAAGGAAAGTACATTAACATAATGAAGGCCATCTATGACAAGCCCTCAGCCAACATTATACTTAATGGTGAAAAACTAAAAACTTTTCCTCTAAGATCAGGAACAGGCAAGACTGTCCACTATCGCCACTCCAATATAACATTGGAGGTCCTAGTGAGTTCAATCAGGAAAGAGAAAGATATAAAAGGCATCCAGATAGGAAACAAAGAAGTCAAACTGTCACTATTTGCAGATGACATGACTCTCCATATAGAAAACCCTAAAGACTCCATAAGAACACTACTACAAGCAATAAGCAAATACAGTAAAGTCTCTGGATACAAAATCAATGTTCAAAAATTTGTAGCATTCCTATACACTAATAATGAAGTGTCAGAAAAAGAAGTGGAAAAAATAATGCATTTTGTAATTGCACCAAGAAGAATAAAATACCTAGAAATAAATGTAATGAAACATGTGAAAGACCTATATAATGAAAACTACAAGACCTTATTAAAAGAAATTGAAGAAGATTCAAAGAAATGGAAAGAGATTCTGTGTTCTTGGATTGGAAGAATCAACATAGTTAAAATGACCATTTACCTAAAGCATTATACAGATTTAATGCAATCCCCATCAAAAATCTCATCAGCATTTTTTTTAAAAATTGAACAAAAAATCATCAGATTTGAACAGAAGCACAAAAGGACCCAAACTGCCAAAGCCATCCCAAGAAAAAAGAACGAGGCTGGAGACATCACTCTGCCAGACTTCAAATTATACTACAAAGCGAGAGTAATCAAAATGGCATGGTATTGGCAACAGCCCAGACACATGGACCAGTGGAATAGAATTGATAGAATTGAGAGTCCAGAACTAAACCCATATTTATATGGGCAAATAATTTTTGACAAAAAAAAAAAGCCAAAAGCATACAGTGAAGAAAGGAAAGCCTCTTCAATAAATGGTGCCAAGAAAATTGGAAAGCCGCCTGCAAAAGAATGAAACTAGACTGTTGTTCATCACCACACACCGAAATTACTCAAAATGGATTAAGGACCTGAATATAAGACTGGAATCAATAAAATGCATAGAAGAAAACATAGGAACTAAACTCAAGGACCTTGGACTTAAAGAGGATTTTATGAATTTGACCTCAAAGGCAAGGGAAGTAAAAGCAAAAATAAATTAATGGGACTACATCAAACTAAAAAGCTTCTGCTCAGCAAAAGAAATCGTCAACAAGTAAAGAGACAACCATCCAAATGGGAAAATATATTTGCAAACAACACTTCCAATAAGGACCTAATATCCAAAATATACGAAGAACTCATATGATGCAATAACAACAAAAAAAACAAGTGATCCAGTCAAAAAATGGGCAAAGGACCTGAACTGACACTTCTCCCTAGAGGACATACAAATGGTCAACAAATATTTGAAAAGATGCTCAACATCACTAGCTTTTAGGGAAATGCAAATCAAAACACAATGAGATACCTTCTCTCACACGTTAAAATAGCTATAATCAGCAGGACAAGTAATAACAAATGTTGGAGAGGGTGCGGAGAAAAAGGAACCCTCATACACTGCCAGTGGGACTGCAAATTGGTACAGCCTCTATGGAAAACAGTATGGAGGTTCCTGAAAAACCTAAGAATTGAACTACCATATGATCCAGCAATCCTTCTACTGCGTATTAACCTTGAAGACTTGAAAACCCATATCCAAAAAGATATTCGTACATCAATGTTCATAGCAACACTATTCACAGTGGCCAAGACATGGGAGCAACTGCAGCGTTCTACAATAGATGACTGGCTAAGGAAGTTGTGGTGCATATATATAATGGAATATTACGCAGCCGTAAGAAGAGATGAAATATTGCCATTTTTGACAATATGGATGGACCTTGAGATAATCATGCTAAGTGAAATAAGCCAGACTGAAAAAGTTGAAAATCACATGATATCACTTATATGTGGGATATAAACCTAAAATTAGCAACAAATGAACAGGACAAACCAAGACTCATGGACATGGACAATGGATTAGTCGTTACCTGAGGGTATGGGGTGCGGGGGAGGAGGGAAGAGATAAACAGGGTAAAGGAGGTCAAATACAGGGGTGTTAGGGGAGGGTAAAGTGGGTAAAGGGGATCAAATATATGGTAGCTGAAGGAAACTGGACTCTGAGTGCTAATCACACAATAGAATATATAGATGTCAAGTTATAATGTACACCCAAAAATTATATAATTGTATTAACCAATGTTTCCCCAATAAACTTTAAAAAGAAATAATATTGCTCAGCTAAAAAAATATATCTCTCACACTTGACATCTAAATGTAAATTGGAACAGTACAAAGAAGAAATAACAGCTAGACAATGAACAGAAATGAAAATAATAGACTTCATGTTGATACTGCAAGATAGGACTTTAGAGTCCATAAATAGTCTAAACTTACCACACACAAACTTCTGCATAGAACTGACTTGGAGAGAAGAGCTATGTTTGTATGCTTGTTTTTAATGAAAATTATTAAAAAACACACATCCAAAATATGGTTCTAAATTTCCATTTCCTCTAAATACTCTTTAGGGTATTTTAGTTATTTTATTTTATATTTTATATTTTCAGTATTTTAGGTACAAAAAGTACAAAGATCTCAAAGGTTAAAGACTAATCACATTTGTACTAAAGACATTGTTATGTGTATAACTCAAAAAAAGGAAAAAAAGTGGTTGCAGCTCATCAACCTCTAATGGCCCTATACATCAAACACAAAACTTCTATGTTTCTCAGCTGATCTTCCTCTGATGCAGAAAATAGTACAACCAGAGGGGGGGGGGGAAAGAGAATTCCTTTAAGCATATAATTGATATGGACATTATTTTTCCATTATTAAGATGGAAACATCTCAGAGTCATTGAACAAATGGAAAATCAAAATGAAAAACATCTGTTCTTGGAGAGAGCAAAATTTCTCATTCATTTTGGAACAGCTATTTGTAGCACTTGGGAAAAGGCTCTGAAATGTTACTTACATTAGCACTCATACAGAAAATCAACTTTTATTAGGAAGTCAGAGAGTGTCTTGGGGGCAAATTCATCTGGGACTCACAGAGCGTTACATAAACATAACTAATGAGACGAGAAATATTTTTGCAATAAAATATGGAAAAAATGCCTTTGCTACTTAACCAGATATTAAAAACTATATCTCATTCCTTTGAGACCTATTGCCATTTGAATGGGCCATTCACTGCAAGAACTGTGTTTTTAGAAGTCTAGCATGTTGCATATCCATCTCAAAATTATAGAAAATCAGATAAATAAAATCATATATATTAATTAAAATAATATTAATGGGACATTATTATTAAGATGTAATAAAATAAGTGTTTTAAATCTTTTGTATTTTTTTCTGAATTTAACGCCTTAACTCTATCTTTTCTATTAAAGAACCTGTGACTTTTGCTACCTACACTTCATATCTCCTCTGTTTTCTAAAATGCAATTGCCCAAATGTTAACAATTTCACAATGGAATCTCCTACACTCCTATTTGGGAGTTATCTTTACCATTTAGATAAACTTCTTATGGTGTCCTCAACTGTCACTTTTTTATTTTATTTTATTATTAGTTTCAAGTATATAATATATTAGTTAGACATTTATATAGTTTATAAAACAATCCTCCTAATTGCTCTTTCTCTCCTCTGATTCAACTGCTACTTTTTACCATCTACCTGGGGGAAATAGCTCCCTACCTTGAGAGTTATCAAGAAGACAGGACAAGACAAAACCCCTTTTAGGTGTGAACTTCAACAGCTATAGATAGTGTTATCACTCTTTGCTTCAGAAAGTCTCATGAAAAAGTGTGCATGCATTCCCATAATAGCCTACATATCATGCCACAAAATGGCTGTTTGTTGATGCTGACCCAAGTTGAGACCATTTTTTTGTTAACCGTGACTATTCTCTGTCCATGAGTGTTACTCAGAACAAAACTAGGATCTCAGAAAGAAGACACTCATCTGTTGTCTACTTTCCCTCTTGACTTCTTCATAGCACATCAGACTCTGTGGCACCTTATTATTATCATTACTAATGCTGTTATTATGATTAAAATAATATATGTTCATTGTAAAAATATCAACAAGGAAGTTGTAAAGCAAAACTGTAATTCACTTTCTATCTGCCCATTTCCAGTGTCCAAGGTCAGCTCCCCAAAGTAAACAATGTAAAAAGTTTAAGGATCCTCTAAACCATTTTCATCATTTACTTTCTTTAAGACAACAAGATTATGTCTCAAATATTCTTTTGCAATTTGCTTTTCTTCAAATTATGAAACATCTTGGCATTTTCCCACCTCAGGAAATATAAATATATTATATATGAATTTGAATGGTTTCATCATCTGTTGGTTTCAATCATTCTGCATTATACATGTATACAACTGTTTAGGTAGTTGTATGTTTTTGTAAACTAAATTTATAGAAGTGGACCAGTTGGGTTAAGGAATATACATGTTTTTAACTTCAATAAATATTTATAAACTGTTTCCCAAGAGTTTACAGAAATTTACACTATTTTTAAAGCGAGTTTGTTTTCTTAAATTTTCAAGCTTCGTTCATTTTATAGGAAAACAAATAATTTTTAATTTATAATTTTCTAACTTGGTTGCAAATTATTTTATGTAGTTATTAGGCATTTATTTTAGTTTTGTATGTATATGAACATACTGCCTTATAATGTATTCTATTCATCTATTCTTCCTACAGATTAATAAAACTTTTTATGTATCTTGAAAATACATCCTGTTTCTCATTTGCTTTTTAACATTATTTAGTTTATATTTCTAGCTTGATTTGTCATTATTATTATTGTTGTTATTTTGCTATATGGAAGTATTTTGCTGTTATTTTAAATTGAAGATTTATAACAATGAAGATGATGAAATTAACAGCATAACTTAAGCTCCCTGTATTTTCTGGACCCAGATAGGTGTGATCTTGGATTTGCTCCTAGCAGCATCTGTGTGGCTAGATACTGCCAGCCTCCAGATTCACTCCAGAATATCATAATTTCTGAGTCCAGGCCAAACAGACCTCAGACCCAGAGAAGGGGTTAATCTTCCTTCTGCAAAGAGCCCCCCAGTCTTGACCACTTCCCCCAGATACTGAGTAATGGAAATATTTCATTTAGCTTTATCTCCCAATTTTCTGTCTTGCTTCCTCTATGCTAAATTAAGGCCACTATTTGTACCCCTCTCTTCCAAAATTTTGATGCCTTTTATATGATCTTAGTTTTGCCTTGAAAGCTGTCTTCTAATGAGTCGAACTCCCTGACCAAGATATATTCATCTTCCTTATATTACTTCAATTGCTGCATCACTTATAAAACCTTCCTGGTAACATTCCCAATGCAAAGTTAAGCATTCTTTCTTTCTACATCTTCTTTCCAATAGTCTAGAACAAAGAATAACTAGTGCCTCACTTGCAAGACATTAACAAACATGAGAGAAACCTGGACAAATGTCTACCAACATCTTCTGCCACACAGCAAAATGTTTCTGAGGATCTTCTATGTTGTAGCATATATTTGCAGCTTACTGACTGGTGAATAGTATTCGAGTGTAATTAGTAGACCACAATGTGTTTGTCCATTCCTCATTTATGAACATTTGGATTGTTTCTAGGTTATGGCTATTATGAATAGTACTGCTATGAGCATTAACATCTATGTCTTTATTTAGATACATTTTCATCTTTCTTGGGTAGATTCCTAGAAGTGAAATTGCTAGTTATACAGTTAAGTTTATGTTTAACATTTTATGAAAAAGATGCAGGTTAAGTAAGCAGAGCATTGAGGGTTTTTAAGGCAATGAAACTGTTCTATGATGCAGCTATGGGATTTGTCTAAACCTATAAAACACCAAGAATGAACTCCAATGTAAACTACAGTCTTTTATCTTTGGTGATTATGGTGTGTCAATGTATGTTCATCAATTGTAACAAATGTACCACTCTGTGGGGGATGTTGATAATGAAGGAGGCTGTGCATGTTGGGGGCAGAGAGTAATGGGAAATCACTGTACCTTCCTTTCAATTTTCAATTTTGCTGTGAACCTGAAACTATTCTAAGAAAGTCAAGTCTATTAAAAAAAAAAAAAAAAAGATGCAGAGCATGTGCTCCATCCAGAGCTACCTGGGACCAGATGAGTCAGAGAGTCTAATTCTTAGATTCACTACTCAAAAGCAGCTTGAGGTATAAAAACATATATTTAGCTATCTAGTGATAATCTGAATTCTGTCTGCTGAATTATTTGATTTTTTACATATTTGGTTACAGACTCAAGTGAGGAAAAGAAGTGCTACATATTGGGCCTTCTCAGAAATCTCATTATACAGAGTGTACTATTTATATGTTCCAATTTATAAAATGCTTCATATTTACTGAAATTAATATGTGCTTATTTTTTCCATGTTAGGCTCTCAAAGTGCAAGTTTTTAATTCAAACCCCAAACTCCATGACAGCTATAAAAGTTATTGCAATATGAACATGTAAGGTACTTTTTTAGTTCCCTATTTTATAATTGAAGTTCCTCCTATAATATCCTCTCTTACAAGTCTGGACTAATTTATTCTCAAGGACCACTAAAAACCTGGTATCTTGGGGTGCATTTACTGTTATCCTGACAATTCTATGTGCATGTCTCCCACATTGATTCTTCAATTTCTGTACCACCCATCAATTATGGCATTTACTGAATCACACTGCTCTCATGTATGAAGTACTTATCAGCAACTTGAGGCAGAAGCCATGGATGATTTGTATTCTTAATCACCTGAGCCTCGCATAATGATTAGGGCATAATACATGCTAATAAAGAATCCTGTAAAGAATATTTGAAGAACTGAATGGACATATGCTGTACCTCAAAAGCTGTAATAGAAACCCATGAAAATAAATTCTAGTCACTGAAATTGGTACAATTCATACAAAACTATTTAGGGTGGAATCTGTTACCACATCATGTTTAAGTGGCTTCACCTAAAATTTACAAATACTTTCTGCCATGACAAAAATAATCAAAATAACCATAACTATCACAAACCTTCAAACTTTTTTATTCTCTATCAAGAGTAGGGCACTTTACTAAGCCTTGATGGCTGACATATTTTACCCAATAGATCACTGCTATAATTTTCAAGACAGAATTATATATTAAGATACGAATGATAATATAAGCTAATATGTACCAAGTAACATATGAGTGTTAGGAAAAGTAATAAGGTAAACATTACATTATTTCATTGCTGTGAGATTTTAATAGTCTTTTAGTTATAGACAATATCTACCTAAATGAGCAATTTCAAATCTCCAGTCCATGAGTAAAACTTTCTAAATAATCATAGCCTTTGCAATACAATTCCTATCTGGCAAGGCTCATTTCCTTCATCTTTCTTATAATGTACCAGAGAAATTTAATCTGACTCATTAGGTACAATACTAAAATAACATTTAATATTTAGCCTTAATGCCAAAATTATTTAACCAGAGAGGTAAAGAAATTTACTATTTAATAAAAGAATTTATTATGAATATTGTATGTTGTAATCCCTTTTTATTAATTTTATTTATGCTACAAGAAATTATAAACCATAATGTGCCTGACCATGACTTCTTTTATAATTAATTAAATTATATAATTAAATGTTTCATTTTTGGTAGTAATTATCTCATGTTGGGTCTATTAAATTTTTTGGCTATGAATATTTTTGTGAGCATTTGAAACAAACTGCATTACCCTTCTATCTGTCAAATGTTGATGGATTTTAATCCAACAAGGATTTTAAATCCACTATAGTATTTAAATTTTATTACAAAATGGAGGGTTTATGTATATGTACTGTGTGTGAATATGAATTTTAGGTTGCTCATTTAGAAATCAGACTCACACCAATATAATAATAAGCAGCAACAATAAGTAACATGAAGATACAGGTATAAATGTGGATATGAGAATCAATATAAATATAGTGGTTAGAGAAACAGATAAAGATGGATATAACATTTGCACTATCTGGTGAATATCTTAACCCAAAACATAATAAAAATCACAATAAAATTTCTTGTGAAATACTAGATATTGAACCAACAAAGATGAATTATAGGTTAATAGCAGTTATTGGGGATTATACCTGGACATGTCCATGTCTTCGAACACTCAGCTTCCCTCCTGCCCATCATATTCTGGAATATTTCACAGGAATCTATCAGAGCCAAACATTAGACTATAGACTCTGGTGGGTGCACACTAACAAAAAGGAAGTCCTCAAGGCTCACCTTAGACCTTTTCATATAAAATTTCACTACAAATATGATCTGTTTTCATCTTACAACACTTGGTAAATTTGCCTCATTCTATGGTTTCGAGGAGGAGTGAGGTATAAATAATTTCTCTTCTCAGCTCCTTTAACCAGTTGGAATCTCTGGGAAACAAGTGTAGAGATGGAATAGAAATGCAAATGGTTTATTGGGAAGTAACTCCTACTGAAAGAAAGGAAAAAGAAGCAGGATTTGGTGGGGCTGACATCAGACTGCAGTTCAGACCTGATGAAATATTTGCCATCTCAATGGGGAACTTATTAGCAGAATCTGACCATGCTTAGTCACTGGCTTTGGAAAAGCCTTAGAAGACCATAATATCAGTTCAAAACCTGAGGTAAATAATCAGTGACCTCACAGGTAGAGGTTATCAGCTAACCAACAGTCCTTGTAGGAAGGTAACAAGTACTTTCCTGAAGAGAAATCTGAGCAGCACAGTTCCATGTCTGTCACCTTCCTGAATGGAACCTTGATTATAGTGTCCTATTTCAGGAATCAAAGTCGTGTTATTTCAGTTCCATAGAGGAGCCACGCTAAAGACTTACTTCTCTCCATATCACTCTCCTCAAAACAGACATAATAGAAGCTATCCCCATGCCCCCTTGGCTCCTTTCTGCTCCACCTGCCAACCTGGAGGAGGTCTTTTCCTAATAAATAGTGCTTCCTCCACCCACTGTTTTTGATGATTTTTTTTTTCTGCAAAAAAAAAAGAGGATAGCTTACTTTTTATTTGCAAGATTGATACCATCTGTGTCACGCAAACATGTCAGCCTTGACCTCAGTAGCTG
Source organism: Eidolon dupreanum (assembly GCA_028627145.1). Lineage (NCBI taxonomy): Eukaryota > Metazoa > Chordata > Mammalia > Chiroptera > Pteropodidae > Eidolon > Eidolon dupreanum. The sequence continues at coordinate 31,454,369 of CM053506.1, forward strand.
AAAATCTGTATTTATACCCATTTTACCACCAATTTCTGGATACCTATATAAATAGACATTCAAGCCCTCTCATATGAATCTCACAGCTGGCTGAGACCACAGCATTAAGAGACTTGGGGCTTCTTTGGGGATGATATGAGATACTAATTTGTTTGAAGTTAATTATGTCTTTACCTTTCATGATTTTCTTACATTTTTTCTTTTTTTATTTTTATTAAAAAAATAGTTGACAGACAATATCATTAGTTTCAGGTGTATGACATAATGATTTGATATTGATATGCCTTACAATGTGATCACCAAATAAGTCTAGTAACCATCTGTCACCATATGTTATTACAATATTATTGACTATTTTCCCTATGCTATAAATTATATCCCTGTGATTTATTTATTTTATTTCTTTCCACCTTTTCATAAATTCCCCACCTTGTCCGTATCTATGCATCAGTTTCTGTTGCGTTTTTTTGGTTTTTGATTCCACACATAAGTGAAACTATACAATAATTATCTTTCTCTGCCTGACTTTATTTCACTTACTATATAATATGCTCAAAATTTAATCATGTTATTGCAAATGGCAATACTTCCTTCTTTTATATGGTTGGGTAGTATTTCATCTTCTTTATCCATTCATCTATCCATGGATACCTAGGTTGCTTCCATATCTTGGATACTATAAATAATGCTGCAGTGAACATAAGGGTGCACATATATGAATTAGTGTTTTCATTTTCTTCTGATAAATACTCAAAAGGAGGTCATATGGTAGTTCTATTTTTAAGTTTCTGAGGAACCCCCATACTTTATTTTATAGTGGCTACCCCAGTATATAATCCTACTAATAGTGCACAGGGTCCCATTTTCTCCACATCCTCGCCAACATTTGTTATTTGTTTGACTTTTTGACAATAGCCATTCTGACAGGTGTGAAGTGATACCTGACTGTGGTTTGTATTTTCATTTCTCTGATAATTAGTGATGTTGATTATCTTTTCACATGTCTGTTGGATATCTGTATGTCTTAAAGAAATGTCTACTTAGGTCTGCCCATTTTTTAATCAAATTTTTTGTTTTTGATGTTAAATTGTATGAGTTTTTTATGTATGTGGGGTATTAACCCCTTATGAAATATAACATTCGTGAATATCTTCTCCAATTAAGTAGGTTGTCTGTTCATTTTGTTGATGGCTTCTTTCACGGTTTAAAAGCTTTTTAGTTTAATGTAGTCCCATTTGTTTATTATTGCTTGTGTTGTCCTTGACTGAGGAGACGTATCCAAAAAAAATATTACTAAGACCAACATCAAATAGTTTACTGCCCATGTTTTCTTCAAGAAATTTTATGGTTTCAGGTCTTAACATTTAAAACTTTAATCCACGTTGCCTACAATATTATTCATAATAGCAAAAATGGCAAAAAAAATAACACCCAAATGTCTATTTACAGATGAATGGATAAAGAAAAGGTGATATATACATACAATGGAAAATTATTCAGCCTAAAAGAAAAGAAAATTCCACCTGACTTTTTAAAAAATATCATCATTGTGGTATAACTGATATACAAAAAATATACATATTTAAAATGTACAATTTGGTGAGTTTTGCAATGTGTATATAGCCTTGAAACAATCACTTTCACCAAAATAATAAACTAAAAGTTTTCTCAAGCACTTTTAAATAAAATAAAATCCATTAATAACTGGCATCTTCTATAATTCTCAGGAATCCTTTTATATTTATCACAGAAGAATAAATATGCATGCAAACATTATAAAATTAAGGCCTTTTTCTCCATTCATTGAGGACAAGCATTTCAGCTCTTTCAAATAAATCTAACATTTTCCTCTTCCACCTGATACAAGATATTTTGACTTTTTTTTCAGAATTGAGCTAACCTAGTGATGGTGAGCTCAGAATTAGTGGTTCTCAAAACTTTAGAGGGTGTAGGGATCACATAGAAGTTTTGTTAAAATCCAGGCTGCTGGCATCTACTCTCAGGGTATCTGCTTCAGCAGGTGACAGGTGGGGTTTAATAATTTTCATTTTAACAAATTCCCAGATGATGCTGTAGATTTGGATATAACTCTCTTAGTTGTTGGTTGGCCCCTTGTTTAATGCTTCAGCTAATAGTGATGTCACTGAGACCAGAATATCTCCTAAGAGTAAGTCTTCTATGTTTTTCTGGAATAGGGAAGGGCAGTTATATGGCTGAAGATTTCTAACACCCTTCAAATTTGCCTAGTTCTTCCAATTCCTACGTTTCTATTTTCTCCACAAACCAGCTAACTTTTTCTTGTTTCTCACCAATTCAGGCAAGCTTGGTAAGTCTGTTATTCCAACTCTATTTTCCATCTGTGAGTGGCCAACTCCTCTCTCCTGTTATTACACCTTTCCTGATTTCTGCTTCACTGTGGTCTTAAACCTTTTTTATAGCTTTAATTTCATTTTAGTGTTTTGTGAAATGTAGATATTAATCCACTTTTTCAAGCTAGATGTTCTCCCCCACACTGCCCCACCAATAATTTATCCTTATTTTAGTTGCTTTTATCAAACCTGGAAGACATTTCAGAAACAGAATCATTTAAGATATTTTATAGACAGAGAAATAAATTCAGTGATGTGTCCCAAAAACTCACTGATGTCTTACATTAAAATGTTATTTTACCCCTCTCAAAATTAATTAAATATACCTTCAAATGCTTTTCACTAAATAAAGACTAAAGAGTAAAATGGGATGGGCTAAAGTATGAAGTTAATTTTGTTAAGTAATATTTCTTTAGTGAAGTAATATTTCTTTCTAGTTGTTCACTATATCATTACAACTCAAAGTTCAGAAATATTTATCTGTCGTCTTTGATATGTCATTGTCTTTCTCGCTATTCAATTTCTCTCTTTCTCTAGGCTCTGGGCATAACATCTGAATGGGTTGCTGTCTTTATAGAAACTAGTCAATTGGCGGCAACACACATATGCAGGCAATTCCATGTAGAGTATCATAGGCTATGGTAGAAGAACAGTGCTTCTTAAGAAAGAACTAAAAGATACTGACTCAGATACTGAGGATTCAGGAGCAGCCATAATTAAGAAAACAACTTCTCAACTGAAACCCAAGACTTGCTACCTATAGAGGTTTATATTTACTTCCCCCAATTTTCTGCCCATTTGCCTTCTCTATTTCTGCTGTTTTAAGCTAGCCTTTTAATATCCAATTCAGACTTGATTCTACCAAGAATGAAAAAATCTTATCATCTAGTAATTTGAATTTTCTAAGCATTGTTTTTTTCTCTAAATAAAACAGTGACAATTTTATTCATTTCATAGAATTACTGTAAGGATCAAGTAAAATATTAACTGCAAAATGATAAACACTCTACATGACACAGTAAACACAATGTTAAATATTGTTGATATTATCAGTGTATCAATTACATAAGAACAAAAACAGTTCAGTTTTTTTACATAAAGCTATACATATTACAAGGCATCCCATGGCAATTAGCATAAATATGTTGGCACAAGTCATCCAAGTGAAGGGAATAAACTCAGTATGTACAATTCACATGTATATATGAATAATCTAATATTAACAACCCCATTTGCATGTCATAATCTCTGCTATTGAATTATAGTGGTAAATTTAGTAGTTTATAATGATTTTTAAGTCTATACTTCATCAGTTTGAATTTATAACCTACCATTATCTGATCCCTAAAGACCACACGCTTCTTCATTTGTTTAGTAATCGGTTATTTGACTTTTGGATCTTCTACATCCACTATAATGCCATTTTTTTTGTCATCACTGGGAATATAACTTAATTTTCCATCATAGGTAAATAGAATATTTTTCTTATGGCCCTGTCCAGAAAGATAAAACATAGAAGGACATTAAAATATCTAACCATTTGTACTAGCGCTGGGGGGGGGGAGGCATAATTTTCATTAACAATTTTCCATTACTTTGTCCATTACTTTGTTTAACCAAAACATTTTATTTAATAAAATATTCAGTTATACACAGGAGAAGACAAATGTATCTGTGTGTGCTTGTGTGTGCATTCATGTGGGATATTTACTTCCTCAAACCAGCAACCATAAGGAAAACAAAGCATGTTTTAAATTACAAATTTAAAAACTAAGTGAATAAAGCATTTAATATTATCTCTCTTCAGAAAAACAATTTAGGTTTACAAAATGATTGCAATTATTTCAATGAATCAAGAAACAGAGTGAGGATATTTTTATCCCTGGGAGAAAAGTATGTATAATTTAAAGCTCATGAGAACTAGTTAATTTTTTTACTAACATAATTATATTTTCCAATTTTTGAAACTGATATCATATGTTATAAAATATAGTTTATATAGGACTCTTTATGAGTCCATATTTTTAATGCATACAAATATAAAAAGATAGCATGAAAGTCATATGCAAGTATATGGGAAAATCTTAATACCTATTGAACATCTACTATATGTCTGTCAGTACAGATGCTTAGAATAAAAAAAATGATTTTTTTTAAATCTTAAGCTTAAGGAATTCACATTCTTAATAGCTACATACATTTTATGTGTTGTTCAGCAAAATATTTGTGCAAATTTTAACAAAATACAATTACATATAATAAAAAGTAATTATATATAAAATACAATTATAAACACACATAAATGTGTGTGTGTGTGTATATATATATATATATATATATATATATATATATATGAATACAATATTAAGAACAGGTGTCAGAAGGTAGCACACCTGTTGCAACAGAGTCAATTAGAAAAGTGCTACTCAGATTTATGGTATCTTAAAAACTAATAAAAACAAGTTCTAAACTAGAAGCTGAAAGTCTAAGTGGCAAAATCAAAGAGAAAATCCAATTGGTTCTATAATTTTAATTGTTCTGGAATATCCATATTATTTTACATATAATCTCATTCTAGTTCTAATTCTGCCTAAGATGTAGGTTTCTATTGCTAGAATCCCAATAAGGAAAGTAGTAAACTGAAAAGGGCAAAGGAAAGACAAAAAGAGAAAAAGAAAAAAATAATAAACAGTATTTTAAAATTCAAACAAAGAGAACTATCTATTGCTAGCCCAATCAAAATCTGATTCTAAGAAATGGGAAGGCAATGCTTGTAACACCCCTGATCTTGACAGTGTCTTTTTGATTTGAACAGATTTTGACCTTGTCATTCTTTAAATGAAACACCTTGGAAGGACACCTAACCCCAAATCTGCCTTGAGCTGGCCTATGATTTTGGATGATCAGATTCACCATTATCTTCATAGGATGAAGTTTCTTCAAGTATAAAATGAGAAAAAGAGGCTCAATGATCTTTAAAAGAAAGTACTTAGACTTTAACAACTTATAAGTCTATTATTCTTGATTTTTCTTCCGTTCAGACAGAGCTTCCCCTTTATAACTTCAGAATGGTACATACAGAATGCAATGAGAAACACACTAGAAACTCCAGTAAATTTGCTGTAGAATTCAACCATATGATACAAAGTTGTGAACTAAAAACTTGTCTTCTGGTAATGCACTATCAAATAGAGTTATCAATACCTCTAATTCTCACCTTCTTGCAAAAGCATTTTGTTCTCTGTACTTAAAAGAAATTGCTTCTATTAAGCTGTTACAAAGCCCAGGCAATATACTAATTCTTGGTATTTCAATTAATGCTATAAACACCATAAATGACCAAACCACACAGGGGAGTTCATAAGCAAATGGGAACATTCTCAAAAATAAAAACACTAGATCCAGTATATGTCATTTGTTATCTCTGCAAATTGCTCGAAATCCAGTGGAAGACTTATTATTTTCTTTTCTTCTTAAAAGAGTAGTCAGAGAGACAAAAAGAAATAGTCTTATGCTCTAATTCTGTCCTTGATATCTTTTTTTCTCTCAAAGCTCTCATACTGTATGCCACCTATGCCAATAGTTAACCTCCCTCATAGACATAACACAAAAGATTAAAATGTTGCTTTTAAAGTGACTTTTTTGTTATTCTCTGCCCACATAGGGAGAGGTTGGCCTTGTTTTTGGATGTGGGGGTTCAGAATGAGCCACCTCAAGATGTACCTCAGTGGTCTGTGGCTTATTTTGAGAAAAAGGCAAACAAGACCCTGCAGGTTCAAAAGAAACTTCTGCTGTCCTCTTAACCATCTAGAATTTAAATTAGGAGACTGAGCCATGACAAGAGTTATCACCAGAAATGACTTTTTACCTATCTATACAGCAGAGCAAACTAATAATTACTGAACATGTGCTCTCCCTGTAATTACCTTCTGAACACCCAAGGTACATTGCTTCACCCCTAGCTCAGAATGTATTATAACCCTCAATATTTCTTCCTTTCTCTGAACCTCTCATGTATGCAGGGTCTCTGACTCCTCCATGTATGGTGGAGGGCGGGGGGGTTCTGTACGCACAAAATTAATTTTGATTTCTCTTGTCAATATGTCTCTTATTGATTTGCTTTTTCAACCAGTGAAAAAGAAGTAGAGGACAGAATGGGGGATTTCTCCCCTTCTCCACACAGAGATGCTACCTATAAGCTTTGTAAAGAGGAATGTTATTTGGGGGAAAACACTTGGACATTTGTTATGAATTTATGCCTGAGAATTCCCTGAAATACTTGAAATACATCATCATTATCCCTTTTGAGAAAGGCTAGAACACAAACTTTAAAACTGCTTAATAAATAAATTATACAGAAATTATTATCCAAAACCACAAAAGTTTTAACACATATTTATAAGCAATAAAATGGAAAAGTTACTAAAAGAAATCAGTCTTGTCCCTGGATTCCAAGTGATGACTTAAGAGATTTTCCATAGATAAGATACTTAACAAGCCTGGTTATTACATTGAAATGGCAATTATTTATCTAGCTAAAATGAAAGGATGAAATAAAATATTAAGGTTTGATTAGTTTCAAAATATAAAAATATCATTCAATGAAGGCTGCATATCAAGATATCCTATGTTTCCCCAACTTCTTAAAGATTTAAGTGACATTAACTTGATTTTATGATGTCAACTGTAAAAAAGAAAAGAATGCTAAAAACTCTTACTTTTGGTAGTACTATTTTTATTACACTTTGAATTGAATATTAAATTACACAGTCATTCTTTCACATAATAAATACTTATTCAGTGTCTATTTCTATTTTCTCACTGTGACCAAGTTGTCCCACTCTTCTCATTGTGTTTCTTTATCCCTTTAAAACCCATACTATTAGGTTATATTTTCAGTGTTCTTGTTGATCTACAAATGATAGTCTTGATTTCTCAACTGCATGTGAGTTCTTATCACTAACTATATGGAATAGACTGTAGGTTACTTGTTATCCTACCTCTTCTTTTTCCTTAGGAAAACAAATAGCCTACTCTTAGTGGAGTAAAAGAATATATTTTTAAGTATCACTCACAGTTAGGCGAAATGATATGCTTATGCACTGCACCAGACTATAAGATGTACAGAAAAATACAGTGTGTGACTACCAATAAGTGCCCTTAAAAATAAAGGGAAGCATCAACAGATTGCTTCTTTTATAAAAGGCGACATACTTCACATAATATTAATATCCTGTCAGTAACCAGTATAAATTAAATATCCCCAGTATTAAAATTCTATAAAGTCATTATGAACATCGAATTATTGAATACTAAATTACTGCTCCTAGGAGAAATATGTAAATATGTGCATACGTGTGTGTATAAATATATACATACATATATAACAATCTTGAATCCTAATATCAACTCGTACTAGAAGATTCTGTTTCCCAAAAGAGAGAATAAGGTTCAGGAATGTTAAGAGACCTGCCTGAGACAGCCGCACTAACACAAGTAGGTGCCAGAATTGGGAATCAAGCCTCAACTAAATGGTCCCAGAGTTGAAAGGGATGGCCACTGAAAAAGGAGATTTCCCTGAAAAGTATATGCATTTATTTGCAGGCAGGAGCTAGAGATCAAAAACTGGGGCTACAAAACAGCTTGAAAATAAATAGGAAGGCCCTAAATGAGGAAACAGAGTAGGAAAGACCCAATATTTGCATAGAAATTTCCCTCAAATCTTTTAGCAGAATCAACTGAGTAATGCAAGTGTGTGATTAAATCCATTAGAAATAAACAACTGGAAAGTCTGAAAAATCTAAACAGATTTCAGAAACTTCTGAGTAAGATAAAGTTGAGAAAAAAATGTTCTGGCAGAATCATACCACCAAAAATACTAAATGAAAATTTACAGAGAAAAGAAAAATAACATCAGATGGAAATTCATATGTAGAGGAAGGAATGATGAAATGGTACATATATGGTTAAATATAAATAACTGCTTTGATTTATTTTCTTAAATACTGTTAAGAAAATCAAACGTTTAAAGAAAAAGTTATAATAATGTATTCTCAGGCCTATAACACATGCTTAAGTAAAATGTATAACAACAGCAAAAGAAATGAAACAGAGGTTAAATGGCACTATGGGACAAAAGGAAAACAAATAGTAAGATGGTAGACTTAAGCCAGGCATATCAATACTTACATTTAACACAGTAAAAACTCCAAAAGGCAGATATTGACAGAACTGAATTTAAAAAGCAAGACTCAAATATGTCAACATGTTGTTTATAAGAAAAAAATACTTTGAATATAAAGACACAAACAGGTAAAATGATAGAATACAATATAAGGATTGGAAAAGAAAAGATGTTAAAAAGACATGCAAACACTAATAGAAGGAAAGCTGGCCTAACCATGTTAATATCAATGTTTCAAAAAAAAGAGCATTATAAAAGCTAATGGGTGATTTCAAAGTGAAATCAAGCAGCAGAACATCAATAATATGTAAAATTCTTAATGAGTACACAGATGATAACACAGTAAAAATTAATAGAACTAAAAAAATAATAATAAACACATAATCATAGCTGGAGAATTTTGCCATCCATTCTTGGGAGTTGATGAAACAATCAGAAAAAAAATAAGAACAGTAAATATTTTAATAATGGTATTAAACAAAATGACCTAGTTGATATTTTTAGAACACTATACCAATAATTATTGTATGCACATTCTTTTCGAATGGAACCATGTGCACAATAAGCCACAGTCCAATGCATAAAGGAAGTCTCAATAAATTTCAAAGAATTTTCAAAATATAGTCTTATCTCTGAGCACTTGGAGTTATATTACAAAGCAAAATGAAAGATGCCCAAAACAAACAAATATTTGGCAGTGGAGCAGCACCTCCCAATACCAGGCAACAAAGAATAATAAGAGGAAAAAATGTGGAACTACTTTGAAGTGAACAAAAAATTAAAGATAATAAAAATACCACATATCAAAATATATGGGATGTAGCTGATGAAATGTGTAGAGGGGAATTCTTGCATTAAGTGCTTATAACATGAAAGGAGAAAAAGAAGTCAATAGTAATCAAAGCTTTCTCATTATGTGTTTAATTAAAGAAGAGCAAATCAAACCAAGGTAACTAGCAGACAGTAAATAATAAGAGAATAAATCAACGAACTAAAACATAAATATAGGAAAATAAATAAATATTGGTTCTTTAGCAATACTAATAAAATTGACAAACTCCTAGAAATATTAGTCATGAAAATAAAAGAAAAAAAAAACAAGAGAAATATAAATTAATAATATCAGAGATGAAAAAATCATTATGTATTCTAAAAACTGTAATGGGATAGAAATTATTATGAACACAGTTATACCAGCAAATTAAACAATTTAAATAAAACTGACAAAATTCTTGAGAAACAACTCATCAAAACTGACAAAACACAAAATAGGAAATATGAATAACTTTATATCTGTTAGGATAAGACATGAACAGGCACTTCAAAAAAGATACTTGAATGAACAATTGAGACATGAAAATAAGCTCCACAATATCAACCATCAAGAAAACGTGAATTAAAACCATATCGCTATAAACCATTAGAATAGGTACAATTAGAAAGACAGATCACATTTCAGTGATATGGAGCTCCTAGAATTCTCACGCATTGTAGGTGAAAGTAAATTGGTACAATTTCTTTGAAAATAAAATTCTTCTATTTTTTATGAAGTTACACAGACCTTTACTATATAAATCATTCATTCTATTCTTAGTCATTTGCACAAGAAAAATATAAATATGTGCCCACATAAGAATTTCTACAAGAATGTTTATAGAAGTTTTAATTATAATAGTTGGAAGTTGTAAGGAACCCACTCGAATTGCCTTCACAAGTGAGTCAACAAATTATATTTATGCAATGGAATGATATTTATAAATTAAAAAGAACATGCAACTACATGCATGAAAAGTTTACACTTATTTTACTAATATAAAATTCTACAGTAGGCAGAGGTAATTTGTATAACAAAAAGTGGATTAGTGGTTTCCTGGAGCAGTGGCTGTTAGGGACTGAATGCACAGGAGCATGAGGGAATATTCTGAGATGATGAAAATGTCCTATATCTTAAAATTTTGTTGGTGGTTCCATGTGTGTGTATATTTGTCAAACTCAGCAAACTACATACTTATAATTACTGCATTTTATTTCATGAAAATTTTATCTCAATTTAGTTGAATAAAAACATTTAAATACATACATATAATAATTTAAATGCAACTTTACAAAACATAGGCAACCAAAATGAATAGTGATATTTTGCTCTTGTTTTGTTTTGTTTTGTTTTGTTTTGTTTTCCATTGGAAAATTGGAAAGGCAAAATGTCTCACTGGCTAAAGATGGAGACCAAAACCTGAAGACTACCTATTACAAACAAGAAAATTAGAAAAATAATTCCTCATAAGCCATTAAGAAACTAATTTAAATCTCTCCAATCGAGTTTGCTAAGTGATGACTACCAGACTCACCATTAGTAAATACTTCTTTTAAACATTAAGCAGAACCTCACACCAAGATAAAAGAGGTAAGAGTACAAAATAATAAATAAACCTCTTAGACCAGTGTAGTCCTCATAGTGTACATTTTACAACTAAAATGTCTAGCATACACAGTACACAAGCTGTACTGAAAACCCAGTTTTTAATAAAATTGGCATCTGTCAAGCACATTCATCTTCAGAGTAGAAACAAATTCCTGCTATGACAACCCATAATATGTCTTGTTAAATGATTTTCTAAGTTTAGCTTTTCCAAATTATAAACATATATGGATGATTGAAGCTCCCGGTGAGAAAAGACGTTATTAGCTTGATGATAAACAAATTATAATCAGTTGAAAATTTATAACATCAGCGTAATATTCTCCTAATGAAGAATTAGATAAGATTGCAATTGAACCTTCTTAAAATTTTCAGACATGTATGCAAAGAAAGCTCATCAGTAACATCGAAATTTCAAGATGAAATAGTTGTATGAAGAAAAAGTACTGCAAGAAAGAAAAGGTATAGGAAAGAATGAAGAGAGGACGAGGGACAGGGAAACTGAAATGGAGACCAAGAGGGACAGGAGAGAGGGAGGGAGAAGTGGGAAGGTACAAGAGGAGAAGGAAGAGGAAAGGATGGGAAGAGAGAAAAAAACAGAGTAGATGAAAGAGAACACAGTGGAAGAGAAAGACTGTTGTTATAATGCTACACTATTGAGTAGTATGGTGTTTATCCCTTCTTAGGTAAATGCTTCACCAAAGCCCACTAACAAAACCAAAAAAAACACCTTGCATCCATTTTCAAGGATTATCTCCCACTGAACTAGCTGTCTTTTATGGATGTAATATCATATATACATCAAAGCGCATACTTATAATCATTGCATTTTATTTTATGAAAATTTTGCCTCAATATAGTTGAATATATGTATCACATCCATGATATGTATGTATGCATATATGTATATTGTATCACATCCATGATATGTATGTATGTATATATGTATATCACACAAATATTCAGGGTTTTAAAATTCTACTGAAAAGATCAGTCATTGATATAAAAACATTTACTATAGGCAATTAAAAGATCATATGGCCCATACAAAACATGTAATTATTCATAAATAGTACATTAGATATTAAGGTCATTAGCAGGTAATTGTAATTGTAAGCTGCTTGGACTGAATTAGCAAAGGTTAACCCACGCACCCACCTCTATCCCTGGCTTTTCTCCTATGGTTCTCCTATCACTCCATAACACAGCAGGTGCTCCAAAGCTCAGGTGTTCTTTTAGAGGAACTGTAGCTTAGGGAAGTTGCAACCAGCCCAATAATTCTGGTATTTAACAAGTGATATCTAGAATCTGATTTCAGGTGTCATGACTCCAGGCCTTGATATTAGTCAAATGCCTTAAAATAATATTGTGTAATGAAAACAATTTCATCAAAACTTACCTTTATTTATCTGTTGAGTGGTAGAAAATATAAGGAAAGAGAATCTTTTGAATTTATATTGACTTTGTATGGTGGCATTAAAAATCAAAGCTGATTCATTTTTTTAATATCTTTTCAACTCTCAACCATGCATTTCTCTGAATTTGATCATAGCCTATTGGTAAGCTATAAAACTGTAGGATAATTTCAGAAATGGTGGGTATCAATTATGGGCAGTGATGGCAGTTCTGGAAAATGTTTTCTGTGTGAATTGCAATTATGTAATTCTTACCTCAGCTATATTCTGTCATTCATCTTCCTTTGTGCTGCCCACAAGTTCATTGCCTAAAGGAATAAAAATAAAGAAATGCAGTGTCTTTGGTTAATGTCTCTGAAGCAATTTTTTGGTGACTCACACTAAGGCTATCTTTCCCACATAATGCTTAATAAAAGTCACAGGTAATGTACACCTCAACTGCTGTAATAAATACAGTATGCTATTTTCAAGAAAAAATTATTTAACTCATATAAAGGAAAACATATTCAAAAACCTATCTCAGCTAGCTAACTTTCATTACTCTTAAAGATATTCACTCCATGGAGTTCAGAGAAGTCTTGTGACTATACTATGTATCTGTTTTGATATGTAGGCAATTAAGTTAGCTTTACCCAGAGTAGTTCTACCTTATACAGGTAATCCAAGGGACCAAGACCATTATTTACCAGGGGTTGCTCTTAATCTTAATTATACTACTTGGACAGTTATCCATAAATATTATTAAAGATGTTCTGGAAATTACCTAAAATCTCCCTCCAAATTTTCTCTCAACTAACCAAATTCCAATATAAGTAGTTCATTCTTTTCAATTAGTTGCACTAAAAAGTTTGATACCTGAAATTATCAGCTTGTAGTACCTTAACTTATCTAATCACTTCCTATCAAGAAACATAGTAGAGAAATTAATCCTAAGGGAATGATAAAATGCTAATTAGATATTCAATAAATAATTCCTAAGCAAATACTCCACTCCAGGTACTGTATGATGTACTTGAGCAAAACATAATGATGAACATTAAATTCAAACAAAGGAGTCTTGCTACAGTGAAACTGCTGGAAAAGGCACTAAATTAAAAGTCTCTGAGTACAGCTGGGAATGAACTATAGAATTAGTAATCTGATTTCCGTTTGGTAAATTCTGTCATCAGGCTTGGAGGAGTCAAATTACAGAAGTATCCAAATTTCAAATAATAAAACTTCAAGGTTTTCTATGGCTGCTGAAATTCATTCATTATTCCAAGAAAAAAAATGCATCTGCTCTATTCCTTCTCATTCAAATACAGTTGTATTAAGATTCAGTGCTGATTCATAATTTGCCCTTTGATTGCTTACTCTTTTGGAACTTTCACTTGGTTTAAATCTGGATTACAACAAAATAAGCAGCTTTTCAGTAAATTGCCTATTTGAATTACTGGAAGAAACAGACAAATCACATTCCTTTTATAAATTACATCAGGATTACATCCAATAAGATTGGTATTTGGTAACAAATTCGGTAGTTTCAACATTTTCAAGATGTGAGTATTATCATACAACTGTTTGCTATGTGGATTTTTTTTCCCAAGCTATCTCTAAAACAACATGTGTGTTTTGCTTCAATAAAAGCATACATTAGTAGCATTTGTGCATGTTTCTAAATAATTTCATCCTCCCAACACTTAAAAATATTATCAAAACCTTTTAAAACTTTTAAAAACTTTTATTATGAAAAACTTCATAAAACATATTAAGAATTTGCTTCATGTAGTTTTGACAATTATCAATTCAAAGCCAATATTATTTCATTGATATCACCAACCAAAGCACTCTCTACTCCCTGGATTATTTTGAAACAAATACAACATATAACATTCCATTCATAGATATTCATAGTATGTATCTTTAAAGATCATATGTTTTTAAAATCATAAACACAACACTATTAGCACATCTAAAATAAAAATAATTCCTTAACTACATCAAAGACCAATTCATATTCAAATTTCTCTGAATGTATCATTTTTTAGTTTATATCAGGAGTCAAATACAGTCTATAAATTTCAATTGATTGCTGTATCTTTTACATCTATTCTAATCCATATGTTTCCCTCCCTTCACTTTTCCTTGGAATTTATTTGCTGATGAACTATGTAATTTGCCCTGTGAGGTTTTCCATAGTTCAAATTTTTCTGAGACTATCTCCCACTATAATGCTTCTCTGCCACTGTATTTCCTGTACATTTGCAGCTATGTCCAAAGAACTGATCAATTTTTTTTACAGGATTATTTCATAGGTACTATTGTATAGCTCTCCCAAGGATACACATAAACTCTGGTTCTCTGTCTTTTTCTAAGATTAACTGCCACTGCTATCATTGCCAAGATCCACTATGTCATATTCCAACCCTACTGTAATATTCCAACTATACTGTATCTTCTTTAATTATCTGGGATACTTTTATTAAGAAATACTTCACCCATCAGTTATATAGCTATGGTACGCTTTCCACAAGAAAAGCAAAATGTTTGGTTCTTCATCTTTTTCTTCCAGTTTTTAAAATAGTGAAATAGAGATTAATAAATTCTGAGGATCTAATGTACAGCCTGTTTAATATAGTTAATTATACTGTATTGAATACTTGAAATTAGCTGAGAGTAGGTATTAAGTGTTCTCACCAAGAAAAAAATAAGTTAACTTTGCAGGGTGATGTTTGTGTTAAACAACTTGATTGTGGTAATCATTTCACAGCATATATATACATCAAATCATCACATTGTACACTTTAAATATAATTTGATTTGTCAATTATACCTCAATAAAGCTGGAAAATTAAATAAAATAAAGTTTGTTCCCTAGTATAAACCAAAGTTAGCTTCTATATCATTATGACCTCATGTATGTAATCATAGTTGATGAGTTCCAAACCATTACCAATTATTGTCCTTACTGATGCTTGAATTGTCTCCTCTTTGACAAGGAATATTTTTCTTCAAGTTTGCCTCTGAATAATTTTTTCAAAACCCTAGCAGAAGTCTTTGATAACTTGCTTACTATTTGGCATGATAACATGTTCCAGGATTATCTTGTAAACTTTTTTATATCCTAACCTATAATTGAAGCAAACCATTTATCCAAGAAGCACAACTCCTTTTATTGGAAAATGTTATATAGATACTATTACTTAGGTGGCTAAGGTGCTAATGGTTTGTCTTTTTTCTAGGTTTTTTTTCAAGGAAAAGAGATGAATAAATACTTTAATTAGTAAAATATATCATGAGTTTTATTGCACAATCCACCCACAGTGTATATAATCTATATAATGCAAATATATACACAACTATCTCAGAATATAGCAATAGTAACACCTCAACTAACATTATGATTGCTAAAACAGTTTATTTTTGCCTTCTTATGTCCTTACTGAATACTCCACTAGGCGAGCATAGACAAATTATTGGGTTTAAAATCATTTTAAGTAACCCCTCCCTGTGTAATAAAAGTCTGAATTGATGCATGAACTCACTCATTTCATTTTTCTTTTAATTTTAGGTGTTGT
Organism: Eidolon dupreanum; assembly: GCA_028627145.1. Taxonomy (NCBI): domain Eukaryota; kingdom Metazoa; phylum Chordata; class Mammalia; order Chiroptera; family Pteropodidae; genus Eidolon; species Eidolon dupreanum. The sequence continues at coordinate 31,470,313 of CM053506.1, forward strand.
TATTCTTTAAATTTGTCTGTGATTGCTAAAATAGTAGCATGGTTCCAAAGTCAAGACTAGAAAAAAAATGTATTTAGAAAAGTACAGCTATTCCATCTCTTCCAGCCTGTTCCACTCCTATAGCTAATAGTAACCATCATTTTTAGTTTTTGGATTTTTCTCCTAGCTTTAAAAATATAGGTAAATGTATTCATGCACACATACGTGCATATCCCTTCAGATAACTGGTAGCCATACTTTTCTCCACCTTTCTTTTACAGTTAATAACATATTCTAGAGGTAACTCTATTATTGTGACTAGTGACAGTCCTTATTTCTGCATGATAATCCAAAATTTGAATAACCTTGAATTAGAAACAATGTTATATTTGGTGTTTAGCTGTGGAATTGGTGGTGCTTTAAAAAACAGGTGCATAGATGCTTAGGTATCACTCCATAACAACTGGATCAGATTCTCCAAATTTAGTGTCCAGAAATTCACATTTAATATGTACTCCCAAACTATCATTCTTGAGGTGGAAAAAATTATTTATAAAATTGATGGTTATTTCATTTATATTTTCTTGGATTTAAGGGGTACACAATTAAAAATGTTATAATATCACACTTTATTTTTACAAATAAAAACTGAGAATTATAGGTAGTGGTACTTTATACACAATGTATAACAAATAACTATAACCTGTAATACATAATACGGAGTCTACCAAATAGTTTTCAGTCCTGCAGTCACCTCACATCTTTCAGCAGCTCCATCGGTCAATGCGGTCTGAAGATCAAAGGATAATTCTACACAAGCTCAAGCTTGAGCAGAAAGGTACTCCTTCTGCTAAAATACAAATGTATTGATTACCTGAAAAGATGAGATGAATACTGCATCAATTCTGCCAACTAAAACAGACAAATTAAGAAGGACAAGAATACTTTTAGCTGGTCTTTCACAAAACTGTATGTGCTCGGTGTTACAATTCACAGGTCTGTATAATGTGAGAAAACTGAGCTCCTATTCTTACTCAATTTCATCAATGGGGAAATATTTTCTCTCCTTTAAAAATGAATATTTTACAAATCTATTAAATTACCAGTTTAGCTACAAGTTATTTTGATTGACTACTAGATAGAAAATATAATCCACTTTTGTTTCATTGTGAAATGTCCATTTTGAAGAGTTTCAACTACTCAGGACAGATGAGAGAAGAGACCCAAAGACATAAAAGCCACTGATCGAAATTTCTGATCAGAGTAAAATAATTGGCAATTGGTCTAGGTTACTGCAAAGTATATTTCATTGGTGTTTTTTAAATCATGCTTTAATCAATCAAAAAGTTATAGAACACCACAATACCTTTCATTTATAATATAACAGATACTTTCTAGTCTTCACTTTAGCTCCCTCCTGTCCAGTCAATTATGCAGTATAGTTAGGATCATTTTTGCATTAATGATAGAATTAAATACATAATATACAAATTCATAGAGCTGTTAACTCAGCATTTTAAGTTAAATAGCAGCTTTAAAATTTTTTTCAATTAAAATTCAATCTTTAAAAAATGTTTCATTTTTTAATACAGTTGATGACCACCCCACGCATAAATTCAAAATATAAAACAGCCTTTGGCAATAGTCACAATGTAATCATATATTCACAGCCATCGCCCTTATGCCACACTGCTCCTTTGTTAACAAAGAAAAAATATACGTTTATAAAATCTACATGAGATACTGACAAATGAGAGTTCTCAGAGAAACATAACCCCAGCAATACGCCAGAATAAATTGTTATAAAAGGATAATCATGTTGCTAAAGCAAATGAAAACACTGAATAAAATATGAGTTATCAACAAAAAATACATCATCCTGCTCAAAAGAAATAAGTTCAAAAATAATGTCCACATACTAGAACCAAAAAAAAAAATTGGAAATAAGAACTGTAAATAGTAGCCAAAATCAAGGCCTCTCCCAAGAGAGTAGAACCAAAAATAGGGCAGAGGAATGAGTGTTAAAGCTCAAGACTGGACAGATGTGGCCTTAGACTTGAAGCAGATAAGGGAATAGATTTCAGCTCTTGCATAAAATATAATACTTCTAAGAACTGTGAAGTCTATAAATGTTGGAGGTCAGTGATAAAGAATCAATGGGCAACGTGTAGAGAAGAAAAATTAAAATGTTGAGGACATAAATTTACAAAACCAGCCTAGCATTAGAGTTAACTGATAAAGCAAAGAAGAGAATTAGCAAGTACAAGAACCTGAAAAATTAAAACCATTTTACAATGATTATTAATAAGAAAATAAGGAAGTAGAAACTAATTAAAGTGATAAGAGAAGGAATAGACACCATGAAGAACAGAATTTTAAAAAATATAAAATGCTGGTGTGAGAAACAAAGAATTTCTAAAATTACAGCAAATAAAGCAAAAAAATTCAAAGAATGGATTAAATGGCTGATTAAACACAGTTGGAAAGAAAATTAGTAAATCCTAAGATGGTTCAGAAACTCCAAGCACTGAGAGAGTTCAGTGTTTAGCTCAGAGGCATGGAAAAGAGAATGTAAAGTATCAATGTATGTTTGAAAGTAGTTCCAGAAAAAGAGAATGGAGAAAATTAGTGGTAGTCTATATTTGAAGAAATGACGGACATTTTTATTTTTTAATTGAAAATAACCACAATTTTAAAGAGCACAAAAAGACCCAAACAGGACATATTTAAATAAATCTACACCTAGACACACTGTAGCAATAGCTGAATATTGAAGAAAAGGAGAAATCTAAAAAACAACTAGAGAGAAAAGGCAAATTTCCAATATAGGACAAATCGATTGCAAACTTCTCTTCAGCAGCAGTAGGTACCACAGGTGCTACCAGAATACCACAGGCATTAAAAAGTACTAGCATTTTAGAAGATGACTGAAAGTCTGTATCACTCACTGACCTTCACTGAAAGAATATTGTGGGAAGCAGGATAATGGTTTCCCAAAGATATCCACATCCTAATCACCAGAATCTGTGATATTTACTTACATAGTAAAGGGACTTTGCAGTTGTGATTGAGTTAAAGATCTTGAGATGGGAAGGGTAAAAATAATCCAGATAGTTAGTTTCATAATGAATGAAAATTAAATTTACCCAATTGCCATAGGTCTGGCATAAGGCCTTCCATGAGACTATGTTACAATCAAGCATGGCATAAGGTAGCTGCACAATAATCGAAATTTTCACTGGCAAACTGGAATCTATTTTTGTGCAAAATGTATCAGATATTTAGGAAATTTCAGGAAAATAGTAATTATAAGGACTGAATTGAAGAGCTGTTGCTAAGCACAACTGACACCTTGGAGAAAAGAAAGCAAAAGGCTGGGAGCAGTGAATCTGTAATTAAAAGCCAAATATAAAAAGTCAAAAAGTTTCCTAAGTAGCAGCATATAAAGAGGTTCTTATTCTCTTTATGTGAAAGCAGATTAAGATCAAGATCAGGTCCAGAACCAACTTAATCAATAGTATAGCAGAACACCGAAGAAGGTAAAATTCCCATCCTAGATGCCAAGGTCAAGGTCCATGTTGAGAAAGAAAAGGATCCTGAGACATAAGCTGTAAACATCTGGATTGCTGAACAGGTTGCTGTGAACCCTCTGAAATGTAAAAGAATTTATTTGAAGATTACATAGAGACTTACCAACACCCTTGTAGGACAACATATGTCCCCTTCAGGATCTGCCCCCACTTATCCTCCTGCACACTAGACTAATAGCCAAGATTAAGTAACAATAAAACCAGGCCAGTTTGTATTATACGCTGGAAGGGACACCAATTCATTTTGGCAAGAACAAAATAAATTTGAGACCACCTAGCTTGGCTTTGCTGCCCATTTGGCTAGAGTTAGTCCTACTATCTCTGAGTTTCAAGAATGTGTATTTCTTGAGCATGGAATGCCATGTAACACCACATCAAGCCAAAAAACCCGCTTTACACAGCAAAGGAGGTTCAAGAGTGACTAGGCACCCAACCATAGAATTAACTGGTCATATCACATATTACGTCACACAGAAATGCTAACCTAATGGAACAGAGTGATGTAGATCCAGGTGTTCACCAGGTTAGAAGTGATACCTTGTGAGGATGGGGTGCCTTCTTCTAAGATGTAATTTACACTCAATCAAGACTTTTATATACTGTTATCCCCTGCATGAGTCTGGGAAACAAGAGGTAGAAGCAGGAGTGGTCTCACTGCCATTTCCAAAATCCTAATGGGAAATGTGCAGTTCCCAACCTCATTACTCTGGGTTCTGCAGCTTTGGAGGTCCTGTGTCAAAAAACCAGAATATACAGCAAGAGTTTCATTAAACTATAAGAAATGGGTTCTAGTCAGGCTCTTCATGCTACCCCAGTGGGTAAGGTATTGGCAGTGTGGTGGATTTTATTGACCAAGATCATCATTAATGGGGGCATGAAGAAATATTTTGATACACAAGTGACCCACTTGGGTGCCTCTTTGCACTCCTTGCCCAATTTTCTTGGTAAATAATAAGCACAGTAGCCACAACTTAAGAAGAGAAAGGTGACTAGGAGCTCAAGCCTCTCAAGTATGAGGTCTGGGTCACACTACCATTTTAAGCTATTGAGACAAGCAGAGATACAATTTGAGAGGGAGAGCACTTTTAAATTGATGGTAGCAGAGGAAAATGAGTGTCAATTGCAACCCCAATCTACATTCATCAGGGAGGGCTATCGTTCATCCCACTATCATCCCTCTACAAAGTTTGTCCATGAATAAAGACCCTCTGGAATATTAAAGGAGCTATTCTCTGGATTTACACAAGAAAATGTATACAGAAAACACAACGAGAGAATATAATACGTGCTGTGCTCACTGTTCGCATCCCACCTCAAGGACAGACAACTTATTCCCCTAGTTTTGGAAGGTGCTATTAGCAGGAAGCCTTCAAGTATGGACTCTCTTCCGAAACTGCCTTAGTTAAAGCAAGCTACTCAGCCCAAGAACGTGCTTCCTTCTTAAGTTAGCTAACATACAGTGACTCATTAATGCAGGGGTATAAAGGCCCAAGCTTCTCATTCATACTGAGGCCAATCCAACTATATAACACTCCATAGGACCAGTCGAGCCATTAACGAAACTGGATCTCAGTACTTCTCCCTTTGCTCAATCTTGCTTCCATCCCTTTCTTTCCTACCACAAGTATTTTTCTCAAAGGAACTACCAATTAAAACCTTTGCACAATAAGTACTATCTCAGGATCTATTTTTCAACCAGCAATACATGGATATACTATGTGATATTTTTTTTTAATTTGAAATGAAAGTTACACATATGTGCTGAGATTCCAAGAAATTAATTTTATTAGAAATCCATGGAATTATCTGACTAGCATTCCTATTTCCTTTGGGGACTGTCCCCATCCACAGTGTACTATTGTTGTATGGCAGCCGGAACAGCCATGGTTCAATAGGACCTTAGTTCAGACCATAACCGACTAATCAAAGATGAGTATCTGGCCTAGCTAGACGAAGAATGTCCAAGAATAAGATAGGTACTCTGTTCCTAGTGACTGACATTATAAAATGTTAATCTTGGGATCTGTCAGCTATCATATGTTCTGCCATGTATAACAGAAATAAAAGTGGCAGAATTGTAAAAAAGTGTAAATTAACATGCAGAGGAGGAGAGTGGAAAAATTAAGAGATTCATAACAATGAACAAATCACTGGGTATAACTATCTCTAAATCCCAGCTACATTTCAGTCTGTGGGTTTGAGGAGATAATCAAAGTCTTCACAACAGATTTCCTATTTTGATTAAACTACTTCAAAATTAGTTTGTGCTATTTACAAGCAAAATTCTAAAAAATGTCATTGGAAACATCTGTGTATGTACTGTAAAACCTATCATAATTTCATTGAATGAGACTGGGTTAAAATTTGTAATCTATCTGGTTATCTATGGCTTATCAACAACAATATCTCTACATAAGACCAGGGGCTTAACCCAAAAGAAAAATGGGTCATTATTCATTCATGTACTCACTCTGCTTTTAAATCTCCCAATTGTATAGCAAAATGTTCTTCTATATTGGAATAAATCATTTTAATTGCAAATAATTTTCATATCTATATCAACTTTCAAATTATAAATATAGTATAAATCTTTACAGGTCAATATACATATTTGATGCATATTAAAATAAACAAGTACATTATATTCATTATTCATTCAATTTTAATCTAAGAGCACTAGAATTCTCATAGGAGTTGTTCCTTGATAAGATCTTCTCAAGTCTTATGATTTCTTTGTGTGATTCAGAAATTTCTTACCAGTTTCCTAAATATGTTATATCATTTTAGAAAACGATCATTGTAATATAAATTTATTCACTCACTATTAAATTTCAAAAAAAGGTAAATACTGACATTTAGATCCACAGGCACATTGATGGATAGTATTAGATCATAAACATTTACAGCAAAAAAAAAAATTTTCAAATGACTATTTTTGTATTGTTTTATGTATATACACAATATACTTATTATACTTATGTATATTAATTTTAGATACTTACAGATTTTTGCCATTTATTTTTATCATATATAAAATTAAATGTATGTCTTTAATGTTCCTTAAATTGAGGGAGAAATATTCACATTCATGTTAAAAAGTACTCCTTTATTTCATCAAACTCAGAAAATAGATACACAAACAAAAAACAAGAACCAAAAAAAAAACTGATCTCATCTACATGCTATATACATGATGTTCTATAAGAAAGACAGCTAAACCATGATTAAATATTGTTTAAATACTACAAAACACCTTACATGTTCTCTGGCATAAATTTCTCAAAAAATGTAGCTAACATATAATTTTGAATAATCCAGAAGAATGTGTTACTATTTTGGATGCATAATACTTTTTAAGCAATACAAGGCAATTCCCAAGAGAGGCTTTTTTTTTAAGTTAAATATCACCTACAATGTGTTCCGAGCAATGCAGCAGAACTGAACTAATCACATTCACTTCAATTTTCTATGACCATAGAGTTCTAGACTTTCTTAGTAATGGGATAAATCATCAGGCTGCTTCACAGAGATTAAAGCAAGCTGACAGAGCTTAGAAAATGTATCATACTAACTACACAAAAGGCATCGCCACATGTGCTTAGATGAAAGGATACCAATGTGAATTAAATATGAATTCCATTCTCAACTTTTAATCAAATGAGAGATCAAAGATGTACATAAATAGGCCACAGGTATAATAAACTCTGTTCAAATCAAAGAGGAGAGATGACTACTTGTACTGAGCAGAAAATCAAGCGTGGCAAGAGGGCTTTCCTCTTCCGTACATTTTGAGAATGCATCCTTGCCCTGAAGCTGGGTGGTGGAGGTGATGACGCAAATTGCGTATCGACCATGAAGGTAATCAGAGCAACTGATTTAATTTTTAATGCTCTATGGAGTTTACAGTATTGTGTTATCATTATTGACCTTCTCTAAAAGCATGTTGAAGATTGTTCCCGCCTTCCCAAATATGAAGCACTTTGTTTAAAAAAATAACCACAAAGTATATATATGGAAGAAAATTTATAGGGGAGAAACACTAATCTATTTTTCAAGAGCAGAATAAAGGATTCTGAAGGTGCATTTTAAATGTATTTTCCCTAGTAGTAAACCTAATGAAGAGAAAGCAGTGGTTGACCTAGCTCTTAAAAAGGTGTGGGATGTAAAACATAAAGCAATAAATGTACAAACAGGACAAACAAACAAATGAAAAACTCATAGGCACAGACAACAGTATGGTTGTTACTAGAGGGGAAGGGGGTAGAGGTAGAAGAGGGTATAAAGGGGGTCAAATACATGGTGACAGAAGGAGACATGACTTTCGGTGGTGAACAGAAAATACAATATACAGATGACAAACTATAGAATTGTATACTTGAAATGTATATAATCTTATTAACCAATAAATTTAATAAATAATAAAATAAAAAGAGAGAAAGGAGAAGGAAGTAATATAGATGGCTTTTTGCAGAAAGTCAGAGAAACAGGCCTATTAGGACACTGCTGTATGTAGGCTGCATCAGCTCTTCTTTCTCATCTTTTCTCTTGTCAAAGTTAGTACACTGCTGTCTTCCAGCTTTTGGAAATGGCTTTTATCTCTCACACATTTCACACCTACAGGCCCACAGGCATCTATAAGACCCAGGTACAGCCTTTGCCTGCAAGAAGTATCAGAGGAACTGATAGGTCAAAATTTCTTTTCCTCAGCTGACTGCTTTGTTGATTCATCTTCTCCACCAGGCCACAAATACCATCCTAATGCCAGGACTTGAAAATATTTAAAACTGTTAACTCCTACTGTTTGTTTTCCTTGAACTTTTTCTTAAACTTCTAGAGTTCCATCTCTTCCAGAAAGTTAAAACTATATAAGCTTTAGCGTTGGTTTTATAAAGTCTTACTCCAAATTTTCACTTGTTCCTAAATTCCAATATCCACATGCTCCTGCCCAGCTTAATCCCCTCTGAGTGACAGCCTAACCTGGATCCTCATTTTCCCAAACGTCTCAATATATTATTGCTATATAACCTGGAACTTGTGGAATTGTTTTCAGGTTTTCTAATTGAATTGTTTTATTCCATCTGCTGCCAAATCTACCTGGATATATACAGGCAACCTTAAAAATGTTTATGCTAAAAAGAAGCCATAAATAATTTGACAATTATGTTTTCTATGTTTACTTGTTAGTTTTTATGGCCTCAGTAATATAAGCCCAGCCTTGGCTTTTTGTGAACATGCTTCATTAAAGAATTTTATAGTTTCATAAATAAACCAAAATAAAATTTCATCAAAGATATAAATGCTCTGGGCAACTCTCTGCTTGTACTTAACTACCTACAATTTTAATGTGTGATTTTGTATGCTGAAAATCGATACTACCTTCTGGGTGGGTTGTGCATTAGTGTGCGTGTGTGTGTGTGTGTGTGTGTGTGTGTGTGTGAGAGAGAGAGAGAGAGAGAGAGAGAGAGAGAGAGAGAGAGAGAGAGAGAAAGAAACTGAGAGCTTCTCAACTCTGAAGTAAAAAAAAAATGTTAATACTGACCACGCCACAAGCAAACATTTGGAAAGCAGTATGTATTTAAAGAATCTTTATTCATCCATTTTTTCCATTACTTCTGTTAAAATCTTTTCAATGCTGCTCCTTGGTGTTCTGTCTCATATAAACAAACAAACAGACAGACAGACAGATAAATAAATAAATAAATAAATAAATAAATAAATAAATAAATAAAATTTGTGGTTTGAAACTATCTGTTTGTATTAGTGCTATGAATCTGTAGCAAGAAGAGGACAGGAAAAAATAACAAAGTCAAAACAACAAAGGTCATGATTCCTTTAAGAAAAAAATCTAGAGTCTACACACACACACACACACACACACACACACACACACAATCACCTGTGATAGAAAAATTAAAATAACCATTCAGGAAATTATCATTGTGATATGTTTTTACTTTTCCTTTCTAATTTTCAAAACAATTCCAAGACTGTTCAAAATAGAGATGATAAGTAGAAGATATCGCCCATGGATATGGATCACAACAGTTAATGTAGCTTTTACATTAGTTGATCGAGATAATTGTAATATCCTTTAAAGCAGTACTGCAAGAACATTAATATGCACAGAGTGGCTATAAAACAAAGACAAAAAGAATCAAGAAAAACTATATGCAAATAATGCATTCAAGAGAAAAATCAAAATGGTATTATCTTAATGCTATAAATTTTACTATATTATCAGCTGCATTTGTTCTCTTTGGCAAGAAATCTAAGAATTTCTTCTGGGTTATAACCCATTACCTAGCCACATGCACTCAAAATAAATATATCCCCAACTTTTATCTTCCTTTTTCACTCAGATATGCCAACTCCTTCTGCCTTCTATTCTTTGCACACTCTACAGGTCCTCTGTATGACTGCCTCCTCTTTATCATTCAGCCTCAGCTCAAATGTACCCCTCCTCATAGAGTCCCGACCTGTGTATCTGACCACACCCTACTCCCAGATCATCCTAACTTCAGTAGAGGGTTTCTCATTACAGTTTATCACTCTTATTTTCTTCTTGAGCTTAGTGACATCGAAACTATTTATTTATTTCCTTATTTACTGTCTCTCTCCCTCCAACAAAATGTGAGCATTTGAGAGGACTCTTGTCTACCATGCTCACTAGAGTGAAAGGGTGCATCGCATGGCTAAATGGATTTCAAATGAACCATTCTGTAGCCCCATAAGATTGATCTTTACCTCACCCTTGTAAAGTCTGCACTGTGTAATATATATATATATATATACACACACACACACACACACACACACACACACACACACAAATATATATATACACACATACACATATATTTATACTTTTATTTATATTTACATTTATATATATTTATATATATTTATATTTATATATACATATTATATATTGGTTTTTATAACTTATCACATATTTTAATAAGATTCTTCATATATATTATGTATAACATACATTATATTCATTTATATAATATTATAGAAAGAGAGAAAGAAAGGAGAGAAGTGTATACTGATATTCTTCCCAGTAAACATCTTGGTCTCCCCTGGTGAACAAACATACTGTGTGAGCATCTGTAATATTGATTATGACTGGCACAGGTCAATGTTGATATACAAGTGATTTTGAGAGGCATAATTGCCTATAAAAAAAGAATACTTCTAAAGGCTAAAATATGACACACAAGGTCCATTTGACCTCAATACTGCTGCCTCATTTCAGCAGTATTTCAGGCTCTATGAACATGCTGTCAAGGCTAAAGAAGAAATTAACACAAATTCAACATCAATCCTTTTTCGCAACAATTTATTTATAAGCAAAAAAGGAGTATAATTTGATTTATGATTAAAAACTTCAAAGCAATAAAACTGGCTACCTTTATATTAATAGATTCTTTCATTTAACATTATATTTTTCTGTTCAATATACTTACACTTTCAGTACTTCACATAATTTTAAAACAACTGTTTGAAATTAGTAATACTGTTCCTTTGTGTTTCAATGAAAAAAATATATATATAATGTAATTGAAGAATGAGACCACTGAAGGGACAGAAATATATCGTTGAACTTAAAGTGCTAATGGGGATGGTGAAATGGAAAATTAGGAACATAAACAGTTTTCTCCTCTCACGTCTGCTTCTTTCTCTCTCTCTCCTTCCTTCCCTCTTTCTTCTCTTGTCATTGCTTTTCTCTTTACATTTACCTTAAGCATCTACCTTCTTTCCACAGTCTATTCTCAAAAAACATGTTTGGCTCATTAAAAATTGGCCATAATATCCATGTTCAATAAATCTTTAAATGTGTATGAATTCTTTACAAAACTGTATTTTTGGCTGTGTTTTTTTTTTTTTTTGCTGTTTTTATTTTTTGCTGTTTACATAACCCATCATATATTTTAATAAAAGATTCTTCTTTACTCACACACCTTGCTCATCCTTCTTTGAAATTCTTAAGACTCCTGGTTTTGTATATATTCGTCTTTTAGATTTTTTGCTTAAATATTAATTTAATTTAGTAATATTCCTTCCTGAACCTACAAGTAATAATATTGCCTCTTTTTAAGATGATAATTTCTTGTAATCTGTTTAAATATGTATAAATTTTGAAGGTAGGTATTTTACATGTTGAATCACAAGATTATAGCATGAGCCAGTAATTAAGTGTTCAAACGTAATGTAAATTTAGGATAAAAGAACTGAATCAATATATCCCTCCCATCACATTTATTTAGGCTCAGCATCCTCCTTCATTATCCAGGTGACAAGTACAAAGTACAATATAAGGCTATGGATAATTTATGTCCTCATTTCAGCCAGAATTAAATTATGGGCCTAAGTACTCTTACAGTTTGGAGGACTTTCTCACCTACAGTCTATACCATGTATAGATTTGCTGAATAAAATAAATTTAATATTATTCAATTAAAAGACATTAAGTACAAATATGTGGTTTCATTCTACAAAATACATTTTTATCTCACCAGGAAAAGTTGATTAGGATTTCACATCATATCTTCCTAGGGAAAAAAAAAAAAAGTACTTTCAGGTTCCTATGGTGATGAGTCAAAAAATATTAAGTTAGATTCTTTTGCATGTGGCTTTCCAATTTTTCCAGCACCATTTATTGAAAGGGCTTTCTTTTCTCCATTGTGTGCAAAAGAATGAAACTAGACTGTTGTCACCACACACCAAAATTAACTCAAAATGGATTAAAGATCTAAATATAGGACATGAAACAATAAATTGCATAGGAGAAAAGAGATACTAAACTCATGGACCTTGGTTTTAGAGGAATTTTATGAATTTGACCTCAAAGTCTAGGGAAGTAAAAGCAAAAATAAATTAATGGGTCTATATCAAACTAAAAAGTTTCTGCACAGCAAGAAAAACATCAACAAGACAAAAAGACAACCAATTAAATGGGAGAAGATATTTGCAAACCATGCCTCCAATAAGGGAATAATATCCAAAATATTTAAAGAACTCAGACAATTTAACAACAACATCAAAAATTATCCAATTAAAAAATGGGCGGAGGACCTGAACAGATACTTTTCCCAAGAAGACATACAAATGGTCAACAGATATAGGAAAAGATGCTTCACTTCACTAGGTATAAGGAAAATGCAAATCAAAACCACAATGAGATACCACCTCACTCTTGTTAGAATGGCTATCATCAACAAGACAAGAAATAATAAGTGTTGGAGACAATGTGGAGAAAAAGGAACCTTCATACACTGCTGGAGGAAATATAAATTGGTATAGCCACTATGGAAAACAGTATGGAGGCTCTCAAAAAATTAAGATTTGAATTAACATATGACCCAGCAATCACTCTTCTGGGTATCTACCTGAAAAAACTGAAAATATTTATCTATAAAGATATAGACACCCTGATGTTCATAGCAGCATTATTTACGGTGGCAAAGACATGGAAACAACCAAAGTGCACTTAGATAGATGACTGAATAAAGATGATGTGGTACATATATACAATGGAATATTACTCAGCCATAAGAAAAGATGAAATACTGCCATTTGCAACACGGATAGATCTTGAAATTATCATACTAAATGAAATAAGACAGACATAAAATGTCGAGAACCATATGATTTCACTCATATGTGGTATATAAAACTGAAAGCAACAAACGAACAAGACAGAGACTCACACAAACAATTTACTGGTTACCAGAGGGAAGAGGGGCAGGGGAGACGCAGATAAGGGTAAAGGTTGTCTAACATTTGGTGACCGAAGGAAATTTAACTTTGGGTGGTGAACACATAATACAATATACATATGACATATTATTTAACTGTACACTGGAATTCTATATAATTTTTAAAGTCACCCCAATAAATTTAATAAAATAAAAAATTAAAATAAAATTAAAAACCTGAAAATAATATAAAATATAAGATAAAGCAAAAGAAAACAAAATAAAAATAGCAATTAGAAACCAATGCACCTAAAAGGAATCTTAAAGTTTTTGAGCATGTAGTATAGTGAGTATTTTAGTTTTATTTTTATTTCTTTAGAGGATAAAACTAGAAGCAAATAAAATTTTAATTAAAAATAGGAATTAATTTTAAGTAAGTGTTTTTATCATATCAGAAAATTTTAACTGCTAAGTGTGGAGACAAATAAAAAAATAAGTAAAATTTTTTGTAAAAATATATTCTAAGTTCAGAAAAAAAGAAAGAAAAGTTATGAAGACAAAGATTTCAACTAACTATTATGGATAATGTTAAACACATATATTCATTCAATAATAAAACTGAATGCATTGAGACATCTATTATTCCTTTCACTGCCATAATTAATCAGAGATGGAGCAATGCTTTGTCAGGTAGGCACACGGGGAATTTTCCATTGGGAAGAGGAGGTACCAAATGATGTTCAAGTTCCTCCTAGATCTAATACCCCAATACAGTGTATATTATTCTCATTATGAAAATGCATTAACACAAGTCAATATATAAATAATTAGGTAATGAAGAATGTAAGTGGATAAAAAAAAAATTGTCAGGTAAATATGACCTTTAATAAAACCTACTTGCTTTATATATAATTTGTCATGGGATTTTGCTATATTATTTGAAATAAACAACCCCTCTCTTAAAAATAATTCAGCAGAGAATTATAAAGCTAAAATAATCAAATAGTGTATAGCAACAGTAACCACCAGGGTAAATGGGAGAAAGAAAGGATGGATACACAGGATTAATTAAATTACAAATGCAATCACCTCAAGGGAAACTAAACACAGGCTACAGAACAAATAGTAATTCATCAAACTGCATTTAATTAGCCATTCTAGAAGTTTAAGAGACTGGTCCTCTGAAGTTAAACAAAACTGAATAATTATGAGGCTTTACATCCTCATCTCTAAGAGTGAGAACATCTCTAAACCTTAGTTTTCTCATTTTCAAAAACAAATAAATGTTAATAATTTACTTCACTGAGTTGCGAACAGGATTACATTAGACAATTAATGTAAAGGCCTTAGTACAGTACCAATCACAGAGTATAACCACTAAAAATTTTAGCAACAACAGTTCCAACATCAATAATAGTACAGTCATCATCGTACCAGGCTGCAGATAACAGAAATGATTTCACTGAAAAGGCTAAACATTAGATATGAAATGGTGGTAAGGGAATATTTCAAGGGACTAAGATACTGTGGAAAAAAAACTCATATAGTATGTAAAACAGGACATAATTTGGTTGCTAATTGATGATTAACTCCATACGAGCAAAATTAATGAAAACTCCACTTTTCTCATGCTCAGGTAAAAAAATATTTCGTATCACATTGACTCCTCTCTTTCTGCAATATTCCATATTTGTTCAAACTGCAACTCTTATCTTCTTATCTTTTAAAAATTTTTAATTAATTTTAATTTTAAAAACACGTTTTAAAATTTGATTACTTGTCACCAGCACCATGACTGCCTACCTTCTGTGATTATTGAAATACCTAAGGCTAAGAAAACTCATCCTAAACTTATAAATCAAAAAAGAAAGAGTGCAGTATATACTTTCATTGTCATGCAAGAACATTGTTTAATAAACCTATGTGAGGAGTGTTTAGTTTTGACCAAGATGGCATTAATGTCCCTCTCAGCTTAATGAAACTTTAGATAGTCTTCTTCCTGAGTCTAGTCCCCTGACCTTCCTTATCTTAGAGAATTTACTTCAGAAAATTTGTAATTGTAAATTCTTTCTCTGTCTTTTTATGATGCGCGTAGATCTTTTTAAAAGCCACTGACCAGTTTTACAACCCAGGAAAATCTTTCTCAAGAATCTAGGAGCCATTCCTTTAGAATGTAATCATTAAAGAACATAGAGCCTCTTTCTCAGTTTCATGGAAGGGAGGAACCTAACTTCAATGGGTGTTAATCAGCAAAAACAGAAAATCTAATTACAGAGCAAAAAAAAAATGAAAATTCAAGAATAACTCAATGTGCTGGACACATTCCATCGATCAATCTCTCCCCTAACATCCTCCATGAATAAAGCATGAACATAAAGCACCCAGTAATATCAAATTCAGTTAGAGAGCTGGCAGGACGGAGAAATCAATTGCATCTCGGTATGTTGATAAGAAATGCTGACTGATTTACGGCATCATTCTGAGCTCTAGGCATTAGTTATGGTATTTTTTTTTTTCATTTTTATTATATAAAGCTTATTGTTTTTTCCTATCAAAGCATTATTTGATCATCATGCCAAAATTTTAAATTATAAAAACCTGCAATGATTACAATTACACACACAAAAAAAAAATACTTAACATTTGTGAGACTGGATATAATCTTGCAAACAATTTTCCCTGGATGGTAAGAACGCACAGAGTCTGAATTTACCTTCTGGGCCAGTGACAAACAGTTCACAGATCATAGCAGCCCATGATCACCCTTCCAGTAGTAGTGCCATTAATAATTCTGGCATTCTTTCTTGCATAAATGAATATAACCCCCCCATTAATCTATGTAATGAGTTTTAAAATACTATTCAAAGACTACATGCATTTAAAAAAAACAATCCATTTGTGTCTGATACTAATCTGCAGCTTCAGAAAGTCCTAGATAAATATACTCACTGGAGTTGGAGCTATGGCTAGCAGTGTATTAAAAAATAAATAATTCAAATTCAGAGAAATACCTTCTCTGGATAAGTAATAGCATATTTGTATTCTCTGTAGTGACCACAAAGAAAAATGAAAATTGAATGAGTAATAGTGTTCCTTTATGAGACACTTAGTCATGACCTCGGGCAGTACAAACATAACCCTTTTCAAGCTTACATGTTTCCCATAAGTGCCTAAAATCCATAGATTTCTGAACTCAATTTACCTTCCTACCTTCCTTCCTTCCTTCCTTCCTTCCTTCCTTCCTTCCTTCCTTCCTTCTTTCCTTCTTTCCTACTTTCCTTCCTTCCTTCTTTCTTTCCTTCTTTCCTTGTTTTTCCTTTCCTTTCCTTCCCTTCCTTCCTTTCCTATTTATATTCGCGCACTCGCACGCGCGCGCGCGCGCGCGCACACACACACACACACACACACACACACACACAGTATATGTATACATATTTTATTCTGGAGAATGATTTACTTGTAAAGGGAGTGCTACAGTATGTAGTGTTTGAAAACATAATCTTTGGAGTTGGGAGTAGGGCATGGGTTCTGTCATTAACTAGCTGTTACCATGAACCTATCACTTGACCACACTGAACTTTAACAAATTAATTGTAATTCTCAGGAAGAGGATCTGATTAATGAAACAAAGTACACAAACGCTAATAAGCATAATGTTTGGCATGAGGAAACATTGAATAGATTATAAGAATTACTATCATTACTAATATGCTCACTGATAGCAGTCACTGAGCTTGCTCTAATTCAGAAGTAAGCAGTGTAGTCCCATGTAAACCAAATATACAGTATAAATATAAACATAAAATCTCGGGTGGTAACCATAATTTAGATTTGCCTATGAACTCACTGTTTTGAGTTTTGTTTGCTTGTTATTTTTAAAATGAAGACATGGGGGAAAAGAAGCATTTTCTAAAGTTTGAGTTATTTGCTATCTTGTGGAGCCTGAATTTTCTTGTTTTCTTAAGAGAAAGTTACCTTACAAATTCAGACATTAAGATTTGTTGGCATGCTGATTTTATTTCACGGCACACTATTTGCCCTGGTTTTTTAAACATACACAAATTCCAGTTTCTATCACACCGTGTATAATATTGTAGATTCTAAACCCATAATTATATTGAATCACTTGAAAGCTGGATCCTCCTAACACTCACCATTAATTTTGGTTCTATTTTTATATTTTATACATTGAATAACTTATCATTAATCAAGAAAGACAGCAATCTTTTATCTGAATTTCCCTTCTGCTATACACTTGAATATGTTGTCTGCTTTTTTTCCAGGTATAACAAAATGACAACTAATCTGTCCACAGCTGTCAGTTTTCTTTTATAAAACTATCACTTCTTTTTTCTTTTCTTAGAGACTCACATTCATTTTAAATTTTGAGTTTTTAATCCTCAATTTACAGTCCAAAGATGAATCACTGGGGAGCCATTGTTTAAAATATGTATGTGATTTTAATGTTAAGATGATGGAGTGGCTCAAAGTCAGACTTCCTGAGTTCCAATTTTAACTACAACCTTCAAGCTGTGGGACCTTGAAGAAGGTACCTAGCTATTTGGTGTCTGTTTCCTAACCTGTAAGGTAGGAATAATAATAGTGCCTATGTCATACAGTTAAGAATTAAATGATTTAATATAAATTAAAATGTTTTGTGCTCTGACTGTATACTATCAAACCACTTAGTAATAACAATTACTATTAATGTCCTATTTTTCAGGTGTGGCTTCTGAGGCTAGACTCTTGATACTAAATTCAGGTCTCCACATCCTCATGGATCTTTTAAAAATATATTAACTTCATGACTACTTCTATATTTAATCCTAATCCAAGATAACTCTGCCTAGTGGAAACGGTGCTTAGAAGGTCCAATGTCTATAAAATAACTCTTTCCATGATCATAGATTAGATAGCCCTCAATTTATTCTTCTCCAGTTCCTTCCAGACTTAAGAATCAATACTAAGCAAGACAATATGTGGTTTGTGTTAGCCCTACTTCTGACACTGGGAAAAGCCCTGAGAATGTGGAAATAGGCATTGTATTTGTAAGTATAACCATGAGAAAAAAGGCAAGAACTTTACATTAGTCATAAAAAGCATAAGCAGCCTAAAATGATATCAGTATGCCTGTAATCCAGCCTCAAGGACCAATTTTTAAATATAAGCAAGAGCTCAAATCCTCTTCGCTTTCCTTGAAATCCATAGAGTAAAATTTTCTGATATTTGCAACTGAGCACCAAAACTATCATGTTTGTTTCTAGCACACGGGGTTGTAAACCTAAATCCATCAGTCATGAACCTTGCTGTTTTTTAGCATGCAATATTTTATTGCCTTTTTACCTCTCACTTAATGAGAACTTACTTCCCTCAAAAAAGCTCATCTCTGCAAACTGCTAACTCTATTTAGAAAGATGTTTTTAAATCTTTATTTTGACCATGTGTTTAGCTAAACAGATGTCAAAGATATTTACAGATATTAAATTATTTTTTAAGAAATTATCAGAGTAAGGCCATGAAGTGGTCTTCCTTTAATGAAATGGAGAAAGAGAAGAGAGGTAGTTTGTTTATATCTTCTAAATAAATTCACCTCAGCATTGTACTATGACTCACAGGAAAGAAAAAAAACAATAATAATAAAGGTTTTTAGTCTAATAACCTGTCTTCTCATTCCATCTTCTATTTCAAGACTAATATTCTTACAGCACAATTTCATTGGTATAATTCCTCAAGTTAAAATATATAAGGTTCAAAGTATTCTTGGCTGAGTCAGGGTACATGCAAGATAAGTCTGGTCATCTTATGATGTCAGAAAGTAAAGAACTTCTCAAAATAGTGGTGGGGCATGTCCCATCCCCCTCAAAGAAAATAAAAATAACAAATTATAAAATATAGAAGAAAAGGTAGAAAAGCATGAGTCAGTCTGTACCAATAGTAATAGATACAAAATAAATAGGATAAAGAAAGACAGGGCTATATCTTACAGTACCAGTGCCAACCACTAAACATGGAGAGTGCTTTGCATTGTTCTAAATTATCTCCTGATGAATTTCTTATTATTTGCAAGAAGAAAATTATTAACTATACTTTGTCAAGAATAATACCTTTTTATCAGATTATCAAAATTAATATCACCATTGACTAACAGATTGACATTGTATCACTTCAGATGTGATACCCTAAAAAGTACACAGTATCATTTATATGTAGCACTGTGTTCTAGGCAGAATGCAAAACTTTAATCTAATCTTGAGACCATATTAGTCAAAGTCGAAATGAGGAGCACTTCATTTAAAAAGGTGAATGTATTATTCAAAAATAATAATTTAATAAAACACAAGAAAAGCTTTAGGATACACTCTAGATTAAAAGAGATGTGATAACTAAAGCAATACCTCATCTGAGACTGGATTTTCACTGGAATAAAAAAAATACGCTACCAAAGACATTATTAGGTCAAAAACTAAAACATAGATAACAGATTTGATAAAAGCATCACATCAAAGACAAATGTGCTTAAGTTGATAACTATGTTCTTATGTAAGACAGTAATCTTATTCTTAAGACTACCCAATGACATATCTAGGGGATGTAATATTTATAACATTTTCTGAAATGAGCCAGAAAAAAAGAAGAGTATTACAGATAGATAGTATATTAAGGTTCTTGTGGTTGTAGGACTGAGTTCCCTTTCTTCCCTGGCTGTCGGCTGGGAAATTCAACTCTTGAGAGCCACTCACATTCCTTTGTACATGGATCCATCTTCAGACCCACAATGGCACATGGAATTCTCATATTTCAATCTCTCTAATCCCCTCTTCTACCATCACTCTACGACTTCTGACTTTTAAAGGTCTCATATGATTATATAAGATCCACCAGGATAATATCTATCTTAAGCTCAACTGATTGATTCCAAAGCATCCCTCTGCTCTAAATAAAGGACTTGCTAAGATGTAGGAAAATCCAGTTCCTCATCACTTAGCCCATTATTCATCATCAGCCTAAAAGAGAAAAAGCTTGAGCTTCATTAGGAAATTTCTTTAAATATAGCCATCTGCATCTGTGACTGAATATATCTGTTTTTTGGGAAAGAATTGGATTCTCCTACCTTCTTTTGAGAAAGGGGGCTTCAGGTAAACCACTTGAAGAGAGGGAATCATCTGTAAGAAGGAACACTGGCACCTTGACCTCTGACTGGATACTGGATGAAAGTTGATATGTA
Organism: Eidolon dupreanum; assembly: GCA_028627145.1. Lineage (NCBI taxonomy): Eukaryota > Metazoa > Chordata > Mammalia > Chiroptera > Pteropodidae > Eidolon > Eidolon dupreanum. Next base: position 31,490,808 of record CM053506.1, read on the forward strand.
AAATATCATACAGAGTCTAGGACTTCTCAGTGCTAATTCTGTCAAAAAAAAAAAAAAAAAAAGTCTGGAGTGTCCTACACTTTGAGGGACATAAGACCAAAAAAAAAAAAAATAGCATAGCTTTTTAAATTGATCAGCATAGACAATTCAAGTGATATTATCTCTTCAACCAACTTTAACTTGTAAGAATCCTGTCCAAGAAGTCTGTCTGGTGGGGTGAGAGGATTCCAGCAGAAAGAGTCTGTGTTATGTCAACAGACAAAGAGGAAGTTCACAAGGCTATAAGAAATCAGCTGGAGACTGCACCACCAGTGTCAAACAATTATATAATGCAAAAGATTTCAATTTGGGGGGTGAGAGGAGGTGAGGGTCTCTAAAGACTCCATTAAACATTTTAATGAGAAAGAATCTGTGTTTGAATATCTGCTCATTCAGATGGTGTGCAGATAAAAACTAAAGAAAAAGAGATTCAGGTACTTTAAATGATTTTTCCTTGCTCCTGGTTCCTTTTCTCCTCCCCTTTCTGATCCTGAAGGAATTAGAAGTCATATAGTGACTATGAGGAGGAAACAGGATTCTCAAACATTGTCATTTTCTGTAGCCTAGAATTGTGTACATAACTTTTATGCTTCAGGAAATATTCTGAATCTTTAAAAATTGCAGATATAATATAGCTTATGCCCAGTTTTCCTCGACAGGAACAGTATTTTCCCATATTTAAAATGCCAGCTTTAAATTAGATCACCTATTCCCATTTACTAGAACTACTTAACAAATTACTCTGAAGCTTAATTAACCATTTATTATGCTCATGGGTTCTTTAGTCAGGAGGAAATCAGACATGACATATTGGGGATGCTTGTCTGCTCCATGATATATTGGGCCTCCTATGGAAAAACTGAAAGACAGGAGATGACTTAATGGCAAAAGATTAGAATCATTTGAAAACTTGCTCACTCAACCTAAGCCTGCATGCTCTTTGAGTTTGACCCTGGCTGTCAGCTGAATCCTTAGCTGTGGCTCTCAGCCAGTACACCTATATGTGTCTCCCTTGTGGCCTAAATTTCCTCCATGAAGATTGGATTCCTAGGGTGACTGTCCTGATACAAAAAAGATAATGGAAACTGTATCCTTTGTATAATCTAGCCTCAGGTATTACAAAACATTATTTCTGTCAGGAACACTCTATTAGAGCAATCACGAGCCTACCAAGGTTCCCAGTAGGGGTGGAGTATATACCTCTTGATGAGGAATAGAAAGGTTTTAGATTATGTGTTACCAGAAATATCACTATGGACATTTTGGAAGGTACAATTTACCACACTGCCTATTTTCAAGTGCACAAAGTGCTAGATGTGACCTTAAACAAGATACCTAAAAAAATCTCAAAATTCCTATTTTATTATCAGTAATACGGGATGAGAATAAAAGTATCTACTCATTGGTTTGTGATGAAGATTAATTTAGAATATTATGTACAGGGTTTAACAGTTCTTAGATACATTATAAAAATAAATGTAAGCTATCATTATTTCCTACACCTGCCAAGAGGGCTTCTAATTCTGATAGAGGAAAGTGTAAATAAGCATACTCATGCAATTCTTTTATTCCTTCATTCTCTTGAAATTTGTGTAAGTTATGTTGTTTTCTTTGGATGAGTAACTATCAGTTTAATTAGGAATTGGAAGGTGATTTAATCAGATGGTATATTTGGAGAAGGGAAGAATAATTACTGTTTAATAACAATTATTGAGGGCATATTGAGGGCAATAAACATGACTCAATTCATTTCATTCATTTCTCCCTTCCCACTTCACTACAAACTGCTCTGTAAATCTAGAAAAAAATACTAGAAGATATACATATATGAAATATATAACATATATATGTGTGTATATATACATGTGTGTATGGATATGTGCATACAATATACATATATAAACAGAAGAGTTCAAACTGTAGAAATTACTATCACCAAATCAGTACAATGTTGCTTTGGGCCATCTGACAGATCAACCAAAGCATGTTTTTTATGGGGAGCAAACTGCCATATCGACTAATTGGTTGATTTTGCATACTTTTGATAAGCAAGTAAATTATAAGCGATATAACTCACTAGTACAAAATTACTAACAACATGTCCAGAGGTGAAAATTAAAAGGAAGACTGGCCAAAGGGTCCATTAGACTTTAGAAAACAATTATTAGCTATCCTTGGGAATCCATTTATATTCAGAAACACTGTTTCTCATTGCATTTGGAAGAGCTAATAATTATTCTGGAATGATTTTCATGCCAACTCATGACTCAACTGTAGCTTTATCTTAATACCCTATGATAAACAGTGCCTTAATTTCAATTTCTAGAAATTTTCCCTGTTTTAAGAATTGAAAAGTAATGTCCTTATATACAAACATTACTCTTCAGTGTAGTGGGATTGGCAGGTATCTGTGGAGAGAAAATCTCTAGAAAACCACCTCTGAAATGGCATTAAAGTTTCTCAGAAACCTCAAATTTAGTATTATGAAATATGTTCCCCTGTATTGCAAAATGTTTAAAGTTGATTTATCGGTAACATACATAAATTGTGTGTAAAAGTGTGCTTTTAAACATGGCAGCAAATGCAACATAGAACCAAACCGTACTGGGCTGGAATCCCTCTCCTAACAGATTTGAGGCCACCTTCTTCATCCTGATAAGCCTCAACATTTTCACTTCTGTAAACAGAGGTGCAAACTTCCCCAAAGAGTGGATTACATGTGAGTATTAAGCAAAAATATATAAAACGTATAGCAAAGTCCCTCTCATAAAGAAGTTCTAAATAAAGTATCAGTTTTATCATCCCTCTTCTTCTAATATGCTATAGTTTAAAGAACTATATAATTAAGTTTGTCAAAATGATGTTGCAGTAGATATCTTTCAGCTTTCTTGGCAGCCAAGTGTATAAACCTACTATTGGGTACTCACTCCTGTCTTATATGTATGCTTCCTGATGTAGAGCGTGAGCATGCAAGGAGCATGTTAGCCATGAAAGCTGCAGTGTCTCACGCTTGAGAGTAGCAGGAAAATGCTCACCAGTTCCTGGCACTGATGTTAAAACAAATACTTAATATTCTGTCTATTCTAAGAGGTCAGTGTTCCTAAAAAACAGCAGTCTGAATAAATGATGCATCATCATACCATACCCATTAGCAATTTCTGTTATTTTATTATGGTTTTAACACTTCAGTTCCATTTTTTTAAAGAAAAATATATCATGACCAGATGTCTTCTTCACAACTGTCATAATCATCTAGAGAGAAGTTAGACCTAAATTCAGAATTAAGGTCATTTTTACAATATATGTGTACATATATATTTAATTTTTTTAACTTAATGTGCTATCAAAATCTATCTTACCTTAGAATTGGCAGATTTAGAATGATTAAGAAATAAGCTACCTTGTCTGTGACTATAGCTATCCATTGACTCAGTGTTGAGTGAATGCACTTAAAAACTGCAGCATAGTCTTTGACTAACTGTAAAAATCAATAAGAATTTTACCCCCCAAAAAAAAGTATATTCTTATGCTCTCCTTTGCATGTTCTGCTTCATTGGTGTACTAATAGTGGATAAACTGAGGTGCTTGAAAAAAAAAAGACAAAATACAGTGGTTTAACAAAAGTGAATTGATAATAATGGTAGGTGGTAAGTGTAGAATAAATAACAGTTCTGCTCTATAATAGCATCCAGATCAAGACTAGAAAATTAAGTCTGCCACTCCCAACAAGTAGCTTCTTTTCCTTGATCCAAGATGGCTGTTTCCATTGTTACTACTCCCGGTTGTGAAAAAAGTCCAAGGCAAGAATCACTGTTCCAAAAGATGAACTGAAACGCATCCTCTTTACTTTCTTTGCTTTACTTTACATTGAACTTACTTTACATTGAACAGAATGTTGTTAAATAGCAAGTGCTAGCTATAGGAGCCTGAGAAATATAGCCAAAAATGGGTAATCATGGATCTTATAAGGAGTCTGTTTATTTCATTGCTAAACGTTACAAAGAGAAGAATAAATAATAGAGGATGGTAGTAGTTTTTTATTTCATAAAGATGATCGGGTTCTGAATATTTAAATCCATTCCTGCACAAGCTGGAAATTTTAGGAAGAATGGGAGGCAATATGCTCTAAAGTCAAAAAGATCTATTTTCAAAATGTGGGTCTAATTACTACATATAATTGACACACTACATAATATATAAATACATAATATAGAAATAATATAGAAAGTAAAATTTCTACAATCTACCCATAAGGTAACCACTGCTAATGTTTTGTTACTTTTTCTCCATATTAATATTCCTTTCTAGATATATGGCAACACAACATTACTGAGCTTCACTTTACAAAAATTCCATTTTTAGTAGGCTTACTAAACCAAACAATACAACCAATTCTTACCTAGTGCCTTTGTCCATTCTGGCTGCTATAACAGAATACCATAGACTGGATGGCTTATAAACATTAATTACTTTTTCACAGTTCTAGAAGCTAAGAAGTCCAAGATTAAAGTGATGGCAGATTCAGTGCCTAGGGAGAACCCACTTTCTAGTTCATACACTGCTGTCCTTTTGCTATGTCCTCAACATGGCAGAAAAGCAAAGGGGCTCTCTGGACTTCCATTCATGAAGGCTCCACCCTCATAATCTAATCACTTCTCAAAGGCCCCATCTCCTTATTATCACATTGGGGGTTAATTTTCAACATATAAATTTTGGGTAGACACAAAAATTCAGTTTGTATCACCTAGTAAGAAAGTATCTAGACACGTGCAAATATATTTGTTTTATAAATATATCGATTACAATATTAAAAATTATTCCAAATTAAATAAGTGGAACTATTCCAAATTCCAAATTATTCTATATGGAAGAAATTTTGGAAAACTATGGAGACATTAAAAGAAATGAAGACTGTATATACACTTTGAAATAGAAGTATATCTTTACAACATATTAAATTAACAAAAGCAAGCTGAAGAAGGGTATAATAATACTATTGCTACTGTTAATGGAAAAACATTCATGAAAAAATTCTCATATTTAACGGGGATATATTTAATGGGGATATATGTATGTAGATGTGTAGAAAAGCATTTAATAAGTTTATACCAAATGAATATACCACAAATAGTACACAAATAGTATGTACCACTACATGAGGGAATGGCGGAGAAAAATTTACCTTTCTCTAAACTGTTTAAATTATTTTACAAGTATAAATTATTCAAGTATTGCTTACATAATTTCAAACATACATACATATATATTTTCATCAGTGAAAACTTTCTAGGATGGTACATAAAAATCTACTTTATCTCCACGGTAGTCTATTAATATATTTAATCACTTACATAATGCTTATACATAATATATTTCACTGCTCCCCTATCAAAGGACATTTCAATTATTTCCAGTCTTTCATGATCACAAACAAGGCTGCAAATAGCATGTTAATTTTGTATATTAATCATTATGGATTTACTTTTCATGAAAGTTTTTACTAGAGTTAGAAATGTTAGGTCAAAAATATTAACATTGCTAAATTGAATAGATATTATCAAATTGCTCTATAATATTTTACAATATTCCTATCAGAGCCAGAGTGCTCATTTATCTATATTCTCGCCTTCAGATATATTATCATCTTTTTAAGCTTCAATGAGTAATCTTCATTTTATTGATATATATTGAAAGGAGCTTATCATGAGGTTGTTGTGAAAGTGACACAAAACCAATGGAACATGGTTTGCAAATTTTGACATAACATATGCTACTAAATTGGAGAAGGCCCCTAGCAATCCACTGAAATTAAAGATCAATGGAAGAGTGCCTATAATGTCATATTTATTCTTACTCAGTAATGAGAGATAGAATACTGACACCTAGAATATATTCTCAAAATGTCCCAACTCAATGAAGCTGATAGAAAGATTGAGAATACACCTCCCTAAGTTTTACTTGATTCTATTATGTGTAATACAGACCAGCTAGTAAGTATAAAGTACAGAAGCTACATTCGTATTGGTTATGAAAACTTTCTTTTTTTAAGAACAAATAAAGTCATGGGCTTCAGAAATTTAGACATATTACCAGCTATATATCCCCAGAATAATAGTAATATTAAATTTGCCTGAAACTAGAGACCAAATGCTATAAGTGTACAAGTTGCAATCAAGCAAAAACCTAATGCTATTTAAAGTATTGCTTTTCCTTTAAAAATTTAAATGTTTTTTGATAGTCAGGGATACTTAATCAAAGGCATTAAAATTAGAAAGTAGAAATCAAGGGAACAGTTTGTATTTTGCTTTGGTACACCTATACACTATGAACTGGTTAAAACTCAAAAACAAAGGTTCTGTGTGTGTGTGTGTGTGTGTGTGTGTGTGTCTTTTTTCTCTTTTTGGTAAAATATAAAGTATTTTTATATCATTTTAAAATGATTTTCTTGTAATAAAGCAGTCATAAATATGAAAATGATTACTAGATTTATCCTACCAATCAATATACTTAGGTTACTAGGGCAGCCATAACAAAGTACCCCAAACTGGGCAGCTTAAACAGCAGAAATCTATTTTCTCACAGCTCTAAAAGCTTAAAGTCAGAAGTCAAGGTGTCAACAGAGTTGGTTTCTTCTAAAGCCTCTTTCCATTAAGAGCAGCAAACACAGTTCAAAGACTATCCACACCACTGACTCAGCATTGATTCACTTTTTTTCCCAGCACTGTAGACACTTTTTGTTATTAGACAATTCAAATTTCAAACTGTATAATACAAAATTGACATATTTAGACCATAACATGCAAGCCTTTTCAACAATATAGAAGGGGGACTTAATAAGAAAATGTAAATTTTCCGGACCCTTTCATGGATGGCTAACACATGCAAGTCGCCACTTTCGCCTCCCAACCACGACGTACATCACAATGGATCTTGCCACTCTTTATCTCTTGAACCTGGACAAGGCTGTCATTCCCTTACAGGTAATGGTCATTCTATAAATGAACCGCATTTGTCATTGCTTCTCCAGATCATGCTATAGAGTGACGCAACTACACACCATCTATGACAATATCAAAATTGTGTGTTCTGAAATATATAGACAGAGGTCAGATTTTCAATAGAAATCTGTCCCTTTTTTCATCAAGCAAGCAGTTTTTTTCATACCAAATCCAAGGAAGTCTAAAGACATTTCCTAATGCTTAATCACTAAATTAAGCAAAAAGAAAAATCTATTCCAAGAAATTGCAGCAAACATTTTGCAAAGCATGAGTATCCCATTTCTTTGGTGACATTTAATGATTAAAACACATACCCTCAGTTAAAATTACCAGGGGACATAGTTAATGGAGGGAAGCAAAAGCTTTAAGAGGAATCACTTGTAAAATAATCGATACTAAAAATCTTTACTCTGACCAAATGTTCATGCAAAGACTAAGACTTAGTAATAAGAACCTAAAGCAAAAACAGACATATCAGCACACATTAACCCGTCTAGGAGACCAACAAAAGGACCTCCAGTAAACAAGCATTTATGTCATGTAAGCTTAGTTTAGGACAATTATGCTTAGTAAAAGCAAAAATAAGCATTGATATCACAAATTTTTGATCTTTTATATTTACTTGTATATGAAGAAGGCTGCAGAATGTGCATAGTTCTTCAGTGATTAAGTCCAGTAATGTTTACAATATTTTGCTACATAATGTCCTGCCTTTTAGAAGTACTCTGGAACGTGGCATGTTGATTTTAGGATTGTGTGAACTGTATCTGATTGTCACAATCAATATTATAGGTCCATAATATCATATTGTACTGAGAAAATAAAAAAAAATTCTCATGAAGAATTTCAGCATCTTTTAACGCTACATATTAAACATGTGTAAATAAGCTATTAATTGGTGTAGTAGCTAAAAGTAACTAAAATAGATGGAGAGGAAAAAATAATCTACAGAAATGTGAACTTTGGGAGAATGCACAAACTGAGATGTCTCTATGATCCCTGAAAAGGGGTCTACGGATTTCAGGTAACCAGTATTGGCAGTTAAGTGTCCTGATCCCAGAATCTAAAGTAAGTTGGATTACAGTTTTGTGATCTTAGACGAGTAATTTAAAATTGCTCATCCTTAGTTTCCCATTTTAGTGCAGGAAAATCATGGTATCTACTTCACAAGGTTATGATGGCTGAAAGAAGTAAAGTGTTAAAAGCGCCTGGCATACAGTGAAATGCTCAGAAATGTTAGCTGTCATTAGCTACTATTAGAGATCTCTCCTCTTTCCCTCTGGACCCAGTTATATTCACTTCGTATGAACTTGGCCCTAAGAGCTGTGTGTGTACATGTGCACACATGCGTGTTTGTGTGGGGAAGAGAGAGAGGAAAAGAGAGATTAACAAAATTAGAGTTAGAGTTACCTTTAGATAGAGAAGAGTTGCAAAACGATAGTATAATTATCTAAATTAAATTAATCTTGGTACAATACTCAACCAAAGTGCAGAATTTATTCAGATTTCAATACTTTTTCCATTAATATTTTTTTCCTATTTAAAGATCCCACATTGTATTTACTTGTTATGTTTCCATAATCTCCTCCAATTTGTGACAGTTCCTTAGTGTTTCATGCCCTTACCACATTTAAGAGAACTGCGCCATTACTTTGTAAAATGTTATTCAATTTGGGTTTGTTTGCCTGATGTTTTCTCATGATTTCTCATGAAATTTTGCATTATTTAGAGGCTAGCATGGAGGAAATGTGCCCTTCTCAGGGCATCATATTACGTGCTACATGATGTTGATATGTATTATTGGAGATGTTAACCTTGATCATTTGGCTAGCATGGTGACTAGAGGGATTCTTCCCCTGGAAATTTACTCTCTTCCTTTTAATAATTACTAAATATTTCAGGGAAGAAAATCTGCGACTATGGACAAATTCTGTTTTGGCTTCAATTTTCATCTACTCTTTTAGCATCCCTTCATGGATCTTGCCTAAAGCAATTATTATTGTGGTATTCTAATGGTGATTTTATACTTTTCTCATGCCACATATATTTATTAACTCAGATTTTTCTCAAGGAATAGTTTTATTTCTCCATCATTTATTCAGTTATTTATATAAAGTCATGTATGTTTAATTTATACTTTGGTTTTTAATCCATTACTATACATATTTTGCTGCTCAAGTTGTTCTAGCTTCAGCAATTGAGAGCTCTGCAAGATTAGTTTTTGAGCCCTTTAAATATGCCTCCATTTTTTTTTTAAGTTCTTCTTTGTATTTTGTTATCACAACATGCTCAGGGACCATCTTGCATTTTCCATGTTCCAATCCTGAAATCAACCAGTTCTCCATTGAGCCCTGGTTCTTTTTATTGTAAAATAGTAATCAGACCACCTTACACTTATTAGAATGGCTGTCATCAACAGAACAAGTAGTGACAAGTGTTGGAGAGATTGTGGGGAAAAAGGAACCCTCATGCACTGCTAATGAGGATATAAACTGGTACAGCCACTTTGGAAAACAGTATGGAGGTTTGTCAAAAACTCAAGAATAGAATTTTCATTATTACCCAGAATTTTGAAAACATCTATCTGTAAAGATCTACCCCAAAATTTTGAAAACATTTATCTGTAAAGATATATGCACCATGATGTTCATTGCAGTATTATTCACAGTAATTAGGACATAGAAACAATCAAAGTGCCTTTCGATTAATAATTGGATAAAGAAGATGTGGTACATATTACAATGGAATATTACTCAGCCATAAGAAAAGATGAAATACTGCCATTCGCAAGAACATGAATGGATCACACTAAGCAAAATAAGACAGATAAAAAAGGTTGAGAACCATATGATTTCACTCATATGTGGGATATAAAACTGAAAGCAACAAACAAACAAGACACACAAACAGAGACTCACAGACACAGACAACAGTTTAGTGGTTACCAGAAGGAAGTAGGGGAAGGGGAAGGTAGATAAGGGTATAGGGGTCAAGTATACAGTGATGGAAGAAAATTTAACTTTGGATGGTGAACACATAATGCAATAAACATATGACATTAAATTGTACACTTGAAACCTATATAATTTTATTAACTAATGTCACCCTATATAATTTTATTAACTAATGTCACCCTGATAAATTTAATAGAAATTAAAATTAAATTAAAAATCTGAAAATAAAATAAATTATAAAAAATTAAATCAAATTAAAATAGTAGTTGGAAACCAATATCTGAGTTCTAAGTGTACTCACTGCTACTGGGGCATCATTGCTTTAAAACTCTTCTCAGATCTAGGAAATACTATATGTATACTAATTTGTACACAGACATATCTATATTTATTTTTGTATCTGCTTATATGTGCCTATTCATGTATAACATGTAACTTTTTAAAAATGAGTCCATATTGGCAACTCCAACTCAAGTCTAGCCTGACAAGGTTCATTCTAGTCTTTCCTTTTTATTAACTTCCTCTCTAGCAGTGAAAATATCCTTCTCATTAGCTGTAATATATTTATGTATTTGTTCAATCCTAGTATACAAATAAAGTAATTTCAGAATTCCTAACCTAAATTCCTGAGAAAAACAAAATTACAAACTAGGGTCTATTGTTTGAATTTACTTTGTTTTGCTTTTAGCTTAATAGCATCCAGTCAAACATTGTTTTCCAATGTTACTTAGGTCAGTTACTTTCTTCTCCACAGCTTAAGTGTGGTTATGTGATTCATTTATAATACAGTTAGATTCATTTGCCACTGTCTTCATCCCCTCAAAAAATATATATTGGTTTTGTTTTGTTTTCATAAAGTAAACATCACTTTATGTGGTGCACAGTCCTTTAAGTTTTAACAAATGCATAGTCATGTGTCCACTCCCACAATTCCACACTGAACAGTAGCATTACTCCAAAATTTCTACTATGCTACCCCATTGTAACAACTCCTCTCTCCATCCCAATTCCTGGTAACTACTGATCTGTTTTCCATAAATTTTTGCCTTTTCCAGTGTACCATATAAATGGAATCAAGCAATACTTAGTTTAGGGTTGGCTTCTTTCACTAGCAAAATGCATTTAAGATTTATCCATGTTGATGTGTGAATCAATAGCTCATTCATTTTTCTTTCTGGGCAGTATTATGTTGTATAGATACACCATAGTTGGTTTATTCTGAAAAACATAAAAACCTACCCCTGAAGTCCAGGAAGTGATCTGATGTTCACAGCTAGGTCTCAGTGTTATTACAGACTGATCTGGTGTTTATAGCTAAACCATGTCGTTTTCCTATTGACACAAACGATCTTATAGAATGTCCATTTCAGACAAAGTCACCATGCAAGCCACAAAACACAAAATATCCCACCCTCTCACTAACTGAGGAACTGCTACTTCTTTATTAATTTCAGCTTAAACTTGCTCTTCTCTGGCCTCTTTACAGATGAGATTGAGATGCTCAATCATAGAATTGTTCCACTAACTATACTTAATCTATAGTGAATCTCTGCTTCCTGAGATATTCCCCATAATAACTGAATCAAAGACCAAATCATAAAAGTTTTTTCTAACATCCTTACTAAGATATCTCATGGTTCCCTAGGGTGAGCATTCTTCTTTATTTCAATGTAGTAAACCCAACTTGTTCAACTACAGGTGTGTCCTGGTGGTCTTTGGCTGAAGAGTATTAACAGTCTCATCAATAAAGAACATCTGAATTTGTTTCCAATATTTGGTGATTAAAAATAAAGCTGCTATAAACATCTGCACAGGTTTTTGCATAAACATAAATTTCAACTTCTCTTGAGATGATTTCTAGGAGTGGGATTGCCAGATCATATGAGAGGTGTATGTTTAATTTTATAAGAAATTATCAGACCATTTTCTAAGTAAATATGCCATTTGACATTCCTATCTACAATCTTTGAGCATTCCAAAGCTCCACATCCTCACTAGTATTTGTCACATTTTTACTTTTTATTTCAGACTTTCTTATAGATATATAATAGTATCTAAATGTGGTTTTAACTTGTACTTGTCTAATTATTAATGACATTGAGCAACTTTTCATATGCTTATTTTTCATCTCGAATCTTCTTTTATGAAATGTCTATTCAAATATTTTGCCCGTTTTTAAAATTAGATTGTTTTCTTGCTCTTTAGCTTTGAAAAGTCTTCACATATTCTAGATACAAATACTTTGTCAGAAACATGATTTGCAAATATTTTCTGCCACTCTGAGGCTTGTCTTTATTCTCTTACATAGATGTGTTTAATTTCTGTAATCATTGAGCTATTCTCATGATTTTTTCACATTTCTGAACACTTGTTATTTTTGAACAAAAACAATCTTAACCAGAAAATAAGAATAAAAACCTAAGGTGAGAAAAATAAGAATGGGGGTTAGAGAGGAATCAGGATTAATATATTAATCAAGAGAGAGATTTTTGCACTGATTACTAAAGATTATGACTAACTCAACTCTTGGTGGCTGAGGTCTAAGTGTGTAAAATAACCACCAACAACACAACAACAAAAACAATACAACACACCAATGACCTCTAATGGTTTCATATTGCTCTTAAAACTAAAATTCAAATTTATACCTTACCTAGTTTCTGCCAACCCTTTTGCTCTCCTTTGTCACTCTACATAAACACATTATCTTTAATTTTGTTTCTCATATATGCAAAGATCCTTTCTTCCTTAGGTCATTTACTCTGGCTTTTAGCTCTGCCTAGAAGACCACATCTTCATGCCTTCTTCTTATCTGCTTCTTAATTGTCAGTACAAATGCCACCTCATCAGATGCACCTTTCGTGACAAAGAAACAAAAAGCACATGCACCTGCTTTTCACTCTTTCATATTGCCTTGCTTTAACTTCATACTACATACACCATTTGAAATCACCTTGCTCCTTCGATGATTTTTTTTATTGTCTCGCTCTCTCCATCCCTACTCACTAAGTGAGAGTTACTCAACACTGTTGTAATCTAGGCACAAAACCCAACACCCACCATATAATAAACACTCAATAGTTTTTAATCAACAAATAACTGAATGATGAGGTGATAAAAAAAATACCCATTATAATGCTGTCACATCTTCCTAGTTTTCTGAAGAGAACTCTAATTAATAGATATTAGAACATGCATGCTTTCACCCTTACTAAGAATTTATGAGCATCTACATTCAAAATTTTCAACTGTTCAGTTATTCTTGTTAAAGTAATAAATGATCACTTATAGTAACTAAATAAATAACAAAGATCAAGACCAATTTAAAGATTGCTATCATATGCACATGATAACATTTTGGTTTCTGACTTATTTAAGTGCTAACTTTAAGCAATCTATATATGTTATTCGGGTACATTTTACTTCTTTTGAGACATCAAGGTCATTGTTTCTCTTATATTTTCTGCAGCTGTTCTAGTACAAGCCTTAGAGCTCCAGTGATCTGAGGCAGTTGGTTAACATTTCATGAACAACATAACAGAGTAGGGACTGAAATTTATTCTTTTGGATCAAGAGATTGAGCTTCTCATTCAGTCATTTTCCTATGAATTATTCTTTTAGTTCATTGGTTAGTTTCACCAAATTCCCATCCAGTTCTTTGAAATGGCAAGTAATTAATTCAAGATACTCAGTTAACTGTGAGGCACATACATTTGATATGTAACAGCACTGGGGATACATTATACCATATTTTGATAGTGCTGACAAATATATCCAATAAAAACACAATTTAGAAAATATTTTAAAGGTTTTCATTAGGTCTCAATAAATTCATTTTTACATCATAAATTTGATATGTTGTTAACATTTTTCCAAAGAAATAGTATATATTTCCAAAGAAATAGTTAATTTTTATTCAATCATTCACTATAGTACATATATGGTTATTGAGCTTGGCATTAGGAACAGAACAATAGACAGATGACACAGTTCCTGTATTCATGTAGTTTAGAGTTGGGGGAAGATAATGCTAAACTCATTCATTTGACTTATATCTTCCCACTTCTTATATTTAATAGGTAATTATAATAGCATGGTAAGTGCTATAACTGAGTACTATAGATGCACATAAAAGCAGCACCCATCCTTTACTAGCAGTAGGTACCAGGGCAGAGAGTGATTAAGAATGGCTTCCTAGTGGAAGATATGACTAAACTGATGCTAAGGCACGAAGTATAAGTAATAATCAGCTAGGTAGCCATGGGTGTGGGCAGGCTGAGTGAGGGATTCAGGCAGCTAATAGGGTTTGAAGAGAAGGGAGCGAGGGGCAAAGTGGAGAACTGAAAACATCTCATTATAATAGGAATGCAGCTCTGCATGATTGAGCATATTACTATCTAAAAGATATCAACTTTGAACTAGATTGATAACTTAGAGAAATTGCAACGATGAGAGAGAATTATTAAATTCTTGCTCAGAGGGTTAAGCCCCTAACTGCTGGGCATTTTAACTTTTTCATTACACTGAAAATGAGGCAATGAGTATTTCCTGCAAGCAAAGGGGGATACAAGAAGGAAATGGATTTGGATCCAGGATGTTAAGAACAGTGCTCAAATGGATTTAACATTTTTGAAATTTAGTAAAATCTCCTGCCTTTGCCTTTCTTTGGTGTGAACATGTGGAGTTGTTAGAGTCCAAAATCCCAAAAGTAGCAGGACAAGTAGGCCTGGATGTCCTCGCTTGGTAATGACAGATGATGGCACAGGGAAAGCAGAGTGAAGCTATTATATCTCAAGTGAGGTATTTTAGGTAAAATGAGATTTCTAAAAGGAAACAAGAACATGATTACATAACCTGGCTACATATCTTCTGAGATGTATGGAAAATATACTTGTGATATCGTATTTATGAAATGTGGGCTACTGCTAATAGAAAGCCTGCTTCAAAATCTTTTCATAGTTACTAGAAATAAGATACTAAGGTTTTATGACTTTTTATCATTGGGGTCATTTTTGAATTAAGAGCAGGTCAGCATACACTGGCAGTCACTATTATCTAATGATTGTGTTTGATCTTGTGAATTGCTACACCTGCCACACTCTTTCAGCAGATGCACTAAAAAAAAAGTACCATTATAGTTGGATGGAATAACAACAGACTAGGGGCAGGGAGATGGGGATCCAGCTCTGTCACAAATTAGCTATTTTTCCTCAGTCAAGTCACCTAAACTCTATAGACTTCTGTTTAGACTAAGAAATGAGTAAGTTATTCTGAACCTATAAGTCTATTATTCAAAAAATGAACCTCAAATTATACTTCTTTGCCTACCAAATAGTAGAGTGAAGGAATGAATCAAAAGCACAAATTAACCACTTTATAATACACACTGTATCCCCTTTTTCTGTCAAGTGGTTTGTCAGAGAAGTTGGAGAAAAGAAGAACATGGAGACCACTCACATAATTTGGAATGACAAAGCTGCCTTATGGCAAATGATTTAATTGTCAGTAGTGCTATCTGACAAGCTGAGCTAAAGATTAATGAAAGCCCTCTGGTTCCAAAATTTCATCATCTCAAAGAGGGGATTTTCAGCATTCAATCAATTGAGCCTACCCACAGTTATAATTCAACAGGACTGTGAATAAATGACCCATCTAAGGCACCCTCTTCTAGGCTTATGCCATTCCAGCACATGGGATATAGACATGTGTTCAGCCCAAAATAAGCCTGAAACTTGTACTCAGGGAATGATGTGGGGTAATCTTTAATCTGCCTCTATCTTTTATAACACAATTGATTTAATTTGTCTCTCCTTTTAATTCTTACTTTCTTCCAACCAGTTTGTTCAGTTTTCCAGTTAAATCATCTTCACTGTTTCAGTCCATGTCTGTAAGAGCTATCCACTTAAATAAATTGGTTTAGACTCACCATTTTGAGTCCACTTTATTTGTGCCTACTAATCTCATTTTAATGACAGGATTGTTTATATAAGTGCTCCAGTTATAGGTCTGTTGCAATGAGATAGTGTTAAGAGGCATTAGTTTTCAGATCATTAGCTTAGTGTTCCTCAACCATTTCACGTTTTTAATATACTGGACACTGTGTGTGTGTGTGTGTGTGTGTGTGTGTGTGTGTGTGCGCGCTGGTATGTGTGTGTACACACGACTTCATGCACGTGTGTAGGTCTGTGTATGAGGGTGGGGACAGAGACAGTGAAAGTGAGAGAAACGGAAACCACTGGAGGAAGTAGGTTCTGAGATGGGTATGGAGCCTCATCCTTTCCTCCTTCCAGAGCCACCACCTTACTCACAAGGCCTGGATGCTGTAAGATAAATCAATAAGTAAACAACGATCGAGAGATTAACATGAGCATAAGTAAATATTAGGAAAAATAGAAATATAAAGGAAAGCTTCCAGATAATTGACAGCGGAGGTAAATATTAAAGCTCAAAAATTTATCTTAGAAACAAAGAGGGTCTTCAGTGAGATTTTTTAAAAATCATTTTCACTTATAGTATATCTAAAATCAATTAATTTGAACTATACATCTAATTATGCCAAAACTACTACTAGAGTTGTTTGAACCATTCTGTCTCAAGAAAACAGTTTTTCAAAATTAGCGTATGCCAAAGTTTAGCCATCACAGATACTGATTTCAACCTACTATTGAAAGCACTACAAAAGCAAAAGGCACCAGGGAGCCTACTGTTATTATACATACAGTTTTTCTATTCTCATCTAGTTATATCTTCTTTTTTTATGCGATATAACCTTGTTTGTGAGAAGATAAATCCAAGGCTCAATTAGAAATACTTAAGTCTCTTCCTGCACAACCATGGAGCAATTAATATCTTTCTAATCTTATGGCAATGCTAATTTTAGCTCAATCTTTGACCATATTTCACATGACTACCTTAATTTAGTGCTGTTCTCTAATCTAGTGATTCCAAATTTAAGGTTCTATACTGAGGATATGACAAAAGTTGGGAATTAGCATTTATATAGAAGGATATTATTTTGGTCTTTCTGTTTTCAATTGGCAAAAATTAGAAATTAAATTATAGAAATAGCAGTTTAATTATACCTTCATACACAAAAATAAAATCAAGTGATAAAATTATATTTGCAAAAACTTTTAATGACATGGGAAATACTCATGATATTCGAATTTAAATTAAAATATTTAAAGAAAATGGCAAAATAGAATGTGACATAAACCTAATCAGGTGTGTGGATAATTTGTAAATTTAGTATATAAATGTTTATGTGTCTATATATAAATATATGTGTAAATACACATAAACATATTTACCAGAATGTTAAAAATAAAGATGCAAAAAAGTTAATACCTTTTTTTGCTCCAGGCAGTGTTATTATAAATTATTTTTTAAATTTTTTGTTATACTTACTCTACTTTCTAAATTTGTTATCATTCACATTTTTTACTTTTAGAATTAAAAATAAAATAACTTTAAGGCTCTCTGAGTCACAGGATCAACCCACTGTTCAAGTCTTTATTCATCTCACTGTGGTTTGAATTAGATCTATGTCATACAACCTCATTCATCTCTGGAGATATTTTAAAAATACGGATTCCAAGGGCCCATCCCCGACCTAATGAATCAGCCTCTTTAGTGACAGATACTGGGACCCAACGTTTTAACAAAGCTCTCAGGATTTTAATTATCAAGCAGATTTTTTTTTTATCTGTGAGCTAAATAACAGATGCAAATGCCTCATGCCCTAACCATGGACCATCAGTGCTGTCAGAGATATTAGATGCCTTTTATTACAGAAACCACATTTTACCAAAAATGAAAATTAAGCCACACAACCAAATATTCACACAGTTGAGGGAATCACCCCAAGTCTCTTGATTTCAAACGCTCTGATTTCAATAGCGTTCATCCTTAAGTCCTTTGAATCCATAACTCTTTTCTAAAACCATTTACAATTTAGTTCTTTCCCTAAAACAACAAAGATGTTTGTCCATATTTTGCAATACTATGTGTTCTTTGAAGGATGGAGTAAAAACATCACCCTGCAGCATTTCAAGCAGCTGCCAGTCATCAGGTAGTAATAATTCTTAGAACTGCTATCTACTTGAGCCAAACCTAGTTATCTGGAAGTAAAAAGGCTCCTGTTTTCATAGATATTCAAAATATAATTATAAGTAGAATGTGAAATAACTGAAAATGAACTTGATATATTTAATTTATTATTTATGCATGTTAAAATGTATTTATGGAAAATTATTAAAAGTCTTTATCAAAGTAAAAACATTAAAATACTATTTTGTTTTTAACTAATAGAGCTATTGGGTTTCAATATGCTTATAGAGACTTTATTTATGATCCCACAGTAAAACCACCATAAAACAGTAGAAAAAGGACAAAACTTTAGTCACTGGCAGCAGGAAAGCCAGTATGAAAGTGAGATGGCACCGTGCCATGAGTCTGTCTCATCTCCTGCCTAGACACTCCATGTAACAATCTCCAACCTATTATTCATAACCTGTGTCCATAAGCCTGCACAAGGAGAAATATGGAACTTGCTGCTTTCCCAGAACTGCACAAATTCTCTCCACTTGAATTATAAAACTTTTAGTGTTCTGCTTTCCCCCAGCCTCTTCCTCTCCCTTTCCTGTGGTTGACTTAACGCAACTGCTGGTGGAAGAGCCGGGCCTGAGGCTACTGACACTAGGCCAAGACTCCTGAAGAGGATAAAATAGGTCTCAGGTCTTTAGCCTCTTTTGCTCAGACTAGAATCATTGTAATCCTCTCTCGAAGAAAGCAGCCCAGTTTAGTATCCTAAGACTCTTGCAGGTTAAAATTAAGCAAAAATAAGCTGTTAACACAAGATCACTGAATCACTGAAAAATAAACCAATCTCTCTCGCTCACTCGCTTGCTCGCTCGCTTGCATGTGCATGAACAGTCTGCCCCCAAACACACATAGAAGAAAGGCCATGAAAGGTCATAGAAATTGGCCATCTGTAAGGAAGGAACCCTCACCAGGAACTGAATTCTGTCAACACCATGATCTTGGATTTTCCAGTCTCTTGATCAATAAGAAAATTAACTTCTGTTGTTTAAGCGACTTAGTCTATGGCATATTGTTACAGCAGCCCCAGCAGACTAATATAAGAGTAAAAACGCTTAAGTATTAAAATCTTATAAATAAATTATAAAACCTCCAAATCAGAAGAGAAAAAAAAACTAGAATAATAAAATAAACATACAAAAGGTAAATAAATCACAAAAAAAAGACAAGAGACAAAGCATAAAAAAAGACTGTAACATCTAGATAGTAAATACAATGAACAAAAATGAAATAAATTCCCAACTTAAAATTTAAGTTCGGAAAAATAATTCAGGTATACCTTTTATAAGAGAAAACCCTCCCCCCGAAGTACTAAGTACTAGACAATTACTGACCAAAATATAATATATAACTAAATAATCTGAAGAAAAAAAAACTTCCACCATAGCAGGGATCTTAACGTTGGCATTATTGATAATATAGGGGGCTGTCCTGTGCAATGTAGGATGGTTATCAGCAATCCCATGTTCTATCTACTAGATGCCAGCTCCAGTTTTAACAGCCAAATATATCTCCCAATACTGCCAAATATGACATCACTGTTAAAAGTGACGTCCCTCATCTCTCTACCTTACTATACTCACTCTCCATAGAAGAAAAACAGATTCTCTGATTGGAAACTTGGCAGAAGAAATTAAGCTTGTTTGGCTCACCTTTCCTATTCTTTTCGGATCACACTGTCAGCCTGCTTGTAGAAAATATTCTTTTTTAAGTTCTCTGCCACATGCCAATGCTCTTTATGATTGGTCAAAAAGCTTAAGTCAGGAATATATATAAAATAAAACCACTTAGTTAACATACCAAGTAGTATTTTCCAACCTCATCTTTATCACCAAGACATGTAATATATTGATCTCCATATATCTGACTACGATGTCTATCTCTCATCTGGTTCAGCTCAGGGAAAATGAGTGTGTCTGGAATGCTCTAAAATGCAAATGAGATGAATTTTCTTATTAATGTCATTATTGATATTTTTAAAAACAAGGAAATTGCAGTTCTGAAGGTTAAGTAATTTGTCCAAAACCTGACAATCTTTTATCTATTCATTAATTAAAACACTTAAGTGCCTAGTATATGCCACATTTGGTCTATAAAATAATGAATAATATAAACACAGCCTCTACCCTAATGATCTTATAATACAGTATGAGAAACAAAGAAGTGACAAAAATCAAACATTAAATCAAAATAGAGGACAAATACATACAGAAAGAGCACCTAACAAACACCAACCTGGAGGGTGAGAAAAAGTTCCATAAAAGAAATGGTAATAATTAATGGACAGATAAGGATGAAAGCAAAGGAAATGGTGGATCATGCATAGTCTTCAAAGTCTGAACGATCATAGCATGCCATCTCAATCTGATGAGAACTCCAGTAGGAGGGATCTGATAAGGGAAAGGCTAGGGAGAGAAGCAGGTACTAGATTAAGAAGTTTCTGATCAGCCATGTTTAGGAGTTTGAGCTTAAACCCCAGCAAACAGAAAGCCATTAAAATGTATTTTTAAACTAGGTGGTGAAGTTATTATATTTGTATTTATTTAAAAAGATCCATCTGGCTAAAGTAGGAGAGAGAGAGAGAGAAAACAACAAGTGCAGTCGGACAACTGATCTATCAGCTAGACAAAAGATGAAGGAAACTGGCAAAACCAGGAAGAGATACAAATGGCCAACAGACATATGAAAAGATGTTCAACTTCATTAGCTATTAGAGAAATGTAAATCAAAACCACAAGGCAATGCCACCTTGTACCTATTTGAATGGCTATCATTTACAGGATAATAACAAGTGTTGGAGAGGTTGTGGGAAAAAAGGAACCCTCATACACTGCTGGTAGGACTATAAACTGGTACAGCCACTATGGAAAACAGTATGGAGGGTCTTCAAAAAACTAAGAATAGAATTACCATATGACTCAGCAATTTTTCTTCTGGATATTTACCCAAAAAACCTGAAAACATTTATCCACAAAGTTATTTGCACACCGATGTTCACAGCAGCATTATTCACGGTAGCCAGGACATAGAAGCAACTGAAGTGTTCTATAATATATGACTGGATAAAGAAGATATGGTACAGATACAATGGAATACTACTCAACCATAAGAAAAGACAGATAGATCTTGAGATAATCATGCTAAGCAAAATAAGTCAGACAGAAAAAATTGAAAACCATATGATTTCACTTATATGTGGAATATAAAAGTGAAAGCAATAAATAAACAAGACAAACAGAGACTCACGGACATGGACAACAGTCTAATGGGTACCGGAGTTAAAGGGGAAGAGAGGAGATAGATAAGGGTAAAGGGGGTCAAATATTTGGTGACAAAAGGAAATCTAACTTTGGGTAATGAACACACAATATAATATATGATGTATTGTTGAGTTGTACACTTGAAAGTTATTTGATTTTATTAATTAACGTCACCTCAATAATTTCAATTTAAAAAAAAAATGAAGGAACCTGAACGAGTGGTGGCAATGGGATAAAGAAATATGGAAGGAGTATCAACGTACTTCAGAGGTAAAATTAATTAGCCTTAACAGAAAGGGGTCAAGGAATGAAGAAGGATACCTGGTTTTCTGGATGTATGGTGCCATTATCCATGTAGATGAGGAATATAGGAATCTACTGGAGAGAGTAGGGCATCAGGGGAAGCCTGGGATCTCACGGCTTCAGTCTTAGGTTAAACTTTCATTGTCTCTGGGACATTTAAATTAGTATGACAGAAAAGCAATAGGATTAATCTCTATTCAACAATGACCTTTTGAACAGTTGCTATGTATTACACTCTATACTATGCCCTGTGGATGAATAAGGAATAAGACGTAGAATAATAGAATAAAGCATTGCTAGATTCTTAGGATCTAGCAAAAAAAAAATGTAAGTAGAACAACTAATTACAAGTGCACTGGTGAATGCTATAAGAGGGAAAGTCTAAAAAGGTGCAAGAGATATGACCTTATTTAAAGGTGTCAAAAAGGCCTCCTTAAAAATTGATATGAAACAAAAAAATCAAATTACATACCTAAGCTATAAAAATGTCAGGCCTACTTGTTAAGTTTTATTTTAAACTTATATTCATGATATGACATATCAAACTAGTGATAACTTAAGCTTTGAAAGATGCTATAGTTCTTAAGACTGGTGGCAAGAATCTGAAAGGTATGTGCATAAGCTAATTTACTTTTTGCAACTTACTAATTTCCTAAGCCTTTTTGCATCAATTCTAGAGTGATTTCTATGAGCCAGTATTATAGTTCTGATTGAGTATCAGAGATATTATACAAGTAATGAGGGATTGTTTGAAGCTAAATTATTTGGGCTTTGCTTTAGAATTTAATTTGTTGACCTTAATCAGATAGACATTGTAGAGTTATGGAAAGTTCGTGGACTGGTAATTGTCATGGTCATAGCTTTAACATAGAAACTTCCTGACAATCTGCAACAGCTTTCTCAACAATCATGCACTAGTACTAAGATATTTTGATGTGTTTTAAACTATATCCCTCTCACTATATTATTTAATATATGGTCGAATATTTTAGTGGCATATGGTCTAATATTTTAAGCATAAATTATCCTTCCACATTACTTACAAGTTTGATCATTAATTTCAGAAAAAGGAATTAACATTGCTTATCATGAAGGCATAAACTTAAGTGTACAATCAGTATTCATGCAGAGGTCTAATAATAAAACAAAGCAAGCAGTGTAATGAAATGGACTATACGTTTCTAAACTTTTCTTCCTCTGTTCAGTCCTCATTAGAATATGAGGCAAAATAAGGACTTTGCTCTGTTGTTTTCAGTTCTAGCTAATTAACTAGAATTCCTCTCTTAAAAAGCATACATGAGATCTTGAAATTAGTTATAGCTGGAGATGAGAAAGGTGAAGACTGTACATTCTTCCACATATGGTATACAAATCAATGATTTTTAGGGTTTGACATGAAGTCCTTAAGAGGTCTAGTTTAGATTCTTTGGGCTTTATGTGTGGTGCTGAAAGTCATAAAGTGCAATAATTCATTAGTACCATCAAGGATCAGAGACCTCTCGGACGACAGTGGCAACTGTCAGCATTCTGTCAATAACCATGTGGGCAGGGTGAAGAAAGTATGGACGTAGTATCAAGAGTGGACTGGTGTAAGTGGAGGAGAAGGCGAAATTCAGAATCATATAAATCCTCATGAAATCCTTGCTGTCTATTCAGGTTAAACTTGACCCTTTCTTGATCTCATCTAATGGCATGGAAGACAGTTTAGAGCAACTTAAATCTCTCAGCTTCCTGTATATTACATTTAATTTTCTAGGAAATGAGAAGACCTGGTTATTAAAATAACTGGTTCTCTAACCATGGGATTAGTGAGGTTTCTATTTTTGTCACCTCTCTGATTTATTTAAATTTTATACAATGAACATACGTGCCTTTTATAAACAGGGGAGAAATTAAATCATTTAATTCCTTCTCTCACTTAGCATATATAAATATACTGACAGACTCGAAATTATCTAAAAATCTTTTAAGACTCTTAAAATGTACATAAATTCTAGGGAGCAACATATTATCCTTTTTTTTTTTTTTATACCTACGGCACCTGGCCTTCTTAGGTGGTCTACCATCCAAGTACTAACCAGGCCTCACACTGCTTAGCTTCCGAGATCAGATGAGATCGAGCACATTCAGGGTGGCATAAACATAGACTATATTATCTTTTTAATACTTTAAAATTATAACCTAGACAGAGCTACTGTGACTAACAAATAAAATAGCAACATTTTAGAGGCATTATTAGTAAACATTTTTATACTGGTATAAAAAAGAAGAAAAATGCCAGAAGAAAAAATTAAGTGATGCTATACATCATCATCATCATCCATTTGTTGGTATCAGAACTCTCCATATGATTGAACATTCTGAAATTTTGTGTTCTTAAACATGATAAATTATCTGGATATCCAGAGACTCAGCCCAACTATTCAATGGAACAGTTAAGAATGAACTTAAATATCTCAGATTAACAGAAATGGTCTATTTTCAGAAGACCTACAAAGACAACCACATAGTTTTTACATTCATAACAATAATGTTAAGAACTAATATTTTAGTAAACTTACAAAGGTCTAATCATTGTCTTCAGTGCAGCTTTTATATATCATGTCATTTAATTTTCACTACAATCAGATGAAGAGGTTATTTACTCCCTCCCCATTTCACAGATGTATAAATTGAGGCTTAGAATGAATGACTGACTTGCTCAAAGTCGCACAAATAGTTGTAGAAGGGATCTGAACCAAGCTCTAATTCTTGAACCCATTATCTAAACCACTATTCTCACTAGAATTCATATGAGACGTTAGCGGATTAAAAAAATAAGCTTTATTTACCATCATTTGAGATTAAAAAAATTAAATTGGATATGTAAAGAGCTGATAAAATATTGAGAATATTTCTATGATTTATATGTTCACATATAAATGTGTTCATAAATCAATCACTTTGCACAGCTTCTTTTGCTCAAGGCCTTCATATTTTCTGAGTGACTTTCCCTGGTGTTTTAATGTTCTCCCATTTCCTAGTTACAGAATAGCTCAAACCAAGAGTTCTCAACATTTCCTTGAAAATAGACCCCTTTTAAAAGTTGCATAAAGCTCTGAGTGTTCTTCATTATCCCTAAAAGCACATGCAAACACAAAAGCAGTATTTAGACTATTTCAGGGGATTCATTAGTCCCCTGAAACTAGGGTGAGGATGTAACTATCTGCCCAAGACCATCCCAGTTTATTCCTGTTGCCAGTGTCCCAAATGTCCGTGGTAGTGTCCTCGTTAGGATAATATATCACATGGACTGCCTACCCAAAAACTACTCAGGTTAAAAATATATATCCATTCTCCATTTTATTTTTCTTCTTTGTCAGGACCGTATTTGTCAAGATATGAAGATATGTTCTTGTTGCCCACTGAGATAAGGAGAAGATGTGAACAATGGACAAACAAACATCAATAAGGGTGAAAAAATAAGTACCTGGAATCACTCTTGTTGCCAGACTCTTTTTCAAATTGTTTCCCTACAATTTTATTAGTTTCTAAATATCATTGACTGAATTGTGTCTCCCCAAAATTCATATGTTAAGTCCTAATCTCGAATTGAGACTTTATTTGGGGATAGGGTCTTTAAAGAGGTAATTAAGTTAAAATGAGCTCATTAGGGTGGTCCCTAATCCAAAATGACTGGTGTCCTTAACAGAAGAGGAAATTTGAATACAGACTAGTGCAGAGAAAAGACAATGTGATGAAACAAAGATGGAAAAGATGCCATATGCAGATCAAGGAGAGAATCCTCAGAAAAAACTAACCCTATCAACATATTGATCTTAGAATTTCCAGAATTGTGAGAAAATAAATAAATTTCTGTTGTTTAAGCCATGCAGCCTGTTATGGCAGCCCTAGGAAATTAATACACTTAATAACTGATTTTTACATCTCCCCACAGTGATTGCAGTTATGAAAATTCTTTATTTGTATGACTAAAGCTCAGCACTGTACTGGACAATGACAAATTGATAGCACTATTTTTTGCATTAAAAGATAGCATTACTCCCTCATTTCTGAACTTGTACCTGATATGATATTGAGCCTAAAGTGTTTGAAATTATAATGAGTATTAGCTACTGAAATGCTTAATAATACTACACAGGAACTATCATGTTGGGATATTTTTCAGTGCTAGCTTCAAATAGAAAGTGACTTGTTCCCACAATAGAAGTTTTTAAATACAACTATCATCAACCCTGTGAGCAGATGATGCTGATCAGGGCAGAGAAAAGCCAGCTAGCCAAGAGCACAGAGAGAGACAAACAGCTAAAGTTTCATGAAGACATTCTTGAGGTCAGCCAGAGAGTAAGCATCCAGGATTTTGAACATTATATTGGAATGTAACAAAAACCTTTCTTATAAATTCATTCCAAAATTTGTACTAAAATAATTCCTATAGTAAATGTCCGTAGGTAGATTATGCAGGTGTAAACAAAGTTTTCACCTCTAATAAAGAGCTAGCATTATCAACATGGACACCTAAGACAAGAATTATTAAACACAACAAATGTAATTCACAAGAAACAGAAGATGAATCTAGTTCAGTTTGGAATTATTTCTTCAATCACACTGGTTAAAGGTTATCACCTAATTTTAAATAAGGAATAATTGAGACTTGTGATTAAATCTATTATATATCCTTGATGTCTTATTATATATAAATCTGAGTTTTAAATAATATGTAATTATCATTAAAGAAGATTAGTAAAATTATTTTCACAAGCTCTTTTCACATATGCTTAAAAATCCCAAAATACCTTTCAAAAATTATCATGGGAAAATGTAAACACTCTGTGTAGACAATGAAGTCTAGCACCCATACGTGGCAAAATTAGATAAGCAGACTTCTCCATGGAATCACATTTTGACAAGGCTTATTTCTTTCTGTTGTAACAAATGTTAAAAACTGTTTTGTCTGCTAGGCGCCATACGAGGTAGCTGGTTCCTTTAAAAACAGGGGCAAAAACCAGGTATTTAGACAATATGTTTAGTGCAAAATTTTTACTTTTCATATCTATTTATGATTGTGTAGAAACACATATGCATATATAGGAATAGGATATGTTTCACAGACCTTAACTTATAAAATTGGGCTACTATATTCTTCTGACAATTATACATGTATTTGTTAACCAGCACTCAAACCCACCTGATGTAACCAATTTCTAGAAAATAAGACTCTACTTTGACTACAACAAGAAAACCAATAACTTAATCTCTGTAGCCCATACTTACTGGAGAAAAATTTACCATGAGAAAAACAAAGTGGAGGAAAATCACTTAATACCTAAATGCCTCTATAGAATCTTGAAATAACTATTGTCAATTTCATAGAGAAATGGCATTGTAGATTATGAGGTAATTTAAGTAATAAATCTATTTTCCTTAAAATTAACAATTAACTTTGAGAAGAAAAGTTTACTCTCCTCTCAGAATATAAGCCCCGCTGATGTGCATCATAGCATATTATAACTTCACTTAATATGTTGTGCTGTTGAGCATTTTTTCCCACTTTTTGCAGCAGAAGTTCTCTATAATGGAAAATTCAATCAAGTTTCAGTGCAGTAATCAAGTTCTCCTGCTGTGATTGTTGCACCTGGTTCCCATTTCATTTCAACTAACTTCTAACTGCATAAGAAAGTCCTACATTTTCTATCAATATATTTGTGTTTAATCATAAACAATCATATCATTTTTAGGCCTCTTGAAAAACTCAATTTGTAATTTCTTTTAAGCTTCTTACAAATGCAGATAGAACAATTACTTGAGTTGAACTTCCAAATAAAATTTAAACATTTCTAGAGTACTCTGTTTATTTTTTTAAATTATTTTAAATAAAATACATTGTCACTTTAGGCAAAGTATGAGCAAGCACTTAGTTTGGCATAAATATTTTATAGCTAGTCTGAATTTGTTAAACATTTTAACTATCTTGACCTTAAAGCTGAGAATTTTGTGAATATGGTTCTATGCAAATTTAAAAAAGAAAAAGAGGTAATAAATTTTACTAACAGCCAAAGAAGAAAGAGAAGGAGTAGAATGAGAAAAAGGAGAAGGAGAAGGAGAAGGAGATAAGGAGGAGGAGGAGGAGAAAATGACTAATACATATATTGTATTTATTACATGCTAACAATTGTTCTACGCATTTATAAATATTAACCCATTTATTCATTTCAACAGTCCTATGAATTGAGTAACTTCATTATTCTCTTTTTAGAAATGAGAAAACCAAGCCACAGAAAAGTTAAATGGCTTGCCAAACTTCACAGCAAGAAAGAAAACCAGAGATTCTTCCCACTCCCAAAACGACCTGTCTCAGGCATCTGTGCCCTGAGTTATTCTTTCTTCTGCCTCTTCTAATCGACTACACTTTTGCACAGCTCATTTCACTTAGTGTAATGTTAATGTCAAATCTCCTTGCTACTAAAAGTCATTAATTGTAGAATGAACCATAAAATTAATGAATTTTCAGGAAAAAAAAATTAAGAGAAAACGACTAGCAAGTTTCCTTTGACATCACTTTTTAAATAATCTTGGTTTCAAGAAACTTTAAATATAAAACAGTATGCAAAAAATAGTGCAAGTCACAATTTTGTGTTTCCAAATTTCTTAGTGAAAAATATAAAAGAAACTGTTACTCTACCAGCTATTTGAATTAAACTGTTATTTGATTGATCGTGAAATTTCTAATTTCTTAATACTGACCAAAAAGGGCGGAGAGAGGTAGGAAACATGGTAGAGTGAGAGACATCCTCAGATCTCTTCCCTTGAAACAATAAGCTGAACAGCTAAAACTGAACAAATACACCCAAACTGCACACCAACACGTCTGAGTGTGGGATCTGCCCATAAGAGCTACCACAGGTCAGAACCCCGGGTGTCTGGCAGTAGACTGGGAGAAATAAAGAAGCTGCCTCTCACAGCCTCCGCAACTCCATGTATCAGGAGGAGGAGGGGTGAAGGTGCAATGACTTCCCTGAACAGCCCTGCCTGGGAAAGCTGTGAACTCTCTGCAGCCAGCCAGAGGCAGGGCCCAGTCATTAGGGCAGAAAACAGAGAAGTGAGACGGGACCGCAGAGAAACAATAGTTGATTTTTACCAGCAGCGGTTGCAAAACTGAGGCTGAGCCACAGCCCCATCCCCCAACCCAGAGGGCCACTCTCCCCATACCCTCCTAGATCAATCACCACGGAGCCCTAGGGGAATCTGAGCAAACACTGCCAAGGCTATCGTTGACACTGACAGGGACTAAAACTGAGGGTAGTGAGCGTGATTAAATATCCACAAGAAAATAAAAAAGTCATTATTTAAGCTTTATATAAAACAGGGATCCAAGAAGCTTAAATGCCACCTACTGGAAACCATAAGTAAAGTGCCTTTTCCGCAGCAGGCTAAAGAGAGACCTTTATATAAAAAACCTTCTTTATGGAAAAACAACAGAATACACTTCCATTAATGCCCAGGCACAGAAATAATCCATTAAACACCATGAACAACCAAGGTGACAAAGCATTTCAGAAAGAAAGAGAAAAATCTCAGGAAAATATGCTTACAGACATAGAAATATGTGGCTTAAATGACAGAGATTTCAGGATGGTACTTCTGAAAAAACTTAGTTGCGTTCCAAAATGAGTCATATCAACAGTTTCAGGAATTAAAAAAACAACTATATGAGTAGAGCAAGGAGATTGAAACCCTCAAAAAGAACAGAATAGACCTTCTGGAGATAAAAAGCACACTGCAAGAGTTAAAAAAAGACTCATTTGATCTCGGAAGCTAAGCAGGGTTAGGCCTGGTTAGTAATTAGATGAGAAACCACCTAGGAAGACTAGGTTCTGTAGGCATAAAAATAAAAAATAAGGGATTGTAAGCTGACAAGCTCACTGTAATCTGTAAGGTCAACCAAGGGTTGCCTCACCTAAAAAAAATAAAAATAAAAATAAAAGTTAAAAAATGAAATAGCAAGCTTGGGAAATAAAGTTGACCAAATGGAGGAAAGGATTAGTGATATCGAAGACAGAAATCTAGAAATAAATCAGAAAGAAGAGAGAAACCAAGGAATGAAAAATAATGAAAGAAAAATACAAGAACTAGTTGATACCATTAGGAAAGGAAACATAAGAATAATGGGCATTATCAAAGGTGAGAAAAAGGAATGGGACTCAAAAGTATTTTCAGACTAATAGTGAACAAGAATTTCCCAAATCTAAGGAGTGAGCTGGAGCTTGGAATTCAAGAAGTCAACAGAACACCCAATTATCTCAACCCAAAAAGGCCTTCACCAAGACACATTGTATTAAAGTTATCAAAAATCAATGATAAAGACAGAATTCTCAGGGCAGCCAGGGACAAGAATATGGTAACTTATAAAGGAAAACCAATTAAATTATCATTGGACTTCTCAGTGCAGACCTTATAAGCCAGAAAGGAATGGAATCAAATATTTAAACTATTAAGTGAAAGAAAATACCAGCCTAGAATAATGTATCCAGTTAAGCTCTCCTTTAGATATGAAGGAGAAAATAAGACCTTTCTAGACATACAAAAACTGAGGGAATTCTCCACTATGAGGCCTGCACTACAGAAAATACTGAAAGGGGGCAGCTCATCTAAAACAAAAAGGACAAAAAAAACCCACATAATTAGGAGTAAAGTGACTATCAGACAAATAGAAGCAGAGGAGTGCAATCCTTACTAAGAATAGGGCATTATAAGCTAAAATAATAACAAGAGAATTGCTATAGCAAGATAGTAATGAATGTTCAGCATATATAGGAACAAATTGAGATAACAAGGAATGAAAAGGGGAAGATTCAAAGATCCAAATTCACAAAGGGGAATGGATATAAGGCACACAAAGAAGAAAAATGGATGGCTGTATATATATATATATTACTATCCTTTTCATATTTATAATGGTAACATGCACCAAAGATTCAGAACTGAAGTATATAACACAAAACAAGAACCACAGGAAAACCCCACAAAAGCCAACCAAAATAAAGAAAACAGAGACACAAGGACAAGGAAGCAATGGAAACACCATGCTACCAGAAAGCAAAAGTTAAAATGGCTATAAGAAGACTTCATATTTCAATAATCACCCTAAATGTAAATAGACTGAACTCAACAATAAAAAGGCACAGAGTTGTAGAATGGTCAAAAAACAAAACACTACCATATGCTGTCTCCAGGAGACATATCTCAGCTCCAAAGACAAATATAGACTCAAAGTAAAAGAGTGGAAAGAGATATTTCAAGCAAATGACATTCTGAGAAAAGGAGGAGTAGTGGTACTAATATCAGATGAAACAGACTTCAAAATAAAAAAGATAAAGAAAGATACCAAGGGACACTTCATAATGATAAAGAGAATCATGCACCAAGAAGACATAACACTGATTAATATCTATGCTCCCAATCAAGGAGCCCCGAAATATGTAAAGCAATTACTAACAGAACTAAAGGGAGAAACAGACTGAAACACTATTACAGTAGGGGACCTAAATACCCCACTGTCAGATATGGACAGATCATCCAAACAAAAAATTGATAAGAAAATAACATCCTTAAATGACACATTAGACCAACTGGACATAATTGACATTTACAGAGCCTTCCATCCCAAAACAGCTGCTTATACATTCTTCTCTAGTGCACAGGGAACATTCTCAAGGATCAACCACATACTGGGACACAGAAATAGCCTCAACAAATATATGAGGGTTGAAATCATAGCAACCATATTCTCTAATCATAATGCTTTGAAACTAGAGATCAATTGCAAAAAGAAATCAGGAAGAACCACAAATACATGGTGATTAAACAACATGCTACTGAAGAATAACTGGGTCAGAGAAGAAATAAAAAGAGAGATCAAGAGATACATAGAAATGAATGATAATGACAGTACAACATATCAAAACTTTGGGACATGGCAAAAGCGGTCATAAGAGGAAAGTTCATATCATTACAGGCCTATTTCCAAAAACAAGAACGAGCCCAAATAAACAACCTAATACTTCAGCTTAAAAAACTAGAAAATGAAGACCAAATGCATCCTAAAGTCAGCAGATGAAAAGAAATCGTCAAAATTCAAGCAGAAATGAAATTAAAAACAAAACATAACAAAAAGATAGATAAAATAAATGCAACAAAGAGTTGGTTCTTTGAGAACCTTAATAAAATTGACAAACCCCTGGCTAGACTCACTAAGGAAAAAAGAGAGAGACACAAATAAACAAAATCAGGGATGAAAGAGGGGAAATTATGACTGACAGCAGAAAAACAGAGGATCATACAAAAATACTATGAAAAAGTATATAACACCAAATTTAATAACCTAGAAGAAATAGACCAGTACTTAGAAAAAGACAGTCTTCCTAGACAGATCAACAGTACAGAAATTGAAGCATTCATCAAAACTTACCAAAAAGTAAAAGTTCAGGACAAGATGGCTGCACCAGTGAATTCTACCAAACATTCAAAGAAAATTTAATACCTATTCTCCTCAAACTCTTCCAAAGAATCAAAGAGGAGGCAATACTTCCCAACTCATTTTATGAGGCCAATATTACTCTGATACCAAAACCTGGTAAGGTTAATAGAAAAAAGAAAACTACAGACCAATCTCTCTCATGAACACAGATGCAAAAATCCTAAATAAGACAGTAGAACCGAATACAGCAACATATTAAAAAGATTATACACCACGATCAAGTGGGCTTCATCCCAGGGGCACAGGGATGGTTCAACATACATGAATCAATTAATGTGATACACCACATAAACAAATTACAAAATAAGAATCATATGATCATATCAATAGATGCAGAAAAAGATACAGCATCCATTTATGATCAAAACACTTAACAAAATTGGTATAGAAGGAAAATACCTTAACATAATAAAGGCCAAATCCTCAGCCAACATTATACTTAATGGTGAAAAACTAAAAACCTTCCCTCTAAGATCAGAAACAGAGCAAGGCTGTCCACTATCACCACTCTTATTCAATATAACATTGGAGGTCCTAGCAAGTGCAATCAGACAAGAGAAAGATATAAAAGATATCCAAATAGGAAACAAAGAAGTCAAACTGTCATTTGCAGACAACATGATTCTCTATATAGAAAATCCTAAAGACTTCACAAGAACACTACTAGAAACAATAAGCAAATACAGTAAAGTCTCTGTATAAAATCGTTGTTCAAAAATCCATAGCATTCCTATACTCTAATAATGAAGTGTCAGAAGAAGAAGTAGAAAAATAATTCCTTTTACAATTGCAACAAAAAGAATAAAAAACCTGGGAATAAATTTAACTAAACATGTGAAGAACCTATATAATAAAAACTACAAGACCCTATTAAAAGAAATTGAAGAAGCTACAAAGAAATGGAAAGAGATTTTGTGTTCTTGGATTAGAAGAATCGACATAGTTAAAATGACCATATTACCTAAAGCATTATGCAGATTTAATGCAATCCCCATTAAAATCCCATCAGCATTTTTTAAAGAAATAGAACAAAAAATCATCAGATTTGTATGGAAGCACAAAAGACTCCGAATTGCCAAAGCCAACCTGAGAAAAAAAGGAATGAGGCTGGAGGTATCACTCTGCCCGACTTCAAATTATACTACAAAGCAACAGTAATCAAAACGGCATGGTATTGGCAGCAACATAAACACAGAGACCAGTGGAAGAGAATTGAGAGTCCAGAAGTAAACCCATATTTATATGGACAAATAGTTTTTGACAAAAAAAGCCAAAAACATACAGTGGAGAAAGGAAAGCCTCTTCAATAAATGGTGCTGGGAAAACTGGAAAGCCACCTGCAAAAGAATGAAACTAGACTGTTGTCCATCACCACACACTAAAATTAATTCAAAATGGATTAAGGACCTGAATATAAGGCTGGAAACAATAAAATGCACAGAAGAAAACATAGAAACTGAACTCAAAGACTCTGTACTCAAAGAGGATTTTATGAATTTGACCTTTTTCAAAACTAAGGGAAATAAAAGCTAAAATAAATGAATGAGACTACAACAAACTAAAAAGCTTCTGCTCAGCAAAAGAAACTGTCAACAAGGTAAAAAGACAACCATCTGAATGGGAAAATATATTAGCAACCAACACCTCCAAAAAGGGCCTAATATCCAAAATATACAAAGAACTCATACGACTCAAGAACAACAAAAAAACAAATGATCCAATCAAAAAATGGGCAGAGGACCTGAACAGACACTTCTCCCTAGAGGACATACAAATGGTCAACAAATATTTGAAAAGATGCTCAACATCACTAGCTATTAGGAAAATGCAAATCAAAACCACAATGAGATACCATCTCACAACTGTTAGAACAGCTATAATCAACAGGACAGTAATAACAAATGTTGGAGAGGATGCAGAGAAAAAGGAAGCCTCATACACTGCTTGGTGGGACTGTAAATTGGTACAGCCACTATGGAAAACAGTATAGAGGTTCCTCAGAAAACTAAGAATTGATCTACCATATGATCCAGCAATCCCACTTACTGGGTATTTACCCCAAAGACTTGAAAACCCATAACCAAAAAGATATTGCACACTGATGCTCATAGCAGCATTATTCACAGTGGCCAGGACATGGAAATGATCAAAGTGTCCTGCAACAGATGATTGGCTAAAGAAGCTATGGTACATATATACAATGGAATATTACTTAGCCATGAGAAGAGATGAAATACTGCCATTTGCGACAACATGGATGGACCTCGAGATAATCATCTAAGCGAAATAAGCCAGACTGAAAAAGTAGAAAGTTATATGATATCACTTATATGTGGGATATAAACCTAAAAGCAACAAATGGACAGGACGAACAGAGACTCAGGGACGTGGACAATAGATTAGTGGTTACTAGGGGGTAGGGGTGGGGAGGAGGGGAGAGGTAGATGTAGTTAAAGGGGGTCAAATATAGAGAGTCGAAAAAGGGTGAAGTGGGTAAAGGGGATCAAATATATGGTAGCTGAAGGAAACTGGACTTTGGGTGGTAAACACAAGAGACTATATAGATGTCAAATTATAATGTACACCTGAAAATTATATAATTGTATTAACCAATGTTACCCCAATAAACTTAATAAATTTTTTTTTTTTAAAAAAAGGGCAGAACAAAATGGAGAAGAGGAAGAGGAGAAAGAGGAAAAAGGTAGGAAAAAAAGAACACTGTTCCATTTCTGTTGTACAATAATCAAATTACACCATAATTTTCAGCATCATAAAGTAATAATGACAACAGTAACAATAGTGCTACCTTAATACTACTTTGGTGGATTCAAAAATAAACCGAGATAAATATACTATTAACATGACTAAATAAAGCAATAGTC
Source organism: Eidolon dupreanum (assembly GCA_028627145.1). Classification (NCBI taxonomy): domain Eukaryota; kingdom Metazoa; phylum Chordata; class Mammalia; order Chiroptera; family Pteropodidae; genus Eidolon; species Eidolon dupreanum. The sequence goes on from CM053506.1 coordinate 31,525,881, forward strand.
TACCATATTCTGTTGCCACCGTATGTATATGTGTGTTCATAATTATGCCAATATTTTCCTCTGAATTCTCCAGATCCTCTGAGATAGAATCTCACAGATTAGTAAAACCTAATTCTGCTGAACTTTGCTGAAACCAAATTTTGGGTGGGGAGGCTACTTTGAGAACTCAAACTTTATTTGAGCTTCAGTGCTCAGGAAACATGTTAATGACACAGGTTATTTAATTCTACCCAATTTCCTTTTTCTGTCCAGACAACTTCAAAACCATTTCCAAACTTTACCCTTGCATTCCACAACACACATACATACTCATTTCTTTGAGGAAATAGTTTTCCCACACCACCCATATCCATATCATTCTGTTGAAACTTCTAATCATATTATCGTACTCATTAGCTGTGGTAATTATTCCAGAGTTTGGGCTGATGTCTCAAGGTAGGCCATTCAGACCCCTTACCATATATGTTTACATACTGAATCTGAGAAAGATGTTTTTCCTACATAGTAAGAAAAGAGAGAAGAATAGAGAAAGATGAAGGGAACATTTTTGAGTCCTGTATCTGGTGGTGCTTAAGGACTGTACCACTTCTATCTTTTCAATTACATGAGTCAATGAATTTCTTTTTTGCCTCAGTTGGGTTTCTTTTACTTTTAAACAAAAAGTAGGGGAAAGGAGGAAGTAGAAGAGAAGGATATTTCAATTCTAATAAAAGATTATTTTGACATCCTTGGCCAATAGCGGCATCTTAATAACTTTTCACAGTGGTTATCTATCTGGCATACAAATAGCCATAATCATAGGAACAGTTAAGAAATATGCTGCATCAAAATTTAATAATGCAACAGAAATAAACTCCATGGATTTACTCTCATTATAAGAAAATAAAGTGTTAGCTACTCTTTTCTATTTGCACATTCCTGAGTATTTCAACCCAACAAAGCCAAGATTCATAAATGCTCTGGAGTCTCTCCATGCCCCCAAGAACTGAAACAACTAAAAGCATCCTAACCTCTGCTAGCATCATTACCTGGGTAGTTCTTTATTTTAACTCTTATGTTCACAATGATAAATTGTAGAATTTAAAAAGGACCAAAGGTCCTTGGAGCCAGTTTTAATCCAGACTGTATGTAACAATCACCTGAGAAGAATTTTTTAAGTACATATTCTTCAGGTCCCCCTCCAGACTTTATAAGACTGTGGACATATGTGTGTTGGTAAAACTCCTTGAGCGACTTCATTGTCACCTGATTAAGAGTATCTGCCATATATTAACTCCTTTTCTCTATACAGGCATCTCGGTAAAGATAAAGAAAAACTCTACTGTGAGAATAGGCATGCTTTACAATTCAGTAAATAGCCTGGTGGCTAGCATGTCATAGAAACAAATAAATGTTTCTTACATATGAAAAAAATGAACGAGTTAAACGTCATTACAAGATTGTATGTCATTCATGTATCACAAGCTGTATTATGAATTTCCCTTAGCACACAAACAAAAATCACATGCTGGCATGCACTTCCTTCAAATCTAACATTGGCTCTAGGATAAGGAATTCTCTCAAACTCTTTTGCATTTAAAGAACATTCAAGACTCTAAGACACCTTTCAGTTCAACTTCTACTTACTACTTACCAGGGGTAATACAAGGTGGCAGGACCTAGTGGGGCAGGATACAGGCTGAGGCAGGAAGCTTAAAGCTATAGGTCAAAGTCATGATCTTTAAAGAGCTTTTCAGTTATGCATTTACCCTCCATGACTTGTGTCCACACTTGGTAGATCTTGCCTCACCTAAGTAAAAGGCAGAGTGTTTTATTTACCAAAGCTTCAGTGCTTAGATCCAGAAAGCGATGGTTGAACCATTTCTAAATGAGTCCAGTGCTGCTGAAATTGAGAGAAGTCTATGGTAGTACACAGAATAATGACTCCCCTAAAGATACCCACAAACTAATCCATGGAATCTATGAATATTTTACATTATATGGCAAAAAGAACTTTGACACGTAATTAAGGATCTTGAGAGAGGGAGATTATCCTGGGTTATCCAGGTAATCCAAATAAGGACCCAATGTAATCACAAAGGTCCTTATAAGAGGGAAGCAAGTGCGTCAGAGTCAGAAAAGATTTGAGGATAGAAGCAGAAGTTGGATCGATACATTTTGAAGATGAAGGGAGAGGAAATGAACCAAGGAACGCAGACAAGCTCTAGAAGCTGGAATAGGCAAGGAAACGACTTCTCTCCTGGAGCCTCCAGAAGGAACATAGCCCTGCTGACACGATTTTAGTCCCATAAACTTGTTTTGAATTTCTGACTTTGAGGACTGTAAGATAAGTTTGTAATGTTTGAAGCTACAAAATTTGAGATCATTTGTTTCAGCAGCAATAGGAAACTAATCCACATACATGAACTTGATCTTTAAAACAAAAGGCCTAAAGTAGTATTCCATAAATTTGAGGAAGAACTGGAACTCTCAGTTTCCTTTCAAGAGTAGAACTGACCATGAGAGGGACCCATTCATATTAATTATATAAAATAACACCTCTCTAATTACCAACTCTACCTCATTCATTTCACTTTTTTCCAATTAAGCAAAGTGACAAAACAGTGACCAGCTAGTGTTTGGTTTGCTTTGTGATGTTGTTAATGTCCACCATTAACTGTCCATTCTGTATACCCATCTTCTTTTAGGAAAACACTATTCTTCAACCTTTATGTATGTTCTTGCACTGTGACGAATCCTGCTATAAAGCTCCAGGAATGGGTACATGTTGCCATATCTATCTAATTAGAACATTCTATACCTTTGACTATAATAGTTGGTTCAGGAATAAGCATATAACTCGAGTCAGTCCAATGAAAATCAGCCTCAGACTTTTAGGTGGTGCCCTATGTAAAATACAGTGCTGAAATTGCTGGTGACTTTCCTTGTCCCCACAATGAAGGTTCCTTTCTGAGAAATGAAGATCATACAGGTAAAAGCATAGGCAAAAGATGGAGAGAGACAAAGACTGAAGCTCTGTGTCCAAACAAAATCTCTTCCCTTGAATCTCAGTTATGTGAACAATTCTATTCTTTTTGGGTTTAAACAAGGTTTGAATGCAGGTTTTGTCATTTGAACAGCTAGAATCTCTGATATTTCTACGGGAGAGAGATTTATGGGTGACTTTATTAATGTCACTGACGTGACTTTATCATTCAAATCTGGACATTCTGAAAATGAAAAGAGGCACTATAAATAATTATGCCAAGGCAACAGGCATAGACAATGACCATCCCCGGCAAAACAGGCTACATGGTCATCCCACCTTGAAGCACGGCAAGCAAACTGAATTTTGTGTCAGAAGGCTTCAGTTCAAACTGTGCCTCTGTCACTAAAGGTTTGTGGGCATGTTAGTACTCGGGGCTTTCTTTTATTTACTCATTTTAAAGTAGTGGATATAAAACTATCACAAATGGTTAGCATAAGGATCAAAAGCTATAAAGAATATTAGAAAATAGAATATTGTAAGTACTTAACAACCACAAAGCTTTAGGCCAATTAGTTTTCTTATCTATTAGAATCTGATTTTGTTAGAAGAAAAGAAGAAAAAAGGGTACTTCAGGGATGAAGTGAAAAAGGAAAAGATAGAATGAAAAGTGGTCAAGGATGTCTCTAAACACCAGTTCAGAGTTTCTACTTTTTGGCTGTGGTCAGGTGAGGCCTTTCTTGAAGGCAGAGGGCACCACCTAGAGGTAGCATAGGTACATTAGACTACATTGGTACAGCTTCTGAGTCTGTAATAAGGTCATTTTGTAAGCATTTCCATCAAAAGTATTATTCATTGTGGAGCTGGAAGTTTACCCAGCTCCACAAACTGGAGTGAACTCTGATTCTGATCCATTTAACTATATGATCATCTTTAAAAAGAAAAAAAAAAACACTTCTCAGTAAATCTCTGATTTTACTTCCTTCCACTTAACTTGGATGCAAGCCACAACTCTCTCACCAATGAGCTGTGAGATCTTAAGGAATTGGTGAAGTTCTGAAATGTGGTTCCCTAAAAGGAGGGTGTATCAGAATCATTAACAGAATATACTGTGTAATCCAACTTTAATTCAGCTTCTGGCTCCACTAATTACCTTGGGAAAATTATTTGCCTTTCAAAATCTTTGTTTCCTCAGCTGTAAGATGAAAATAACAATAATACCTATCTCATAAATGGTTACGAGGCTTAAATGAGATTCTGTGTGTAATACACTTACCGCAACACCTGGCTAATGGAATCCATGCTTGATAGGGAATAATTTTCTTTCCTCTGTCCCTCCCAGCCATAACCTTCTACAGTTAAAATAATTTAGTCTATGCCACTGCAAGTGGGATTTTTCTAGCTTTTAAAATTTATGTGGCCATTGGCTTAACAAGTCCAGCTTCCTAAACATAAGTGTTCTAACTCATTTTTTTCCCTAATTGGCTGATGTGAAAATGTGCTACCCTGTCAAGTGCTAATCTGCACCCCCTCAGGATAACTATTTGGCATTGGAGCAACCCTAATTAAACAACTAAACTCAAAGAAAGTATTCAAGGAGAAGCCTACCTGCCTCCAAATAATCTCCACCTCTTAATTCCATGCATATTGGAATTTGCAATAGAAATGAGATCTGTGCAATGTATATTTTTAGTTCACAATATCCAAGTGGGCATATTTCTTTAGATTAAGCATGTACAGCATCTTAAACAACAATAGTTCTTTAATAGAATAGTTCAAACTTTTTTAATACAGCTGTTGCTTTCAGTTGCTAAAAGATATGAAATTTGAATTACATGGTGAAATATTTTCATTAGGAGTGTCTTAAAAAATATTTTTTCTAATAAAAATTGACCATTTGTGCTCTTTTATCTCTATTCCCACTAACGAAAATTACTTGAAGTCCAATACAAGTTGAATAGCTTAAAGTAGATTAAAATCCTGGCCCAGAAAAACACAAGGACAAAATTAAAAGCTATTTGGAAATTTTGTCCTTTTTGTTCTAGCCCACACAACTTAATTAACTCAACACTGATTGAGCAAGTATTGTATTCTGTATCATAGAGTTAAGCACATATAGGGTTTCTTTTAAAAGATGAGAAGGAAAAACTGATAAGGAAAATCTGATTTATGTTGTTTCTTCTGTTACTTACCGTATAGAGCACACCTAGTGATTGAAATTTACTCAAAACCCTGAAGAATTTCTGTAGTGCTTAAAAATGTGGCAATAAATGTTAGTCTTGGAAGAGAATGGCCCTGCAAATCTGCAATGCTATCCATTTAAAACCAACTTCAGAACCCCATGAAGAGATAGACAAAATCTGAAACTTTGAAAACTAACACTAAGAATGCATCTTCTTTGGGGTAATTTTTTTCTTAGATATGTTTAAAACTAAATAAATAGTGTTCAAATATATCATACAGATAGCAAAAGTAGTTTTTATTTATATACATCTGGTTATGCATTATTGGACATCCACCTCAAACCTCACACTAACCTAAGAAAGATGAAACCGGTGGTCAGAGTAGAAAACCCAAAATGATCAAGTTGATGGAACCACCATATAACGAGACCTTAAAAAAAAAAAAAGAACAAATGCAGTTAAAAGCTTGATGCAAAGTCTATGAAGTCACAGTAATGCAAATAGGGTCCTATGAATCCTGTGTTTAAAGATTAAGACAATTGGCATTTGACCTTTCGGAGACCTCATGGTATCACAAAGGGCATCGATTTTAAAATTAAGTTTTAAGGGTTACACTCAAGGCTGAGATTAATGAGGAGTGAATTCTAAACAAATTGTTCAACTTTGGCCTCAGACACTACATGTATCAGTCAAGGTGGTTTTCTTTGAAATTTTAACTCAAGGTACAAGGAGGGGCTTTATGTCCATGAAATCTGATAAAAGAGAGGGGTCTAAAGGAATGTGTGACTCCATAATATTTAATAACTACTTTATTAAATAATTCTTATGGTGTAATTCAGGCTTGACCCTGAATATATCAACCCTATATGAAACATTCAGAGAGTGTTCAACATTTTAGCAAAATTATAGAACTAAATTCATTGATGGCAAATACACAATAGTTCAAAGAGAAAAAGCAGGGATATTTAGAGTTTGTTTATAATCACTCTGAATGACACAAAGGAGAACAAATGTGTCATTCCACGACAGTTCTTCTCTAATGAACAATTTAGTCTAGCAAATCATATGTATTGGTTAGGATGGAAAATGAACACAGAAATAATAGTCGTGGACATTTTATGCAAATAGTGGGTACCCCCGAAAAGATTTCCCCAGATATTTAGAAGAAATTTTTAGCTCTCTGTCATGAGAAGATTGGCTTGTGTGTACTTGTAAAATGCACGAGAAGACATAACTTAGTGCTCAGAATTCTGGAGACACTGTTCTCATTTTTAAGCTTGTACTCTTTCTTATGACACTCCTGGGATTCTGCTTCCCCGCAAGAGCCTTTTTGACTATTGGATGAGACTCAAATTTAATTATGCCTCCAAATAGCTACTCGGTGACTGTATCTGAAGGAGAGACATCCTGCAAAATCATTTCTAAACAACCGACTGATAATAAAACACAAAATTCCCACTCTTCTGATTTATATTAGAATTGCTATAACATTGTTCTCAACATATAATTTCTAGATTGTAACTAATATCTGTTGCAGCCTTAAAATGTACTTCATTTTACTCATGTTATCAAGGATTTCTCAATTATAGAACCACTAAGCAAAGGAATGTTTGAATATGGCTACTTTTTAGCTTCAGCTTTACAAATAATTTTGACCATTAGGAATATTATTGCTCCACAAATTCTGATGACATTTTCTTTTAGACTGGTCATGATGAGATGGTCTTCCTCAGGCATTTTTGTAATTTTTAAAAATTTTTCTTTACATTATTCCATTTACATTAATCCAAATACATAGTAGTAAGCACTCTAATAATTTTTTGATATTTAGTTTCATTACCTCTCCAAAAAGAGAAAGCTTCATTTACCTCTGGCATTTTTTTCAGAGTACCTACATACACATTTCTTTTTCAGAGATATTATCTTGTTCACACTAGTGGGAGACTCAGAAACAACCATGGACACAAAATGGGGACTCTCCTCACCTCAGGAGTACAGCTGCCCAAGCTCATAGATGCAGAGCTTAGTGGTTGCCAGAGATGGGGGTTTGGGGGTGAGTAAAATGGAGGTAGGAAGTCAAAGGTACAAACTTCCAGTTATAAAATAAATAACTTATGAGCATCTAATGTACAGCACGGTAACTATAGTTAATAATACTGTATTGCATATTTGAAAGTTGCTAAGAGAGAAGATCTTGAAAGTGCTCAACATGAGAAAAATTTATAACTATGTATGGTGACAGATGTTAACTAGACTTATGCTGATCATTTCAAAATATATACAAATATTGAATCATTGTGTTATACATCATAAGTAATATAATGTTATATGTCAATTACACCTTAATTTTTCTAAAAAAGTAGAGTTGATTTGAAGCACACACTTTCCATTGCTTCACTGCTCACAAGTTACCCTCATGGCTCATTCAGTGCCAAGACATGCATGTTCTCAAGTCAATTACCCTCATTAAGAAATAACTGCTAATGGCAGTATAAGAGCTGAGAAGGTGACATCCCATTTCAACAATAAAACTGTCTTTTAAGAAGACCATAGTTTTTCTCAGAAATATGTTTTTTTAAAGATCCTGAAAGAAAAAAGTTAAGTAAGAGAAATTAAAGTATATAAAACAGTTCTAAGAATAAGGAGGATAATGTGTTAGTTCTCCTTCCTTAACTGGTTTAATTCTTTCTTTCAGTCTATATATTCCTACTCCCAAACCAAAAAAAAAAAAAAAAAGTCTCCTTATTACTTAAAATATAACTTTATTAATAAGACTAACAAATCCTCTAGGAAATGTCCTACTTTCCCAGAGTCATGTTTTCTTAAGAAACACTAAAATTCTTAGGTTAATGAAAGAAAAACAAACAAGTAAACAAAAATTTTTCACTTACCCGACCACAATAATAACATAATATAACATGATATTATACATGCTTGCCCTTTCATGTTCTGCTTCTTAAATCTTGAAATTCATCTACTAATGTGTCCATGAGCAAGGTCTATCATCTTTTAGGACTCAGAATACTCAATATCTCTTCTAGAAATTAGTTCTTGACTCTCCATCCACTGTTTTCTCTAATGTAATAATGTTTGTGTCCCTCCACCCCAAAACTCATATATTAAATTCTAATACCCAATGTGGTGGTATTTGTAGGTGGGGTCTCTGAGAGGTGATTAGTTCATAAGGTCAGAACTGTCATGAATGGGATTAGTGCCTCATATAAGAGAATGCAGAATGCTTCCTCTCCGCTTCTGCCATGTGAGGACAGAGCAAAAAGATAGCAGTCTATGAATCAGGAAACAGGCCCTCACCAGTGTGTTTATGGACACCTTGATCTTGGACTTCCCAGGTGTAAAACTGTGAGAAATAAATTTCTGTAGTTTATAAGCATCCAAGTGTATGCTACTTTTTTATGGCATCCCAAACATACTAAGACATCCAGCGAAAACAGAACCACTCATTTGTGCATGTTCATCACAGAACTTGTATTCTATTATAGCAATAAATGTATTGTTATCTCTCCAACTAGATTATCAACTCTGGAGGAAAAGTTTGTCTTATTCAGTTTTCTATCCTGGAGTTTCACTCAACATCTGGCATAGAGTTGACATTCCAAAATTGTAGAATGAATTATACAATAATAAATGCAATAAAAATCATAATGATGAACAAATAAATTTTCAACTTTTTAAAAATATTTTTCAAAAGAAATAAAGCTAAAAACACTTTGAAAGGCCTCTAGTTCCACCTCTAGTTCCAACAAATCTCAGGCCAAGAGAATTTATATCATTTGCTAATAAACTACCTAAGTCTGGGACCTTTCTCCATTAACTCCTATATGTCGCTTTCTTTCCATTTGTCATAACATTTGGAAAATCACTCAAATGCTACAGAAATGAAAATCTTTTCATATTTTTTAAGAAATACTCTCATTAAAAATGAGTTTTTTGAGGGCTTATCAAGAACAAGGTACTGAACTAATCTTTGGGAAGTAAATGAAACAGTGCAATCCATTGTGCCTGAACTCATAGAAATTGTCAGTATTATGGACAATACTTGTATTCTAGTTATTCTTTCTAGCCATTACAATAAAAACTATGGAGGTATCTTGGGTATTTCTTCTCATGACATCTTCAAATCAATTTCATCATGTTTATGTGTAATAAATAACATGGCTATTTATGATTGCATATTATAGAAAAAGGAAGAAAGAAAAGAAGAGAGGGAGAGAGGGAGGCAGGGAGAAAGGAAGAAAAATGAAGAGACAGTTCTTTTTTCAAAGTCTTAAAGACCTGGCACAGAAATTTTAATTTTTGTTTCTTTGTTTTAATCTGTTTATTTTTTTAATTATTTTCTTTTTTTATTCTCCTACCTCTTAATTTATTTTTTTCTTACAGAGATAATGGATGATTATATTGCTATCAATGCTATTACCATTTATGTACTTTTCCCCCTATTTGGAACTTTAGAGTAAATATAATTACTTATTCTTATTGATGTTTATTGCTCTGTTGCAGTAGCTCATTTACATGAAAATTTCCTCAAATAATTTTCTTCATTGAGATTTGGGAGCAATTAGGTTATACTATTTTAAATTGACAAATATTATTAAAATAATTACAGAATATATTGATGATAACCCTTCTCAAAGAAACTTAAATACTATTTATGTCACTTAATCATCCCAGAGAGGTAAGCCATTAATTTCTATAATCTGAAAATTATAGAGGAAAGAAGATATAAAAATAATAGAATTTGGACAAAATTACATAGCATATGTAACATTGTCAAAATGAAAAAACAATAATTTAAGAATCTGTGCCTTTTATAGTAAGTACATTACAGTGCATTAAACCGCCATAAAATTTATTGCATTTTAATATGAAATATGAGAATAATTTTAATGGAAAAATAATTTTAAGCCAAATTCTCATAAATTAAAAAAATTTATTGTGGGCCTTTTGAGCCACACTTCTCTTGCTCAGGCCCGCTTCCGTGTCTGGAAGTGTACTTTCCTTTCTAATAAAGCTTTTCTTTTCTGCTGTAAAAAAAAAAAAAAAAAACACACACAAACATTTATTGTGTATCTATAGATCCTTTTTTACTATATATTATGCACAAAATTAATCTTTATGGAAATACCGAAGGCCTATGAACCATTATCATCCTTTAAAGGATATTTTAAATAGTTAGTTTAAAAGTCTTTTGGTCATAAAATATAGTTAAAGAATATATATATAATAAAAGAGATACAACTTATGTCAGTGAAAAATGACACACTATTATTACCATTTTATATTATTATCAAGTTCGCTCTTTCAAAACTGAAGAACCATGCCTTGGGGTGAAAGGACACCAATATGAGAAACAATAATGTTGCTGAATAATATATTTCATTGGCAGAAGCCTGTTACCATGGTAACACAACAACTTGAGGCAATGTTTTTTGCTCTATGAAACTTAAAATAAAATATGAGGTTAAAATTAACAAACCAACAAGATGAGAATATTTACTAGAAGCATAGTAATATATAATAGGTAACAATAGTATATTTTTATTTTTAATGACTGCATAAAAATATCACCTTGACCCTGTGTGACCTTGGAGAAATTGGTTGAACTTTTAGCAACTCGTCTGCTCCATTTCTAGATAGGCACCAACTTTCTACGTGCAGGAAAGGCCAAGAAAATTGCTCAGAGAGCAGTGGTGCCTATTCAAAGCTGATCAAGAAACATGGAAAACAAAGTACATCCCAGAGGATGAAGCAAAAACCTGTGGAAAACAATGGACTGATGAGCCACTCACAAACAGCAGAACTACGTCTAATTAAGGAACAGTCTTTGACCCCAGAGTAGGAAGAACTAACAGCATTTGCCCAGCTAGATTTCAGAATCACTATGAATAAATGTCTGCTATAATCACTATGGACAAGTGTCTGTTATGTGGTTTTCATTCTTCCCTTTTTTTAATAAATATGTCTCCTGTGATTATACTGCTCCAGTCTAACCCATATGTTGGGGGTATGCGGTATTGATGAACTTATTCATAGGTCTCTTGAATGGGAAGTGTACTTAAAGTACAATATAAAATACGGGACTCTTAGCCTGATGCTATGATTAGATGGGATTTTGTAGGGCCTTTGAAGGGGATGAATGTATTTTGTATTTGGGAGGTACATAAATAATTCTGAACAGCAGGCAGACTATGGTGGATTGATTGCATTAATATCACCAATTAATGTTGTCTCTATATCTATGCCCTCTGCCCTATAAAACCTAATCCCTTCCCTTTCTGACACTGAGATTAGTCTAGACTTGCTTTGGTCAATTAGATATTGGCAAATATGCTATAATCAGAGAAATGAAAAGTACAGGTACATTTCCATTTGCTATTTTATGCCATGGTGCTTGCTCTCTCTTAACCTCTGCCAACACCATAAGAATAAGCAAGTCTGCCAGAGGTATAGGAGAGGACTTGGGAAAACATTGAGGTCATCCTAGATAAGGCAATAGCCAGCAGACCCCAAAACATGAGAACACAGCCAAGACCAGTTAATCTCAACCCAGATCAGAAGAAATGTCCAGCTAATACATAGATTTGTTAAGAAGCCAAAACTAACTGATATATCTTCGGTGGCATAATCTAGGACAAGGGGTCCAAGTCCTATGGTTGACCAGGATTATTAGACTATAGCCAATTTCCATGAAGCTTTTTCAATCAATTTCTTTTTTGGGAACCAACCTTTAGGAGAATCATTGTTGAGCATATTAACCCTAACCTCTTGTTCTACTATCCTGATTGTAAAACATGTCCTCTAAGCAAAATACCCCCATTATCAATCCCCTAAGAGCTCTAATAATATTTGCCAAAGGAGAAATTAGAGAACTGTCAGCAATGCCTGACAATCACCCTTGGAATGCAGACTATTTCTCCTTAGAAAGATGGCATAAGACCATTTTTATGGATAGGCCCAAAGGCACACACTATCTAGTATGTAAGGTATTAATAAGGCTGCCATCCACAGATGCAGCATGAAGGTTGAGAAAAGTCTTTTGAGGACCTCTAAGACTTTTCCCAAGTGCTCTCCATGGGCTCTAAGATCCATTGTTGGTGATCACTTTCATTTGCCAATACTACTGCACGGTATATAGGTCAAGTTTGGTAAGAAGTTTCAGGAGTAGAGGTTTTAGCAAATGCTGGAAGCATTCCTTCCCTCCCCCTTGCAGGCAAATCAGAGACAGACAAACAAAGGAAGTCATCACCCATGGAAATTACAACAAAGAATTTGAGATGCTCCAGGATACTAAGTAGCAGTTATTCAGGTTTCAGGGTAGAAAGAGGCAGTTATTCAGGATCCAACTGCTTTGTAAATAGACCTTAAAACAATTCTCCTATTATTAGCCTTACCTTTATCTATCCCTTACATAGGTCTTGAATTCTAACAATTCTTGAGCCTTTGGGTATTCTCTCTTGTACACAATTTGACTTTACCCACTGCCAAGTCAGGATTCACTTTCTTGAGTATGAAAAATCAATCACACTCATCATCTTCTTTCTAAATTTCCAAATTTTTGTTGCTATTCTCTCTTTTCATAATCTTTTCATCATTGTCAAAATAAGCATCTTAAAAAATCATTTTCTCTCACTTCGGTGGGTTTTCATGAAGGAAAAGACATAAATGTGTCTGTTGAAACCACTGTTTTAAACCAAAGCCTCAACCTGACTTTTCTTGGAAAAAAAGTCCCACCACATGGACAAAAACGTTCAAGATCTTAATTTAAACTCAGAGAAACAGTGTGCTTGCAATCATGCATTTCTCACAGTGCCAAATTAGGACATCAGGAAATATAATCATTTCAAAGATGTTCCTGTAAATCTGTCCCAGGAACTCTATTTGTTGGGCCTGTCTGTTAATCTGTAATGCTTTCCAGAAGCCCTAGTAAAAGCAGGGTCCATAGACGTTTTCACACCAGAAAGATGTAGCTCAAAAGGGAAAAGATTGTTACAGTAATAGTGATCAAATCCTGTACCACACAATATCAGTATCTTAAAAATGGAAATTATGAGGCACCAGCTATTGGCTCCAACTTAATTTTTTATAAATACAAAAGTATCCATTAATATCCCTGTAATATAGAATGCTACAAGATGTAGGACAAGACTGTCAGTGAATATATATGCATGGCATGGCATCTGAATGTTTTTCATTCACGGCAAACAAATACTTCCTGTGAAGTACATCTGACACATTTCTAAAGTAACTTATGTGGTGGTCAATATGAAGGCTCTGAAGTTATGCAATTTAGATGAATTTTAAATATTTTGCTAACAGGATTTCTTACCACAAGACTAAAAAGTGAAACTGGATTCTAGCTATGTGATCTTTTTTAAAATCCTGTTTGATTTCATCAACTAGCAGTTATTTCAACTGAAAAACACTCTGAAATCTTCTTTTTTATTTTTGCAACATTTAAACGAAGATCTGCCTGAACTTTTTAAAATTTTATTTTAAATTGATTCTTCTGACTTTATGAAAACAGAAAACCACACTTTTCCAATCCCCAGTCCACAGGGATCGGATCTCCAAATTATACTTTTTTTTTCAGCTGCCAATAACTATTATGTCAGCCAGAAGCTAAGTATAAAGGTCAAGTATTAGAGGTGTCGCTTTATTGAGTATTGTTTTCTGGTAGGATCTACATTGGATCTACTATTTATGAAAATAAATAATATAAAATAAAAAGTGGCTAATCATGACTTTCCCACTCCTTTAAGTAACTAAATGCACTTGCTAGAGTGCAAAGTCTTTACAAACTAAAAACATCATCAGATTAATGATACTATAATTAATCTTTATTAAGGTGGCATTACAATTCAAAAATATCAACTACAACTATAGGAATAAAGGAATCACTTCAATAGGATTCTACTTTATTATTTTTGATGATTACAACAGATTATAAATGTGCTTTTAAGTTACAAGCAGATAAATCAAATATTAGCAATTTGTATCATCTATAAATATTCTGATAAAGTTGTAGGATATTTAGTTTCAAAAATAAGGCTTTTCAAAAGTTTAATGTGATTGGTCTTGCTGACTCTATCCTTAATCTAGATATGACCATTTTATTTTGATCTGCTCTTTACTTGTCTTTGTTGAAGTTTTAATATTCACCTTTATTAATTTTATCCTGAATGCACATACCAGGTGTTCTAACTCAAAGTCAAATTATCATTATTCACTTAAAAATACTAACTGCATGATTCCCCACACCCTCATTCTCTCCCCTAGAGTGATACAATGAAAGCCAGGTCAGATATCCTACTCGTACAAATTCCAAAGTCTGTGTTACAGGTGAGGAACAGAGAAAATTGGATTTTATCTGCTTATCTACGGAAGAGAGAGGTAGTTACCTCCTCCTCCCTTCTTAAAAGGAGAGAGAAAAACTTTTGCTCTTTGGACACTGGATGAAAAAGATCCTGAGATCTCACACTAAACATCTGGGATGTAAATACACATCTCCATGGACCAGATAAACCCAGTGTCTCTGCCTTTTCTCATCTAGAGATGGCTCCAAGGTTCTAAGCCTTACTGTTTCCTTAGGGGTAAGCTTATGACTCTGAATTTAGGAAAATCTGTCTGGAGTTCACGCACTATCTATACATTTGTAAATTAATTTCCCACATGCTGCTTTTTGCCCAGTATACCAAGATGTCAGCAAAATTCATTTGAAAAGCCCCAATTCTATAGAAACGCAGAAATATTTCCTCTATGTCCCACACTTAACCTAGTTCCAATTACTGGCATTATGAACTTTCTTGGGGGATTACTTCTAGTGTTTCTCACATAAGTAATAAATAGACAGATATAATCCTCCCTTTAGAAAATCCAAATGTTGTACATAAAATATTTAGTTGCTACCATCAACAAAAAGTTATTTTTAACCTAATAAATTATCTTATTTATCTTACAGGCATTTCAAACTTCAGGGAAAAAATTATAAAATAATAAATAATGTTACTAATGAGGTTTTTTAATCTTCCACCATCAGATTTTCCTCACTAACTTTGAATCAGCTAATTTCTTCTTTTCGCATGAATTTGACGACATGTCTTTTCTTTCTATTGTCTTTATTATAATTAACTTATTTCTGAATCTGTCATAACTATGACACTTTCAGAACAACTAACACATCCTTTCTTTAATTAAGACTCAAAGGATTATTCCTGCTCCTCATAGCAGTTCATTTCATTATCTTTTTCAAATTTCTAAAAATTATATTTCCTAAGCTGCATAAAACCAAATTTACATTTAAATACAATTCATTTTGCAGAGAGAAAGACAATCCTTTAAAAGTATGGTTTAGTCTAGCTTTAAATGTAGAGCTAGAAGATTATGACAAATATATAAAATAGAGCATTTATACTAAATGAAATGTTCCGGCATAATGCTACCCATATGTTAATTGGGAATGATTACCTCTAATTCATGACTCATGATTTATTAAACTAAGCCACATTAGTCTCGGAGGACTCAATGCAAATAACACAGAAAAAAATATAAATCATACAATTTGTCAAAAAAGGTTATATTTCACAGAAGACAAAGAAGATATTGAATTATGCAGTCTACAGAAAACAAAAAATCTTTGGCTATTATTTATGCAAATTTATCTATCATAATTCTAATTCTGTCTTCAGATATAACATTTGTAAACAATAAAGTGACTTGATATAAATTTAATACATGTGATTCTAATTCCTTATATAAATATACCAGTTGAAAATAACTTTTCTATAATCTTGTCTGGAAATAAAATCAATAGAATCAAAGACATGGATCGATTCAGATAAGTTTTATATCTTATACATTGATTATGCAAATTCGATCATGATAGAAAACAACATTTGGGAACAAGCAACAGTATAAGTCACTACACCAAATCAAGAAAAATACATGATCCCCAAATTAATTAAAAATAAAAATTCGCTATTTCATCCCAAATGAATGGTACACTGACATTTACTTTTAGTTTGCAAGGAAGACACACACAATAAGTACTTATATAAATGGAGACATGTGGTAAGGATCTTGAGATAAGGGAGAATGCAAACACCGCTAGTATCTCAAGAAATATAAATATTTTATGAGCACAACAATTCTCAATGTCTCTACTCTTAGAGGAGCTCTGATGATTTAGGAACAATTCTAGTAGTTGTCTCTGCTGATGCAAGTATCCACCACTCCTTGCACTCATGATCCATCATCCGGTGATATGTAACTTTTTTGTCTCTGGCTGACCTACGCATTCTGCCCACCGACTGTTGGTTTAGGTAAAATGTTAGACAAACTCTTTGTTAACAGTTACAAAAAAATCCTTCTAATTCTTCAAGAACGGGATTATTTCCCAAATTTATTGTAACACAAAGATGTGTCAACTATTTGTTAATATAAATTCATCAACATTATCAGTAAATGTAGTTTTGCAAGGATTAGCGACTTAATGAGTGCCATCCTCAAGACTGAAGGGAGTCTTTCAAGGATTCTTAGTTCTCGATTCTCTATATCTGAAGCAACTTCTAATGTTGTTACTTTTATTTTTCCCAAAAGATCTTCAAGGAGTGTAAAATTCCTTGTTGACAAGGCTTTATATCATAGGTCACATGAGGGAAAAGTAAATTCTGAAAACATTACTTCCTATAAAATTTCAGAAGGGGTATGTGCTGATCATTGTTTAGGATATATAAAATTTTACATGTTTTCTAATTATGCTTGTCTGAAATGATCTTATACTGATAGTAGTATTTGAAAACATCAAAAACATGTCTAATAAGCCCTCATTCCCACTGCACAATATTTCACATGGCTGTGACTGAACTGCTTTGGCTGCCACTTCTTCCCCATAACACAGCCAACATGGCTGACACTGACATTTTCCTGTTTCCCCAGCTGTCTGACAGAGTTAACACAGCGACCTCATATCTGAATACAGAACCGCACACATCCACTCACTGGTGCTTGCTTCAGAAGAAGAAATACCACTTTACATCCCAAAACCCAATAAAATTAAGGTTGTCTTTTTTAATAGAAAAGCTTATTATTTATTGCTACTAATTAGCAAGCATTGGGTTCTCCAAGGATCTTACTTGATGAGACAGTTAACTTTTAGCAGCCATACTTATTACCTCAATAAAATTAAGGTATGTTTTAAAGAGCATTAATTGTCAATTATCAAGGTCTAACATGTTAAGATAAAATGTCTCTTAAAAACGTATTGCCAGATAATCACATAAAACCTGTTCTTAGTACTGTATTGTCAAAGGTGCTCAAGTTCAATATGGTGGTATATTTAATTAGAAACAAATTTTTGATGTTCTCAGAGGTTGGATCAAAGATATATTATTCATTTTTCTCAAGTGAAAACTCTGTATTTTCTAATTTCTCAAATTCTTTCTAAATTAACAATGATTACTCAGGAAACAATTTTATAGTTTCTTTAAAGTATCAGCATATTTTAAGGCTTAGCTATTATTGAATTAGTATTAATTAAAACATTCAACACATGGACTATTGGAGTGGATTTATAGGCCAGTAAATAGCCAGAAATAGATTAAACTATTGCTACATTGCCAAGATTAGGATAAATCTTGGATATCCTAATCTTGGATATCCTAAATTTATCCTAAAATTAGTATAAATTTAATCCAAAACTCAAAAAATGTGGTGGCTTTTTGTTAACTCTTGTTTTCTAAATAATTTATTTCCTTAAAGTCAAATTCCACACTTAGGAATGAACAAAGTTTAATTTCTTACAATTTTCAAAATGCCAGTTTTGGGGTAGGCGGGGAACCTTTACTTAAAAGCCAAAGAATTTCTTCTAAAAGGAGGAATTGTAGCATCTAAGGTACCTTCTCTTTCAGAGTTCAAAGATGTGGAACTTCTTTGAGAGCTTAAGACAGTCCGAAATGGAATCATTATGCAGGAAAGGGTTGCATGTCTCCTTTGTCCACTCCCAAAGAACGGAATCATCTGTCCACTCCCAAGGAAGGGAATCATCAGAACCCAGTGGCCTGTTTTAGGTTCAAGGTGTGGCTGAGCCTGCAAAGTTCTCTCCCCTAACACCCTGGCACTGCTGACAAACTCAGGGATCCCTGAGGAGCTGAACTATGAAATACAGAGCTGTGACATATGGGACATCATGTCTACAATGATGTGGATTAAACTTAGCTGAGTCTGAACCTTTTTTAGTTGCTTTAAAACTTAATCTTACTTTATTAAAAAGTCTCCATTCAATTTCACATAATAAAAAAGCATACAAGTTTTAGGAAGTCCACAGTGCTCCTCAAGCCCTTCAATCCCACACCTCTCAGGTAACTGAAGTTAATGGGTTAGGTGAGGAGAAACCTTTCTCTTCTCTTCCCTTCCCTTCCACCCCCATCAAAAACCACTGATGCCAAAAGAGACCTCAGCTAAGCAGGTTATCAAACACTGCTTCCAACTGTATGATGCTGATTCTTTTCAACAGCAGTTTCACCTGGCAGCAACACAGTTTTCCTGTTCTCTTTCTTCAAGATTTCCCCTCTGAAGGACACTTGACTTGCATCAATGTTATCTCAAATGGAGAAGTTCTAAGAACCTCTGACGGTGGGACTGGGAGTAGGTGGAAGGGGTCCATGCTTATTTTCTACTTGTCAGCAGCAAGACTCTGGCTAAAGACATGCACATGGGTCCTTTGAGAAGCAAATATTCCTAAGGTTGCAGGCCTGAGTGCCTACTCCAATAGATAAGAAGGAGCATTTAGGGGTGAAATGTTGGGGTCAAGACACCATAGAGGGTTATCACCCCAGACAGACTAGCCCTGGTAAGAAGAAGACATTCTCCCAGAGCAAAGTTAAAAGTGTAGTCATTGATAACATTATTAAAATAAATAAGATCTTATTTTTACTCTGAGCTGATACATGGGACATAAGTTTGCCAAAGTATCTCTGAACTCTAATTCCATCCCACAATAAAGATACCAGAAAAAAAAATTATGGCAGAAAATTCTCTGAAAATCTTTTTTAAAACTAATTTTTAAAAATATGCAAGTATACCAAAGTGAAAAAAGATATAGATGTGGAATCAGGAAGATCAAGCTTAAATCCTAGTCTTTCTGACTACTTACAATAAAACTTGGGCAAATCACTTAAATTCTAGAGCTTAGGTTTTTAGTCAATAAAATATGAGTTACTATCTTGAAAGGTTTTTACGGTGTTTAAATGAGATTATATATTAACATAATAAGATATTATAATATCTTATAATAAGATATAATCTTATAACATATTATATATTATATATTAATATATAAAAATATATTAGTCTTCTTGCCTCTTTTTCCAATCATACTGTGCCTTAAAATAATCAGCATATCACTTTTTCATTGCATCAATAACAAAAAGCAAAACAACACAAATGTCACATTTATAATAACACTTAATAGTAGATGCTTAACAAAGTTAGAACCAGAATTACCTGGATATACCTGTCATATTTATCAATAAAAACCTTAACTCCTACCTTGGTCAAGATTCAATTACAATCTAAAGCAATACTATATACACTGATCTTCACACTAAAAGCACCCAAGCATTTAATCAAAGAGTTGTAAATCCTATAAAAAAATTTGGTTAATATCAAAATCCATGTAAAGTCAGGAAGCCATTGGTATAACCACTGCCAGTACTATCATGATAGAAGCCAAACTGATTTTCAGGGAGGAAAGTAAAATTTACCACAGAGTTGAGGATTATAGACTTCAGCTCAGATTTGGGCTGGCTCAGAGGAAAATGTGTGATATGCTCTGTGACCTGCACAAAAAACTGTGCTTTGTTAGCAAGGGAAAGGGAGCATTATTAAGCTTAACTCTTAACCAAATGAGATCTAACAAGTGATGGTAACATGAAGAGGTACCAAGACCATTACCTGGAAAGAACCCAACCTGAATCAGGCTTTCCAGTCACACTCATACATGCCCACACATGTTCTCATGCCAACTCGAGACAGGAACTATATGACTGCTGTCTTGCTGTTAGTTTTAAATGTAGTTGTAAGGGAAAAGATGTTTAGAAAAGAACAAAAAAAATCTGAAAAATAACTGCTATATTTTGCTTCTCGAAAGTATTCTTAATAAATAAGGAAAAAATGAACTAGAAGATTGCACTGTTGCCTTAGGTAGTTGGGGTTTTTTGTCTGTTTGTTTTGGTTCATTAGCTGGCTTTAATTCAATGTCTGAGATGAAACTGACAGAGCCAACAAACAATAAAGTCAACAACACAGGAGACTGAAATTAAGACAGTTGGAGGTTGGTGCAGGAGAAGATCGAAAACTAGGTAGGCAGAAAGATAGATTAATAAATAGAAAGACAGACGCTCTCCATAAATGTGCCACTTTCTTCTACTGCAGACCTTTGATCATCACTTCCCACCTCATGTCCAGCTAAAGGATCCTGACACATTTAGCACGTACATTTATTTACATTTGGACAGCTTTTAAAGGGTATTTATTATATTTATCATTTAAAAAGAGATATTTATAACATTAATAGTGAAAAAGAATTGACAAAAAATAATAATGCCCCTCTGTAACAAATATACTTGCCTTTTCCATAAATCTTCTATAATTCCCATTTTTAATCCTTTTTCATCCCTGGATTATCATTTAGTAACGTCAGCCTTAATAAAACTTGTTTAATTATATTTTCCACTAAACAATATATTATAAAAATCATTTACCTATCAGAATTTTAGATATGATTGTTCTGTAAAAACTGTTTTGCCAAGTTATTTCAGTCTTTAGTTTGCGTATTTTTATACATCCAGCAACTGGTAAAATACCTAGCACAGTTTTCCTCAATAAATGGATGGATGGATGGATGGATGGATGGATGGGAATCTTAAAACAGTAACCAAATAATATTTTCTAGGTGTGGACTCCCACTCACAGGATTATGGGAACTTGTGTCCCAAAAGGTTTCCAAAGTCCCCCGGGGCTTCTCACAGGTGTCTACGTTGCTCTGCCTTCCTTCCCATTATGATGGAAGACTTGCTGATGCTCCAACCTTGGACCACCTTCCACCCTTGTGCACTAGACCCCATCTTCTCTGACCCTGCTCTCCTGTATCAACAAGTTTTCCCTTTTGATTGGATTATTCCTACTAGTGTAACAACATACTGTAATTTTCCTCATCTAAATGAAGACTAATCAATCAGTCAATCAATCTAATTTCTTTACTGCTACTGCTCCCATTTTTCTGCACAGCAAAATTCTTCGTATTCTCTTTAACTGGTTGAGAACTACAAGGGGCCCACACCATTTGTCTTCCCTCACCTTGCCCACCCCTACCTATCCATAGCCTCCTTAATTCTAGGAGTAGAGAGGCTATTACCTGTCACTCTAAATGTATGAAGGGTTCTGTGATCCCTTCTCTCTCCATGCTCAGTGTGCGGTACTCTGGCATCTGGGCTGTCATGATACATTTCTGCTCCTGAGATTGACTCTTTGGGTCCCCAGGTTCCCGGGCAACTGACCTGTTATAGGTGGACTGGTCACCTGCTCTTCCTCCACAGCCTGTCCTTTTTTCTTCTCAGTGGTTCAAGCAGTCCCCTCTCTGAAATGAGGAACATCCCCATTCACAGAGCACTTTGATCAAAGAATGCTATCATATCCTCCAAGTATCAAAGAGAGATTTTGGTGAGATAAATCTTGTTTTCTTTACATTTTCCTTTCTTCATGACTGTGGCAAAAGTGTTTTTTTAGGGACTTGGCAGACCTGAAGCATAATCTGTTTAGTATATACTGTTGTATTTAAAATTATAACTTCCATATTACATTGGCTCATTCTTCTTACATCAAGCTAGTGTTTCTTGTTTTCACTGAAAATAAATATCTTCACAAAAGTACCCTTGATCTGCACAGACACAGACCTCATGGTCTCCTCTGTATGTGCTTAAACACATCTAATTTTTAGGCTACTCATGGTATGAGCTTTAAGACTACACAGTCCTACTCTTAGATGTCTTAGCATTTCACACAAATCCCAACACATCCAGGTGAACAAAAAAGTACAGTCATCATTGGTGCAAAATATCTAACATTATTTCCATGGCCTAAAAGTGAAAAGATCTAAAAGAATGAAAGTGGAAGAAAAAGCAGAAGAGTGCTTAATGAAAGAAACAGAAAGTACTAAAATGTTACTCTTCTTCTCTTACCACAATATTCTATATAGTGAAACCCTCTCTACTCCCTTGGGATCAGGGTATTCAAAAGATCAATGTTTCTCAACATTTTAAACTCTGGCTTTTTCTTGATGTATTATATAAGATCTCTTACAGATCTTTCATATTATATTAAATTCAAAATCAATCAAATATTATGAATTAAGTATAAATCTAAAATAAATATAAAAAGTTATCATTTTGGTTTCAAACATACTGTCCATCATCATGACCTGAGTCTCCTTAGCAGAGTATGGCCCTGTTCTAAGTTGCTGTGCATTCTATCTACACATACCAATCAGAAAGATATTTAGAAGGTGGGAATGAATGGGGAAACAATAGAAGGGGAAGTTTCAATAGATGAAGCAAGGTAGAGAGAGAGAAGCCAAATAAAATCATTGACCATAATACCAAACAGGTACAGAGGAATGGATGCTAAAGAACATTCAAACAGGTTTTTTTCCCAGGCTTAGTGAGAGGGCATTGTCATGTTACACGGTGATGTGGTCATTATACTATCGTGATAACACTGTGATGACAGTACAAGCCTCAAGCATATACCCTCCCTGCTTTTCACGGTATCCATCACTCAGACTAAGTGTATGAAGCTTGCTGTCTCATAAATCACAAACCACACTAATCAGCACTTTAAGGCTTTACCCCAAATAGGCTCTCTTCATCTGTTCACCCTGCCTCATCTCACCTTTCCTGGGTAAAACTGTGTTCTGAGAAAGTTGTTTTTAGAAATAAAGTCTAAATACCATGAGACATTTTAGATAATGTATAGAAGTAGAAGCAAAATAGCTATCATTCAAAACAAACACTAAATTATCAATTGAACGAGACATACACAGTAATAAATGAAGTCATAATGCATTATATTGATGGAAATATTAGACCAATAAATTACGTAGAGTGAATCATCCTATCACATAAAGTGAATACACTCGATGTAGCAGGGTAAGGAACTGTAGCATTACGCTGACATCGGATCAAATCTTGGCTATGCCAATTATTTTAACTCTGACAATATTTTACCTTTTTGCACTAGTGTTTTTCATCTTGAATTAATACCTATCTTGGATAATTGTTGGATGTTTAAATAAAGTGATATATTTGAAAGTACTAGACAGACCCAAACTATAATCACTGCTGTTGCTGTTGTGAATTTTTACTTTTCCAGATTTATATCCAGTTTCCATACCCTAGAATATGAAAAAAATTGAAAGCATTTTCAAAAGTAACCATATTCCAACAGCTGCACAATTTGTAAATAAACAAAAAAATCACTTAATTGTACATGTTAAATGGATGAATTATATGATATGTGTACTGTATCTCAATAAAGCCATTTTATACATATATACATGCATACATCCATAAATGTATGTATCTATGTCTATAGGCATGTATATGTATTTATGCATGCATGTACACATACGTACACATATTTACAACTTGCGTACTCAAATGTAAATGCTGAGTGATCCAACAGCAGTTTCAATGCCCCCTCTATATGTTATGGAGGAAAAGAATTTCAGGGCAAGAAAATGAACCTGGGTCATGAGGACAAGCAACAGGGTTGAAAGGAATTCATCCTCCAAATAAACTGAAGCAGTCACTATCCAGGTCGAGTCATAAAAACTATCTGTTCTGCCAAACAGTTGTACAGACCTCTCTGCTCTGCAAATTGGCGATTTTGATGCTGCCACTGAGAATTCATTCGTGCTACTGATGTGAAAGGCTCCATGTAGATGTAAAGTATCATTATGTTACTACATGTGGCCCACAGGCCTCATCACTGATAACGCTCAGTGTAAAAAGCAGTTTTTTCCCATCCTGCTGCTGAAAAAAAATGTAAAAAAGCAACATGCTGTTGTTACTATTGCTGTTAATCCATTTGGAGATTGTTTCATTTTATCCTCGTCTATTTATGTATTTGACTAAGCATATGACTAATGTTATGATACTGCATTGTCCTTGCATTTTAAGATTATCTCTAACAGAAAATTATGTAGGCAGTCAGTATTTTTAGTCTTGTTTTATATTATGACTTTTTAAGGAAATGTAAGCCATGTCATTTTCTTAGTTTTACAATCATGGGATGTCCCCCTTGCCTGCTAATAATATCTGCCAGTTACGCTTCACAGCATGTATATCAGTTGCTGTAATTACTACTTACTCCCCCTACTTCATGTCTCATTCATCTCTAATTAACACATCCCAGGCCTGATCCGATTCCTTTAACCCATCCCGGCTCATTCTTACATATACCCTACCTCATTTGGGAGTCAATCTTTTCAAGTGTCCTTTATGCTCCTGATTTTTATTTCCAGTTATTTTGGTTGTTGTGAAGTTTTTCCTTCCGTTCTTTAGACTTATCAACTGATCTTAGTTTTCTCAGACTGAGCTACAGATTTCTATAAATTATCTTTCCTGTGATATTTTTCCATTCCTGGCTGCTGCAAAGAATTTTATTCACATAAATTCAAGTATTAAAACAATAAACTCTAGGACTATAATTGAAGGCCCATACAATGAAAGGAATAAGGAAGAATCTAAACAAGCCTTTCTAATTTGCCAAAAGGCCTTGTTTTGCCAATTCTGCATATACAAGTCCAACATATTAACCTAGGCCAGATTTATCTGACTAGTGTCAGCACGATCCTAGCACAATACTGGCTATTCAAGTGACTGTCCTGAATAAAACCTACCCGAGAGTCTTCATATTTAAGTTCAAATTCTTTAACATGACTTACAGGTAATTTTCACTTTCCAGCATCACTCTGAGTTCCTTGAGCTCCAACCACTGTATTCTATTTGCAACTACCTATTACATACTCTTTTATACCTTTGTGCCTTTGCAGGGGACTCTGACACAAA
This sequence comes from Eidolon dupreanum, assembly GCA_028627145.1. Taxonomy (NCBI): domain Eukaryota; kingdom Metazoa; phylum Chordata; class Mammalia; order Chiroptera; family Pteropodidae; genus Eidolon; species Eidolon dupreanum. Next base: position 31,551,170 of record CM053506.1, read on the forward strand.
GACTAAATACTACTGAGCATTAATTAAATGTTCTATGTTTGAGACACCATGTTTAGTCCTAGGGACCAAAATCCTGTTCTTAGGTAATTTACAGTCCAAAAGAGGAAGATAAATGCATACAAAAATAATAAAATTATAAAAAGGAGTTGATGCCTAACCAAAATATTGGAAGATAAGTATAAATTTGTTAGGCATATAAGAAGTCAAGAGGTATTTGTGGCACAGAAAATAGCACATACAAATCCAATGGGCACTTCCCTTTATATGTATAGTCCTCTCTGAAGAATTGCAACTTGACTTTATTCTTGAAACCATGTCCACCCTTTGATATAGGTGGAAAGAGAAGTTATGGCTTAGGAGATAGAGCAGGGTGAGCAATGTCGAGACACAATGAAGGGTAACTCGAAGAGGCAAGGTCTTCCAATGAAAAGAGATCAGGAAATAGCCAAAAGGACTGAAAGGCAAGATACTTTGTCTCTTCACCTAGCCAGCTGTGTCAAAATGAGATTAAAAATTATAGTGCAGCTCAAGATTTCTTCAACTGAGGAGAATTTATGCTATTTCATTTCCTTTTTGTTAGAATAACTATATTTAGCCTGCTTGTAACTCCTCTAACTAGGAATAATAATCTTGATATTTTGAGTAATCAAATCACAATTTTAGAGGGACATTTTTCTAGAATCTTTTTAAGAAAAAATAAATGATTACTCAGCTAGAAGAGGAAACTTGATTCCTAATTCACTAATTATTCTATCAGATCAGTCTGCACAGGCCAAAGCTGAGATTTCTGCTCTGCCAGTGTGGACATTTGGTATACAAGTTTATTATCAATCTATTTACACAAAATCCCAAGTCCCTTTAATCGTTTCTTTCCTATTCCAAAACTACTCGATTGAGTAGTTCATACTTGACCCATATTCAGCTGTGGTTTGATTAGTACCATTTCTCTACTTCATATATACAAATCCAGAACAAAATCAGCCAATTCTTATTCTGATTCAAGAATCTTCTGGTGTTGTCATTCAAATATTGACCCTTCTCCCATCTGTATTTCTATAATAGTTGCTAAAAGCTTACATGGCCCCACCTCTGGCCACATTTGAAGGGTCCCAGAAATGGCACATGATTAAAGCTGAGTCAGTTACATCTTACGTAGAGGTTTTACTAACTAGAAGTGAAGAAAGGGACTCAGTGCAGGTAGAAGTTGTGAGGTGTGATGCTCAAGAACTCCTGATATAGCATTTTCCACCATTTGGATGAAGCTGGCCTGCAAGGTGATAAAGTGGATGGAATATACATGTAAAAACAAAGCTGTGAGTGGAGTAAGAGTTCTGATCCACCCTAAACCTAGTTTCATGAGACCCTAAGGCTTAATAGCATCATTACAGTTCACAGTGGCAGGAGCCAACAATTCCCCATTTTTTAACTTGGTTTCCTTTGTTTTCAATCATAAGAGTTGTGGCTAATAACCTTTCAAAACACTTGAAGGATAATTGTCACAAAAACCTGAAAGTTAGCATAGAACTCTTAGAACTTCATCATTCATACATATATATATACACAATGAAATCCTTAGGGCAGGCCAGCAAGTTGGAAACCGGCAAGATTCGATGCTGCAGTTTTAAGGCAGAATTCTTTCTTCAGGAAACTTCAATTTTTACTCTTAATATCTTCAAGTGTTTGGATGGGGCCCATTCACATGATGGAAAATAATTTGCTTTACTTAAAGTCCACTGACTGTAGATGTTACCAAGTTTCTGAAATTAGTGTTCGATTAAACAACTGTGTATTATATAGCCTAGCCAAGTTGACACAAAATTGTCATACTGCCATTATTCTACAAATATCTAAATAATTGTAGAATGTTTAGATATTCTACAAATATTTAAATAATTGGATGACAACTTTTTATAAGCCATTTTTGTTCATTAAGTTGGGAAAATAAGGTATGTCTATAGAGGGAATACTCCAAAGATTTAATTTAGCCTCAGGATTTTGAAGCTGGTAATACAGTACTCAGATAAAATTCTTGTAATGTATAAAGTCAGCAGAAAACCCTAAAGTGAATTATGGCCCTGTAAGCACAATAGGACCATCAATTACTATTCTGGATACAAATATCAAGTATTTACTCAATAATAGATAAAAGCTTTTGTGTAAAGTTGTACATATAATGTTTTGCTATTGAGTATTAAAAAAAAAAGTATGAATATCTCAACTGAAATAAAAATAAGCTAAGTCGACATCTGCCAAAAAATGTTTTGAGAGTAGATATTCACTTATTTAATCCAGTTGTCCTTCCTTGGCCACACTGGAAAACAAGGGTACTTTAAAACAACATCTGATAAGTTGGAATATCACATGGGACCATTCATTGATGCTTTTCTCTCTAACATACAGCAAGCAGTTCATCCTGCATTTAGGATTTCCTTTCTTTAAAAATGCTATTTGTGTGCTACTGCTCAAATACATATATTTTCTTTATGTACAGTTTTATTTGATCCATGGAGTAGATGGTTTACTATATTGATTTTGGATCAATAATGTAGCATAATCATCTTCAAATACTGCAGCAAGATAAGAAAAAAAGTCACACTAGAAGTCAGGAGACGGATATGCTTGTGTAGGTCTTATGTAAAGAAGAAAAATTGGGTTTAAGTTCATGCTTTAACTCTTAACTAGCTATTGGAAAATTTAAAACTTTTTATTTTCCCAGTGTAAAATTGGGATAGCTGTAGCAACCTTGCATAGTTGCTATAAATATGAAATATGAAAGGCACTTAACTAAACACAATGCCTTACACAGACAAGTGTTCAATAAATACACACTGATTTGATTATCCTCTCTGGGATTTAGTTCTCATATCTATAATTTACGGAATTGGGCTAAATGACTAAGTACTCTCCTCTCCCAAATTTGTGTCCTAATTACTAATGATAAATTCATTTGTGCTTTGAATAGTCAATTCCATGAACTTTTCTACTTGCCCTGCCCTCTCTGAAGAAAAGGCTTGAGATTAGGAATAGAAATAATATTTCCCTTGTTAGTGGCATTTTCATTAGAATATGGTGCTATGGGAGATACTTAGTATTTTATTTATGATAGCAGACAGCTATCCTGACTGAATTAGTTTCTGGTCACATAAAAAACATGACTTTATAGTTAATTATTTTGGAAGACAAACCTATCTGGATGCAGCTATTCCCTCTTTTAACAAATGACTTATACTTTTAGTGTTATTTAAATAATCAGCAATGTCTCTTTACAGATAGTAAGGCAGAAGCCAAAGTTAACCATTTAGTCTTACATATTAAAGATAAATGAGCCTGGTTCTTTGAAAATGATATGTATAGCAGCTACCAAGGTGATTTTCTCATGGTTACAAGAAATTGGGAAAGCCGAATTAATAAAGTCATTGTGATCTGACTCCAAATAATTTTCCAAATGTAATTCTGCATTTAGCTCCAAACTGACAAAAAAATAAAGAAGTCGCAAAATGTTCACTCTTGAAGACTCCTTTCGATCATTAAATCCAACCTCTTCTATTCCATCTTCTGAAATTCAGATGTCTGCTGAGATTTCCTTGCTCCTGTGATGTAAGAACAACAGGATAGAACCACATTTCTTACCCTGTGGAAGACTGGTACCCTCCCAGTGTCCCTTGCCAGGCTTGGAGCCTGTGTTCTCCTGGTCACTCCTAGCTTTCTGTTTGTACATAAGTAGTCCTGAAGTTGCACCATGTCAAAACAGTCATAAAATTTAGTCACTGTCTCCAATTTCCACAACTACCAAAAAAGCTACACAAACAAAATATGTATGTGGACATAGAAACGAATGTAGAATGGCATTTTAAAACAATGACTTGTGATTTGAGGGATAATTGTGATAATTTAGTGGAAGGGGGCCATGTCAGGTGTGTTGCCTTTTCCTTGATCTTGACACTGATGGCAAAGAAGTTTCCGGGGCAGGAGTTTTGTTTTCACTGCTTACTGGATTTTTTCTCATGTTTTTCATTCTAACCCTTCTCTTTTCCTTACAATTATTTTTTCTCTCATTTTACAAATGAAGAGACTGAGGTCTTGGGAAATTATCCAGTGTCATATGGCTGGTAAGTGATAAAGTCAGGATTTAAACCCACACTTTTTTGACTTCAAGCCCAAGTGCTTAACCACTACACTTTACTGCAACTCTAAGAAAAGAAGCAGAAACACTTCCCCTGGGAACTCTGTCTCTAAGTCATTTTGTGGAACTCAATGAATGACTTTAGGATCTCAACTCAAAATTAGACAGAAAAGTTGCCCAGTAGAAAACAGAAAGTCCTTCTTATAGGTCTAGTTTTATAACTGCAGAGAACAAGTAAGTGTCCACCTTCAACAATTTACAATCTATGTTTTTTAAAGTGTACCTAAATGTAATAAAGTCACATTGCAACTGCAGTAAAAACACAGAACATAAAAGACATACTAATGTTTTTCTTGATTTCAAACAACAAAAGTTTGCATGAAATGGAACCACCCACTTGAAGGAGAAATTTGTAGTCCTACATTTGAGCTCTTCATGATCCAAGCCTCTCTTTTCTTTCAGTATTTCAGAAAATCATCTCTAGCCAAGTAAGAATAGTAAAAAGCCATCAACAATATCCATGCTCATCTGAGTCCCTTACCTTAAGTTCATATACTGTACAACTTGGATTTTTTTCTCTTTGTCTAAATCTTTATTCTTGAAATCATTTGAAGGTATATAAATTAGTAAATAATATCCCTTTGAATATTTTGTAATGCTTTCAAATTGTGGCTTAACAATTCAAAGAACAATTTTCTAATTGAAGATGATAATTTTTGATAAAGGAAAACACAATTACACTTATTTACCCCAAATATACATATATCATAAATCATAGATCACATATGTCATAATTAATACTTCATGTAATATATCATGACATAATACTTCAAATTAATTCCAAATAATAATAATTTATTTCAGTAGCAGTAATTTCTTAAGTTACTCCTGTCTACCTACATTATGATTCAATCTTACATGACTGCTTCATTTGAGAAATAATCATTTTCTGGCTTCTAAAATGTGGTAGGTATTAATAAAGGTCATCAAAAAAGACACCAGAAATGTGAAAGACTCTTATGAAGAAATAGGTTTATGACACTTGTCAAAATTTATATTTTATAAATGCCTCATAAAAAAATATCGACTGAACCTTTCTACTTTGAAGGAAGGAGGTATAATTATAACTATTAAGAATAAGAGTTCTAGCTATTTTATCAAAAATTGTTAAAACTTACAAGAAAAAGATACATATTTCCTTCCTCAAAGATTTCAATGTTTTTATATTTAGATGTACCCAATTCTTATGAAACTTGTAAAAGTGCTGTCCCCATCAGATAAGCAAATTCGTATTTATTATATAATTAATATATTCCCTCTTTGCTAGAGTATAAAATAGTATTGCAGCCGATACAATATGCATGGTAAATAATTACATATCTAAATCCCACTGACTGAGCTAAGTCTATATTATTTCTGCAATTATGGTGAGTGAAAGAACTCCAAGTGTGCTTACCCAACCCAAGAAGTATCAGGACTAATTAATACTGCTTTGCAGAGAAGAAACCAGAAATCTGGATTGAGCCACTGAAAATCGTTTTTCTATTCCTATAATATTGCTGATGTTGCCTGGTGTTCCTCTGGAACAAGGGTTTTTAGAAGTCTGGTATAAACATGCAACATGGGAAGCATGTCCCAAAACCTGGAGACCTTGGAGTTAGAAGGTTGAGCCTGTTTACCACATCACTTTGATCGCTGAGCCTCTTTCTATATTTAGAATTGTGGTAGGTGAGAGGAGGAAGGGGAAGGAAGTATCACCCTTTCTTCACTTCGGCATTCAGTATTATGAATGCTCCATTGCAGTGTAGAATTTGTAGTTAGCTATCAAAGCCAGCTTGTTCAGTTTAATACAGACAGCTCTTTCCCTCCAATGCCACACTTAGTGACATAACAGCTGGGTAACAGAGAATACCAGCATCATTTAAATGTTGAGCACAGTACCAGCCCTCACCTCACTGCAGCTGGAAGACTCTGCTTGTTGGTTAGTCAACTAGTACTGTTTAGAAGGCCAGAAATCAGAATCTCTCCCTTGAAGCTAAAGATTGCATCAACACCAACGCATATCCTTTGCTGCAAGTAGCAGAAATGCAGAGGTCTGGGGGCATTACTAATACCCTGCTTTGTCCCACCAGGTATGAGCCACTGGTTAAACTGCTTAGCCTGACTCCATAGCCTAAGACGAAAAGAATGTTCTATCTCACTGTACCAGAATTAACTTCTAAGATGGTTTCTTTAATGGGAAAAGCCCACATTGATACATACATACATACATACAAAAGGAAGTTTCTTTAACTTGGTTTGTACCCAAGTCACTAAGATTAGACAGTTAAGATTAGGGAACTCTAACATGCTTTAGCTTTAGAGGAGACTGTTTTACTTCTGTTTCAGATTCATCAATTGTAAAATGAAAATAATAACGCTGCTCTTACTTCCTCCAAATATTGCTTTGAAAATTGAGTGAGATCAGATAAGACAGCTTTAAAATTCAAGGCTAAAACTATAGCATTTTATTATCTTCAAATTCTTTTTATCTTATGTGAGAAATATTAACTTTTCAATTACCAAAATTTTCTGCTCGATTAGTAAATTGTGTTTAAAATGAACTTGGGATAGAAAGCCTATCATTTTAAATAACATCTACTAATTTTAAGCGACAAAACACACAAAGAGGCCACAGTTAAGGCATATAGAAGTTATGGCACATGTTCCAATATTGGTGTTAGGCCTTATACTTGTCTCAGCATGCTCATCATTGTCTTTTACAGGGTTGTATTTCATTTTTCTTGCTCATTACTTCTTTATTTTCCCCTATTCCAAGAAGCACCCAAGGAATTGTTTAGCTACACCAAGATCTTCAATAAAAAGGCATCTACCCACTAAAAGAATCACCTCAAATTAGATATGATAATTATTTACCATCCTGCCTCACATATCCATAATCTATAAACAAGTCCATATATACAAATTAGTTTTTTAGAGATGGTGGGAAAAACATGCTTCACAAGTTTTGTCTAGCATCTTACACAACAATGTAATAACTTTCATGTAAGATTGAAGATTATTTACCAAGAAATTGGTCCCAAGGTAAAATAAATAGCTGTGTATTGATCCAGTCATAAATACTAAATGTTCAAAATAAAGAATATTTCATGGTAATATTTAAATTAAAGATGATCTCAGGGAGAGATGCATACTCATATTTTAATAGAGATGGGGAAATGCTTGGGCAGTAGATAGAATTGCCAGTCACAGATAAGGCCAACATGAAGACCCTGACCAAAGCAGCGCCCACAGCACCAGGCCTTGAGTCCTTAGGACCTGCTGATGCCTGAAAAAAGATATCGAAGAACAGGATGAATGAACCTGCAGGCCATTAATGGCCTGTTTAAAAGAAGTGAATTTCAAAGATGTGACTGTGAACCTCGCCCAGGAGGAATGGAACAACCCAGGACAGAGATGTGAAGCCAAAGAAACACAAGTCTTTCTGAATCAAGCCCCTCAAAGTTCCAGCTATTTCCCCAAAAGCCAGGCATCAGCTTCAAAACCAGACATGATCTTCCAGTAGCAGCAAGAGGAAGAGCAAGAAAAACTACCCAGGGCAACTACCCAGATTTGGCAAGTAGACTTGAAAAGAGAGAACTACCTTCAAAGCATAGAAATTTTTATTACTCTCTCACAGAGTGAAAATAGTCAAGAGATGATCCCTTGTTATTTTCATGTGAAGGAAATCAAGAGTTGTAGAGATCACTTAGCGAGGCACCAGAAAATCCAAGGGAGATATTTGAAGGAAGTGGCATTCATCCACATAAAACTTGTAACTCATCATGGGGTCCCTGGAATGGAGAAATTTAAGAAAACGAGTGTTTGGTTTCCGGTCTTCTTTCTGGCACCTGGCTTGAATATTAATATTTGTATTAATTGAGCTAAGACTAAAGTACTTGTATTCTTGAAAAATATATATATTTGTATTATAACTCTATTTTTAGTAGTCACCAGAAGAGCACTGTCAATAATAATGTCATATACAATAATAATAAAAATAAAATGTGAACATAATAAATGTGGAACATAACCTTATTCATCTTACAAAAACTCAAATAGAAGGCAAATAAAACATACATATGGACAGTGTTCAATCTTTGGACTATAATGGTCCCTAAAATATATATGCATAAAGATAGATATTCTTAAGGAGGAATATTCTTTAAATGCAAGAAATATATGTAAGTTTTTATATGCTATGTTTATATGACACCAAAAATCATTTAATGTATTTTTTTTACTTACACAATTCATAATTATAAGAACTTCAGTTGATATACTTGAAGTAGAAATGCTGGTTTACAATGGATGTAAAAGTTATCTATGTGTTCGGATAAGTCATCAAATAAATTTTAATACATATATTTTAGAAAAAAGTATCTTGCCAGTAATTATTACTATTGGGAAATTTATGAGAAAAGTAATGTATCTTGCCATGAATCTGTCATTTAGTCCCCTTATTTTGTGTTCAAAATAATATCAAATGTAATTCTGCCTTTCCTTTTAAATTCCCAACATTGACAATAATTATTCATTTTAGTAGAGTTAAATGTCAATATACTCATTAATCTTTGAGAAATCTTAAATTCTTTTTCTCAAAAGGTTAAAGAACATCAAACAGATTTTTTTCCACCAAGCAGAAGATAATCAAGTTTTATTCTGAGTTCTAGAAACCACTTATCAGGTATTTCCCCCCCAGAGGAAAAGAAAGTGTCTATAATTTATTATGAAGTACTATGAGCTCCTAAAATATACTTAATGAAAAACAAGAGTTGGTATTATTAACATTTTCTAGAAATGGCTATTTTTCAAAAAAAAAAAATATATATATATATATAGACTTCTATCCAATCTCTATTCCATCAAGTAAAGGGCTACAGCTTTGATCTCAGGGATGTTTCAAAAAAATATTCATCAAAAAAGAACAAAAGAAGAGGTAAAATAAAATAGACAACCTGAAACAAAGACAATAAAAGGAGGAAAACTGAAATCATAACTCAGAGCAAAAAGAATCAAATAAATGGGAATTTACAAGTGAGATTAAAAAAAAAAAAAAACACTGAAAATGGGAAGTTCATGTATCTTCTGACATAGTACAACGGCAAAGTTCACAAGAGAAGCAGGCAGTATTTTAATCAATCATTCAATGATGAGCTTATAAGTAAGAATAGGAAAACCAAAAAGAACTCAAAAAGAGACTAATAAAATTTATGCAAAATTGGCTTTCAAGATGCACTCAAAACTACTAATTTCCCTCCATTTTGAAAGGAGTACACATTTTCCCAGCACTGCATTTTTAAATACACACTTTCCCAGTACCAAACTTAAAGAATGGAAACTACACATAGTAGGTACTCAATAAATATTGTATTAAATAATGAATTTAGAGAACCATTATATTCTACACATATATTCATTTAAGAAACAAGTCCCTGAAATATTTTCCTAAATGTTTTCCTGATGCTGCAAGAATCTGAATTATGATCTTAATATACAATATTAGCTCCAAAAAGGGTTTGTTATGTAAACTCAAAGAAGCACAATTCACAATGTCTTTAATAAACTATTTAAATAATATCTAAATCATCTTCCTATCATAGTATTTGTACAAAGGTTATATATTTCTTTTCCTCTGTATTTTTCAGGGCATAACAAATCACAGGAAGCTAAAATTCTTGAATTGTTTTTTTAAGCAACATATAGTTACATACAATATCCTATAAAGGTGTACATCATAGTGATTTGATATTTACATCTTACAAAGTGATGCTCATGATAAGTCTAGTTAACATCTGTCACCAAAGTTATAATGTTATTTACTATATTCACTATGCTGTATTACATTCCTATGACTTATTTTGTAACTGGAAATTTGTACCTCTTAATCCCTTTCACTTATTTTGCCTGCCCACCCCACCCCTGCATCAACCTCTGCCCACTCTGGTAACTACCAGTTTGTTTCCTGTATCTATGAGTCTGCTTATATTTTGTTTTCTTTGTTATTTGGTTATTTTAAGATTCCACATATAAGTAAAATAATATAATATTTCTCTTTGTCTACTTATTTCACTTAGCATGATATCCTCTAGGTCTATCTATTGTGTCACAAATGGCAAAATTTCATTCTTACAGCTGAGTAATATTCCACTGTATATATACATATACCACATCTTCTTTATCCATTCATCTATCGATGGCCAATTAGGTCGCCTCCATGTCATGAGTATTGTAAATAATGCTGCAGTGAACATTATTTCAAATTAGTGCTTTCATTTTCTTTGCATAAATACTCAATACTGGAATTGCTGGATAATATGGTAGTTCTATTCTTAATGTCTGCTTTCCAACGTGGCTGTACCATTTTCATTCCTACCAGCAGTGGGCAAGGGTTTCCTTTTTTCCAGTCTCTTTGATAACAGCCATTCTGACAAGTGTGAGGTGATTGTTCATTGTGGTTTTAATTTGCATTTTCCTGATGATTAGTAATGTTGAGCATCTTTTCATATTGGCTGTCTGTTGGCCATCTGTATGCTTTCTTTGAAAAAATGTCTATTCCAGTCTTCTGCCCATTTTTCGATTGGGTTATTTTTTGATATTAAGTTGTATATATTCTTTATATATTTGGGGTATTAACTCGTAATCATATGTATGATTTGCAAATGCCTTCTGCCATTCAGTACAGTGCTTTTTTATTTTGTTGATGGTTTCCTTCACTAGCAAAAGCTTTTTAGTTTGATATAATCCAATTTATTCACTTTTGCTTTTCTTTCACTTGCCTGAGGAGACTGGACCAAAAAATATTGCCAAGAACAATGTCAAATTGCTTATTATCTATGTTTTCATCTAAGAATATTATGATTTCAGGGTTACATTCAAGTCTTTAATTCATTTTCAATTTTGTATATGGTGTGATATAATGGTCTAGTTTTCATTCTTTTGTATATAATGGTCTAGTTTTCTCAATACTATTTATTGAAAAGACTGTCTTTTCCCCATTGTACAGTGCTTTGCCCTGCTTAATGACAGTGATATTGTCTGAGAAATTTGTTGCTAGGTGATTTGGTCATTGTGTGAACATCATAGAGCGTACTTACAGGAACCTAGATGTTATAGCCTGCTATACACCTAGGCTATATGGTATATACCTTATTGCTACTAGGTTACAAGCCTGTACAAAAAAATATGAGATTAAGTCAAACATGAAAGTGATGGAATCAAGATTTCAGGTGAACACAGATGTGTAAGGCTGCCACCCACATAACACAGCATACTGTTATAGCATGTAAAAGTTACACAGCAAACTTGTTTATAAGCAGAGAGAGTACATTCTAAAATAATGACAAAAGTATAGTAAATAAACAGGTAACACAGTCATTTATTTTCAAGTATTATGTACTGTACATAATTGTATATGTTATACTTTTATAAGACTTGCAGTGCAGTAGGTCTGTTTACATGGCCATCAAGACAAACAAGAGTAATGCACTGCACTATGATGTCACTACAGCTACAACACAAGGCAATAGAAATTTTTCAGCTCCATTATAATCTTCTGGGACCACCATCATATATGTAGTACATCACTGACCAAAACACTGTTATATGGCACGTGATTGTATATTCTTATGTCCTTTGTCACAGATTAACCATATGAATGTGAGTTTACTTTTGGGCTATCTATTCTATTCCATTGATCTATGTTTCTGTTTTTGTGCCATTACCACATTGTTTTGATAACTATAGGTTTGTAGTACAGTTTGAAATCAGGTAGCATGATACCTACAGCTCTGTTCTTTCTCAAGATTACCTTGGCTATTCTGGGTCTTTTGTTATTCCATACAAATTTCAGATTCTGTGTCCCAGTCAGTGAAAAATGCCATTGATATTTGATGGGGATTGCAATGATTCTCTAGATTACTTTAGATAGTATGAACATCTTAACAATAGTAATTTTTCCAATCTATGAACACGATATGCCTTTCCATTTATTTGTGTTGTCTTCAATTTCTTTCATCTATGTCTTAGAGTTATCAGAGTACAGGTCTTCCACCTCCTTGGCTAAATTTATTCCTAGGTATTATATTCTTTTTGAATCAATTGTAAATGGGATTGTTTCTCTTTCTGATAGCTCATTATTAGTGCATAGAAATGCAACAGATTTCTGTATAATAATTTCATATCCTGAGGCTTTACTGAATTCATTTATTAGTTCTAATAGCTTTTTAGTGGCATCTTTAGGGTTTTCTATACACAGGATCATAGCATTTGCAAATAGTGAGTTTTATTTCTTCCTTTCCAATTTGGATACCTTTTATTTTTTCCTTTTCTAAATGCTCTGGCAAGGACTTTTAATACTATGTTGAATAAAAGTGAGAGTGGGCATCCTTGCCTTGTTCCTGATCTTAGAGGAAAAGCATTCATCTTTTCACCATTCAGTGTGATGTTAGCTGTGGCTTGTCATATATGGCCTTTATGTTGAGGTCCGTTCTTCTATACCCACTTTGTTGAGAGTTTTTAACATAAATGGATGTTGAATTTTGTCAAATGCTTTTCCTGCATCTATTGAGATAATCATGTAATTTGATTATTTTATTAACATGGTTTTTTTATGGTGATTTATTTGTAAATTTTTAGCCATTCTTGCATCCCTGAAATAAATCCCTCTTGATCATAATATACAATCCTTTTAATGTATTGTTGAATTGAGTTTGCTAATATTTTGTTGAGAAATTTTACATCTATGCTCACCAGAGATATTGGCCTGTAACTTTCTTTTTTGTGGTGTCTTTGGTTTTTGTTATCAATGTAATGTTGGTCCTATAAAATAAGTTTGGAAACATCCCTTCCTCTTCAATTTTTTGGAATAATTTGAGAAGCACTGATATTAACTCTTCTTTAAAGGTTTATTAGAACTCACTTATGAAGCTATCTGGTCTTACACTTTTGTTTTTTAAGAGTTTTTAAATTATTGATTCAATTTCATTACTTATAATGTTTTTTCTATTTCTTCACAATTCAGTAGCTAAAGGTTTTATTTCTAGAAATTTATCCATTTCTTCTAGATTTTCCAATTTAGTGTATAATTGGCCACAGTAGTGTCATAATCTTTTGTATTTCTATCAGCTATAACTACTTTTTCATTTGTATTTATTGGGTCCTCTTTGTTGATGAGTCTGTCTAAAATTTTATGAATTTTATTATTATTTTTTTTTTGTAGAATGGCTGGATCAGGTGCAGGCTAGGGGAATCCCAGAGAGTGCCCCACCAGGACTGCCTGGGCAATGGCTGGAGCTGTGGCAGCTGTGTGTGGGATGGGAGAAAAACAGGGTGCTCCATGTGGCAGTCACCTTTGGGAGACAGCACTAGCTAGTATGGGCCTGGGGCATACTGGGGTAGGCTGGGCTGACTGACTCAAGTACCTGGATCATGCTCCTGCCCACGCTATCAAAGTGGTAACAAAAGAGTCTGTACTATTACCTCCTGTCCCTCATTTCCTTATCAGCAAAGTGAAGATTAACAATGCTGCCCTAATTTGAGGTTATTTTGATAAAGATAATGGCCAAATACTTTTTAAGGATGATGGCTAAATGTAATGCAATGGTTTTTCAATTCACAATTCAATCTTCATTTAAATTAGGTCTAGTTTGTCATATAAAAAGATAAGCCTGAATTCCAAGGAACTCATTTGTACTGGGGGAAAATATGGATGCTTATGAAAAGAAGCGCTGCTTTTCACCTGATAGTAAGGTGTGGGGTGGGGAGCACCAGTAATATGTGTATAAAGCTCCTGGAAACGTTTCAGTAATAAACAAATAATTTGGGTTTGAAAATGTCTATAGATTGAAAGTACCACAGAATTAAGCTTTATATCCATGACAAAATCAGATGTTCCCAGCCCTGCTCCTTTATCACAGACTTGCTTTACTTTGTGGCCAGAGACAAGAAAGGAAATAAAACTCAATCTTGTTACTAACAACACCATTCTTTAGGGCTAATGGCTGGTCCTCAAACTATTAACCTCTAATCTGTCAGACAACTAAACTTCTCAAAAACTGGCCCCATAAGCCTGAGGGTAAAGAGAAAAGATGCAGAAGGCTTGTGCATGGACAATGCATAAGAATTGAAGAGAACCATTTAATGTTTGTATTCCATTGTGTGGATCATATTATCTTTTGGCCCAGCCCTAAGAGACTTGTAAGAGAGTCCTGGGAAAAAGGAATTACTAGAAGGAATGTGTCAATGAGCTGTGTTTTCAAAGTACCTTCAAAAATAGGAATAAAAAGCACATGAAAACACAGGTTAAGAAGTAATGGAGCATAGTGCCTATTGTAGTTGAGGAAAAAAGTGGCTAAGCCAATTTCATAAACTACAAATCCTCACAACTATCCTTACCTGGGAGGCAACACGGTGATGAAAAAGACCCAACAGGAACAAAATCTTCACTGGAAATGATCAGAGAATATGTGAATTATATCTTGGGTGTCAGAGGAAAAAATTAAAAATATGAGATGAAAAAAATTGATAGTCTCAGTTGACTGCAAGCACACATAGGTTATTTGGGTTACTCCTTTGAACTAGTAAGGAAAAATGTGAGTCTGTTATTTCTAGCTATTTTTTCTTGTGGCAGCTGAACCAGGGTGATACAATTTTACTATGATATTGGGACTGTACTGTATGGAACAGCCAGAGCACAAGATAAAAAATCATTGATTTTACAGAAATATGATGACAAGTAAAAAGAACAGAAAATTGAGGACAAACTCATTTCTTTTTTTGAGGTTTTGCACACAGCCATTTATTTACTTGCCAGGTGGTGTATAAAAATCACACTATGGTACTAAGGCTCCATGACTTAAAAATTTAGGTTTTATAATAATGATCAAATAAATCTAGGAGGCTTTTTGGTAAAGCATTTGCCTTGACTGCTGAATCTGAAAGTAAAATGAACTTACCCAGTTGTGAGTTCTTCTCACAAGTCTATTTAGTTATATCTTCTAGTTCTCCAAACCAATTATCATGAATCATAAAACACAACTTTTATCATGTCTGATGATTTAAAATGCTTTATGATTAATTTTCTACTTAGGCAATTGCCTCATCTTTTGAGAAGGAACAATTTAGTATAAGCAACAGAGCCATTTCTCCTGTGGCTCTTTTTAATATCTGTGCCTGGATGACTCTTGCGCTTCTTATCATTTCCACTACAGTAGTCAAATATATGCAGAAATCTGGTTTCTTTTATAAATTTAACAGGGACAGAGTTTGGAAAATAAATCAGTTTGACAAATGCATCTTTATTGGATTTTATGACCATATCTATAACTCTTCAGGAGACACTCTTCAAGAGATAGGAAGAAATAAGCAGAGCATAAACATACCATTAAAATTCAAAATGCTGTATACTGAGTGAATATAAAACATCTAAGGAATTGCACAAGTTGTGAAAAAGAGTAATAGAAATAAAAAAGATGAGAAATGTCCTTGGAGTCTGTTAATAACAGTAAAACAATTCAGCAAGAGGACAACCCAGTATGAATATACATGTTTAAGAAGAAATTCTCTTTCAAGATGCCAAGTTTAAATTCAATGAAACTAGCAAAAGCCTTCTTATATCTTCAGATTCAAGACTGATGAAGAATGATATTCAAAGAACTGGCTGAAGTATATATAGTGAGCATAGCTATTTATATAAGCCATCTCAAGAACAAAGAAAGAAAAAATTAAATGTTAGAACTTTCTACGGGGATAGCCAAGGCCCCAGACTTAGGAAAAACTCAATGCTACTCTCACTCCAATAGCCAAAATGACAGTGTTATTTTCGAAGTGGAAAGGAAATGTGTGGTTTTAATCACGGACTCGCCTTATCATTGAAGTAAAGGGAATAAAAGAAATTTGTTGTTTCATACGAATAAGTTGGTTACTAACTCTGAGGTTTTCTCATGAGCAGAATTCCCTTGCTTACTGAAATTTCTCCCACAACTCCTCACTTTGAGCTGTTTTCCATAATCACTCTAGATTTTCTTATGCTCATCTGAGACTGTGCTGTAAACTTATACTATAATAAATAAGGCACCATGAAGAACTTCTAACTGGAATTTTTTAAATTCCTTTGCCTTATTGCATTTATTTTTCTCTTTGTAAAAGTTAGTCTTATACTGTTGGTATTTCCTAATTATGTTTTCATTTTTGACCCTTTTTAATGGATGTGACAGACAAATCTAAACGTATATTTGTTATAAAATAAATTCGTTGTTTTTTAAGTCACAGTCAATCAATAAATGATTCTACAATACTTTAAAAGCACAGTTGTCTCAGAATTATATCAGTAATATTATTAACCTACAACTTAATTTCATCTTTTCCAGGGCTACTATACACAATCCAGCACTCTCTCATGATGCTGGGCAGTGGGAATGAGCCACATCTCCCGCTTGGCCATAGAATCACGAGGGTAAACAACCAATACTACCATGCTGCCAGTATTTTTTGAACATTGTGTTTAGTGTTTTCGCATTCCATAATGTCTACAAAACACCCACGTCGTTTCCTGCTGCTAGTGAAAAGAAAAAGGCAATTATTCTTGAGATGAAATTCAAGATAATTACCCAGCATGAAGGCAGCAAGCCGTAATTACATAAATTACATGAGATATTCAACACTATCATAAAATAGGCTTTGTGTTAGATGATTTTGCCCAAAACTAGGCTAATGTGAGTGTTCTGAACACATTTAAGGTAGGTTAGGTTAAGCTATGCTGTTCAGTAGGTTAGGTGTATTAAATGCATTTTCGACTTACAGTATTTTCAACTTATGATGGGTTTATGGGGACACAGCCCACTGTAGGTTGGTGAGTATCTGCATAACACAGCAAGAGAGAAATCTACCTACATTTGCAAACTGGTAAGTGTTAACTCGTGTGCTAGTAACTTACATGTGGAAAAAAAGAAAGGTTTTTCTATGTCTCTTTCACTTTTGAATGCTCTTACCTCATAAAAGCTAGTACACCCTTCCAAAAGTAGGACTTCCCTTCATAGCTGTCATCACAGTCCAAACTCAAATCAATTTTGTCTGTATCATTCTCTCGCTCCTACCAACAGCTGCTGCTTTCTGACAGACTCAGTACTGCTGGACAACTTAGCACTGTCACTTCTCCAACAAGAGATTTCTTTTTCAATCAAAAGAGAAGCAACCCCTTTTAATAGAAAAGATCCTTCTTTCAGTGTGCTTTGAAATCATTCTTGCTAGGATTTGCAGGGTTACTCTCACAGAATCCTTTTTCAATCCCAAACATAAATCACTTTAAGTCATCTCCAAGATCTCTCTAGCTCTTGCTCTCTCAGCATGTGGTTCTGTATTTTTTAATCTAACAGGAGATTTATTTTGCATGCTAATGCAGCTTTTTCTAATTGTAAATAACCATATGCAGTGTACCCGTTCCCCTGTTATTTTGAGCTCCTTCCTCTAGCATGATTTTACTCTACTTGTAAGGAAATTGATTCTCATGTGGAGAAAAAGAATAGGCAACCTTTTAGATTTAGTTTCTTTTAGATTTAATTCCTTGCAGAGACCAAGCCAGTTCACTGAAAGCTAGTTTGCCAAAAGTCAAATTCACTCAATACCTACTTTACCAAATGCCCACTTTCTAGAATGAATTCCCCTCTTGATCTTTTCTCCTAGAGGGATCCCCCTTTCTCTACACCAGCTCTTACCAAGTTTGAATGTGAAGATATGGTAGAGAAACAAATGCAACAAAGCTTAAAAGGCTATTAATAAGATAAAATGAGAGACAGATAACTAAACCGTATGGAGATCTTCAAAAGCTTCAAAAACCAAACAATATGAATTACTCTAAATTTCATAAATGTTTAAAGAAACATGCTAATTTAGCTAACAGGTCATTTGGAAATTATCCAGTTAATAAACTGGATTTTGGTGGATTGAATTTGGCAAATAAATTTATATTTGAAGTTTCAAGGTGTTTGGAAGGGAGGAAGTTAAGCACTCAGGGGTTGTTACCATGCTAGCAACAAAGTCATAGGAATATGTTAGAAGCCAAATGGAGACAAGGTCCCAGAATTTTCTACCCAGAGTACATGTATACACCATTCCTGATATCAAAGCAGACCCTCTCCTTTCCCTGTAGGTAGAGAAGAGAAGGAAACACTAGGTGCGAATAGAGTACTTGTCTCTCTTCTGTGCCTTCGAAAATACACAAGTCCTTTTCCCTAATGTAGAAAGACTGAGTTGAATTAGAACGTTAACTTATATCTGCTGCTCACCCAACTTTGCTCAGCCTTTAAGACTCTTTACAGGTCAGCATAATCTGTGGGAAGCCCCCTCAGTTGGGAAACAGAAACTCTCACAGCCAATTGCACAACTTAGTTCCTATAAGCTATTCTCTGTGGTTGATCTTAACTATTCCTCATGCTCAACATTTTTCCCTTCCTGGCTCTTTCCCAACTTCCCTTCCACTTATAACTCCAACTTATGCAATAATGTGGACTACATGCCTACTGTAACTACAGCTCTTACAACCAGTGTCCTCTGTTGCCTTTTTAGCACAGTGAACCACTTTATGTTTTATTCATCCATTCATTTTTGGCACTTTATCGGAGGACATGGTCATTGCCTGTAAGTAGTCACTGCAAAAGGCAATTAACTTCTAAGACAGGTCTCTGGTGTAAGAGTCTGGGTGCTAGAAGGGCAGATTTGATTGGTTCCACATTTGATTTGGGAAGAACAAATGCAATCCTCCCACTCCTGGGACAAATATGTCTTTTTGGTACCAACTCCAGGGAATTACAAAGTGATTATACGTTATATAGAGGTTAAGGCCACAGTATCTTTAACTCAACCAAAAATTAATAAGCAAAGTGAGCCCTATAATGTTAGAGTGTGAAAATAATGGTATTATCACATGAGAATTACAATGTAACATTAGGTGAAAGTAAAAGCAGATGCAAAAACCAAAAAGGGTCTTTTCGATTTGCACATAGCTTGCCAACTTATTTCATAATTGTTTTAGGCTGATTCTCCTGCTTTCTGAGCCAAACCATACCTTCCTCTCCCCCCACACTTATTTTCCTGAATAATTTGGGAGAAATAAAGGAAGAGCCAGGAATAGTAATAGGAGCTGAATGCAGGAATATTAGATATTCTTCATTACAGTCCTATGGGATAGGTATTATAGTCTTACTTTTAGGTAAGGAAACTACAGCACAGGAAGTTGGTAACATGCCCTGGGGCACAGAGCAAGTAAGAGCCAAAGTCCATGTTGAAAACTAGGTACATGTGAATCCAAAGCCTGTGGTCTAAACTTGGTTTTTATCATCTCTCAGGACCATAAATTTGAGGTCTTTTATCTCTTCCTTAATACTAAAAGTAAGTATGTTTAAGATAGTTTTCCAAAAGCTTTTTTTTTCTGTCAAATATGTTTTCTACTTGCTTATGTTACAGGCAAGTCCCTCCGGCTAACACACAATGTCACACCGCTATAGTCTAATGGGAGCCTGCTGTCAGGAGACACCCCTTGTTGTTGAAATTGAATTGCATCTGAGCATTGCATTTTCTTAGGGAGTGTATGTAATCAGCCAATGCCAGTGGCTCTGATGGTTATGGGTTGTCTGTTCTGAGACTAAGAAAATGTCCTTCATTTCCTTTGTTGATGCAGAGCAGTGAAGAGTACTTAGCGTGCTCAATGCAGAGCACAATGGCCCAGGGAGAAAAGGCAGCTATTTGACTCCCATCTACATCAGAAGCCAGCAATCTCAGAGACAAGATCATGTTAAACACATTATTTTCTTATCACTTTCTGAGGCACTCATAAAATAGGCTTCCACTTGGAGCTTTTCATTTCCCCTGATTCTCTAAGTGCTTCATAGTGTGGTCACTGTCATATTTCTTCCAAAAAAGATAATCTGAAAGTGCAAGGAAAGCCAGTAAGCATTGAGTTGTTGCACAATGTGAGAATGTCAAACCTTAAGGTTTCTGATTCAGATTATTTGCGAGTGAAAGTTTGGTTCTTTTCTGACATATGCAATTGAAGCATAGTAAAATAGCATAATACCTTGCATTGTCTTTACTCTAAAAAACTGTTATTTAAATAGTATTGAAATACTGTGCAAACACATCTACTCTTATTTCATGTATCTTGGACCTGAGTTTCTCCTTAGGTCATCTAGTTCAAGCATTGACTACACATGATATATTATTACACAAGCATTACCTGAATAAAATACAAGTATTATCCACAACTATCAATTAGTTTTGTAGCAATGTCATATCAGCAGAAAAACTTCAAAATAGCCACAGTAATCTTACAAAATCCCCAAGATAGCAGAGGAGAGAATAAAAATGAACATGTCAACAGATAGATAAAGAATATAAAACTAGAGTAAGCATAAATGCAGGAAGAAGAGATAAGGAACAAAAAAAAAGTTAAAAGAGAATGGAGAAATATCTAGAAGAAGGAAATGAGTGGATGACTCTAGATGAAAAGAAAATGAGTTTAAATATTAGAGATAAGCTCAAATATACTTTTTTTTTCTGTAAATTGATCTTCCCTGCAGTCTCCCCCCTAGTTTATAAGCATGCTTTCCCCATCTTAAAAGTAAAAAACAAACAAAATAAAACTATGTCCCTCAACTATGAGATTTCTTCTAGCTAATGGACCCTCTCTCCTCATTTGTTACAGTTCTTTAAAAATACTGGCCTACATTCATATTTCCAATTCCTCCCTGTTCCTCCTCAAATGCTACAATCTGCTTTCTGTGCATTTCATCCTGCTGGCCCTACACTCACCAAGATAATCAGTGATATCTTCATTACCACATCCAGCGGACTTTTTCAGCTCACCTCCTCTCTGCAGGATTTCACACTGTTAAGCACTAACTCTTTTCTTTTTTTTTTTTTTTTAATTTATCTATTCTTTGACCTCCTCTCAATTCTATTCTCTTCTTATTATCTGATGGCTCAGATTTTTTTAAACAATTTCCTGGCCTCACCTCTTAATTGTTTCTTGCAGTTCTACCATTCACCTACATTTTTCCTCATTAGCTTGGAGGGCTCATCTATTCCTTATCATTATATTTCTGATGAATTTTAACACAAATTTTACAAGGTGTATTAGTTTACTCACTCTTCTGTTCATTGGCAACCTCTTTAACATCTAGAAAGACTAAATATAAAATTATGACTAATTTATCCATTATATACACAATTTACACAGCAAAATAAAATAAAATGCATGGAATGTAGCCTAATTATAACCACACTAGCATAGCCCTTTTCATGTCCTCCTTTTCTTGTCCCTCCTTCCTAGGACCAGGGCACAAGGAATGAGTAATGCACAAAGAGATGGCTCAGCCATTGCATTTCCAAGAGGCAGTATATCATACGAACTTTAATCATTAGATATTTAAACATGTACTATTCTATTATCTCTACTTTTAACAAGTAGCAGGCATTTTAGAATATCTAAAAAGACTACATATTTTTTTTAAGTACCTAACATTGTCAAATATATCTATATATTCCTCAGTAATATATTTATATAGCAATATATTACTGAGGAATAAAATCCACACATGGGATAGTAGTAATAATATAAAAGTCTTGTAAATATGAGCAGTTTAGCATTAAAAACTCTTCTTCCTCGGGGCCTTGTGCTCCATCCCCTCTAACCCATTGGAAAAATATGGTCTTGCGTCACTCCTAATGATGTATCTAGAGGCAGTCTAGCAATTCCATGTCCAAAAGTCATTCCCAGAAGACATTTCTTTTCTATAATAATTATTATTATTATTAAAAGGCACTTACCAAACATCATTTTTCTAACTCTTATCATATGTGAGCAACTTCTTACATCTGGAAGTTAAAAGGTAGCTTTCTCATAGAGTGTACACTGAGCAGTAAATATTCCTAAAGTCGGGGGTGGGAGGGGCTTGGTGCTGACAAAAGCAGTATATTATTCTTACCCTTTCTCTCTTCCACTATTGAGGTCTGGTAGATCCGAGCCTTCTGACCGCTGCGCCCCTACCTGCCACCTCTCACCCCGTCGTCAACAGGGGTTCCGTTCACCCTCAAGCCCTGTGAAGTCTTTGTCGTTGTTGGGACGAGACGGCATTTCATCCGAGTGGAGCACAGAGGCAGCCCAGGCATCTGCACAGCCCCATTCCCGGGGCTGACATGGCCGAGCTCCGGCCCTGGAGGCCACATGGCTTCCTGGGTCATCTGAGAGGCCACCATTCTTCTCTCTCCGCCACACCGTGGCCTGGTGAGACAGGGAGCCACCATGTCCAGGCTCAAGGAGTTCACCACTGCCGCCATCAGGTCACCGCGGCTTTGGGGCCAAGCAGGTGGCTGATGCGGTCGAGAGCTCCAAACCCCTGCAGAGCCAGACCACCAGCATTGCAGAGCCCAGCGGACAAAGACAGCGCTCTGCTTCTCACTGCGCCCCCTGCTGGAACGCGGTCCTAGTTCTTCTCGTATCTCCTAAGTGTTTAAGGACGGTTCTGGCTTGAGAGCTAAGCCTAATTTTGATGTGCTATTTTAGGTAAATTTGGGTACCAGGCAAAACTGCTCTATATGGAAGAGACAGGGGGGGATTCAATGACCTCAATCAACTGATTCATGAAAATCATTGATTTCAAGCCGACCTGAGTTTAATTTACTATATTCCATCACTCTAGGTATGCGACCTAGAAAAGTTGTTTAACCTTGCTATGAGTTTCCTACCTCAAGTGATTATAGTAAGAAATAATGAGACAATGTATGTAAAACTAAACAGCTAATTACTTGACACATGAGAAACTCTCAGAGATCTTAATTATTAGTCACCTTTTTTTTTTTAGAAATTGGGGGACATAGGGGAGAGAAAAAAAAAGCAAGGTTATTATGGAAGTGAAATTTAGGAATGTTACTAATTCTCATAATCAAATACATTATAATTCAAATTTCTTATCTGGGGATCCACATACCCCAATTCTTCAACCCATGAGTAGAAATCATTTATATAACATTGTGATGGGCTCATATTTACTTTTGAATTCCAGCAACTACACATCATGGATATGTGAACTTTAAAACTTTCTATCTCCAGAAAAGATAGAAAGGCCAACAGAATTTTTAAGTCTCTCCAGTGTCTGATGATTGTTTTCTGCATCCAAGTTATTAAACTCATTATGAAAACCTTGATCCTTTTGTAATGCTATTAGTAAATTTCAATTTTCTATCTTGCAGCTTAGATTCTTCTACTCAGAGGTTGAAGTTGATTGAAATCAATGGGATTTGGGTATGAGTAAACTATGGCAGCTTTTCCTCTCAGATAAAGTAATTACTATTTTCTCTCCACCGGAGGAGTTTCTTCTCCTCTTTCATCTTAAGAGAGAAGCACTGAATACTGATGAAGCATATCTTCCACCAACCTCAGTGATAAATTTTTGGAACACTCATTTGGATTTCAAACACACAGTCTTCATTTTCTGCAGGATTAGGTAATCTGCCAGAAATTGTAAGTTTCCTTTCCACAGAAAGAATGATGCAATACATTACTTCAGATCTCTACCATTTGCCTTATTGTGATGTAATTTGTCTCCTTTTGCTACTCCAACTCCATTTTCATGAAGTCTGTTTATTGAAGTCTTTACCAAATAGCAAGATATTCAAGTCAAATACTATTAAAGAAAGCAGAAAACAACAAAATGGA